>RSEF01000006.1:9932730-9988754 GCA_003993805.1 Himantopus leucocephalus
AAAGAGATGGGCAGATAGGGTGCTGATACAGTGTCTCATCCACTTCAAATAGTGACAATGTCAGTTATAGAAGTTCAGAGACAAGAATATTTTAACCTTATTATATAGTACTCTTTTATGTAGTAACATTGGCAGGCCAGTCACATCCACTATCTTTCTTATATACCATTAGAGAAGAAATGTGTAACGTTTTAGGAATGCTAACGATGATATGCATCAAAGACTGGGAGATTGCCACTCAAGAACAAGACCCTGAAGTTAAAACAGTCCTATGAAAACACTGGTTCAGTGCTCAGTAGCATTCAAAAAAAGTACATGCTAGGCATTATTAGGAAAAGACTTCCGAAATGTAATTACGCAACTGTAAAATTCTCTGGTATATCCACAGCCTTACTACCCTGTGCAGGTATGGTGCATCTTTCCCTTCTCTTGCCCATTTCAAAGCACATAAGAAGAGAGGACAAGGACAATAAAGATTTTCATGAAGACAGGTATTCTTTCCTCCAATACAAATCCAAGAGGCCATTAAAAGTAACTAGCATGAGTTCAAAACAAAAGGAGATGGTTTTTAACACTGCATTGTTAACTTGCAGAAATCTTTGTTGCAGAATGGTTACACCAGAAGCTTACGTGGCTTAAAAAAATGACTGGACAAATTAATGAAAAAATATCAAGGACTGTTTAATGTATCAAGGGTATCAAAAATATATTTGGTTAAGTAAATTCTTTAATGGCTGCTGGAGGTTGGGAGACCATATTGTGGAAGTATCATGAAACACATGCCATTATCTCATGGAGTTCTGTATGTATTCACTATTAACTATGTCAGCCACAGGATATTGGCCTAAATGAACCTATGGGCTGACCAAGCGTGCTCATTTTATGAACTTCACCCATAAAACTTTACAAGATTATATTATCAAGGCAGGGACCAACACAATACAAAGAAGAGATTTACAGGGGTAAAGATGACATTCTACACTACTTAAAGCAGGATAAAATACTACAAAAAAATTAAAGCCTCATGCCTTATAGCATATCCAAATCAACCACAAAACAGATGTTACAAAGAAATGTACTCTGTAGAGGGGATATTCCGTAAAGAATCCTCTGCGTATTCCTAAGAAGCATTTGGTACAAGCAACACTTGCTTACTAGTGAAACCAAACACTAGGCTGCAACAGAAGGACAATTAATAAATTCGGAGTTTAATCATCCCACAGGCAATTGACAATTACTGGTTTAATGCCTCACATGCTTAGCTGGAGTTCCTGGCAAATTATGAGAGGTTCTTCCCCATACATATTGAAGGTAGTGGGGTGTTAACAAGGCCTTTCCATAGTAACAGGATCAGAACTGACTTGCATGCAAAAGATGAAGTGGTGTTTTACCTAATAGAAATTATAGCCACAGAAACCTCAAAGTGATTTGATAAATTATGCAGCGATTAAAAACACTATGAAACCAACATTTACAATCCCAGTGAAAAAACCATTGGACAGAAGTGGCACAAAAGATCAAGGCAAACAAATCTGCAGGAAATTCTGACTGTAAGCAATGTTCTTGCTTTACTTTTATTTCATTCCTTTGCTAACGAAGTCAGTAGCATTTCTCTAGTGTTTGCTACTGCTACATCATGTGTCTTCATGGTGAGTAATACTGAGTATAATCACACACAGACCCACATATAAATATATATTTATATAAATATAAATGTATAGTTTATTGCAACTACTTGTTAACTGTAAGCTTTCAGGTACGATGATCTTGTTGACAGATTTTTTTTGGCATAGCCGCTTGGATCATATTTATCCCTTGGCTGCAGCATACCCCTAGCTAAGGCACGGCAGCAGAGGAGCTTGTGGGCAGCTCCCACTTGGTATAGTGATTAGGCCACCCGTGTATCCTTGCCTAGGACTGCAGAAAGACGTTCTCTGGTGAACATCCCGTTTGACAGTGGAAATGATTAATAAAGTTGTTTCCTGGTAAGAAAATCCCATAGTACCTCGAATGACCAAAATGGGTGAATCTCTTCAATGAATGGGGTCTGCCCAGCATGCTGTGTGCGGATCGGAGGCCCGTTCAATGCTACGCCAGCTGGGGTTCCCACCACTGAAAGGGATGTAAGATTAGCTACACTATTCTTTCCTTACAGTGTTAGCTCTGACAAACAGCATTTAAAATGACACCTCACAGAGTCTGAGTGCCTTTTCTTACTGGGATAGTAATGGACCAGCACCTCCTGCTGCAAAACAATTGGAATACTGAGAAGGCTTTTAAAAAATACCTTAATCTACAGCACATTCCATTAAAACCAGGATGTACTAACTGCCTCAATTATCTCTCTTAGGGTTTTCAGGTCACAAATTTGACAATGAATTTGGAACAATCTTATTTTAAACTAAATTTATTAACAGTGTACTTGTGATTAATTTGCCTAGGTTTATGTTGATGCTGTACTGTGATTATTTTCACAGTTGTTAACTCCGAGTCATCTTAAAGTACTGTGAGTGTGGACTGAAATATAACTGAATTCTGCTCATCATACCACACTGTGTCCCTTTGCTTCAAACACAGGAAGAGGGATTTATAAAAAACTGAAATAAAGAATAATGTATCAGAGAGGTGCTGTTGTGGCTGATGAGTTATAAAATACTGCAAATAGAGTTTGAGGGTGGGGTGGGGGTTTTTTCCCCTCTTAACAGAACTGTGTGAACAAAGTAATTCCACAGATCTCAATTCCGAATCTCTGAAATTACATGGAGCGTGAACCAAAAATACTTCATTTGAAAATGTTTTACAAACAGGAAAGGTCAAAGAGATAGGACAGTGATTCCTCATTATGCAGTGATTGCTTATTTTGGGTTCTTGCTCAGGTCTGAACCTAGATGGAAGAAACAGAGCAAGGTTTTTGCTTCCTTGCATGTAGCTCAATACTGAAAATGCTATCATACATTACTGTGGTCCGCTTAACTGCAAAGGCAGAGTAACAGCTGAGTCATGGGACTACTGTGAACAGTAAAGTGATGCATCCTAATTAAATGACAGTACCAGAAGTGGTAACCAATACTTACATGGTAGCCTAAGCTCAATAGCAAGTGGTGAAAAAGTGTCAAGGAAAGTATGCACAGGAAGAATGCAAGGACCTGTAAGTTACTTGAAAACTGGCACAATATAGAGCTATTTGCAGAAGCACATCATACAAATCCATTTTTACATGGAATAAAAATTCCACATAATTTAGATGTTACTGAAAGGCAACAGGTGAAATAAATATTCCACTAGGAAGTATTAATGCTGCTGAGAAAGGCACTCATAAAACCTGATTAGAATTCATGTTGTGGTCCAGGTACCAAAGTTTTGAAGGGTTTCTTCAGTCTGGACCAACTTCAGGGAACAGCAATTAGGCAGCCCAGAGGAATGTAAAGTTTCTTTTATTTTAGTACCCCAAGAGAGCAAGGCATAGGCAATTTGGCAAAGTAACAGCTGAGAAAAGGAATTATTGGTCTTTACAAATACCTTGGGAGATTAAAAAAAAATTCCACAGTGAGAAAAGAGCTCTGAAAGTTAAAAGGATTATTTGGCATGGGGGAAAAAAGGTTACAGAAGTTAAAAAGATTTCCAGCTACTTGAGGATTGAGAAGATCATATTAAGCATCTTTGTAATACGAGGAGTAAAGGTGAGATTCTCTTTTTTACCAAGTTTGACATATTTCTAGTAATGACTGTAGTTGTGTTCACCAGAGGTACTAGAAGGGCTGCTTTGGTTTTGGTTTGGTTTTGGTTTTTTTCTTTTTTAAATTGTGTATGCTTATTTGCTTCTAGTGCTTATAACATGAAATTACATCTAAAATACAACTATAACTGACTAGTGTATTTCAGATGCATACAAAATGCCACAGGGAATAAATAGCAGGGGTCAGGTGCCTCAAGGGTATCAACTGTGTGCAAGCTCTGAGCTGGGACAAATGGAAGTAATTTTGAGTGAATCCAGTAAAAAGGTTGTAATAACTTGAATGATGTCACATTTCCCAGCAGCTGCGAGGGTACGCACAAATTATTAGCACTAATGATTCATGGCTACTTTTTCCTCACACTAAGTTGTTCATGTCTCTAGTCTGGAGTCACTGTAATACAGAAAAATAAAAATTTTAGGAAAGAAACAGTTCAGCAAGACTGGATTCCCTGTTCTAAAAAGACCAAGAGATTATGACCCTTACTCATCTTTAGCTTTGATACCACATCTTTTTCTGCAACAGATCAGTGACGAGTTACAGTTTTGAATTTTAATTTGTAACTGATAAAACCTTGAAAGTATTTCTTTTAAATGCTCTTGAAAAAAGAGATGCGCTGGAAGAGTATCTGTCAAGATCAGAAATCGGGACTCAAAACATTTTACCTATTTTTTCCACAAATACATGATAACTGTATAGACTGAGAATTGGAATTCTTTGTCTTGTTATCTGAAATTCAGAGAGACATATGACAGAAAACACTAATAGATTGTTGCTGCTTCATAGATATTAGAAAAGAAAGCATTGTATATGAAAATCAAAAGTGAGGGGAAGAGAGACAGTATGCAAAGGTGTGGAAGACAGTGACTATACCATGCTACCCCGTGCCGAAAAAGCAGTCATGAAGACTAGGAATGTAAATGCTTTAGATAGGTTAGATTTGATACTTGCACACTGACATTTCACTATACTGTTCTGTTTGAACTGTCTGGCTCTGAGACAACCAACCTTGCTTAGTAAAGAGGGCTGCCTGTGACGAGTTGCTTCACGTATTCACTTACTAAGCAACTATGCAGTTGTCTTAGCCAGGAAAACGAGCATGTACATCCAATAACGTAGATCTTGGTTTGGGGTTTTTTGGTGGTTTTTTTGAGCTACCTGATGCTTTTAAAATGCAATGGAAATAAAGTACACCTTATAGCTCTAACCTTTTGCGTTTGACGATGACATGTGTTTCTTTTCAATGCTAAAAACCAATCATCTCGAGACTGCAGGTATGCAAAAGCCAAGACTCTGACTACCCAGAAGGCTATTTACATGGAAAACCATTTGACATCAGTGCTCCAAAGAAACAGCCAGTGTTGGGGTGAGAGACAGGAAAGAGAACCTAGGTACAGCAAAAGCACAGATTCTGTAACATATATAGAGATTAGGGTGGAAAACAATTAATTTCAAAGACAGAGACAAAAAGATAGTAACCTTACTAACTGGTGCTGAGACCTAGCACCTGTCCAAAACAGTAAGCCTGCTCAGCAGAACTCTGTGCCAATGCAACAATCCTGTGTTCCCACATCTAAACCAGCTCACCTGAAACAACTCCATTTTTTTCTGGGTAATTTACCCAAAGTCAAGAACGGACTACACTATACATCTAAAATTTTGCATTCATGAAGGGCCTATGAATATATGATTGTATTTTATATCCATGCATATAGATGTTCATATATACTGTATCTCTGAAATGTTGCATTCATAGCTTAAAGGAGCTCACAAATATACACATATATACATACACATCGGTGATATAAGTACACATACATTTATGTGTGTTTGTAAGTGTATATAAACAGACACATTGGTATATATGAAGAAGAGAATCCACATACTCAATTATGACAGGATCTATGGATCCATCACTTCACACATTAGGAAAAGGAAAATCAGACAGGTAGATCTAAAAATGTCACAAGTGCTTTTGTAAGTGACGTTCTCAGGTGTTGGAGGTTCTGTGGATGGATTAATCTGTGACGAAGTTTAACGCACTGCTGCATAAATAACCTACCTGATTGGCAATCAGCCGTGCTAGGACATCCATCCTTGATCCTGACTCTGAAATCATTTTTGCTGCATTAATTACATCAGATGTGTTCTTCAGTGGTCCTCTACCCCTTCAAATGAAACAAAGAACCCTATTACATTATTCAAAAACAGAGAATAAATCATATCCATGCAAATTAGGCACAGAAGAACTCAATTGACTAGAACAACTAATCCATACAGAAGCAACATTAATTAAATCCCCGCCCCACCAACTGTTTCGTTTTCATGTCCCACGAAGTTGTATTGTTTGGCATCAGCTGGATGCAGAAGTACCAGAAAGATGTCACACAGTTTTTTTCATGCTGGAAGCACTACCCATGCTAATTCCTGAGGACAAGGATTTTAAAAGAGTACATGTGCCATTTGCTTTTCCTGTGGTTTATGTTCCTTTCCCTTCCAGGAATTTTCTAGTAAATATGTTCAAAGAAAGTTTAGCACAGTGATGTATTCTGACACTCGTTATGGATATCTGGTCAGAAAAACTAGGTTTTTTTTTTAATTTAATTGGTGTACACAAGCATGAACTGAAATATATGAACAGGGCTGCAAATGAAACTAAGAAATGCTACTCAAAATACAGAAATGTCACATCTAAAAGTACTTTCCAAATAAATTATTCAAAGAACAATTTTCAGTTTAGGAAAACTGTAAAGTTCTTCTGAGCAGTTTGTCCAGAGGCCAACTTCTTTTTCTTTTCCACAAACACTGCCCCATCCCAAAAAACTACTTTCATTACATGAGAATGTTTCTAGAACCTAAGAAGTAAAATGTGACCACTTAAGGTAAGTAATACTGACAACCATTACCTTCATATTCTCTTTTGCTTCAGCTTCTTAAATGCTGAAATACTTCAACTGAACTAAAATCAACACTTCTTAATTTTACTTCACACACATATAAAGTCAGCAACCCTGCTAAATTCAACTTTGCATTTAACATCTTTAACAAGAATACTTTGAGTGTTACTACATAACCATTTAATTCCTGAATGCCTCATATCAATTTACAAGTTCTGCAATGGACAAAGCAAGTAGAAAACATGGAAAAATACTACTATACTTTGTTCAAATAAGATGACTCTTCCTTGGAGTCAATATGGTTTCGTGTATAAAGGTGGCAAACCATTCCAGTAAGAAACTCACTTAGCCTAAAAATATTATCATAAGTAGTTACATTTCATTCACTAAAAGACAGTGATGACAAAACAACACGGCAGGTAATGTTTAACGTTTTCTTGATTAATTATATTGCTTCGCAAAGAACTATTTGTTGATCCTTGGGGAAAAAAGCATACTTCACAAATTAGTTCCTTATACTCAATTTTTGAAGCCCGCATTTGGAACAACCTAGAATCAGGCATTTTACGTGTTATTTTTCAACAGAAAGGTATCTTCTTGTTACAAAAAAACCTATTTAGCAAATTGATCAAAGTTTACAGAACAATAGTGTATGTGAGGAATGAATTTGCAAACGCAATCCCGTGCATCCAGAATGAAGTACTTCAAACATCACCATGCCCTTAAATTGCCTTTCCTGGTATTTTCCCTTCTAACCCTTCGTTGCACAACTGAATTCTTACGACTGCATACTGAATCTTTCCCCCACTTCATTTCAGTCCACTGATTAGTTTTTCCTTTCTATTTGTATTGTCGCAAGTTCCAAAGGCCATAGGTATGTCAGTTATTCACAGCAAGTCCTTCAGGTGCTGCACAAACTATAAGCAGTCCAGTACCCTCTTGGAAAGTTACAACTCAGTCTACCAGTGAAACAACAGAAAAGGTGAACATAACCCAGAATTAAAGAACTGGGGAAAGGAGAGGTGGCATAACAGTGCAAGTACTTTCTGCTCAGGTAATTCTTCTGAGAATCAGCCAGCAGCTTTTTTCGATATCTGAAGATACACTGGCCAAGTATTTTGAAGGTGAAGCTGTTCAATTAAACTAGCAGTTTTCTTGTACCTGTGCAAGTCTCTCAGAGGATCTGGCTAACGAGAATGAAGCAATTGTACCCAAAAAAGATATTTCAAACAAATAAAAAGGAAGTACTTCTTTCCACCACAAATATGGCCACCGTGAGAGCCATTAGAGACACACTCAGCAATGATGACTCACAAGACTTCTGCTCCACTTGCCACCTAATTGCACCAATGGTTCAAGTTCTATACTACATTCTCTAAGAAATGTGGGGCAGGATGCTTATGAGCTATAAACCACAGCTATATCTTGAAATAAATGCTTAGAAATAGTGTTTAAGAATGCTTCAGGCTTACCTTTCTGTTGTTAAAAAGTGTTGAAAAAAACAGTGTGTTAAGTTATACATACAAAGAGGGCTCCTTTTCTACACAATCAAGAAGAACTAGCTGTGTTCCTTTTTTTTACCTTCACGCAAAATCCAGATCCTTTCAAATAAAGTACAGGTTTAATTGCCTTGGGGTACAGTATAATGAGCCATTAGTCCCAATTTGTGATGTTTGGCAATTCTATCCACTAAATACTTTTAAAAAAATACTTGGGAGAGGTACACCAATTCTGCTGAATCACCATCCAAATGGAAGCAGACAGAAAAAAACAGGATGAAATTTCTATGGGGACAACTGCAAACTCTAAATTTGGACATATATAATCCACTGCGTAGAAAGAGAGAGATATAGCCTATATAGCACGTTTTAAAAAAGATACAGGGGTTATTACAGTGGGTCAGTCTGAACAAGAGTCCACGAGGTAGTGCTGTTATGAAAACAGCAGATGCCACACCAAGGTACACAAATAGGTAGATATCCAAAACAAAGTTTTCCTTTTGCTTTCTCAGTCTTGGTAAGACTGCATCTGCAGTTCTGTGGGGGTTTCCATGAAAAAAGATTTGACACGATTGGAGACTATGCAAATAGGATGATTAGACATATTGTAAACATGACCAATAAGGAAAGACTGAAAGGTTTCTTTGATACAGAAATTTCAAAGCTACAAAGAAGGAAGCATAAGCAAGACAGGCTGTACGATACACATGGTAAGAGTCTTCAAATGAGCTCCATGGCTGCAGCGGATGGGGAGGTAGTATTGAACTTACATTCTAGAAAAGGAGTTTGAGGTGAGTTGCTGAGATCACGAGGAACTGGAACAGAGCAGCAGAACAGGCTGTCACGTCTCCAACACTGGACAAGACTAGACAGACACCTGTTATGAATGATGGGATGATTTAAGTCCCCTTCTGACATCTATCTCAGTCCAACAATTTTATTATATTTTAAATTTAACAAAGGAGTTTCGTATTGTTTGGTGACTACCAGTTTCAATGTGCGTTGCCTTCTAATTTTAATGGTGCAGCTGTGCATTTTATGAATTCCCAGTTTTCCTGATTTAGCACTAGATCAGCAGATTCAGAATGCCACTAGCTCAGATTAACTCCCTGAATCCAGATGTTAGAAGACACAAAAAGTCTATTAAATCATCTAGGTTCTTTTCCACAGCCAGTAGACGACTTCCTACCCGTTTTATTTTTACTTGTATTTTTTCTGGCAAGTCTGAAGTATGAAAGCACACTTTGCTTGGGAGGCTGTTTCCCTGAGCTATCCATCTCACTGTCTGGAATTTTTTTCAGATATTTCACTTAGTTCTCTCTCCAAATCATTGTACCATTTTACATTTTACAAATGTAGTCCATGTTTCTCCTGCAGCAGGTGCTGAAGCATCCCTGATTAATCTGTGAGACTACTGTGGTACTGGTCCAGTTCTTAAGAATGACCAAATTACTACAGATAATATAGATCTGCGTGTAGAAGTTTAAGAAGATTATCTTAGCTCATGCACCTACAGCAGATGCTTGAAGACAGATAAAAAAATCCTTCCTACCAGGTACCATCTGCTGGTCAAAGCCATCACAAAATTTCTCCTTCGCAGAGTTCTGCATCTTTTTCCCTCTTCTATGAGACAAAATTCTAACTTCTTTGCTACAGTGTCCATGGGGTGGGTTTTTTTTTGGTCAGCCTCATTTTACTATTTTTTCCTCCTGCTTCTAATCTCTGTAATATTCAAAGCCAAACTACATCTCACACACTCAGTTACCGCATTTACTGAAATTCTTTCCCAATCATTTCATTGGGTTCACAGCCTCTGAATGCCTGATTTTGATTCACTAGCATGGAAGATCGAATATATCTGTTTTCCTCACACTTCACTATTTCCAAGCATAGAGCCTTACTAGCTAAGTTGATTCGAGGCTGTGAAAATAAATATGAGACAGAAAGTACTGTATTTGTGAGCAATTATATGCCACCTGCTCTATCCAATGAGGAAACTAGGAATACATCATAAATAATTTGAGAAAGACGTCCAGCTAAGTCTAACTAGAAGGAATGTAGTTAGATTGTGTACAACAAAATCAGTTTAGAATATCTCAACAAAGTGGTAGGAGGAAAAAAAGCTTCACAGAAATGTGTCTCAGGAGGTACAATTAGAAGAAGAAAAAAGCAGGACTGTGTTAATTAGTACGACACCAAGAGGTCTGCAAAATTGTGAAAGAGAGACCTAAGCCTCTCAATCTAATCATTCTTTCTCCATGCCATGATAAACAGTGTATCTGCAGAGTAACTCCATCCCTGTCTGCCTAAACTTAACAAAAATGATTAGCACGCATCAGTATCGGGCATTATTTTCTTTTTTCCTTCATACTGGAATTTCACTCTGAAAAGTAATTATCAAAAATATTCTCTTCATACTTACATTAGCAGAAACTTGTACTCTTACCTCAAATCCAAAAGGCCTTTGCCATCCCATTTTCCAGGAATAGAGAGTCTTCTGTCTCTGAGCAAAGCTGAGTGGCTTACCCCTATATTCACTGTACTCACCTCAGCAAATGTTTTGTACTTCCCCTGCATCAGGAACAACAATAGGGAGCTCTACTGACTAGTCAGTCTCAAAAAATAAAATCCCACCTAATGTACGTCCAACACCATAACTTACCATCAAACATTAGCATTTCATAGCACTGCAAGCAATTCAAAGCACAAATTTAAGCTTCACAACTACTGTCATCTCCAAACCACAACCTGAGTGGTCTTTGTCACGTGAAATTCTTGAGCTTCAGACACTGACTACTATTATTATCAGTCCTAATTTCTAGCTCAGCAAATACTGACATCTCCCACTACACTTCTGGGTTTGCGGAAGGCGGCACTAACTCCAAACCAGTACAGGCCAAGCAATACATCTCTCTCTTTGGTCCCTGCTGTTCCAGTCAAAGCTCAGCAATGGATCCAGCCTGGCAATCCTGGCCAACCCCACACCAATGCCCACCTGAGCAGCCCCAACTTGTATCACCAGTCAGGGTTCACGCTTGGCCTAGATAAGGCTGACTGTTGGCTAGGGCTCCTGGTTAATGGGAATCCACTGGAACATTTCTTGACTTTGTGAAGAAGGTCAGAGCACTCATCCACGTTACTTAAGTTACACGTCTACTCTTGGGGGAAAAAGCATTAATTGTATTGCTATCAGTTTATTTAGTTTTATAAGGCACATCCATTATCTACAGAGACAGAAAGATACTCCTAAACAAATTCATTATATTTTATACACACTACAGTATTTAGTTAATTCAGTTGTCACTACATTCCATGGTTCCACCTGTGCCTCCTGCAGTTCTTCCCCAACCAAACACACAGTGTGTTTCTAATTTCTTCTACCTTCCCACTGCTGCTGTGCAAAATGCTTCTAATACTGACACAGTTAAGAAATCTGGATTCCCATCACACATTCTGGTCTCTACTCCGTGAGGTGTTTCTTAAGTTTGTTTTTTCTTTTTCTTTTTTTAATCTAGTGATTGTATGAAGTCCTGGGACCAGGGATAAGGAAACAGGATTCACACCTCACTCATTACAAATGGTCTATTAACTTACTGAGTGAATCAGTTCTGCAATCAATTCCTGCAGGAGCTTTGCTGCAGAAAAACAAAGTGGCCATGTGATCGCAATTTACAGGTATAAGGCTCATGGCTAATGTGGATTTAACCCTCCAGGCTGAAAGGAAGTGAAACTCCCAGTTCCTTGGTAAATAGCTAATCTAATCGATCTATCACTAAAATAGACTCCTCTCCTAGCAATATTTTTCAACAAATCTTTTATCGCAATTTTGCCTTTTGTTTTTTTGTTGGTTTTTTTTTTTTATGGAATGACTGGTATTATACTTACTTACAGATCCCAATTGAAAAGGGGAGCCTAAACCCCATAGAAGGAGGGATGTATCCTCATGTTTAACATTTCTGTAGATTGTTTTGTCTGCCCCACCCCCCCAATCAAGGCTATAAACAAAAAAGCCTTTTATTACACCTGGCTGCATGTCTCTTACCAGTTATACCTAGACAAAAATGAGGCAGCAGTGTTCCTCAGGAAAGTCAAATCGGGAGAACGTAATTGTAGTTGTACAGGTGGATCTCAGAGACCACCTTTGCCATTTCTTTACAGCTGTGGACACAGGAGTAAGAAAGATTCTGGTTTCACGCACTTTCTATCCCAGTCTGAATTTACTGGTTTGGAAATTAGGAGAAATTAAATTCTTAATGCTTGCAAAACTGCTAGCGAAACTGACTAAAGGCCAAACCCACACTCAACATTTACACATGCAATGGCTGAAGCAGTTCCACTCATAAACAAAATAAATGTACTGTAAGTAAAAGTGTAGCCAGATGAGAAAAGGACAGTGAGAAGAACTGCTAAAGGTATGAGGTAAACTCTCTCTCTATTAAATAGTATTTTGTAGCTATGAATACCTTTTTTGAGTAAAGGAATTAAAGACTTACAAAAATACCTGCATTATATGAACCCAGGAATGGGTCAGTGAGGTTCCAGGCAATGCGAACACAACACATATATTAATAACTATTCTATAATTCTGGAAATGAAAATAAGTTTTAGACAGAAGTTTCTCTTCCCTTTTCTTTTTTGCCTTCTTGCACGGGCAATATATCAGGTCTGCCTCTCCCTCGAAGACGAATAAGAGAGAGGAGGTCCAAAAGCATAGGCTTTTTTACAGCAAGAGTGGGGAAACAAATGTACTTTGTAAATGAGTATTACATGGGCTGATCTGGCTAAGACTGGTTTGTGTTGGCTTGGTACCTTTGAATGTGCAGCAGTCAGCCAAACACCCTGTCGGAGTTTTGAGTGCTGCCCTTCAAACTCTCTTAGTAGAAATGCTGGCAGAGCAATTGACCTTATTTTGTCTATCAATTCCAAATGGTGTCTTCTGAGACCCAATAAATCCTACCAATTCATAATCAAACAAACAAGTTGGAAGCATGCAGAATATAACAAAGACATAAGTAACAGCCAACATGGTTCTTCAAGGACAAATAATTATTGTTGGACCTATGTAAAATAAGCGTTTACGGCTTCTGGAAAGATTAGAAGCTGTAAATACCACGTATCTCCAGACAGATTTCTGGAACCATCTCCTATTGCATTTTCATGAATTGCCTAAAGAATATTTGGTCTAGACAAATAATTGCAAGGGAGATGCAAAACTGCTGGAAGAGCATACTCCAAGATAGACTGGTTATCAAAGGGCCACTGTCATAACAGAGGGAAAAATACAAGGAACCTGGTTTTGATGGGATCTGCCTTGGTTTCTGCACTGCTTTTTTCTTTATTTATGACTTGAATGAAGGGAAAAAGAGTGCTTGATAAACTTGATGCTGATGTGGAAGGGGAAGGAAATAGGCTGGGAGGCCAGCCTTGGAATTAAGAATTATCTTGAGAAAAGTATGGAGAAAAAAGTAGATGCAATTAAAAAAGGGTGTGTGCACTCAGATGGATCACTAATCCATCAGGAATCAATACCAATATGCTGCAGAAGAAAAGGCAATGGGAAAATGGTAAACACAGAGGAAGAGTAACACTTCTACTCTTTTTTTTTATAGAAACAAGACATCTGTAGGAGAATTCCTGGAAGACATAAGACTCAATTTTGAAAAGAGAAGACCAAGTGCCAACGGAATGGATTAGGTTTGGGTTTGCTTCCTAAAGCTTCAGCTTATTATGGCAGAGTAAGCAGTAAGGCTCTGTGAAAAACCTTGACATGGGAACTCCTCTTCAACTGCAGTCACTGGTTATGTGGCACAAGAGGATTATATGGCACTTGCACACTCGTATGGTTATGTGGTCTATCAATGACACCTTATCTAACATTGTGCATGTCTTATCTCGAACGCATCTCTTCTGTCAAAGCGGCCACCTTCTGTTCCAGGGAAGGGTAGGAAGTGACACAGAATTTCTGGATGAAGCCGCAATAATTAGCCCAATGAATTCTACAGCACTAGCTTTGAAGAAACCAAAGAAATGGGAAAAATACTAACCACAGAAGCAGTTCAAAAGTCCAGACTTTTCCTTTGAGTTAAATTGGCAGGAGGCCACCTCTACTTCCCTCTTCTTCCAGACCTTTACCGAATGATAATGTAACTCTGGCTAATGAAATACTGAAAATTAAGGCCAGTGTAATAATCCACAGGAGTTAAATCCTTGACACCAGTGTGGTTCTTAAATGGGAACTGGAAAGTACTGTTACTACCACTTTTTTTTTTTTTTACATCACTACACGTTTACATCAGTCCTATGATTTCTTTCTTTTTCTGCTGCGGGGCAGATTCTACTATCTTGATACTTCATTGATCTCATGTTGGTAATTTTGTTATCTAGGTCATCCTTCTCTCCCCAAATCCCTTGTGCTTTCACCAGCTTTACAAAATTAATAAAGCTATTATTTAGAAGGCTTTGCTCTAAGAGAAACCCAGTCATTTGTTTCTTTTTGTTGCTCTTACTTGCTGTATTTTGCCACCCAAGTCCAAAATAGAGCAATCAAAAATTTTCTCAGCAGTTAGACAATACAGAAGCAGATTTTTCAAAGGCCTTTGGTGTCTACCAAATTCAATTCTGATAGCGATATCCAAAATTCTCTGAATTTCAGTAAAATTAGGATTACTTGTGTGGTCTCTGAAGAAAATCTGAGTGTTCTGGTAATTTCACAAAACACCATGAAGACTCTACGGTATATCTGTAGTTCATCTTCGGTGCCATGCCTATGCAACAGTGATTCTCATTCATGGGCCGCCACCACCACCCCTCAGGCACTGCGACACAGAGCAGCATGGCCCTGTCTCCCCCTTTGCCCCCAGCTGCTTTCAAGCGGCATGGTCCTTGGCTATCAGTCTGCGAAAGGCCATCCTTCATAGTGTCTGTTCCTGACCTCCTTCATACTTTTCCCAAAGCAGGCCATTTCTGACCCTGTAAAATACAATGTGACTGCATAACAACAAACAAAATGCCCTTCATTTGTATTACTGTTTGGACAAAATATTTGATAACATTAAAACACAGAAGAGGCCTTTTCTTAATGATCCACTGTGTTTTCTTCCTCTCTCTGCTTTGGTTAATAAAGGAGGAATACGGCTATTTAAATATGAAAAGGACAAAACACTCTTGTTTCTAAGCTCACATATCCTATTTTGTCAGCTGTATCAATGTTGGTAAAAAAATCCAGGCACTAAAAACTTGGCTGCAGGGTCAAAGGTGAACATGACAGTATTGCAAAATAACTGTCACTAGAAGGGCTATTTCTGGTCTCCAATTTTAAAAAGCACATGTCTTAACACGAGGAATTCTTGCTCCAGAATGTAGTCCTATATAGCGGAGTGCTGCTCCATCATCCTAATGGTGACACTTTTGAAACTGAGAAATCCCGAAATAGTTAGCAGGGAAAAAATGCTGGGATTACTTGAATAGTTACTGAAAATTATGTTAGCTGTCAAAGATGCTTCATAATTTGGAACTACATCTTAAAATAGTACGGAAGAGAAGAGAACGCGCGGCAGAAGTGCGAACAGAAAAGAAGGTATGGCAGGAGAGAAGCTGTACTTGTAGCCTGGGAGGCCTAACAGCAGCTGAAACCCTGACTACAAGTTCTTAAAACAGAAGTCTGACAAAACTAATCACAGCAACAACAGAATGTGGAAAGCAAAGCACCAAAGGGATACGATTGTACATGTCTGACTGATGTGTATGTATACGCATTGAATATTTATATGTGGAACAACCAAACACAGAACTGGCTGTATGTTTATATACACTTACAGAGATGAAAATTTAAGAATTATCTTCCCATACTTACACTTGTGGTCACAGAAAGACACCCTTTACCTTCAACTATAAACCTGAAAGTCAGACGTTTGGACTTCTCTTGCCAACCCTGATGAAATGCATTAATGAAAATGTCCAATTTCTACCCAGCTGCAGGAGGTGTACATATTAAAAACAAACAAGCAAAACACCATATAATTAATATCTATTTTATATGTATATAAAACATAATAAAAATATAAAATTGTCATTGTGATCTGGAGATGAGAAACACTTCATAGTGCTTCACAAAGCTAGTTGTTGTTACTAAATTATTTTATCAGTGGATTTTACACTGGACTCAAAAAAAGAAAAAAGGAAAGAAGGCCAAAAGCCTGTAGTCATGAAAATAGTGGAAAGACAGGAAGCTGCACTCCTACAGCAGGTCTGAACTGGGTATAAACTGGACACTTTGATGATGCATTTCACCAAAGACTACAAGTCCAAATGTCCAAGGGTGTCCATCTGCGTGCACACGTGTAAGTATGGAAAGAGCTCGCAATTCTTAGATTTTCATCTCTGTAACTGCATGTGAACATAGAAGCACTTCTGTGTTTGGCAGCAGTTTAATAAAAAGAGAGATGAAATTGTAACAAAAGCAGTAGTTTGTAC
Source organism: Himantopus leucocephalus (assembly GCA_003993805.1). Taxonomy (NCBI): domain Eukaryota; kingdom Metazoa; phylum Chordata; class Aves; order Charadriiformes; family Recurvirostridae; genus Himantopus; species Himantopus leucocephalus. The sequence continues at coordinate 9,949,333 of RSEF01000006.1, forward strand.
AATATAGCATAACTGAATAAATTTGATGATGTCATTACTGAGCAAATGCCACCTAGGAAGCTCAATGATTTGCATTTTGTTTAGTTACAGAGGAAAAAATTTACAAATGTAGGAATTGGTTCCCCCAGTTTTCTATTTCATAGCCACTTTTTCCTGTGCCACCAGGAAATCTCTCCCCAAATCGCCCTCTTATCTGTTTATCACATCCATACACAAACATTATTGGTACAATGTAAGAGAATACCACATCATCACAAGTGAGCGAGTTTTGGCATCAATTATTTGTTTCTCACCTCTTTTTCATCTCATTATCTCTCGGATGTTTCTCCATCTCTTTATGCTTCCAAATCCAGCTTTTCAAGGACACTTTGATTCTTTAGATGCTAAGAAGGTCAGCAGATCTTAACAGTCATGGGCTTTAATTTGGACGTCTGTCATTTTTAATCGCTATGTTACATATCTACAGTTACTGTTTTGCTGATTACTGGAAAAGTCTCTGATGTTTGCCTCACCGATCTCCCTTCTCCTATTTTCCCTGTCATGAACAGAAATTATCCAGAGACTTTAACATCTCTAAGTTAAGAAACCGTCCAATAGCCTTGCAGACTGTATGTTTCAGTAATTTTTAAAATCCAAGCCTTTCCACAAGAAACTATCTGGTTATGAATAAATAACATTAAAATCGTACGCACACATGTTCAGAAATGCACAGCTTCCTTGAAGTATGACCTGGGTTATGCAACGAAGTGGACAATGCAAAAGGAGATGTCAGATCTTGTCCTTTACAAACAGGCCAGACACACATTCCATGATACTTCTGTAGGCACTGCAGGTACTTAGGGTTGTCTCCTATGAGAGCTGAAAGAGCAAACATGGAGGTGTTTGGCTATGCGGAATATGTTTCAAATATAATAGCACTGCAGCTCCGCATCTGCACTTTCTCAAAAGCACAGAGGTGACTTATGGCCAAGTCAGAAAATTATCTCTAAGGACCCGTACCGCAGAGTGGCCTATCTGCTTCCCACTCTTGTGGACCATGTGTTTCAACAGGAGTTATAACATGGTCTAGAAAAAGCAAGTCTTAACAGCCTGGAAACAGAAAAAAAGCCACTGGAGGATTACTAATGAAACAAAATATGAATGTAAGCAGTACAGTACAAACATACAGCAATGCCACTTAAATAAGTCAATATTGTCTTGTAAAATCCTTTTGCTACGCTGTAACCTTTAAAAAATGAAAGAAACATTCCCTTTGTTCTTCGAAGTGCATCTTTTCAGTTCTCCAATGAGAGAAAGCAAATGAATTGTTCTGAAAATCATTTGTTGCATCTGTTTTCTATTAACTTCTTTTCTTTAAAGGAGTCCAGCTACATATATATCCAGACTATTTCCTTACTGTTTCTGAACATGCCTCGTAGCAAGGCCTGTTACAGCAATTAAAACTCAGTGAATTCCAAAAGGCAGAGGTTAAAAGTCAAACGGCAAATTTGAATTTGGTACTTTATGACCACTATGCTATGATTTTTTGAGGGTATTCATTTCTTGTTTAATTGTGTCATTAAAAAAAAATTAACTTAATGGCAGACCTTGCCTTTTGGAATTTTACAGCAGTGCACAGACACTCATGAACAGTGTTAAAACCGAGTTACTTGGAACTTGGCACAGGGTAATGCTCTTGTGGGAAACCATCTCTCTACAACAGGGCAGTTGATCTCTCTCTGGACTCTCTATTGCAAGCGCCCTCACACCAGCACCTTCAGCTGGATTGTGAGACTTCCCAAACCATTCTTCTGCTGAGTTTTTATCATTCAGCTGCCCTGTGGGCCTACACGACCACTCCAGTCTGTGCATATTCAATCTATTGCTATTCATTAACCAAACTACACACATCGTCAATATTTTAGTGAGGTACAAAGGACTGTCCTAAGTCACCATTTCTGCACCTGCAGCAACAGCTTCTACTGGCTATTTACCAGTATCTTCTGTGCAGAGTTTCATCAATTTTGCAGCAGGAACTGCCTGGGGCATCTGGACAGGCCAGATTCTCCACCCCAGCTGTTTATCAACACGGCAGGAGCTGCCTGGGGAAAGCTTAAGGACACTCTAGAACTCCCACCCAGAGAACATACATCTTGGTGAAGGTGGCTAGAAGTTCAATCACCTTGTCTGCACTCAGTCCACTGTTCCAAGTCCATCCATTGTCTCATGGATGCAAACGACTACAGGGGAGTGCCTGAAGTGTACATGCAATTAAATGAATTTACTAGCACATTCTGTGAAACATCAAATTGTCATGTTTTCTAACTTTTGAAGCCTCTTCCACATTTTTAAAACAAAGCAAGGACGGAGTGCACAGTAGGATCTGACCCCACATGTTTTAACAGCATATATGAACGAGCAGAAAGTACTTCCCCCCTCTGGCCTCAAGCAGGTATGATCATTTCTGGATGTAGAAAATAAGCTAATACATAATAAATCAGTGCAATTTAAAAACAAAAACTACTTGAAGAAACCATTAGGAGCTCTGGCAGATGCATAACTAAACACTTAAATTCAGAAGGGTCAAGCTAAAGGTTGAAGGTGCCAACTACCCTCTGGAGATGGAGTTATGGAGAGGCTTTTAATTACATCAGCACAAACTCAGAGTAAAATAGATAGTACACTTTACTTATTCCTGGAGGAAAAAATGGATGGCAGCAAGAGAAGATGTAGACACTGTAAAGAACCATCTTCTAATGGATTTTTAGATTTTCAAACATGAAAGCAAACAAGAGATAGTAAATTCATTATCTAAAAACTAACACTGAAAAACCCAAACTTGGGAGTTCAGAGAGCTCTTTTTTATGAATTAGAGTAAGACAAAAAGACTGCCATGAACTAGAGTCACAGAATAAGACTTCTGATTCAATAATACAGGGTAATAGTGCCAGCTGTATTATATACCCAAAGAGCTGTAATTATGCGTTTATATGTACTATGACCAATCTGTCATTCTTGAGCTTACACTTTTGATCTGTTTTTTTACCTAATCCAATCGACCACAATCCCACTAATCAGATGACAGTATAAATTACAAAGGAAGGTAGATTAATCATTTCACTTTGCTCTCACATATGTCATAGTTCACATCATTAAACACCACATATATTTTGTTTTGAGACACTCTAGATAACTTTTAGAGTAACTCCCTCTACACGGAGATTACCTTGCAAGTAAACAGTGTATCTAGATTTCAATACCAGCCAAACAAACTGGGGAATCTAGGAAACCTGTCTCACACACACAAAGACCGACCTGCTTTCTTAACAAGTTTCTAGCTTTCATTACACCTCCCAGATTAACACTGCACATAGTACATGAACGTAAGATGTGTGGGATCCTTCTCCACTATCTGCCACCTGACTTCCTTGGAAATATCTATGGCCAATGTATCAAACGTAGGTATGTTATGCAGCTGGTCAAAACAAATCATTGTTGTCCTACTCTGCCATAAACTCCAGAGCTATGAAACACGGCTGATGACAAGCAATGAGCGCTGGAGACTGTTCCCCACACAATTCTCTGTATTTTAGCAGGCAAAGCACTATTAAACTGCCACCACCTTACCTGCCAACTCCTTTCAGCACTTCCCTAGACCTGCTAATTGTCTGGGTGTTTTATTGACTGTATTTATTGCTGCATGCAGCCATCCTGACACAAGGACTGCCTACGCCCAATAGATATGCCTTGAATACACCATAGCCATTATGGTCTACGTCATTTATGGACATACATTTACATAAAGAATTCCACTTTGGGGCTTTCAGGTATTTAGAAAACGTGACTCCTCAATGGATGATGAATATAACTAAGCACTTTTACAAATTTAGGTTTCTGTACTTACAAGGTCACGAGACTCGTAAGATACACGCTTCCTGCTGAGGGTATGTCAGAGACTACTTAAAGATAGAAAAGAAAGCCAGAACCTCGCTGTGCAGTCCGTGCAGGTGTGAACGCAGCTGCTGAGAGGTCTTTTAACACAATTAAGCTAAAAGCTATATCAACGACATACAGTTTTAATGCTGAACCCTTCTTATCTCAACTTTCCTCATTCTCCTTGACTGTATTTTCAATCATAGTAATTAAAAAAACTCATCCAGATCTCAAAAATCACAAGGCTGGCCAAAAAGTACGCCACAGATTATTTTGAGCTTGTTTTATTTCTAAAGCTCAAGGCTGCACACTGGTCATGTCTTCAAGCTTTTAATCTCTCATCATAAAAGCCCAAATCATTTTACCTTTAAATAAAGGTTAAGGCTCTCTCCAACTCAAAACACGGGTGTCCTTCGCATGGACAGCTATGATGAGTGGCCACTTTTTATCAAGCTGTTCTCTCCAATGTCACTACCCTGCTGGACTGTAGCAACAGACCTGCTTGCAATGCAGCTCCGTGCCATGACTGTAGTCACTGTGGACACTGCTGCAAGAATAGAGGGGAGAGAGGATGGTTGGAAGAATAAAAAATCTCTTCACCTGTGAAGCAGAGCCCTGAGAAGTTCAGCTACCCACAGGTCTTCAGAAGCAGATACTTTAGGGAAAAAGAAAAATAAACGTGTATTGCTAGACACAGAAGAAAATTGGGAGAACTAGCAGAACTGATTAACAGCAGTTAATCATGGGCTAGAAAGGAGGCTGTGCTACAATGAGTTCTGTCTTACGGTGTTATTTTACTCTTTGCATTTATCCTCTGCAAATCTCTTTTTCACCTTCGCTCTAACATGTTTCATATTCTTTAAGATGATTAACAGCACAATCATTTTACCTCTTTCCTGCCAATACTTCCTACTGCAGTATTCTTTTCTCAAGGGTTTATCATTCCACTGAAATGTTGATTCCAAAATGAATCTTTCAGAATGCCTTTACTACATGTAACACCATCTTGCTAATGACCAGTCATGCCATTTTCAGAGTTTACATGTGCATTCCTACTTCTGGTGTTAACATGTTCTATTAATAATAATATTTTTCAACACTACTGCCCACAAGCTATCATTAATAGCTTTTAAAGCTACTTGAAAGAACAAGACCTCTCAGTGGTACAATTATAATTTTAACTACCCAGTATGTCACAACAAAGGAATCAGTCCTCTGAAAAATCCCCAGAAATATACAAATTAATACCAAAGTTTGATTCAGAAACTGACCTGGGCTATCAGTAACCTGCTAAAATTTTTGCTCAAAAAGATTTATTTGACTAATGGTATACAAAAATACTGCAAAATTGTCTTTCAGAGTGCTCAGCTAGTGTTTTGCAAAGAAAAAAGTCACAATGATCAAAGAGTTCGCAAATATGATAAATGGATTTAAAGTTCAATGAAATTTAGGACACAGAACATGGGGATGAAAGAAATTTTTGTAGTTAGGGAGTCAAGTCTTCTGGTAATTAAACTACTATACCTTATAATTGTATTCATCAAGCTTTCAAGTTTCATCTTCAGAAAACAATGGCAATTTTTGCCTAATTGTGACATCTGACATTTAGAAAAAGGAGTTATGAACTTGTATGCTCTACATGCCATGCATTATAAATTCAACAGCAACTGGAATTAAAGATGCTATTGAGCCTAGAGAGGTATGAAAAACAGGATTATCAGAACCAAAATGCTACAACTAACCTGTAATGATAGGCTGTAGGTCAGTAATGGAAGACAATAAAATTCAATTTTCAAAATCAGTTCATTCAATTAGCAGAGTCATATTTTAGAATTTATCAGAAAACTGTCTTCACAGATTTTTTTTTAAAAAAAAAACACTTCCAGTGCTGCAAACTGAAACAAATGGCATGATATATAATGTAATTAAAACATTTTGTAGTAAAAAAGAAAAACGTGCTCATCAAAATTTTACATTTTATGTTATATATGCACCTAGCACATCTGCTATGCCATTGTGACAGATGTTTATTAATATGGATATCTAATCATATCGCTAGATTGCTAATGGCTCAGTAATCCATCATCTAAATACCATACAAGTTTCTGATTATACGTTGAACCAATTATCAAAATATTTCCAAGTAATTACTTCTTTACCTCTGTGGCATCTGAAAAGCAGCATTAACTTGCAGTTTTATTTCAACAACAATGTACAATTCTATCATAGCAATACTTACGACATGTTGTGTTTATAATAGGTATGTTGTATGAAAGACTTAAAGACATTTCCTTTAATATGAAAACTAGTAAGAAAATCAGCTAAAATTAACAGAAATGTGTTTTGATGTAGGAGTTCTCTTGAAAGAGTATGTTCTATGGTAAAACTGGTGACCATGAAACAGGTGACTCAGCTGGACGCTACTCCTTTCAGTCATCTTCAGGAATGCATAGATCGTAAATATGACTTCCTCATGCATTAGCCCACCCTAAAATTTTTATGCCTTGCAACCTGCAACCTGTTTTATCCTCACAGTTTGGTTCTTATGTCCAGAGGAAAGGAGTAAATATCCCCACATCTAAATAGGATACTGATTTTCAAATTTCTTTTTCTTGTTCAACTTCAAAATCTCTGAGTAGAAAATCTCACATCTTTCTGCCACAATACTACAAATGATGCACTTATTTGAAATGCTGGCATTTAGAGAGTTAATTAGTTAGACAATTAGACAATTCAGTTAATTATTGAAATGTTTGGTTACAGCTGAACATCAGTGTTTTAAGATTCCTCAAACTGTGGAAATAATGGTTTATTAAAATAAAGATCATAGTATCCTTTTCTATTTCTATTATCTATCTATCATCTATCTATTTCTATTTCTAGTATCTATTTCTGGGATATTTCCCAGTCATTAACTACTGATGTCCACTAAACATTTATACTCCCCTTTACTGTGGACACACTCTCTCTTACCAACTCTTCTCTTAATTTCTAAGCCCTTATGAAGGTACAAATAAAGCTTACTTTATTACAAGTAAGTTCACAGAAGATGAACACGCTGGACTTGCTTGGCTTAAATTTTTGAATTCCACTGATTTTTCTGATACTACTTTAGCCCCATTTATTTTCTACTAGACACTGTCTAGCTCACTGACAAGTTCCTGTTTGACGTGGCACTGCCACAGAATCGGACTAAAAGGTAACAGAAGCTCTTGGAAGTGTTGCCTTGGACGTCAGATATGACCAGAATCCTTCAGATACAACTCTTCAGAGCTAATCCACCACCTAGTGTCACCCTATTTGTTGCATTTCAAGGGTTGGGTGTTTGGGGTTTGTTTGTGTTTTGGGGTTTTTTTGAGTAAAAACAGTAAGTATGTTTTACTTCCTCTGTATTGCAATTGCCTAATGGGCATGACCAGAAGAAGCTCTTTCAGCCCTAGATAGTCTTCATGACTGCACTACTTACTTGACTGTTACTGAAAAACTACCTGGCTGTAAAATGCTAAGCAAAGAAGAAACTGATTTCAGAATTTTAGAATAAAAATACATACTTTGCACAATGAAAAAGAATAGTTTTAGAGACAGACTGTATTGTATTTTCTTTGTACTTTATCACCTTGATACTTGGCTTGTTCACGCTTTGGAAAAAAATAAGTAAACAAATTCTCATTTATACTGTTGACGACTCACAGAGTTATGAACAGCTCTACAGCAACAATGGAAAAGGGTCATGATGTTCCCATCCTCCCAAATCTCCCACATTTTTCATGATGAGCTCTCCTCATCACTCTTAACTACTTAGGTAAACACAGTGTAACACAGAAAGTGTGTGAGAAACCTTTGTATTGTCAGCCTCAAGCATTCAAATATCAAGAGTCAGGCTCGAAAATATCACAGAACTGGAATAAATACCATGAGGCTTGAAATAATAAATCTGAGGTTCTTTGTATTTACCTTCTGTTTTCCAAGCCTTGAGGGTCGTATTTTCAAGATGAGTTCAACAGCCATGAACCTTACTTAAAAAATGCTGGAGGTTAAGTTTCACCTACAATAACATATCTCAAGTACCAAGATAGGAAGTAATATACATAGAAAGATTTCTAATAATGTCATGAGTTGTTAACACTGAGGATACGAGTCTAAGAAAAGAGCAGTTAAAATATGGAAGGTCTTAATTCCTGTTCTGCTCATCGAACATCAGTAAGAAAGCTCTCATGGAGCCACAAGGTGGTGAGAAAAGTGGTTGTATGAGGAGAATGTGGTAACTGGCTAGAATCCATCACTGATGCCAAAAAAAAAAAAAAAAAAAANCCCAAAGAAAAGAGTAAAGACATGGGAAAAATTATTAACATGGGTGCTGTTTGCTAGAATGCATACCCTCTGGCAGACAGTTATGTCTGCTTATAGTGTTGTAAAAAGCTGCTTAGCTCACTTTACTTCCCCCCTGCCCCCCCAGCTTAAGAATAAGGAATTTGCCACTGACTGGCAAAAGAGAGCTTTCATCATTCATGCTGCAGAATGCTGGGGGTGAGGAAGGGATCTCCTTCCCGCAGTGATGCAAGAACTCACCTGCTGAAATGCTTGGCTACAGAGACTGCAAACTAGAGCCAGAAATTGGGTCCTACATAGATTGCTCCTTCCTGTTTTGAACTGCCTGGTGCAACCTCAGCAAGACAGGCCGTTCCTGGTTGTATTAATTACGTACTTCAAAGGTTCTCTTAACAACCAAGAAGGCTAGAAACTTTTCTTAATGGGGATACAGTTTCTGCAGAAAATTATATTCAACACAATTGGGCAAGTTACTTGCCATCAGCAAGTGTCACTGTCACTTTGCTACGTCAAGATATAAGCATTGGAAAAGATGTTTGGCACAGGCTCTCTAGTCAATTTGACTTCTAAATTACATCACAGTAGCTGAAATTTCCTAGGACTGAAAGGGGGAAGTATCATCTGAGAGTATTTGAGTTGAATACAACATGCCCCAAAAGTAACATGATAGGCTTAAATAAAAACACTGCTTTGTCTATTTTTTCATCAGCATTAAACCATACTTTATTCTAAGGCCTAGAACTATAGCTGTTTACTCAGCCTACAGGACTTAAATTTGAAGAGAACTTCTGGAATAACCTACTGCCTTGGCAGGCAATGCAGTAGACAGCTGCTTGTTCACTGAAATCCTGAGCGTTTCTTCTCTGAGGCTTGTGCCCTTTCCCAGGCCATGAGAAGTCCTCTTTCTCTATTAATAACCCTGCTTTACTGATGAGAAAAGCTGCTTTTATCACAGTTAAGCAACCCATTGAACAGCCATGTTTATTTATATATTTATCTTTACATTTATAATGGTCCTCTCACTGCATGAGTAGAATTACGCGGCTGTATGGCTTTTTAGCATGGCTTGTTTGATTGGATTGGTTTGGTTGGAAACACAACTCTTCCAAATCTTGTTCAAGTGCTAGTAATACTCACTCACAGTCAAATGCTGCACAGCCTGACTCTGAAAAGGAAACACAAGATGTAGGCCCCACACTGCAGCAAAGATGTACAGGAGAATGGCACTGTGATTGAGAAACTTAGTGGGGACTTCCCTCTACAGTATTTCCATACTAATTCTTCCTTTCACCCACCTTCTGTTTGCTTTGCCTACTGTCAGAAGCCAAGGTGTGATCTTATTTGAGTGGTTCTCACTTGGGGATGTGGGAGAGCAAGGAGGTGATGTGCATTCCCAGTCCCAACAACTGGCTGTTCTGTAAACACCAGCCAGACATGACATGAGGTGCACTGAGAGAGCTTTATGATTATGGGGGGGGCCTCAGGGCCTGTCATATTGTAGACAAGTACTGCTCTTGGAAAGAATTCAGTGGACTACTCTGAAAGTGTCCTTTGAGAAAAAAATCCAAAGAAATCCCACAGTCAGTTAAAAAAGGTATAAGAAAAGAAAGGTAAGATTCTCCAAGTAACTCATTGACTCTCTTATTTATCTAGATTGAACTTCAAGTCCCAAAAGGAAAATGACGGCTTGTGTAAAGGAAAGCTGCAAAAAACCCCACACGTGAAAAACAAAACATTCTTGACACAGAGAAGCTGGAATGATTAATCTGGGTATGACCTACACATTTATGCTGCTGCTGAATATTTAGAAAAGCAAACAACACATTTCAGGCACAACAGGAAAATCAGAGGAAATCCTGAGCAAACACTTGCAATACCCCTTCCAACTGCAGTAACTTCTTTGGCAGCAACTTTCTCCTGCCATATCCTGTGTTACCCACATCGTAACAGCAAAACCCTTGGTGTAACATAGCACCAAGCTCTCATAGTTGCTAGCAACAACTATCCAGCATCTGGTGCCTGCAGCTCATGCCTTCCCGTATAAGCACTGAGAACTCTTTAAGGAAATCACTTTTAGAATATTCATGTTATCCTCATCTGCTACGTCTGACGGGCCCACTTGAAAAGCAATATAGACAGAGACCAGACAGACATTAATGAAGACGTTCAAGAGAGAGAAATGGAATCATGCATATTCCAGTACAGAAACCTTGAAGTGCTAAATTAACTGGGAACTATAATCTGTTTGTAACTATTTAGCAAAAAAAATGTTATTTAAGAGCAGAGTATTATAATATGCCTAGCAATTACCACAGGCCCATACATACAGAAGAGGCTTCTCATCCATTACTCACTGAAGAATCTGTGAAGAATTCAGCCAACAGGAAAAAGAGGATGTTTAAACCAATGAAGGGAACTCTGAAAATAAACCACTGCTACTAAATATAAATCAAAGTTGTTAGTGTAAATGGTCATGTATTTTCTTAATTTTAGTCCTAGATCATGTATTTTACCTTCAGCTCTAGGGAAAGAGAGACAGACCCACCTCAGTATAGCAAGAGAACTACCGATCGAGTCATTCAGGTGGAAGTGGGAAGCTGACCTGAATGGTGAATAGCGGAAACTATACTCCACTGCTTCCTCTGACGCAACACTAATCTGCACACCATCTCCAGAATACCATGCACTCCTGGGGGTAGGCACATGGGACAAAGTGTGCTCACAATCCCCCTCCCTTCCTCCTTTACGGATCTGATTGTATTTTGTTTATTTTGCTTCTCAGTATGTTGATGACACGTGGCCTTTCCATAAATCTAAAGACAATCTCAATGACAACGTCAGCTATTTCTTTTAGGGGAATAATAGAGGCGCATACGTAGGGATGATCTCAATGGTCTGTGAAACAAGTATGACTACAGCAGACATCTTTAAACAACAGCTTTTCAATAAGTTTACCATGAAATGAAGATACCCTGCTGAATTCTGAGACTCCTTCCATTAACTCGCACCTACCCAGGGTATATGGAACAGTGTCACTCCTCCCCTCTGTCATCATAGAGCACCCAGAGCTAGTGGAATTATTTGATCCACTACTTGCTGACACTAAGGATAGCTGTCAGATGACCTTAACAGTTCAGGATTGAGACGGCTATAGAAAAATATCATGAAAGAAAATCTTAAGTTTGCAATCTGTGATGCAGATCCCCCTACATTTCTACCTTTTGCTATATTCTACCAACTCAGGTAACAGCCGTGATGAATCTTTCAATAAAGAAATAATAGTATTACTGCTCTTGGGTGTATGCTGCATTAAGACTACCTTTGTGTGATGTGGATATTCTCAAATATCCATATCATGTTTACTCACACGAGGTCACACACTCTCCCTATCCCCAGATACTCACCTCCAAGTGGTCAACTGGCTGTGGTCATTCTGCAAGTCAGCCTTGAAGCAGCAGTAATTCCCCTGACCACATGGTCCGTGGCAGACAGAAGGGCACCTACTCTGCTTGTACTTCAATTTGGCTGATGGAAACAAGATCTGGTGTCGGGAGGCACCATTGTGCTCTGAGGAGGTTTTACCGTATTTGTGTGAATGCGCCTCACTGCAGTAACAGTGACTGGTGGACACCTGGCTTACAGTCAGTCTAGCACTACAAGCCAGTCCATCCAAACACAAGCTTTGTCCATCACAGAATCATTTGACCTTCTTTCCAGCAAAACACAGGTATGTCTCTACACAGAACACGGGACATGACAAGGGAAATGCCACCTTTATACTAAGAAAGCTGAAATCTGCTCTCAGCTGGTGCCAGGGAAATCAGGAGTTTGGGCCAGAGGCTTGGTATGGGCATACTTCCTTCTGCCCTACAGTATATATCTCAAAGGTGTATATATCTCAATAGAGTAGGAAGGAAAGGCAAAACTATTCACTAACCTTTATGAACAGTAGCACTACATCAGGTCCGAGGCATACTATGAGAAGCTGACTGCCACTATGAGTGCCATTTTAAGGAGAAAGACAGAGTTTTAATCCCCAAGGATACCAAAACAGCAGCTGCCAAAGGCATTGAAGAAAAAATGTGTGCTAAAAATGCTGTATAGTGTTGAACAAAAAAGTGTGAAAACCATTGGCAGGCTGTGTGAACCACGAAAGGTCCTGGTTTCATTAAAAAAGGTTGGAACAGACTCCAGACATATTTTTAGTAGAAAACACAGCAGTTCAGCACTGTTTCTGTTGTTCAACATGCTCCCAAGGTGAGCATTTGTGAATAGTTTTTCTCAGAAGTATGCATATTCAAAAAAGAAAACTAAACTAAAAGGACACTAAAGAAAATGAATCATATAGAAAATTCAGTAAGGCTGTAGCCCTGCAGCTTTTGAGAACAAGTATATTTTATTAGATGGCAACTCCATCTTAGCTTGACTCTTGGCTGTAAAGAAACAAAAGGCTCAACTGAAATGATTTCCTGTGAATTTATCACTCAGACAGAGGTTAAGTCAGACATTTGGGAGGGTGAACAGGGGGAGGAGAAAGAATACAGGTGACTTGATTTTATGAAGATGAAGGCCTTATCTCTCTGAAATAACCATGGCTTCATCTGCAGAGAGAAGGGTGACTATAGCAAGTGTTATGGTGCTGTGAAACAACTGGTCCATAACCCAGTTTAGGGAAGGGGGGAAAATGACAGTAAAATAACCCTTGGGGAAGACTGAGGTCATATACTGAAAAGAAAATTCTAACCATACTTCCTCTCCCCACCCTACAATGTACTTCTGATATATCAAACGACCAAAGCCAGGCAGGCAATTTGGGAGATCCTCTAGCTGATCTGGATATGGCTGGGTACTGCAATAAAACCTGCTTTTTAGGGTGTGCTGTGCCTTGACCTCATCTACATGTTAAAGGATATGGGATATGTCCAGAACATGAAGGGCCAAAGCCTAATTTTTCTCCAATGCTTATAACTCACTGTACACGTGAATGTAAAAGAAGATTATTTGCTTAAAGTAACTGATTCTTATAAAAATATTGCAAAATCTCTTTGCTTGAGAAAATATGACTTACGGCCTCCAAATTTTTTCATGTTTTACATTCTGATAGAGAAGCCTTTAAATTCAAAGTTGATAGTGTTGCTTCTAAGGGTGAAGAAGAGGGAAAAAGATGGCAAAGAAGCCCCTGACTACAAGCCTTCCTTGTTCCCCTTTCTCCAGGCGGCCCACTTGCCTCCTAAGAACAGAGCAGCAGCCCAGAAAATGACACTATTTTACTACATTCACCTTATCCTGGTAATCACAGGCAAACCTCTGAAGAGTATCTGCAAATTGTCATGACCAGCACTGCAAAGCCTACACAGCATCAAAAGCACTCCCTTTCACTTTATAAAATAGCATTCCAATGATCTGTTTCCTTTCGATTCACTATCTGCAACTACCATTTGCCTTCTTTCTTTTAACAGTTACTACTCTTTTTTATGTACCTGCACTGGGTACTATCTGTATTATCAAGTCCACAAACTCTGTCTTGACAATTAAAACTCCAGTCTAATATTCCACAAACACCAGCCAGGCCAGCAGCGCAGTAACTGCCATAAACCTGTTTTATTCACCCTTTGACAATAAATAGTCAAGAGAAACCCGTGTGTACGTCATACTCTGAATGTGACTGATCTCTTGTAGAAGTAAGCAAAACTTTCAGTTGAATCAGCATTAAATTCACAGGAAAAAACCTAACTAATATTTCATGTGAAATTTCTGGTCATAATTAATTCACTGATGTGCCTACACTTCCAATGAAGGGGCTGATAACTGCAAAAGTTTCCAGTCTTTATTTCTTGGAAACCCTCCAAAGGTTTGAGCTTCTGATTTCTGCTAATTAATTTAGGAGGAACTTGAACATATGGTGTTATAGCAAAAAATATACAGCATGTACAAAATATAGCAAATAAATTCCATAAAAATAGGCCTACATTTTAAAGGGAAAAAAAGCAGGGAGAGGTGCTTTGCCTTTTTAATGACTACTTCTTTATTTCTCTAGCAGACATTGCTGGGCACTCTTACCCTTCAACAGCTTGAGCAAAATAAACAGAAAAACAAGTCTTGCATCAAGCCATTAAAGTTCAAAAGGCAGGCTCAATGTCATGCCAATTGGAGAATGCTACAAAAACTGTCACTTCCCTGAACATTATCATAAGAAAAGCAAATTGTAATATGTCACTCATATTCAGTTTGGGTATTTTCTTCTTGGCTTCCCCATCTGGGTGGGCCTGAGCTATAAGAATAGAATGAGAAAAAGGACAGAGGAGAAACAGCTCTCCTCTGCTCCAGCTGCCATTGGCCTGAGTGTGCCAATGGGCCCAAATGGTCCTGACTAGTCTCACCTGAGCCCTCCTGACATGGCCTCTGCCCATTGGCCCAAGAGCTCCATTTAAGCTCTGGCCTGCATCCCCCTCAAGCCCTGACCTGAACCACAGGTATATGTGTCTCCAGCCCTATCCTCCAGATGGACTTTGGACGTACCTTGTCAGTAGCTTATCTCCTGGATAGACCCTTAATGCACAAGCTGGAGTTTGGCTTTGGCCCCTTCTCCTTTTTCTTCCCAGATGGACCATACAGCTGCTTTGCTGCTTACCTCACCTGGGACTGCTGATGGATCTTGCTACCAGCGCCCTGCGCTCCTTGCTACATTCAGATGTTGTTGGACTGAGCTGTGCTCAGTGCAAGTTCTGTCTGCACTGGGATTACCCTTAGAACCTAGCCTGCCTCTCTTATGAAGCAGCTGGCCCTTGCTGCTCCCTGACACTGGCCTGCATCCTTGCAACCTCAGGGTCTCACTCCTGCTGCCTCAAGGACAAGGAAGAAGATGACCATGGATGGAAACTGAGCAGCCCCAGTCAGAGTGGTGGTGCCGGCTGACACTGCAGAAGCCTGCAACTGAGCTATTACCTCTGGGGTGCTCTGCTTCCCCTTGCTACGGAGCTGTCACCACCTTTGCCCATCCCTGCTAAGTGGTGAATGTCTACAGATCACAACCTCAACTGCTGTAAGGTGGCACTGCATCTGGCTTTAATGCTGGGCATAATGCTGCTCATAGAGGTACAGCTTTTCCTTGGTCTGTCATGCCCAAAGGAGACTGCCCTGCCACTGGCTTCCCAACTAGGGGAAAACAAACTGGCCTGGAAGCTGTTAAATTACTGCCTGAACCCCATCTTGCTTTACATTCTTTTCTCTGTTGGCAGGAGTTAATACCTGGGAGTCCTGAAGTCACTTTGTCCCTAAAGATGAAAGGCAAAAGGTGGCTCCTTCTGGCACAAAAGATACAATCTTACTTTAATGCCAAGTTGTATTTGCTGTAATGTATGCTGTGACTTTGCAGTTGATTGGCTTCTAGTCCTGGATGGACTTATACTGATGGGTAGATAGATCAGTTTATCTGTCTTACAATTTTGCTTTATTTGACTATACCCATTTTATTAAGTTGTCTTTGGCTATGTACGTGAGGCACGGATGTTAGTTCCTCAATAACCTCCTTGCCCAACCAGCAAACCTCTCTATCCCTTCACTTCTTTGCCTCAACTTTTACACTAAGCATTGTAGTACTGGTATCAAGAAGTACTAGGTACCCTGAAGTAACTATTAGACTATTTGTAAGACTGCTAAAAATGCAAGGAATTCACTGAAATCTTGCAGAGGAGTAGAGGAAAAATAGTGAAGTAGCAACAACTATTACTTATCTGATTTCTCGAGGACCCATTGTTTTCAAGGAAATACTAGTTACATTTAAGAGATACTGAGAAAGGGAGGTCTAAATATATTTTTGTGTTCCTATTAGTATATTGGTTTGTCCTCTGTTTACCTATATATGAGGTATAACTAACATGTCAGAACAAAGGATTTATACAGAAACAGTAGAATTAAGAGGCTCACTGTTTCAGATGTAACACATTTTCTTGGTCTTAAATTTATAAATTTCTATTAGGATGTGGAGCATGTAATTGCTCTAATCAGAGGAATTAATCTTCACAGCTTCCATGACTGCAAGGCATTCTATAGCATGAAAGAAATGATTCAGAAATGGCTTTGTACAATCTAGCAGTAAGTCAACTAAAAACATCACAAAAGCAAACCATCACTAGAATTCGTAAGTTTAGGAGTTTTACGTAGACTTTTAATCACATGACTAGTAGAATTCTCCTTGCAGGAGAATGTATCTGAATGTCTGCCTGTATATATAATATTTAAGTTATTTTCTACTCCAGCTGGTAAATGACTGTTTGTTTAAAAAGAACTCCATATCTACATGAAAAAGGCTCCATTTCTGAGGCCTGCTACTTCTATTAATACCTGGTTTTCTTGCAGGAAAAGTAAGAATTAAAAATGGTTTGCAATCATTGGCAATATAAAAGTTAAAATTAGGAAGGTCAAATGTTAAGGTGAAATATTTTTTTTGCCACTTTTCTATCAAAAGCCTAAGTTTAACCATTAAGTTTGACTATAAAAACGCATTATGTTCACTTTCAGTTTTGATCCAAAGAAATGAAAGTTGCACAAACACAAAGAAAGTGTCTTTTTAAAAAAACAGCTGTTAAATAAAAGATCACACTGTGAATGCCTCGCCCTTCCAAGGAAAGAGGCAATTAGAAAAACAGTGAAAAAATTACACATGCATATAGTGTAGAAAGATATCCACGGTGTAGTTATGTCACTGAGAGAAGGAAAAGATAGTAACAAAACATCCTTCTGTACTGATGTTTTGCTGAGGAGCTTGTGTTTCCCCTGTATGACTGCTGTCTCAGTGAACAATTTCAGGGAGTTAGGAGTCTATCCTTCTCCCCATACAGCGGAGAAAACATCAGCTCACACTGATGCAACAGTGATTCAGTAGTTGAGCAGTTCCTGCAAATTTTGTGAAATTAGCTTACCCCAAACCAATCCTTTCCGTTGAAGCCTCACTCTGAAATCATAACTTAACTCAGATCAGCATTTTTCTTTCTTTCCAGAACTGGAAGCCTAATAGCTTGAAGAGAAGACATAAGCAAATGCCTATGCAGCAGCTTAATAACCAAGAGTTACTAGGTAAGTTACATCATATGTTAACTGACTACTAGTTAATAGCATTCAAGTGGGGGGGGCGGGCGGGCAGACGGACGTGGACTTAAGTACCTGCTGTATTCTAGAAGCTTTTAGTTTTGAGCAACACATTTTGTATCTTAAAACTTTACAATGAACTGGAGAGACTGGGAAGGAACGGTGACAATAATGTGTGAATAGATGTTCAAAAAAGCAGTAGCTACTCATCAGATATCACAGTAACTACTGCCATGAACCTGACACTGTCCTGGACCTGCTCGAGTACATGCTAGGCACCTGCTGCCAAAGAACTTGCAAGCTAACATAAAAGAAGAAACAACAGACAGCTCCAAGCTAGTCTTCAAGTTCCATCTTCAAAAAGTTAAGGAGGATGTGCAGACCTACAGGCTAAGGCATCACCTCAATCCTGGGGAAAACTATGGAACAAGTCCTCATGGAAGGCATTTTGAGGACAGGAATATGATTCGGAAGGGCAAAGGGCAAATTGTGGGCCTGGCAAACCAACTGCCTTCTGTGATGAAATGGCTAGTTCTGTGGATGTGGGGACAGCAGTGGATGTTGACCGTTTTAACAAAGCTTTTGAGTCTCCTACACTACCCTTGCAGACAAACTGAAGAGACACACCTAGATGGTGTGAAAAGCTGGCAGGATTGTCAAGTCTCACAGTGTAACGGTCAGTGATTCAAAGTTTAACTGATGAATTGCTACAAGCCGTGTTCCTCAGTGGTCGATAGTGGGGCCAACACTGTTTAACACCTTCATCAATGACTTCTATGATGGGATGGAACACACCCTCAGAAGTCTGCAGATGATAGAACTGGAGGTAGGGGTTGATACCTGAATGGTTTGGCTGCCATTCAGAAGGACCTCAGCAAGCTGGAAGAATGGGCTCACAAACCTTTTGAAGTTCAACAAAATAAAATGTGCGGTCCTGTACCTGGAATGGAACAACTCCATGTATCAGTGCAGAGGCAGAACTAACTGGTTAGGTAGTAACCTTGCATAAAATGACCTAACACGACTTAGCATGTGTGCCCTTGCACAGTGAAGGCAAACCACATCATGGGCTGCATTACTAAAAGCATAGCCAAGAGGCTGAGAGAACTGATGGTCCTGTACTTGGCCCTTGCAAGGCTGCATCTTGAGCCCTCTGTCTAATACTGGGCCCTCAGTGCTACAGAGACACTGACAAACTGAAGAGTCTCCAGAGATTTGGGGTTGGAGCATACGTTTGGAGCAGAAGCTGACGCAACAAAGCTTCAGCCTCAAGAAAAGGCGGTAAAGCAGGGGGTTAATCTGTATTCTTCCACAACCTGAAAGAGATGACATAGGACATGACACTGACTTTTTCCTCAGAGATGCACAGTAAAAATAAGGTACATGTGATGCAAACTTCAGCTAAAAAATTCCTGTTAGATGAAGATGGAAAAATTCTTTCCTGTGGGTGGTGAAATCCTTACGGGTTGCCCAGAGATGCTGGACACGCTGGAATCTCCAATCTTACGAATTTTCAAAGCTTTACTGGACAAGCCCCTGAGCAAGTCGATCTAATGTATAAATTAGTCTGCTTTGAAAAGGCTGGAAAAGGATGACCTCCAAAGGTTGCTTCTAACTTCATTTCTTCTATGAGTTGGAAGGAACAAACTGATAAGCAATGAGAGGAGACTGGACTATTGGATAGCAAGTGATCCCAAGCAAGCTAACGTGCCTGCCATTGTCCATTTCTCAACCTGAAGTGTTTCTGTGATGTGAAGAATAATAATGAGCTTCCACAGTACAGCACTGAAAGGACCCGTTTAAAAGAGAAACCTAGTAGGCATTAAAGGAACAGGGTGGTACTGTGAATGTTATGAGCTGATTGGAGACAGAAGCAGTACGAAGAGATGAGAGAAAAGTGTCCTTAAGGGTTTTGACAGTGAAGGCAGGTGGTTTGTTGGATGCAGCACAGGTGAGAACAGAAGTGTACAAAAAGATTGTGATTAAAGGAATAACAAAGATGATGGAGGCCGCAAAAATGCAGATTCAAAACAAAGCCAATGCATATAGGCATGCATATATACCTACCCTCTTCCTACTTTGATGCTGGCATGGAGCTTTAGTTTATCCATTCCCTTTAGTATCTCTAGTCCAATTGTGAGCAATACCAAAAAAAATGTTTACTGAAGGCAGGTATGCATGGTTTAACTGTATTTTGTCACAGTAATGTTGCAGAGGAAAGAAAGCAATGTTATGCTCATTATTTTGGCCATTAGCTGTTCACTGTATTGGTTTACAAGTATTTACCATGCTTTGCTAACGTCCGAAACAGCAAGCATCTTAACATTGTATTTGTTACTCTTCCCACCTAACCTCCTCTTTAGCTGCATACTGTTTATCCATTTAGAATCTGTTTGTGTCACAGTCTAAAAGTAAATTCTGACTTCGTAATTCCTAACAAAAGTATCTAAACCAGACTATGCGTCCATGATTTATCATGTCTGTTTAGTAATAGTACTATTATTGATACTGCTATTGATACTAGTACTAGCACTGATGCATACTACAAGAAAAAAAAACACTAAACTTGCAGGCAATCTTGCTTGAAACATTTCTCTTGGTTCTAAGACTTCATTCGGCAAGGTAATTATTGCTTTGAAATATATGGTTGTATAAAATAACTAATATACTTGGATGACTACTTTTTTTAAGTTTTACTATCAGAGGATCATTATTTAGCACTTACCTTTTAGAATTAAATTGAGGCCACCAGAGTAGTGATTGCCAAGTCTGATTAAATACTTTCTGGTATATGTCTTTAGGAATCAGATGAAACTATTTTTACTATAAAAGCGGTAAAATAACATCCACATGAGTATCATATGAACTATCACATTCTATGTAAATATCATTAATAAAGACACAGTAGTATCATGCATGAAATTCAGACTCAGTCAAAATCTTTTGAGGTGGCCAGGAGGACAGATACAGGGGTTTTGCCTTCAAAATCCTCATGTATCAGTGAAAGTTGAATTTGTGTACACTTTGGAAGCTCTGTGACGTTCAGGAAGAATGAGCAGTATCAGCTGACTCCGCATTACATGATATGATTTAACTTGGCACATCTCAACAATTCATCATAAATTTGAGAGACCATGTTTCTACTTGAGGGTAACAACTGCCTGAGGCTACTACATGCAGTTCTGGCAGGACAGTCGGTATCCTGCAAGTACTGCAAAATCTTAAATAACATTTATACTACTCTAGCTCATGCAATTCTGCTGCTCATTTTAACCGTAAAATTTGTCTGCTTAATCTACAACGTTGTAACAAGTAAATCCTGGTGGTTCTGTTTATCAAATTACGTATGATAAAACACATGCAAATATGCACACATAACTAAATTGTACTTGCTTTAGAAATAAATTAATCTTAAAAAACATCTTTATATAATTGACTCTAGTAGAAGTTGCTCTAACCCAACACTGTCTTTGGGGTAATTTTGTCCATACTTCATGTGTTTAAAAACACAATTCATGCCTGTATTTGAGATAAGTATAGAAATAAGTAGTTATTTCACAAGCCCTGCAAGGTTTCTTACCAATCATGTAATTTGAAAATGGTTAGAAAGCTTGGGAAAAAAAGTATTTCTTATTAAGAAGAAAAATGAGTGCATTTGGAACAGTAAATCAATGATGTATCCAAGCCTTTTTATTAGCTACTTGTTCAGCTTCTGTAAAATACAGTTTTGAAAAACAGTAACTTTAAAAGTCAGAGGAGAGCTGTGAATTAATTGCTTAAAAAATTGTAGCCGGCCTTTCTTAAGACAACTCGGAGTCATATATACTGTTTGTACCCTAATGTAGTTGTTTATAAGTGCTTCAGAGTTTCTTGTTCCATGAAACTGTGTTTTCTTTAATGTCAAATCTTTGTAAGTTCTCTTTTGTTTGGGGTGAACTAACTGGTTCACAAGCCAAGATTTAAAACTAAAACACAGTGCACAGTTTCTGCTTCCCAGATAGATCCTATGTCCCAAATCCAAACGAGCCTCTTCTTACTTCCCTAGAAGTCTGCCTGTTCAGATGCCAGTTCTGTTCTAGTATTTCCTCTAGATACAATCCATCAACAGAATGAAACAATGTCTGAACAAATACTGAAGTCTAAGCAGCGAGTTAAATTAATTGACTGCTCTATGTTTATATAGATTCTTTCCAGGAATTATGTTCACTTAAAAGCTCAGTTTAAAGGAAGAAAATTCATTCGTTGCCGAGAGAGAAGCTATTCCTTTAAAATAGTATATTCCCCCAGGACAGATCTGCTGCTGCTGGGGAAGTGGAAGCTCAAAACCAGAATCAACTAAAACCAGTAGGCTTAAGTTTTGGTCTGAGTTTTCAAGTCAGTAATGGTCCTTGTACAGCTATGGCATTTCAGATGTCAGACACCTAAGACTACAAAAGGACTTAAATGCAACTAATTGAATATTACAGCACTTAAATAAATCTTCAGTGATCATCGTATCACACACACTGCACTGTTAGACAGCAGGATGCCCTGTAAATGACAGTTGAATATTTCTACACAAAACAAAATGCTTATCATGAAGTCATCCAAGACGGCCATTAGGAGAAACTATGGACAAAGGAATCCTTGTATCTCGTCCTCACCCAGGAAACAGAAGCCTTTCAAAAGCTGAACCAAGCACTGAAATCCTGCTTTTCCTTCTCCATAACATAACTGATCAAGACACACAATGGTGGCAGAATTTGGGCCAAGCCTGACTTCAGTGCTTTGAAAGATAAATCCACGTCTATTGCCATCTCTCAGTAAGAAATGTCATAATTGCTAAGCTACAGGGTACACCATGTGTGAGGACTATAGGAATGATGGCTTTGTGGGAAAGAGGAACCTAATATTCTATTCTATTCATCTTCCTGTCCCCAAACTATCCAATGAATATTTTACAGACACACACAGCTTTTGGAACAGCAACTGGAATCCCTAAACGCTAGCCAAGCAAACACTCTTCTGCACAGGGAAGTAATCAGGGGATGGTGTTAAAAATATCTCACACAATTCCCAATAATTTATAGCCTAATACTCTGAAAGGTGAGAAGTAAGTTTAAACATCCCCTCTAGCCAAAGAAACCAGATGTCCTGCTACCTTGAGTGGATCCCTTAAGTATCAGAAAACCAAAAAAAAACCTATTCTGTATAGTTCTGCACAGCAGGCATTCAAAGGAGACGCAGACATGCATGTTGGATAGATCCTGACCCAATAAGGTGCTCTGAAAATGCCCAACGCCTATGAACCGAGAAGTGACAAAGCACCTCTCCTGCATATTCAGAGGAGAATGATAAGTGACAGGCACAAGGGAACCGTCTCCCAGGCTTTGCTCATTTCTGCGTAAGGACAGAGGGAGAAGTACAGGTTTCTGGTCAACCACTGAACAGGCTGAGCAGAGCCAAGCCAAGATGGTATTTCTTAAGAAAGACAGAAATGGGGCTACAGGTACAGGCTGAAGACAGAAAACATCAGCAGACCCACTGACACCTCATTTGCCTCCCAGCTTCGCTGAATGCTTTTGCTGTTGAAGCCATGACAGTATAGTAGCAACTTCACGCTCCTTCTTCTTTTTGCCTTATTCACTGTAGCCCCCCTAAAGAAACTAAAACTTCAATCCGGTTCGTTTTCAGCAAGTAAAATTCAGGAAAGAAACCTCTACCAAACTCTCTCATTTCTAGCAGCAACAACCTTCAGCAAACAGACAGATTAAAATTGGCAGGAACTTCCTGTGTTATCCCGCAACAAGTCAGGTGGAACCCAATGGCAATAGGGGACCACACTTTCAGCAGAACAAAGACCTGTTATCCACTGCCTCCACCTCTGCCTGACAGGGCCAAAGCTTACTACTGCAAATGTGATGGTATTTTTACAGAATTTTTAATAGATTCCAGTATTAATATAACCAGTTTTGCATACACAGGCCTGACTATCATCTTCATACGACCGATTAGCAGCTGCTGCTAGCTACTACAAACTTCTAAAAATAGGTTTCTGCTCTTGCTCAATTACTTTTCCATCTCTCAATTATAAGTTTTCTATGACAATGATTTATAGGATGGTTTACCGCAGCAAGGTTCATCATCGAGTTTTAGTAAGCTGATGTCATATAGCACATACAAAGTTTAAAGAAAGCTGGAAAAATGTGTTACATAAAATTACAGTAGCCTGGCCTAGTATCTATCTGCAGAGGACATGCTCATGAATGTTCAGTAGGATAAGAACTGTTTCAAATGAGGTTCTGCAGGTCTCTTCTGCCAAGACTCAAAAAAATGCAGTGGCATCTGCCTCTATCATCAAATAAGGAAGCTAAGCCATAATGAGCTACTTCAGATGGTTACTCTTTTCACCAGTCCTAACTTCTGCTGAGCAATCACTCTATCTGAATCATGAGTTGTTTTGATACCAACGTTAACTTGGTTTTAGTTGAATATATAACTATTGCATAAATGTTCAGGATAATACACACATGCAAACACACTAAGATGCCAAGATGACCTTGAAAAACTAAAGCTTTGGAAAGCACTCAAAAATGAACATTTGAAGGAAAACAGTAATCAGCTTAGGTAATAAGTGACTCAAATACAGAAATTTACTATTTGCCCGAGTAGCTTCTAATGTTAACAAATACAAAATGTCAGAATCTTTTATTTCTTCCATGTCCAAGAACTTGGAATTACCAACTGGAGAGATCAAACCCTAAGGTGAGCTGGTGCTTGCTGTGGTCTCTGCACTATTGACCCCCAGATTTTCAAGGACAGGGAAGCGAGAAAGCCAGCTGTGTTCCTCAGCACTTAACTGCCACCTTTAGCACAGTAACACTAAGACGAAGGGGAAGATCCACAAGAGTTCACCTACTGTTTGGATAGGTGTAAACCTTCATTTTACAAAACTTTGTCTGGCATCATTAATGAAGAAACAAAACATGTTACTGATGGACTTATTCAAAACCAGCTTTCTAAAGATGCGAGGTAAAGTTATGTAAGATACAAAATGATCTTGTAAGACCATTATTGTATATACAGTATTATAGGGTGACCTTGTTTTCTGTTACTGACAGTCCTAGAAACTGAGTAAAAGACTTCGTAAGGTAGTCCTACCCCCAAGAAATTACAACTTAAACGTCAAACACATAATACAGGAGTATATACTTGTATATACTTGCATATCTCAGATTACAGTCTAAACATCTATGAAGAAAAAAGATTAATACATTTCCTAAAATTTGGAAGAGAATAATCAAAATCCATCTTCCAATAATGTAGTTCCCTACCATACTCTGAAGTAAAGACTAGGATTTCTGCTCTCTCTTCCCAATAAATTTTAATTTTACCGTCAAGTAAGTTATTAGAGGGAAACTACTGGCTCGCTGTTAAACAGGAGAGGTGAATTAGTCACCAACAATGCTGAAAAGGCAGAGGTTCTCAACACTTCCTTCACCTCTGTCTTTACCAGCGCTGTTGGGCCCCAGGCCTTGGGAATAGCAATCCAGGTTGACACAAACACAGCCCCACCATCAGTGAAGGACGAGTTGGTACATGAACTATTACAGGAGCTTGACCCCTACAAATCTACAAGCCCTGACATCATCCACCCTGGGGGGTTAAGAGAGCTGGCTGCTGTTGTTGCAAAGCCGCTCTCCATAATCTTTGAGAAGTCGTGGAGATCGGGGGATGACCCAAAAGACTGGAAGGTATCACCCCCATCTAAAAGCAGGGCTTAAAGCAGGATGCAGGAAATTAGTTATAGACCCATCAGTCTTACTTCAGTCCCTGGAAAAGTTATGGAACAAATCCTCCTGGGGGCTATCACAGGTCAAATGAAGCACATTATATGGAAAAGCCAGAACGGACTCCCCAAGGGCAAATCATGCTTTGACAAACCTGATCACCTTCTATGACAAAGTATCCTGCTCAGTTCATGTGGGGCAAGCAGTGGACACTGTCTACCTGGATTTCTCCAAGGCTTTCAGTACAGTTCTCCACAGCCTCCCCCCAGAGAAAGTGATGTGTTATGGTCCAGACAAGTGGTCTGTGCGGTGGGTGGGGAACTGGCTGACAGGCTGCACCTAGAGGGTGGTGGTAAATAGCTCCTTCTCAAACCAGCAACCTGTCACAAGTGGGGTCCCCCAGGAATCCATATTGGGCCCAGCGCTGTTTAGCATCTTTATAAGTAATGTGGATGATGGTGAAGAATTCTGGTGAAGGAGGTGACTTTAATTGTAAAGACTGACTTTATGGCACAATATGTTCTTTTTCAAAGTTCTCAATACAAATCATATACTCTTAAACAGAATAAAAGGATTGCAGAGTTCAACGTGCAGGTCTTCAAATCTCTCTCACATGAAGGTGAGTTTGGAAAGTGCTAGCATCATGAAATGCAACAACTGTCTTCCCCAGAACAGGCCTAAGCCAGACTCCAGCTTTGTTAGATGGTTCAGCTCTGTGCAACTCTGTTTAATTTACACACCTGAAGAATCTGTCCGAAAGGCTTAGACTTTTCTTCTTATATTGCATGAAAGCATTTATTTTATGACACATGAAGTGTCTTGCAAGAGTAGTTGTGTTTTAAGGCTTCACTTACCTATCAGCAACTACTTTATTAGTGACCAGATGGGGAAAAACCCCAAACACCAGTACCTCCCTTTGGTACAACTAATTTGATGAAATTTACTGAACATTTATTCAGTGCATCGCAGAAAAAGCTCCTGAACTTAAGATTGTTTCCTGTATAAAAGTATCATAGAACATATACTGGCAGCAGAGAGAAATACTAGCTTCGAAAGCTATGTGCTATAGAACACTTCATTCTTTAAAACTACATAGAGCAGCATGACACAGTTCTGACGAAAGCAATAGCAAGTAACGTGATATAAAATATGCATGAGTCTGAATGTGTACCACCAGACATATGCTCTGTACGGTATGTTTTATGCTTGACAGCATGGTATCGTACAAGTAGAAAGAACAACAGATGACACAGAGCTAGAGCTTAAAATCAAGTTTTGTTTTGGTTTGGGTTTTTTTTTAAACTTTTTCCCTTTCAGTAAGAGCAGAAATAAAGCCCTAAAAACATGCAAAAACCCCAACCAACCAAACGACTAAACGAGGACAAAGAGGAGAAAAAAAAAAAAGAACAAGCATAGTTTAAAACTTCAAATCTCCTTTCCAACATTTCAGTACTAGTAGCTAGTATGTGAAAGCTAACTATGTTAACTTAGCCACTCAATTTTGTAAAGACGCTGTCACCTGGCATTAAAAACTCAGTACTTCCTGCCATACCAATATGACAATGGCCTCCAACATTTCTAAATACTGAAGACCCTTTTTTTGCATAATTACCTTGTGAAGTCAGTCATCTCCATCATAATCACACACATCCTCTTGGCCAAAACAATGATGTCATTGCTGGTATCGTCCCATATTTCAATCTCTGCATCAAGCTTACTCTTGACTTTTTTGAAGTCAGCCACTTGCTCAGCTATCTTTTCTTTTTCAGCCTCTGGCAGTTGAGTCATCTTGGCCTGAAACATAAAATAATTTGATTTGCAAAATGTCTGTGTCAAAGTGTTTTTCTTTTTTTTTTTTTTTTAAACAAAACCACTGGATATTATTAAATATATAGTGTAAACACACTGTGGCCTGAGCCAACTGTTCCAGCCTGAGTGCTTCTGAATTTCAAAATCTGTATGCTATCATTGGGTTGGGCCAAATAAATTACCTCAGTGTAATGGAGACAGTGGCGTCCGTGAAACCATTAATATTAACGTAGTAAGAGAAAGACAACTAAATTCTTCCAAAGAGCCTTTATAAAATATGACTGACAGATTTTCCTTTTTCTTAGGGATGAAGGATCCCAACTGTTTTGAAGTATGCAAGTTACAAAACGCAACATTCTTTCAGGTAGGAAAAAATAAAGGGAAAGGCTTAACTGTCCTAAAATTTTCAGGTATGCTTGCCCTCTCTTCTAAGAAGGTTCATTTTAAGAACTGAGAAAGAATTAATTGTTCAAATATGCATCTTCTGTCTTTGAAGAAGATAAATAGATGAACATGTCAGAATCAGTATGTGAATAAAGGTACCAAAAATGTATCTTGGATGCCAACAGGAAAACATCCGATACTCAAATCAAGCCACAGCCAAACTAGGCTCAGGTAGGACACAGCCCTATACTTGGCTGTGGCTCCAGACTGGAGCATCTACAAACATTCCACCAGCTAAAAACTGTTTCAAATAAAGATTTAGTATAGCTAGAGAAGTGGTGTGTTCTGTGCAAGTTCAGACTATGGAACCAGAACATTCAATCTATACTGAATGCATGTATTCTTCCTACACTTAAGCATTCGTGAAGTATTTCACATATAAAGAGCGAAAACACTTCTGAAAATGCAGCATGGTGAGAGAAATACTTTACTTAATGCTCTTCTTCATGAGCAAGATTATCAGTCTGCTCCAGATGAGGGTCAGATGTACTTTGTGTCAGGAACAGGCCAGGTAGCAGACAAGGGCTATTATGTGGCCCTACAGCAGTCCTGGCCCTTCATAATACCTTCTACCACTGGCAGCGAGGAGACCTTTTGACTTTTTCTTGTTTATAAAACATCTGCCATCCATAAAACAGAAATTTAAGGCAGTGACTGAATTACTTATAATTAGCATAACAGGTAAGCAGTTTAATATGTAATGCATATGTTTATCAAGCCATGCCATTTCAGAGACTGACTTTATGCTTGAATCACTCTGTCACAAGGTTAATTTTCCCATATATATGAATTACTGGAAATTACAGGTGTCCCAAAGTATAACTATGTTATAATTGCAGTCACAGAATTAGAAAGTGTACCTATTTTAAGGAATACTTTTCCAGTTTTGTTAAAAAAAAAACAAACAAAAAAACCACCTAAAACAAACCAGAGAAGACAAAGACATGCTTTCCTCATGGTTGCAGCATAAAATTGCTGGGAAAGGTATGAAACAAATAAAAATAAGAGTTGGGCTACAGAGCCAAGAGAATCGAAGTACCCCTTTTTATAATCTAATACATATTTGCTGGTTGGTGGACGTTTATGGTTATTTCCTAGCCCCCAGCTTCAATACTCTTTTGAGTTCAAGAACACAGGCCTGGATCTGGAAACCACAAGAAAGATGACATTTTAATGAGGGAACTGTGACATACAGTATCCTGCTATGTGCCAACGATAATGAGTTTCAGGTGGAATGAAACACTTTATCCACTGGAACAAAGGGGCAAAGGAAACTACAATTCTGACCTTGATTCTGCTTTCGTTTCCCTCATACTGCTTCAAAACTATATACAGCAACAAAATAAAACAATTGCATACACAGCCTTTTAAGCGCAGATACTACTTTGGATCAAAATAGACGACACAATGGCAAATGTGAAATAAAGAATTAAATTGAATGACTGCTATTACCTGAGTGCAGGTTTATTTTGTCCACCAGGAGAAAATGGTTTTTTCATTACTTCTAAGACAAAATGGTTTTTATTGCAGTAGACAACAGAGTTAAAACTAGGTGAGAGAATAAGTCATATTTTGGTATTTTTCTTCCTTCTATTACAAAAAAAACCCCCACCCAGTATATATTTTTTCTTTAATTTCCCGGAATTAGCTCTTCAGAAGGCTATTTATCCCTGGTAGCGGGGAGTCTCCAACACTGGCGTTATTTGCATTGTCCCTTCTGCAGTTTGATTTACCCTGTAAGATTAGTGTTTCTTTTCATTTCAGCCCCTTCCAACTTTCAGTCAATTCGCTATCACAGCTACTGAAATTTTAAGGTCAGAACAAATTGTCCGCATAACTATAAAAATAGAGGACACAGAGGGAGTTACTACTTGGTGAAAATTTTGACTCTTCTCTCACTGGTGTATTACTCGCCGAGGAGATTCCAACCCAAAGAACTAGCCTTTTACCCACCTTTCTCCCTTGGCTACACTCTAAGAAATTGACTTTCATATAAATTATGATTATTCTCTCAAAGTCTTAGACTGACACAGATAATTTCTTTCCTGATCCCCTAAAACAAATGACTGGCCAGATCCACACCACAAAAATTCTTAGCACTTACAGGGAGGAAGGAAGGAAAGAAAAGACACAAGAAGCTTAACATATTCAAGCAATTGTTTGTGTTATCAAAAACACTTTTTGTCTGAGACAGAGGTGAGCCAGATATCCTTTTAAAAGGGAAGAACCTCCCTTTGTAAATTATTTAACACATCTTGCTCTATAGGTTGCAGTTTGTCACATAACTATAGAAAAGAAAGAGAGGAAAATTCTTTTTTTCTACAATCTTGTAAGTTACAAAAAAAGCCACCTCGCCCTCCTGATGGAGCCCATGAAAAACTTTTTAGAGCTTTTAAAGACAAGAATACAAAATAACATGCTCTTTACATACTGTAGTTCTAAGATAATGGCATAGATTCAAAAAGACCTGATTCATATCCCTGCTTTGCGGTAGTTGAGAGCTAAGCTCTTCAGTCCACCACAGACTCAGCAGCAACAAGAAGCCCTCACCTATGTTCTTGCTCTCCCGCTGCAGAGTCAGCTGAATATTTGGTGGAAGTGAACAAGATCTCTCAAAATCACTCAAAGGACAGGAATCTATTTCAATCAAACTATTTTAAAACAGTTCCCATTGCGACATTTAATTGTTTTTACTTGAAAAAACTTTGTAGATCACCATCATCAAATATGTGGACATCAGCTGAGCATATTTTATTATGAAGGTGAGCAGAAGATAGGCGTTTATAAAGACTGTTATACAGATGTGTTTTGAATACTTTTCTTGAATATGGCACAGAGTTAAGAGTGATTCTGTTAAAATGAGTAAATTGTATCCACTACCTTTTAGAAAACATCCTACTTTTTCTACTGAGTGAATAATTGTTCAAGTTCGGATAAAGACGTGGAAGAGAGAATGGTGGATATTCAGCAATTCATGGCAAAGTGAATACACAGGATGTTCCCTAGAGAGGAACTGTGTGGTTGTGTGATACTGACAGCTGGGAGAAGCTGAATTTCTGTTGTCAAGTTTACTATCTGCTGTCACCAGTTGTCTTCTTCCAATTTTAAGAATTGTAGCATGCCTGCTGAAGTCCAGCATTCTGTGAACAAGTTCAGAGACTGCCTCATTTGTGCTGCCATGTCAGTACCTGTATATTTTTAGATACAATATAATTGAATAAAGAGGTAAAGCTATTGGGAGATAGTATCAAAATAAAAAACTGTTTAATGCCGCTTTTGCATCAGCCTTTGCTAAAAAGGTTGACTTAGATGAGGCAATTGTGTCATATTAAATCTCATTTCCCTTTGTTGCAGGGTAAGAGGCCCACAGATGAAGAAGCAACATGTCATGAATCTGGGCTTCACTAGCATTTTGTCACTGGTTCTCATGTCATCCTATTCATAAATAATCTACGGAAATATGATCTAGAGGTAACTGCCATTGGGCAGATGTGATACTGGTTAGAAAACTGCTCACACGACACTTATCAAGAACACGTGCCAAACTGGAGGTATCTATCAGGAAAAATTCTGAAAATAATGCCCTGACTCTGGCATTATTCAGTATTTTCACTAATGGCATGGATGACAGAAACAAGAGTACACATCACACATCTGCAGTGTAAGAGGCCTGGTTTGACATGTCAGCGTCCTGGTTTACAATTCAAAGCAATCTTGAGAAACTTGAGAACTGATCTGAAAAAATAACAGGATGTATTTCAGCTGAGACATGTACAAGGTTTTACCTTTAAGAAAAATCACCAGTACGCACATGGACTGGGACACAACAGGTTATCAGTGGTTCTGTGGGTGGGAATTTATAGTTGATCAAAACGTTGTACTCTTGGCAAAAGGGCAAACCTCATACAAAAGTCATTCTAAAGTATGCATACAGAAGCAAATGGTGTAAACATTACACTAGTGCTTGTTGTTGAGACCAAAGCTGGCATAATGCATTTAATACTATGAATAGGCTGAACACAAAATTCAGGAAGTCATTAACCAGCTGAAGAGCATCCAGAGGAGAGGAAAACGGAGCAAAAAGACAAACAGAAACCACTAGCTTAAAGGATAAATAAAGGGTATTGGAGTTATTTAATCTGGAGTTTAGAAAACAGAGAGGACGTGGACGAAGGATCTACAAGTACAAAAAAATATTATACAAATTAATACAAAAAGGAGAGCTCAGATCCTCTGTGTCCTTTGCAGATAAGACTACTACTAACATGCTTAACTGCAACATAGGAGGTATAAAGAAAAAATTTTCCAATAAACAATCAATTCCAGTAATGACCTAAATAGAGACAGCAATGCAATTGCTCTTATATATATACATGTCAGGAAGAAGTTCTACCTTGGGACAAATGGCTGGATTAGCCTACTTCTTGGGGTTCTTTCCAGTCCTACTTTTTAACAGTATATAGTATTATACTGCTCCAACCTTGAGTCCTCCATTAACTTAATCTCTTCCCCTTACTGAAGTTGGGGTAACTTAAGAATTATCAAGGAAATTTAATACTTTTTATAGATCATGACTCCTGACAAGGAATCTTTTGCCACATATTAAGTGTGAAAATTATTATTAGTAGAACCTACTCAAAATTACAGTAGTTATTTCCATTATGCATGAATTGTTATCATCAGGATTTCAAGCTTCTGTGTGGCTTTGACAAAAATCAAATTTAAAAAATATTTTTAAATTGGCTTTTCGTAATAAAATAGCAGATGCTTCCTGTTAACGCACGCCACCATTTATATTAATGTAGGAACGCAGATGTAAAGTACTTGTTACTTGAGTAAGAATACCTGATTCATTTGATGGCAAATTAACTTCCCTTCTAAGTATTGTTTTACACAAGTATCAATAGGTTCCTGTTGTTCGCTTTTACATCTATTCTCTCTTTTTAGAGAGTTTGGTAAGATTTTTTATGGTCATCTTTTCAAAGCTAAATATATTTTTAGACATATATTAATGATTGCTGTATTTAAGTTGTAATACAAATAAAACAATAAAATAATTCAGCCTGGATTTTGTCGTTCACAATATAATACACACTAAGTCAACTCTCCACAAGCCCTGAATGAATTGTGCAAACACAGCATGCAACAAATCTGTATAAAAGAAGATCTTATTCTCAGACGTTTTTGCCTATGTATTCACAAAACAGTCTGCAGAACTCTGAGAAAAAATGTGGGTGGGTGGTTGCCTGAAAGCATTTCTGCTTTTGTCATCTGTAAGTGGATTATGTATGAGCTAAACCATTTCACCTCTTCTTCAATATGAACACCTAACCTGTAGCAATAACTTTAAAATTAAGCTACACTGTTCTCTTCACTGATTTAGTAACTTTAAACACTTAAAATAAATTTTCTCCTATCATCAGAATGTACAATGTCTTCTAAGTCTGAAAATTAACTGGGCAAATACTTACTTGACCTCCTCTTCAATGCAAAATCATATGATAATAAGCCACTAACTACCTCAGTGGAATTACACTAAACATGATGGCATAAATTTCCTCAAGCAAAATTACTATGCGGTAAGTTTGCAGAGTAACTACACAAATTAGACACAACAACCAGATGAAGATCTAACTTTCAGCTGAGAAAAACTGGATCCACAAGCAGTACCCGTTTTTACAGTAGCTAAGGATTTGGTCCTAAGGATATTCTTCAGGGATATAAAACTGCCCTACATCCAGCTTAATTACTGGGACATCTCACAGCACATTGCCCAAGTTAACCTGCATCCCACAGTGTGGGACGGTGCCATAAGCACCATCACATTCATCCTGAAGATACGGAATTATGCGAGGGAAAGATCAATGAAGTAACATATCCAAGAATACCTACATACTTGCATAGTCACAAACATAAACCCAAGGCCAAATCTCAGTGCTGCTATCTCACCACTGACCTATACTCTCTCTATAGAGAGAGACAAGATTCTGAAAAAGTTATAATTAATAATACATGAATTTTTCCTACGTAAGGCAAATTAGATTTGCTAGTTAAGATGTAGCTTTTGTTACGAGTGGCATAGGCGCATCACATCCGGTTTTACATATTGTGGTATTTTTTACGTTGTGATAAAAAGACAAAGCAAGAAGGTGCTTTCATAGGCACTAATTCCCTGTTGGAGCAGTGAGAGATGAAACACAGAAGAAAATACAACACTCTTGAGGAAGCATGAGGAAACAAGAGTGCTGTTATGAAGAAGTAGTATCGAAAGAAGTCTGTATAAATAAAATTAAATTACTGCAGTGGAAATGCCCAAGCGAAAGAAAGGAAGTTACTCTGCAATCCTGCCATACCACTTCTGGAACACAGTCATTCTTGGTGTTACCACTGCATGAAAAAGCCTGACAGTAGCACAGCAAATCTGCCACAGAGGTCAAATCCCTGTCTAAACCTTAAAATTTATCCTACCTATACAGATTTTTCATATTGCTAAATAGGTTCTAGATATAAATCTTCAAATAGCAGTCCAAACAAAGCGTCCTTAAATCATTGTTCATGTTTGCTGCAGCAACAAACAGATTTGTTCAAACATTTGTTTATTAAAGAAAATGTATGTGAAGGTTTCTGTCAGCGTCTTGATGTAGGTTAAGAGGGAATGTATTTAATTTAGTCAAAGATATAATTTCCTATTAAGTTTTGGGGTAATGTGCCATTTATGGCCTTGATACCATAATCTCAAAACTAGGAAAACTGTTTCCAAGTAAAGACACAAAATCAGGCTTTAACTAATGACTCCTATCTAGGTCGCCCAAAAAGGAACATTTACAGTAATTGTATTATTTGGGGGAGAAATGGAAGAGAAAATAGAAATGTACCTCCTATACTGTTAAAATAATGTTTTTTTCAGATGTATTAACCATAGTTTATCTATAAGTAACTGTCCCTTCCATCTCTCCACCAAATTCACTGACAGTGCAGATTATATACTGTGTGTGTAGTAGAAGGAAAAGCACATCCCAGAGATAGTTCTCCACAGCAATAACCTGTGCCTCTGATTATTGATAGCCAGCTCCCCACCTACAACAGTCCTCAGCATTTACTTCTTGCTTTGTGTAAACAACTAGAAGTAATGTGTTATTTATGGTTTTCTATTGGAAGAACACTCCCTTTAAAGAAGTATTCTGGTTTACCGGAGAGGTGGAAGACCATGTGTGAAAATGTGATCCTTTAAAGCTTTAGTGGACCTTTTGTTACTACATTAGGTAGTAAACCTCTACAAACTACTACTTGTGTTTTCCCAGTGAGAGAAAAACTTCAAGTGCGTTCATTATGGGATATTTATGAAAATATGCAAGCACACCATCTGTACCTGTTCCAAACAAATTCATAGCATCTTATATGGATAATGTTTTGAAAGAAAACTTTGCCTTTCTTAACTACACTAGAAATTTTAGCCTGTAACATGGGGAAAACATGCTAACATTTACAGAGTAATTTTAATTGAAAAGGGCACCTAGTATGTTTTAATTGCCAATTCTGTTTATTGAGTAGTAAGATTGTATGAGGTGATCTTTCACATAGTTACATTTCTCACCATGTCTCACCAGACTCAACTGACAGTGAATTAACAGGTAATTGATATGCACACATGCAACACAAGTAAACAGCGTTCCTTTCGGTTAGGAGTTTTTCATTAGTATTTAAGGTCTTAATAAAGACCATATTTGTGTGTGATGAATAAAAAGTGTTCTTGCTGAAAAACAAATATGAATCAAACCACATTTTCTTGAAATAATTCTTTTTATATTGAAAAGTTTTGCTTTTTCCCCAACTGGTTCTATCACTTATAATTTCCATTATGGGAGTACTACTAAAAACAATCGAGTGTGAGAGATGTGTTATTGCTCTAGGCATTGAGCAAAGTAGTAATGAAGTTGACATTTCTGGCCCCATGGATCTTTCCACTTCAGAAAGCTGTGAACAGAGTACAGTTTTGCTAAAACGTTATTTTAAATGGAAACATAGAGAAGATTAACGTTTACTAAATACATCAATTTTGTACTAAGAAACCTTCTGCTATCTCAAAAATGTTTTCAGGCTCTTAAAAATGTTGGAATGTAAACAATAAAACAATAACCAGTAATGTAGTGAAGTCCTCAGGTTAAATGATGATACAACAGAAAAACCAGATTCAGAACCTCCAGAAATACAGAAACTGTCAAATACCATATTAAGTTTTTCATACATCCTTATGAATTCACTAGTTAAGCAATAAACTATAGAATAGGTTCACACATGAACACAGCAGGAAAAGTCTGTAACTCATGCACAGTAGTGGCTAAGATTCCAGATATACCCCTTTCTCTTCTGTGCATGTGAACTTTCTCATATATAGAGGTTATTTTTGGCTAATACGCATTGCAAGCTTCAGTAAAACCCAGATATTAATGCTGCCTTATTAACCTAGCTTCTGTTAGATCAAGCCACACTTATGAAACTGTAACCTGTTAGAATGTCATTCAGTAAGTCTAAGAATTTTTCTACCTAATTTACATCGATCACTGGAGCAGGCTTCCCAGGGAAGTGGTCACGGCACCAGGGAGCATCTGGATGACGCTCTTAGTCATACAGTTTAGTTTTAGGCAGTCCTGCAAGGAGCGGGGACTGGGACTTGGACTTGATGATCCTTATGGGTCCCTTCCAACTTGAGATATTCTATGATTCTGTATCTTCAGCAAGTATTTACAACTTAACTACACCATCTTTTTCTCTTTCAGGTCATACACACCATTTTATGTCCTGTACATGTTTTCAGAAATCTATTAAGAGCTGAACAAGATTTTAATGATTCACTGCATGATTTTAAGTGGCTTAATAGGAACATAGTAGCATCTTTCCCCTCATCAAATTGCTTTTTAAATAAACTGATGCAATACATACCCTGTCAGTTTTCCCTTCAGTCTGAATACTTGTACGACTACGTGCATCATGGTCTTCTTCAAGGTCAGATACATCTTCTAGCTCCTCAGGTGTCTGGGAAAAAATGCAGAAATGGGTTATTCTCTTTTATGGTTAATAACTTTGGTATTAATTTCAAACATATATTACAATTTGGTCCAACATAATGCCTGACCGGTCACGTTCTAGCAGTGCACAGGTTATAAATGCTAACTGATATCAAACTGTGTCAGACAGCTCTGAACTAGTTCAGAACAGCCATGCTTTAACTAAAGTACTGACTTTTAGAGTTGGTAATCAGGGAAGTTATTTTGTATTTAAATATGGTGTTATTGCTGCTAGCAAAGGTGTCTCACAAAAAACCTTTACATGACCAGAACGGATGCCTATGTTTTTAGAACCAAATGATTCTTCTTTTTTACACATTTTTCTCCTACTTCTCTTCGCTGTCCAGAAACACTTATATGCCCGCTCTCCCATCTCCACAGTAGACACAGTAGATCCAGTGGGCCCTCAAAAGGGTCTATTATTTCGTCTGTGGGAATAAGGGGCTTAAGATTTTTGTTGCTACACTGACATCAAAGCGTGCTCCAAGTCAGCTTTGCGCTCTGGGAAGGAAAGAACATCTCTTCTTCCATTCTGAATGTGTCAGTTCTCAGTTCTATCAAGCAGCACAAGTTCCTGCACTATAGAAAAAATTAAGTGGCCCTAATTTGCCATTTGTATACATGGCATTATTTCATATGCCGCTGTCTGTTCCTTCTAGTCACCTCAACTGCCATTTAAGCAACACAAGTTTATTATGTGAAAAGACACATTTGCATTATGATAATTTGCTATCCTTTTCTGCTGTTGTGATGTTTTCTTAGGGCTGTTTTTTACCTGTAGGTGGATAGGAAGAAGTAGTTCTTACAGATACCAACTAATGATATCAAGCCATATTCTCAACAAAGGAAAGTTAATCCCAACAGCATTAGGTAAATACATTTACACTTTATTCAGCATATAAGCCTTTCACAACCCTTAAACTATTATCCTTCAAACAGTTATATATATTGGGGAAAAAAATGTGAATTCTATTTTTAGCCTCCTCTCTTAATATGCTCTCAAAATTCTCTTCTCTCTTCCTCTCCGCTGATTTTTTTTTACTTTTTTTCCCCCAATAAACTCCAGAACAGGCCCAGTCTACGACTTTCATTGTGTATACTGTATGTACTGTAATGTACTCACAGCTAAAAGAATCTGCTTTGGTAACACATGTTTAGGTTACTAATTTTTTTTCTTCAACCGTACATGACAACTCCATCAAAGAACACTGTTTAACTTACAAGAGCAATTTTCTATATGATGCAGGTTTTCGCATTTATTTCCTCCTTCCCACTTACCAACATATTATTAAAAAAAATAGTCTTTGCAGAGGAGTTCTGTATTTTATCATAAATAACTTAGTAAAAAAACCATAATGAACATGGCTACATAAAGGACTAAATAAAATATTAAAAGCAAGTTTACTCATATTAACAGAACACTGCATAATGAAGCACACAAAGCTTTCAGGATTATGAACTATTTAAAAAATAATACTGGTGCAACAGGGCACTCAATTTTCCTTTATCAAGTAGATTCACATTTTGAAGAACCAAAATGTAAGGTCAAGACTCAATACGTAACTGGTGACAGATCTACTACTGAATGGTCTACTAGCCCTTGACATCTCGAGTTCCAATTAGAGGGAAATCCTGACGTTCTTAGTATCCCCAAAACCTGATATGCCAAGAGAAACACGACAAGAGAAGGACTATCAGATAACTCTACCAAAAAACAGGCAGAAAAAAACCTGGTCATTACTTTTAGCCAATTTTCAATCATGTCTAATGTAATTTTTTTAATCCAGAATTGCTATATGTTCTCACCTGCTTATTTTTACTCTCCGGTTATATATAAACATATATATATGTTATATATATATAAAAACAAGATCTGTTGAGAGGGACACTATAGGGTTTTATTATTTTATTTCTGGGTCCACGGTAATGGTACTACATTAAACTGAGTAAATCCACCTGCACACATTCATATCACCTGTGGCCAGAGGGTGGTAAGTAAACTACTAGACTTCAAGGCCAGCCTTGAAACAAGGTTTAAATAGCACTATATTACTTCAAGACCACACGAGTAAATTCCACTCACTGAGCAGAATAACAATAATTTCTATGAGATAACACTTTAAAAAATAAAGAACGCAGAGCTGGTGCACAAGCTGGCAGAAATGTAATGCTGGTGGTGAAAAATACACCCAGACTTCCTCAAGAGAACAGATGGACAATCAATTTTTGGTGCAAAGATGAGCATAATGCTACACTGGTAAACCAGGGAGAAGGAACATTTTATTCTCAGGCAAAGACTAGCAAGTGTGATGAAGTCTCTCAGCTTTAGTCTTGGAATTAGAGTTTGTAAGAATTCCACAGCAGCCAAAAGCTGTTACCATGCAGAAGTTGTTTGAAAACATGTACTGTGGAAGGAAAATCAGATTTTGTTCTGCGTGGATATCCATGAAACAAAAAAACTATCACAAACTGACTTTAATTGAAACACTTACAGACACTCTTATCAGAGGACCGGTAACAGAAAGGGTATTAAAACACAGTAACTTTAGCTTCTCAGGATTACACTGACCAGGGCCCTCGGGCAGGTAACACCCTTGATTCAGTGAGAGGTTTATTGAAAAAAGAAACCACTTTCTTTTTAAAGCTACACATACTTGGTTACTACACACAGAAATATATTGCAATTCTTAAGTTTTTCTAAACATTAGTTAAAATTTTTTCCCACAACAATCATAAAGTTGGATTCACAGTCACAGGGTACCAATCCTTCCTTGGTGAAAACATACCTGGGAATTTGTGACACTCCCCCATTTTCCAATACAGTTTTGTTTTCTTCTATAAAACGTGGAATACAAGATGCTGTGACAGGGCAAAATAGTTAATAATTTTGAAAGCAGCCCTGCCAAGAAGGATTTGTGGGTATTGGTGGATAAAAAGCTGGACGTGAGCCTGCCATCTGTGGTCGCAGCCCAGAAAGCCAACCATATTCTGGGCTGCATCAAAAGAA
>RSEF01000006.1:9988854-10023663 GCA_003993805.1 Himantopus leucocephalus
GGGCCCCAGAGCTGGACATAGTACTCCAGGTGGGGTCTCACCAACGCAGAGTAGAGGGGCAGAATCATGTCCCTCAACCTGCTGGCCAAGCTTCTTTTGATACAGCCCAGGATGCAGTTGGCTTTTTGGGCTGCAAGTGCACATTGCCAGCTCGTATCTTAATTTTTCATCTACCAATATCCCCAAGTCCTTTTCTGTAGAGCTACTCTCAATCAATTCATCCTCCAGTCTGTACCAGTGTTCGTGACTGCCCCAACCCAGGTGCAGGACCTTGCCCTTGGCCTTGTTGAACTTCATGAGGTTCACATGGACCCAGTCCTCAAGCCTGTCAAGGTCCCTCTGGGTGGCATCCCCTCCCTCGGCATATCAACGGCACCAGCTTGGTGTCATTGGCAAACTTGCTGAAGGTACACTCAATCCCACTGTCAATGTCATTAATAAAGATATTGAACAGTACTGGTCCCAATACGGACCCCCAAAGGACACCACTTGTTACTGATCTCCACTTGGATGCTAAGCCATTGACTGCAACTCTTTGGATGCAGCCATCCAGCCAATTCCTTATCCCTCAAATAATCCATTCATCAAACTCTTATCTCTCCAATTCGGCTACAAGGATGTGGTATGGGACCACGTCAAAGGCCTTACAGAAGTCAAGGCAGACTACATCTGTTGCTCTTCCCTTATTCACCAACACAGTCACTCTATTGTAGAAGGCCACCAGATTAGTCAGGCACGATTTGCCCTTTGTGAAGCCATGCTGGCTGTCTCGAATCACCTCCCTGTCATCCATATGCCTCTTGAGTTCTCTTAGCCTATGGAATAACAACTTCAAACAAAACCTCATATTTCAGGCTAGAAATCTGGTTTCTAAAAGAGGTGAAATTAATGCAAACCTATTACTCTATGCATACATGCATATATTTATAAACA
Source organism: Himantopus leucocephalus (assembly GCA_003993805.1). Taxonomy (NCBI): domain Eukaryota; kingdom Metazoa; phylum Chordata; class Aves; order Charadriiformes; family Recurvirostridae; genus Himantopus; species Himantopus leucocephalus. The sequence continues at coordinate 9,989,788 of RSEF01000006.1, forward strand.
CACGTTATACCTATAGATATGTTTCTCTGTCCTCCAGAATTTGAGATCCCATTGACCAATTTGACCCAATAGGGACCAGATTGTTTGACAGGATAAAAGCCTCTAATAGATGCACTTCTGACAATTTGCATAGAGGGTCACATAGAACAACGAATATTCAGCTTCTCCACTGACAGGAATAAACCTCCTCCTTCACCAGATATCACCACATCCATGTTCCAAGGGAAGAAACAACAAACCAAGAAACCCTAACAAGTATGCACGCTCACACAGATATTTAGTATCGAAGAAGCACAAGATTTAGTAAACTGATGTTAACATTTTGATGACATGTACCTTTTTTAGCACCTTCAGAATTGTTCTTTTACAGGTGACTCACTCATTAAAGATCAGTACTATCAAAACAACGAGTCTTTTAGGGATGCAAGATTCAAATCACAATTATCACAATTTCTAATATTCTGAGGAATTTCTAAATCTGTTTTCTGCAGTAATACAAGAAAAAAGTAACTACCACTGCACAAGTGCCAGCTGTCTTTATCAGCAAAAATGTTAACCAGGTGTCTTATGATGAGGAGTCCATGTTAAACAAAGACAATTTCTCCCTTTTGGAGCTCACATAACTTACAGTACACCCTGCCTCACTGTACTGGGTGGCTGACATTTTTGGCTGTTGAAATATGCCCCTCAGACATAGGAAGTCTGATAAATCTTTGGGTGGTTTATCTTTTGTTCCCTTGCTTCACACTTATGCAATAAAGGCTGTGATTAAGAGGATTAATGAAAATGTCACCATTTATCACCTGAAGCTCATTCAGTAATAGGAAAGTTGGGCCTTATTTCCTTAATTACATGAAGGTGCAAAAATTCTCACATTATGAATTCAAGACTTGCTGCAAGATGCAGCACTCTGTGAGGCCCAAATTAGCAAGGTTCAAAATCTTAAAGTTTACATATGCTTAGAAGTACATGCTTGACTTTAAGCTAATTTTATTAATTTTCTTAACTCACTGTTTTGATCACATCAGCTGTCCATTAAGCATCCATCTACCAGCTCCAATGCATCAACAAGTTACCTGTCTTTAAAGGCGTCCTTCCACCTGCCTGCCACCTCTCAATTACTCTTGCCAGGCTTCTTCTATTAGAATTGATAGCATTTTTGCATTTAAAGCATTTCTGAATTTTTCCTGGGCTGCCTTTCATTTTAGAAATAATTCCACCCACACACTCCAAATGCCATTACCATCTTTAGGCTTCCCTTTTGCACGCTATCTGCAACCAACCAACCAACCAGAGCAACACCTGACAGCAGAGGGTTTGTAGGCTGTAACCAGTAAGGCTGTCTATGCTGTTTATTGACAGCTGTCACATCAGCTTGACAAGCAGGTCAGTTTGCTGAAGGACTCTCAGAGCCTTCAGCACAGAAATGAATTTTAGCTGAAATGGGAAAACAGGGGTTTAGATCTAATTCTTGGGCTTACTGGCATTAAATTTGTGTTTCAGACATGAAAAGTTTTGTTTTTAAAAAAGTTGCAGAAAAAAATTGTCTGTAAGTAAAATGAGGAAGTTTATTTTTTGGTTTTGTAGTTAGATGGGTATAGCTTGCTACAGACCTATCTAATCACAGATTTGCTAAAACTGACAAAGTCAGCAGTTGGATTGCTAAAATGGATCCACTAAGATCCTTGGATTTAACTGAACTGCAGCAATGAAGAACGTAAAAGAAAGGAACCTCCACTTCCCAGACCTCACGGATGTGCCGTTAACTAAACCCTGCCAGAAAAGGCAGGCTGCACACCGGTCTCTCTTGAAAGTGAAAAAGTCAGACAAAACCAGGGGAGTGCTGAATGGGAATTCTGAATCACACAAAGTGAGGATGCATAGAAATTAGCAAACTGAAGGTGGTTTTCCTCTCAAAAACAAAGCATTAACTAGCTAAATAGGAATTAAAAAAAATAAAAACGTGTGTGATAAGAGGGGAGAGTTAATTTGTCGAAGATAGACTGATTCTAGAAATTAGTATGGTAATGTAATGAAAATCCACTTCCCATTCATAAATACTGATAGTGCCTAAAAGTGCTCATCTTATTTAGAGAAAATGTCCTCCTAGTCTGCCGACAGGTACGTTTTATTCTCAAAATGCTGACCAATACTCTGCATGTATATCTCTATATGCTAACTGCTTCGTGTTTCATACTTAGATATGTGCTCTTTCAAGCAGAAAACCACACTTAAGTTCTGTGTCCGCAGATCGCATTGTACAACAGAATCCTGCATTCTACTGACCGCTTCTGTGTGTGTTTATGTATATGACTAATAGAAGTTAAACTGTAATGCAAAAATAGGGATGATGATACACTGTTCAACTGAGGGTCTTTAATTGCTATTTTGACAGAGTTGTGATTATATGATGATACCGCTGAAAGTATATTATGGGTTAAAGAAAAATAGCAACAACAAAAGTGCCAGCAACAAAATGACAAGCCCTAGACTTGGATCTTACGTCTGGGGATGAAATTCCTTAGCATTGAACTGTCCAAAACTAAAAATTTCTACATAACAGGATTCATGTTTCTAGTCTTCTGATTATGCTCTTAAGAAGAATGATAAAAGATTCTATTCTCTTCTGATATCCTGAAAGTTAATAAAGATGTTCTAGTAATCTGTCAGTTTGACCTCTACACATGCAGTTGTGGAGTTTTGCAACTGTCAGAAGTCATTTTGTTTTTTAATAGCTCAGTAAAATCAATGCTGAAGAACTACATATGAAGCATTAAAATGTTATTTTTATTTAGCATTTACCACTCTGGGATGAAAACCCATAGAAACGGGTGCAGTGCTGAGAATACTCAATTCCCTATTGTCTTTGAAGGTGCTAGAAAGTAATGAGAATCTTCCAGTTGATAGTACTTTTTATACTTCAATATACTTCAATATGTAAAGCAAAATTCATTAACGGATTGTTAAATTCCATTTTAGATTAAGTTGCTATCTGCCAGGAAACTATGTAAGTGTTACTTTGGCTGTCAAATCTGGGTGGTTTTCTTGGCTTTCAGAATTCAGGTAGCTTTGCTCCCATGATCCTTAGCTCTGAGTAAAAGAAAAGTAATGTGAAGTAATGCTGTCCTCATGCACTATATGTTCAGAGGTTAAAATAATAGACGTCAGGCTGCTTGAAGGTTTGTTGTTGTAGACTAGACTCGGGAAAGCACAAGGGTGAGATGATTTTTTGAGGGGTTTTTTGCCTGCATCTTTCAGAGCTATGGTGAATTGCTCTCAGAACACCATTTTCTGGGTCAGTAATATTTAAAGTTTGACACAGAAAGATGTAGCAAATTACATACAAAATCAGACAAAGTGGCAAATAAGAGCTATCATCTTTTTTAAATATGTCAATAAAACAGATTGAAGTAGTGAGAATTTTCCCCATTGTACTTGAAGAGAAATATTTATTTTTGCATAGAAAATGAAAAGCAACTTATCACAATTAATTTGCAGATTCTGTGTTGAAACTGCCTTTTCACAGAGCTGTTTTCCACAAAAGGCAGATGTAGAAAGCTTTAGTTCAAGAGCCAGTGGCCCTGCGTTTTGCTTGAGAGAAAGGATTTGAGTTTTCTCATAGCATGCTTATTAAGTTATTCTCAAGATAGATTCGTTTTGATTACCAAATGCTTATTATTATTTCCACTGTGCTGGGTTTTGCAAACGCTTTGATTAACATGTTTAACCCTGAAAACATTTCATTTGCACCACATATAAGTTCTTTCATATTGTTTGCTGAAATGGCATTGTAATAGCATTCAATGAAAAAGAATTTTTATATCTATGTATATCTCAAATCTCAATTTCTTTATAGAAATTGCACCAATTAGTGCAAATGGTTTTCCAAATAGAAGGAGTTAATTAAGATAAACGCTTACACAGACATTCTTAACTGAGTTTAATGGTGACTGATTTTGAGTTAGCTAGATTCACTTATCTCTGTTTTATTCCAGGCTCCATCATTGATCCCCATGACAGATTCATTCTCCCTTTCTGTCTCCTGCAGTTTATCTGTCTTATCTGTTTTCCAAAATCTGGGGACACAGATTTTTCATGGAGTCTCCAGAGTGCCATTGAAACACAAATTAAATAAATGCTACCTTTGAAGAACTTGATTTCTGTGAAGGATGAGCAATTCCGTGAGTTTGGCTCACATTAGTTCAAACATTTTCTGGGTCCAGCTCTTAGGTACACAGGAAAGGCTCTAAACCAACAAACTAAAAAAATATTTATACTTAAATTTAAAATAATAAAGGTGCCAATCCCAGACTGCAGTCATTCCACATACAATAGCTTGGTCATGTTAAAGTGGTAAAAAGCGATGAACTCTCCAGTGAAGGTGGTTTAAATTAATTTCCCTTATGCTTATTGTTGTGCTCTGCTATCCAGAGACAACCTCCCCAGGTAAGGGGCCAGGAGCCCTATATTAAAAGCAAGGAGTGCCTGGACCCAGATTATAAACTGCAAAGCAAAGTTCTCCCAACACATTCAGGACATCAGTCTCATCCTTTTAAAAGCTAGTGTTAGAAGTAGCTAAAGTAACAAGAGCCAGCAAGTAATTTTAGTCAAGATCTTAATATTTTTTTCATAAAGTAAATTAACTTTAAGATTCTGACAGTATTAGTATAGTTTGTTCCTATGCATCTTGTATCTTGTTCAACTAGAAAGTGACAAAACAATTTATTTCTCTATATATATTTTTATAACTCAAGATTTTTTCTCTTTTACATATTTTAACTTCATTTAAAAATAATAATTTCTTAAGAATTCACCTTCAATAAATGTGCTGGATTTCCTGCAGTAGAAATCTTTATATTAACTGGCAAACTTGCTTTTTTAACTCTATGTCCTGCATGCCTTTGCTGTTCTCTATCAACACATTACAACCCTGATGCACTTAAATATATGTGCTGTTACTGTCCATTGTTTCTAACAGTTTCAACCTTAGAAATCCTAATTCCTAGAAGCCCGCATTGTCATATTGGAATACAGTCAAAACTGAAAACTAAAAGGGCAACAATTAGGCAATAGGCTAAACCCTCAAGTTTATGTATCAGAGTAGTAGATCTGAGGTCAGTGTTATTAGATCAAACTACAGAGAATATGATATATTCGTGTACTGAGAGAAGAGATGAACACAAAGTTCACTTCATCATCGCCTCCACTTCTCTTATTAAACCTCTCAGCCTCTGCTCGGTACAGCTGACCTTTAAACACTGCAGTGGGAGATTTGCATATGTGCCAAAAGAACAGATAATCAGAGGATTCTTCCCTGCTCCCATCAAATTCCTTTTTTAATCTCAAGTTCACCCAGCCTATCACTCCTCCTCTCAGAAAGCATTACATCTCTTTGATAGATCAGCTCAGAGGAACAGCCTGTCAGCTTTCCCAAACAAGAAATTTCTAGTTACAAAGGACCTGCTTTTTTCCTTGTGCAGATGTGACATTTCAGTCTACCTCATTACCTGTTCTATTCACTTTTACGTACTTGTTCTCTAAATATCAGAATTTGTTTTGGTCTTTGGTAGAAGTGAACCACAGGCCAGAACACTATAGTCACTAAAAACAGGCATGTCTTACAAGGGACTATAAAGTACAACCAAGTCCCCTAAGGCCTTTCATTATTACTTTGACATAATTTTCATAATTTTAAATGGTGTTTATATTCAGAGCTAATTTTGAAACTTCCTAGAAGACAAAACTGTTTGAAAATGCTCCCATATAATCAAATATTTCAACTAGATTTGCAATTTAATTGTAACATTTTAAATGAAAACAGATTTCAAAGCAAAACCTAAATGTGTGAAATCTCAAAGCAGTTAATCTTCATTTTTTGAAATATTTTTATCAAAATTGCTGCATTATAATAAGGAATTCCAATTAATAACAAGCATTTTCTAACAGAAATATATCTTTTGGGAATTTATTTTAGCCAAGGCTCACAGACAAAGACATAGAGTACAGACAGAATCTTAACCCAAATCTGGTTGCTTTTTTCATTCTGCAATATATCCTAGTTTTAAAATGTCACAAAATCAATATTCAGGCTTACAAATATTTGATGCAGTATATGAGCAATATAAGGCACTGTAGCCTAGAATAACCTCCATCTGAAGCAACTTTAATGTGACCTTTGGTACTCATGAAAATACTTCAGCTGCTGAGCGTCCATTTCATATGTGGGAAGTGTTCAATATAATAGCCAAAGTGGGCATTTTAATGTTTGGTTTGGGGCTTTTTTTACTGTGTAACTAGGACTATTTCACTTCCTCCATATATCTCAAGAAACTATTCACATTTACAACTAAGAGATCCTGTTTTGTGCAATTACTGTGCAGCTATAATAATGCAACGATGTTAACCAAGGTATCCCAAATGCTTTGCACTGTTTGAGCTTTTTGAATACTAGCACTGTCCACAAAGCACCAGCTAATATTCCTCATATGTGTGGCTAACATCCCAATGCATTTTTTAACAGAAGCTAGAACCTCTAGGGTAAGATCATAGAGGAGTTAATAAACTCAGGAGAGAGAAAACAAGGAAGAAGATATTACCTGCAGTTGCTGCTATCTTTGTAAACGTCATCACCCCAGATCTGCTGTGGTGTTCAGTCTTCCATTTCACTGACGTTTTGTACTTCACTGAATTTATATACATGCTTCTGAACTGCATGTCTTAAATCACTTTTTAAAGGAAAAACTTTAACTTCCAAATGCTAATTCAGAAGAGAGATATTTGTAAGAGATATTAATCCTCAAGCCGATTTACAAAGGTCATTGGCCTATAAGGATAGTGTTTGTTTCTTAAATTACAATATGAGCAGTGAGTGAGTGTAGCAGGCAATTTAGCTTAGCTCAATTAACATCTCATATTCAAAGAGGGGAAAAAAAGTATATTCGTTCTCAAGACCTATTGTTTCTATTTGAGAAATTTTCATTTTCAGATTAAAATAGAAACTACAGAAAATCTCTCTTGATATTGCAAGCAGTACTTCTAATTTCCATATCAAATTCATTGTTGGAGAAACCTTTGTGAGAAGACGAACTTTTATTTTTATAACGTCCAGCTCAGTCTATTGTATTTATATACAAAACAATATCATAACTTACTATTGAAACATCCTTGATCTTTCAAAAACAGATGCAAAAAATGCACTGAAAAACAGGATATACCTGATTAAAACCTGCTATATGGAGCATAAGAAAATGCAACATAACGTATGTCTCAAAATAGACCAACACTCATCTCTCAAGGTACAATTCATCTCACCTCACTTCATCTATCTAGAAGTTAGACATCCAGACTAAACTAGTCATTTAGTCAAAGGAGAGATAGGCACTTAATATAAGCAAGATAAATCTTCTTTGGGAAATCTTTATCTTGGCTTATGAGTAAACGAGGTAAATAAGGTTTTAAATTGAAAAAAGACCAACACAATCACATCTCAAATCATTGCAATATCTATCACCGTTGGACTTGCTGGCTGCAATACTAAAACCAATTTTTATGTGACTGGAGATTTGACTACACAAATACACAGGTCTTTCTGGACCAAATTCAGAAATTTATTTTGCAAATTTCTGCAATCAAGTGAAATATCATGGAAGGAAAATAAAACACTGATGGTTTTATCAATATGGCAACAACAGTATCGGTTACAACTGACAGAGTCATAGAATAACAGTGTATATTAATTTACAAAGGACAGAGGTAATAAAACTATGCTGATTCAAATTATGGCTCACTGATTATTTTGAGAATGCAATATCATCTCTCTATGACAGTATGTTGTCCTTTCCCCATTTTTAAATTGATATCAAATAATTCATCACTGGTGCAACACTATCATCATCACCCCCGCTCACCAACATTGCTCTGAAGCCTGGTACGTGTGTGAAACATGCTCAGCTGCAATAGTGTGTTTGACAGGATAGAGCCAAGACACTGCTTTTTAAAGAGGAGACTTATTGATGTTGAACTCATGACTGGATTCAGGAAAAATTTTTTTTTCAGGATTTTCAGGAAATTTTCAGGAAAATTTTCAGGAAATTTTTTTTTAAAAAAATACTGTTTCCTTAGTTTGGAGAGAATTAAACTTCAGCAGACAGTACATATAGCTGATTTCACTTGATGTCTTCAAGTGCAAAAAGCTACCTTTATATGATGAAAAGGAAATAGTCATAGAGCTTTCTTATGCCATAAATATCTTTTAGAAGAGCAATGTTAAAATCAAGCAGAAATGGACAGACCCATTTCCATACATGGAGGCAATGGAAGAATGCCCTCCCTGAGGCTGCCAAGAAAGGGATAACTATAACTGTGATAACTGGGATAACTGTGTGTGCAGTACTGAGATCCAGGCATGTAGATCCTACAACTCCTCCAAGAATCAGGGTGGCTGAGTAACCAATAATTCTCAGCTGATACAAATAAATTAGCATCACTTTTTTCAACCTCAGGAACAAATCAGCAAGAAATTGAGAGAAAGCCATGAGCCAGAAATCTCCTAGTGGTCACAGTGACTGCATTAACTTTTTATTCATTTTTTTTACACATCTTTTACCAAGTTATTCCGAGTATTAAATAAAAGAACTAATGAAGATTTGCAGAAGGACCTCATGGTACTAGATGACTGGATGATAACACAGAAGATGAAATTCAATCTAGAGAGATGCAAAGTGAGTCATTTTAGAAAAAAAAATAATCCAGTATTACATATATAGATGATGGACCTCTGCAGACTAGTACTAATCAGGAACAAAATTTTCGGATTCTCATATAAACTTTCTGTCAATGTTGCAGTTTAGTGTTCAGCAGTTGTCTGAGAAGAAACACTGTTAGGAATTAAATAGATGTGGAAACAGAGAACATCATGAAATATCTTGAATAGCATGCACAGTTCTGACCTACCACCTCGTGAGCTGGAAGGTGCTGGAAAAGGTACAGGGAAGGTAGCAAGGTGATCTTTGTATGGCTTCCAAACAAGGAAAATTTAAGACTAGAAAACTTGGAAAAGAGACAATTGAAGGAGGACAGACAGACAGGAGACATGACAGACACCTGTAAGTAGCATGGAGAAGGAAAACAGGGACTGGTGCTCATTTTCCTCCTCTGATACAAGAACTCAGGGACAGCAAATGAAATGATCATGTGGGGGTTTCACAGATACTTCTCTACCCGACACACAGTCAAGCTGTGAAATTCTTCACCACAGGCTGTGATAGATGTCAAAGGTTTATAACAGGCTCAGATCCACACCTAGGCTGTTTTAAATTAAAAAAAAAAAAAGGACAGTGAGAATGTAAGTGGTTTTTTTTCTTAGCTTTTGTTCTCCAAGACAAAAGCTGTTTTTCACATCTCAATGCTTGCGAGCAGCTTCACTATGTCCTTATGTTCCATAAAGGCTATTTGCAGCTGACAAAAGAAAAAAGCTACTTTCTTCTGATAAATAAGGTATTTTGTATTTAACAATATAGACAGTCTTGCTTGCATCACTGGCCTTTGCTGTATCATTTGCTGCCTACAATCCATCCAACTCCTTGGATGTCACAACTACATGTAGATAGTAAAACTGCCTTCATAGTTATATTACAATTATCCGGCGTCTCATCTACCTCACCTACCAGCCTTCTCTAGTACAGTTACAATCGTATGCCATTTTTTGCAACAACTTTTTCTTAGTTGTTTAGCTTTTAAATATTTTACCTTCAACTATTGTCTCTGTTAGTATTCCATAGCCAGGTATATGCCACCCATGATCTTGCACTTCAATACTTGACTTAAGTTATTCTCAGCTGCAGAGATCAAGCCCAATTCTGCAATAACATACATGACTAGCTTTCCAGATTTACATTTCATAACCTTAAAGTTGTAAGGGGATTTGTTTGTTTGCTTTTATAACAGTGAAGGAAATAAATAACAAAGGAATGAATGTGAGGACTCTCCTGCAAACATGCAAACCATAACCGTCATCTAAAAACCTTCTGTTAAAATACATAGATGCTTGACAACTTTCTCATAAACTCTGGAAATGTTGTACAGCGTTGGATCTTGAATTAACCTGTCATCCAACTCAAAATCTTACAGATGGCAGACAACACCATGTTATGAAACATCTGTCTGGCAAAAGGCTAGGCAGCTGTCCCAAAGGGGACAGGTGATGGTTAGACATTAGAAGTTTCACCAAGAAAAAGTAAATTCTTCGATTAAATAAATGGATAATAGAAGTAGCAAGGATTCAAAGCCAACTCATGTCCTTTATATCTGTCCTGTCCTTCTTGCAGAATCAGGCTCCCTCATTTTGATAGCACTTCCAGCTATACCTGATTTCTATGGAATATCCATTACCCAGGGCACCATGTTCAGCTGGAAACCAAGCTCCATACATATTTGCCACTTCTCAGTTTCTGGAGTATGTGTGTATTTCTGAAGTATGTGTGTATTTCTGAAGTACGTACGCTTGTGAAAACTAAGATTAGTAAGATCTAAGTCTATCTATCTCTGGTATTCCTTGACAAATTAAAGCAACAGTGCAGTGCTCTACTACTGTCAATTTAAAAATATATACATATTTTCTCAGCTTAACAGGCTTTACGCCACTAAAACCCAAAATATGCTTCCAATGTACAGCTCTAATGTATTTAAATGCTATTCCATTTGTATCAATTGAATTGGTATGACACTTGCCACAAAACAGCTGCCATAATTCTTTTTCTTTGCTGATGCTGTTGGAAATGTCCAAATTTTTCTTAAAAATCAGATAAATCTGTTTATATGTACAAAGCCCCTTTGTGGCCACTTGCTTAGATGTTCATACTTTTTCATTTTTGTTTTGTTTTACGTCTGATAGGCTAGCAGTTGACGGATGCAGTACAACTACTATCTAACTAATTTGCTGGAGAGTTTAGCAGTACAGTTTATCAAAAAGCCATCAATCAAGCTCTCACTTAGACATACCGGTAAGTTCATTAAACCAATATAAGCAATTTTTAAATAAGATACTTCACAGAATGGTCAGGGTTGGAAGGGACCTCTGGAGATCATCTAGTCCAACCCCCCTGCCAGAGCAGGGTCACCTAGAGCAGGTTGCACAGGATGGCGTCCAGGTGGGTTTTGAATGTCTCCAGAGTGGGAGACTCCCCCACCTCTCTGGGCAGCCTGTGCCAGTGCTCTGCCACCCTCACAGGAAAGAAGTTCTTCCTCATGTTTAGATGGAACTTCCTTTATTCAAGTTTGTGCCTGTTACCTCTTGTTCAGTTCTAGTAGGTATCCAGAAGATAACTTCAATTTTATTTTACGTTAATTGTCAATAGCAGCATATGATATAAGCACCGGTAAAGCAACAATTTGGAACAACTAATTCAACAATAGGAGGTGACACTGTGTGCAGTCTCACTGAAAGCCAGTTACTTAAAACACTTTTAAAAGTATGTTTTCTTCACTGTAGGCAGCACAGTAAGTCACAGCATAAATATAAATATGTTCACACATACATTGTATATTTACACATACAGTAAAGACCAGTCTACCATGTAACAGAACCTCTTTTATGCAAGTCACAAGACTCTTACTTTTACCCCCTCACATGACTTATGATTTACTAATTTCCTTGTAAAAGAAATATGTCTGATGTCCTCAGAATAATCTGGATAAATGAATCTCCACTAGTATTTACATTCATGAACTATACACATACTTTCCCTCTTAGACTGCTCTGCTGAAGAGCATTTAAGTAGTAAGTTTAGGTAAAAACAGAGAGTTCTGAAGTTAATCATTCAGTGAGGAGAATGAAGGAAATCTCTCTAAGTTTCTGAGGCATCTGTCTAGTCTGGTTATCACCTTGCAGAAGGGACACTGCACTATGGACTAGCAATGTCTATGCTGAAAAAGGACATCTGAGGGTTTTTTTCCCTGCCCTCCTTTCTAGGTAGTAACTATACTGGAATTGGCAAAACTTTGCCGTAGTTTTTCCTACATCGCTAAGGATAGCTATCTTCTGGGCAGTCTTATGTTCACAGGCAGCTGCTACATGTCCTTGTAGATTCTTTAGGCAGTGTATCTGTGCAGCCATCAGCCCCTTTAATCACAAACCTACCCTGATGGCCAGCTATTCCTTGCATTTGGGAAACAAATTCAAACCCATGAAAGGAAATAAATATTGGATTCTTAGGTTCACATCTTCTAAATCAAACAATGATTTGGGTATTTCAGCTGACTTGGACTCAATTCCAAATTTAGTCAAGTTATCTGATCTACAGAGATCACCTGTCCTTTCTAAAAACAGAGCCACTTCAGGCTGGTTTGACTTCAGTATTAAAAATCTGAAAAAATTCTAAAACTTTTGGTTGGTGTTTTAGCTTTAATTTGATTTTGCAGCATGGTCAAAATGAGACACTCTTGTACATCAGAGAATAATAACTAGTTTTATTCTGTAACTACATCACCATGAAGACAAACATAAATGCAATACTCTACTTTTACTTTAGCTGTTTACCTATTTGTCTTTCATTTTCTGTAGATCACCCAAGATTAATGAATTCATTCTGAGCCAAATAGTTTTCCTAAGTAAATTTTCAGCCACAGAGTGAATTCATTGATTTTTCCCATTTTTGCATTACTGCACAAAAAAAGCACTAAAAGCTTAAAAAAACCCAACCCTAAAATTAGCAACACATTCCTTACAGGCACTTGAGATAATATTCCTGCAAAATTCGTGACTTCAGTATTCCAGCAGTGTTTCAAGCTCCAGTTTGAATGAGTTTAAGTCCGTGAATATTTAGTCACATTTGCAGGACGCATTGTCCAATGAACAAACCCCACCCCCCCCCCACCCCCACCCCCCCCAGTTCTATTTGCAAATTTCTCAGTGATGAAGAAGTATCGTTTATAAGTAATAAAGAAGTATATCCTTTAAAAATGAATACTGAGTATACAGTGTATGCTAGTGAATTTATTCAGCATATACGCCAACATGCTTTCGGTCTGCTATAGGGTTCATGGCTCTAAACTGTGTGTCAGAGCACCATTTCCTCTTCAGCATATCATTACACAGGCTATAAACTTTCAAAGTGAGAAAGCTGGCAAACAACTAACACTGGTACAGTATCTTACGTACTTCAAGTAAGAGTATTCTGAACACTTTGCACTAATACGCCTTAGAATCACACATTTGATCAAGTTCCCACCCAACATCTTTGTGAAAGGCTTACGCTAATTTCTTAAATCAGAATTCCCCACCACCTCACTTCTATGCAATGAAATACTACATAAATGCTGACACCACAAAACCCACTATCTTACTGCATGCCATTATATAAAAAATGTAGTATGTTTACTGTTACCCTAGGCCACTTATTTATTTGTTTCTGAAATGCCAGGCTTAATTGTTTTATGGTATCTGCCAGCAAAGGAAATGTGCAGTGACAAGTCACTTATACCATACATTCAAAAAAAGTGCAACTCCATCAAACATACCTCCACAAGCCTGCTGGTATGTTCTCGAAATATAGCAGCATATTCCTTTATTTCTTTATCTCTTCCATTTTTAGCAGCTTCAATGAGAACTAAAAGCGGAACAGTGGTATCTAAGAAGGAGTCTGAGATGTGATCTATAATGGCTTTACGGAGCTGGAAAAGAAAGCATTACATTAGTATCTGCTAATTGGACTATTTATTAAAGTCTACTGTAATTATTGTCTGTTAGTATTTTTATAACATAAACATACACACTGCATTCCTGCATTACTTGCAGGATTATGTGTCTGAAACCTACTGCAGCTGCGATTTATCTATTACACAGAAAGCTCTATTTAATTTTAGGGACAATTTTAATATACGACTACCTAAATATGCATGTTTGTATGTGTGAGTGAGTGTAGATACGTAAAACACTTAAAACATGTACTAGTTCTGTTGTAATTAAGGGAGCCAAACAAACATTCATGTTCTTTGATGAACAGACTACTTAAATGATTCCACACATGAAAAACCTACTGTTAGACCAAACCTAATGTCTCCTGGGTATTCTCTCTTGAAGTTCAGACACCAAGGGAGAAGGCTGTTTCAGTTTACAAAGAAAAAATTAATTTAATTGTGTTTGTACTCACAAAATAAGTCTACATCACATGTTATCATATTTGCAAAATTACCCAAATACTTTCTACCATGTTGAAAACCCAACAATACAGTTTGATTAGCAAAATGGTAGCCTTCATGGTAATTATATCAATGAGATTACTGATTATGCCATCTGATAATAGATTAATAGAGCAAGAAGAACTATAAGTGAGTCTCTATTTAAATTAATTGTTCTTGAACTTCTTGCTTAAATTATTGAAGTGTAACATTCTGCTACAAATTACCTCTCTTAAATTAGGTTTCATGTAAGCTTATAACTGATTATTGGGACATTACTTCACTTAAGAGGTTATTTTCCATGTTATAAACCTACACATGGCAATTGTTCCTTTTAATCATAGAACACTACAAGAAATACACCAATCGTAACAATGCATGCAATGCAACTAAATATCAAGTTCACTGAATTTCCTACTGTAAAGAATTATTTTTACAACATATATAAAAGATACTGATTGGAACAGAAAAGAACACAAAAGGCTTTTAAGCTCTTACATGCCTACAGGTTCGTTGCCAAAGGACGTGTTTTCACTTAGCATTTTGCTCCAATGTATCTATGTGAAAGCTCAGTAGAAGTAAAGACTCCTACAGCTAGAAAAATGTGAAAAAACACAATCTTTATAATGCTGCTGTCCTTGTAGTTAGGGCAGTGAACATGCATAGCAGAAATAACAGTAGAGAAATATGTTGATTATCAAGACAAGATTTGGATATGAATTCCACCACTAGCTTTTGGATAGCCTCGCCATCTAAAGCCAGCTCTCATTGACTCACCAGGCACATGGGACAGACAAATCTTCCAAGAAACCACAGGTAAGTTTACGTTTGGAATGTTATTTTTGTCTTCTAACGTACTGAAGCTTATCACATCAGTATATACTATCTGGATACGTTGTATGTTCTCAAAAATAATTTACAAAGGCAAAGGCTATGGGATTCAAATACCAAATTGAAATTTTATTGTCGTGTTCACATTCCCAGCTTTATTCAGGCTGCAATTTGAAAAAAATCAAGAGATAATAAAAAGTTTCACTACCAGGAAAAAAATACATTGAACCTTCAGTCCTGCCAAGTTGCCTGTTAAGATTTCTGTGTTGGAAAAGTCCAACTGAAGAAAACAGACATAGTCGCCCAGTTAAAATGAAGTATGTGAATGTGACCTTGAGGAATCGCAGTTTAAACATTAAGATTTCAATTTGCAATAATCAGCAATGAAAAGCAGTGGAACCATATCCACAGCTGATGATTCATTACCTCCAAAGAAATATTTTTGGGTTCTGCATAGCCCAGATTGTGGGACTTTTACAGCCTTAATGTATTATTTGAGGACCAGTGACTGCAATGACCTTAGTCACATTTGCGTTGAGCTTAAGGCATCCAATTTTCAAACTAGCAGCCTAATTTTATCTCTCATCACATAATTCTTTGCTATAGCTTTTTACTGGTTTGCTTGGTTTAATTAACCTTTCACATATAAATCATCATTATTATTTTGTTCTAAAAAATCCTCTATCTTGCAATTAAACAGTGAAACGCATCTTCTTAAAAAAAAAGATAATGCTGTGTCTTTGCTGAATACAAACAAGTTTGAAATTATATTCCTGTTTCAGCTATCTGAAGGAATACATGAAGCTGAAATTTTCAAAAGATGGCTTGTGTAGCGTTAAAGAATGAAAAAATACAATGTAGAACAAAGAAAGGAAAAAGACAAAAGAAAAAAGGAACATCCGAAGCAATATCATTTCTCTTCATCCTAATCATTACAATCATTTTTTCCACGACTCAGTAAGTCTGTTTCTGACTCTGGCCACCACTAGAGCAAAATACTAAAAGCTAAGTAGCCATATAGAGAGATATATAAATAGACAAAGAACAGTACCAGTGGTGCTACCAGGCAATAATAAGGAAGGCATTGTGCTATAATTAAAATTTTATCATATTTCTAAGTGAAAGAGACACGATCAGAAGAGGGAAAGCTGAGGGAGGACGGTGTCTGACAAATTAATTTATTTTTAAGGTGCAAGGTCTTATTCTTACCCTTTGAGCAGACTGTTACAGAAGTGGAAGCATGCGGAGTTTTTGTTTTGATATTGAAGTGCATTAAAAAAATAACATAGAAACATGTTGTTTATAAAACATGCGGCATAAGGTTGTCAAAAACAAACAGTGGAGGGTAGAGAAGAAAATCCCAGCAGCTGTTTGCAATGCCATTAAACATCAGTATATCCTGATGAATACAGAAAACTGTGTTTGCCTCTATTTGCCTATTGCCTGCAAGACTACACTGGCAAAAGCCCTGGAAGAACTAAAGATTAGTTATTATTGAGGGATCTCTCTTTCCTGTTTCAAAGGGATGCCAGGAAGGCAATCTCCTTTGTGTTCAGAAAAAGCTATCCATGATGAAGAAGCAACACAGAAATATAAGAATGTTATCAGGAATAACATTTATTTAAAAAAACAGCCAACCAAAACTGCATAACAGCCATAGCAGAAACATCTGTGCAGTCCATTCACAGTACGCTGGGAAACAACTGGGGGTAAGAACTAAGTATGGTAATTTCTCAGAATTAGAAATTGGAATGAATAGGCAATTTCTTCCTAAATATTCATATAGCTCTACTAGGCAGGGAAGCAGTGATCTAGGTAAAACTGAACACACAGAAATGACATGCACATCTCTGGCACAATACAAGTGAAAATCAAAACAAAACAGGATAGTTTAAAATCCCCACAAGTACTGGCCAAGTTCCTGAAGTGAATACAAATCATTTCATTTGAAAAGCCAGAGATTTTTACAACTTCCAGAATACAGTGTTGTTCTTGAGATAGCTACTTTTGCCTTCAAGTCTTGCCAGATACGAGCCTTCCTTCACTTTACTTACTGTGGTCTACAGAGCTGTTCCATAGGTGTCCATGGCATAATCCACAATCAGGTAGTGACCGCACCAGCACTTATATGATGCTTTTGTTTATTGTGCACTACACTGATTTCAAAAATACAACTTCATAAGGTTTCATCTTCAACGCCAATTTTGCAGAGGCAATCCCCGCAACTGACTGAAAGCAGAGTACATTGTGCACACCACAGCCTCGAATCCATTATCAGTGCCCAATGCAACACCAGCTACGGTACGCAGTGTAATTCAAAAAAATTTTAAGTTTTATAAAAGCTGTAACAGTAGACCGAATAGCAAGTTTCATGTTTCTAGTAAAAGTGCTGAGAGACAGAATAATGAATGTTCATAAGTGAAAGCAAGTAAGACTCTCTTGCAATAGAACTCACAGGCATAGAACTCACAATTTCATATTTCCCAGATCAGGAATTAGACGTGCAGTAAGCGCTCTTCCTAAAACAATTCTTATGCAATTCACATGTATGAACACAGAATTGGAAGAAGAAGATGAAATATTTCTCATAAATAGCTTCCAGTGAAAAATGTCAAGAAGCCATAGATCTACTCTGGTTAGAGAAATCTATTGGTTCTAGACTGACTATAAATTGGGCATGATAACATTCAGCCTTCAGAACTTCAGAAATTTTATAAAGGTTTATAGAAACACAGAAATTGAATTAGTTAACAGATTTTAAACACTGTAACAGAGTCAGTAAACTGTTATAAGATTTTATACTGTTATAAGAGTTTAATTAACTCATGGAAGTGACTGTAGGACAGAATGGGAGAGTTCCTAGACACACTGAGCTTGTGATGCAAGTCACTGGCTGTCTGAGCTGAACATATTTTTGATGGAATGTGAGCAGAAATTGGATAGCTAGTTAGTTGTAAACACTATATTTATATTATGTTCATCTCATCTTTCAAGGCTTCCTCTGTCTGATCATGGGAGACAGGAAGGAATTTATTCATCATCTTGAAGCATAGGCTGGCTTGTAAGACTGTACACAAAGTTGGGAGGGATATTCTTCCACCAGAGAGTTGATAAATAGCCACAGCTAGAGTCAGGATGAAACTAGGGTGTGCTCATGTTCTGTGTAGCCATAAATTTTCATATACTTGGTTGGGGCAGCCTGGCTGAAAGAACTTTCTGGCTCTCTTTTCTAAAGTGGCACACTTTCAACATAATTTGCAATTTTTCTCAAAAGACGTTCGTTGCAGAGAAAGGATGTAAACACAGCTGCTGATGTCTACTGCTCACCTTCTGCTGTACACTGAAGTTGTGGATTTTGGTCCATATTTTACACTGATTTTAGGATACTGGGATGCAAAACGGGTGAGTGGACTGTGGACCAGGTATTCCAAGGACCCTTTTCTGTTGTATGAGTTCTCACAACTGTAAAAGAACTAGATCTGGTGGCCCAATGGTCCCCTTCATGGTATCTGTTCCAACAGCCATTAATAATACAAGCTTATTTAAAATAAAACTAATCTTGACATCCAGAATACATTACTGATCTATTTCTATAGCAAATACATATCTCGACATGCACATGCAGAGTTTTGCCTATGTACATACATATATTCAGCCAGTATCATTTGGTAGGGTTTTCTCCCAGTTTTGAAAATCTGTATGTATATATTCTGTGGAATAGTCTAACTGTCTTCAGTATTTTTTTAATATAGAAGAGATCTTTGTTTTCAAAATGCAATGCTACAAAAACTGAAAATAGCAATTTGGAAAAGCGTCTTTCAAGTCTCCTTTCCTACTTTTTCAGTTCCCCGGGTTGCTTACCTGTCTGCGGAGGTCTCTTGTCTTCTTGCACATACTCTCTATTGCAACATTCAAGGCATTACTTCTCTCTTTCTTGTCAGTCTGTAATAAATATGATAGAAAACACGCTAATGGTTATTTGTGATCTCTTAGCAAGTGTGTTCTTTGTCTTCTCAGTTCATCAGAACATTTGGTAAACCATATATGCTTAAGGATTTTTTTGAATTTGAATACATTTCAGGAGCCAGCACCACAATATTCACAGAATGCCAATTTGTGATGTTAAGCATAATCCGCTGAATCAAAACATATGATTTACTAGCAGTATATAGGAACAAAATTAAACGTTTTTTATCTTCTGAATTGCTGTAATACTCTTTTTATAGTCCAGAGTTACTTATGGAACAATATTTACATAATTATTATTATCGATACCAATCCATTATCACCATATTCATATGAAAAATCATGTTATCTCTCTAGAAGCAATTTATAAATTCAGATGCCCACAATGCAGTTTGGTAGTGCTTTAGTCTGCAGCATTCATTATTTTACTCTTGTGAAACAGAATGGGTGAGATTCAAAATGTCCAAGATGTTGCAATGCAAACATTATCAATGAAAATGGACAATCTCTTCATTTAACAGCACATTCATTCTCAGCTTCAATAGAAGACTGAGCTCTTGAGACATTTGAGAGGTCTTGAGAGAATCAGTTCTATACTTTCCAATCTTAGTTTTTTATTTCTATCCATAAGCAAAGTGCTTATATCATTATTAGCTATTTGAAAAGCGTTGTTAACACTTCCATTGTACTGCCCAACATTTTTTTCTGTGCAATATTACCATAGTAGTTCTGTGTCTGCTAGCTGTTTTGAATAATCTTTTTTCCATGTTCGTACAGAAACTATGTGAAAATCCAAAATGTCTGATGAACTTTGTTCCTCTAAAGCAATCATTCATTACTCACTACCTCGGACTGCCCCGGTCCAAAGGAGAGAAACCACAAACAGTGAAAGTGTCTTTATACAAAGACTTAAATAAGTACACATAACATTTCCAGGGAAAGGATCAGATTCTCGTAAGATCCTCATATGTATACCGACCATAATATTTGGGCTTCAGTTAGAGTACATTAGGAAGTCTGTATTTTGAACACGACTCATTTTGTAAATCATACTAAAATAAATATTAGTGAAAACAAAAGTAGTAATATCATGGTAGGCACCTAGGTGTACAACCTTGTTATATACAACATATCATACTTCAGAGTTATTTCCTTGCTAAAAAAAACAGTAATCTGTGAACAAAGCAATATGCTTAATAGTAAAGCAAAGACTAGAGATGATCAGGAAAACTTTTACGTTAAAAGTGAATGTGTAATGTAATAAATGCCTTGAAATAATTAGTACATTCTCTACCAACTGAAAGGAACAATTACTTTAAAAAATTGAGCTTATCTATTTAGGGTGACTTAGAAATTTTCCTACTACTTTCTGTTCTGAAATTGCTTACTGTCTTTGCAGGGAACAGATGATCCAACACAGGTCTTGGAGAGAGATCTGAACTTCACCTTGAAACCTTGAAGGAATCCCTAAAGGTAGATACTGACTTTCTATTTCATAGTAATGTGACCATTTCTCATACCAATGCTTGCATAGGAACCGAAGTAAATAATGACTCTTGTACTATGTTTTGCAAGATACTGTCAGCCTTGACAATAAAATTGATCCCTTCTAAACTGCTAGGTAAACAGGACCAGTAAAAGCATTGTGGATACAACTCAGCTTATGCCTATGCATTTTCAGATGACAAAGATGCAGTTCCACACTGGCACATCCTCTAAAAGCTTTATATTTAAAGCCTATTTTTCTAAGAAGACAGAATCAATGCAAAATATTGGGATTTTTTTTTTAAAGTTCTCTAGTAAGCTGTAACTACGAAGGTGGCAACTAATGATACAACTGGCTCTAAGCAAACCTAAATCTTTGAGGCAGCTAATATGAAATAACCTCACCCAGTGAGTGGCATGAAAATATTGAACAGTGAACAAGGAAAAAAATACTTTACTTGCAAATACTTAACATAATTCTCAATAGTCAATGTCTAGAAAGCAAACTTAACTATAATTGAAGTTATTCTTCATCTCATGTTTTCCCCAAGAACTAAATACATTGTAAAATGCAGCTTCAGACTGTAGAATGTGGATGGGTCCAGAATGTGGGTAACCTCCATACTGCAGACTCTCATTCTTCCTTGAAGAAATCTCAAACTCAAAACCCCACATTACTGTTTTGATAAATCCTTCTTATAAAGATTTAAATATTTCAAAATTGTGTATACAGTCTGTTAAAGTCAGGGGGACACCTGACTACAAAGTCTACTGTGGGAGTAGTCAATGGCCTTGCGCCCCGTTGTCCAGCTTCCATAAGGTATTGTCCATTGGTCCCAAGTACCTTTGAATGCTGAATTACTCCTTTAAGTTAAGTTTATGTTCCTCTGCAGATTTCCATCTCAAATACATACATGACAGTAACAGGTCAAGACCTACACTAGATGATTACACTTTTTTTTAATAGCTGAAAAATACCAGATTTAACATTTTAAAAGTGCATATAAAAACAATGGCATAGTGAAACTAAACATGATCTGAACATCTCTACACTATGTTCCACTCTCCAGTAACATAGCTAATGTCCGTATCTGCAATAGTCGGCATCTACTTGTCTATTAACATTCTTTGGATGACTACCATACTTTAAATCAAACAAGTCTATCCTGAAATAGTTCATTCTTGTAGGGGGTGACTGAATTAAGAAAACGGCTAGGAAAATTATACATATTATTCTAGGCTCTGGATTTCAAACATCATGCAGTTGAGCTCACTCCTTTCTCTCAGTTTTCCCACACCCAGCTACAATTTTATTCTGTAAAATATATGTAATAACGACTATATAGCTCCCTTGTGAAGATATTACAAGCAATATCCAGCTCCTATTTCAATGCATTTTTAACACGTGAAACCTTTTACAAGCACTAAGTCACATTGTTATTAATACTCCACTAAGTGAAAACAAGTATTTTTAATTAACACTGTATAGCCTGAAGATGAATGCTAAGTATTGCCAATAATACAGGCCTATCTATTTCACACACTGGCAAACAACATCAGTTGAATGACTCAAAAACCACATGTGCAGAAAATATTTCCTGTTGAATTTTCATTTAAAACAGTACATATCTAAGAGCAGATTCTCAGTTGAAACAAATCACCATATCTCCACTGTTTTTAATGGAGTTCATTTATACCAGCAGGGGATCATGACCTTCATGGGCATTACAGATCCTTCTGCACTCCAAGGTATACAGATGCAAACTAATATGTTTGCATTAGCTACACAGACTTGAAGGACTCAAGGTCTCCAGCAGAGTCTTTGGTGGGGACATGCCAACAGTTAACAGTATTAACAAAGACAGCAGTGATTCTACAACCTTCATACTTCGTTGAGTTGAATATAGTTATTCTGATAAGATTTTTAATTTCCCTTTGTTTATACTTCTGAAGTGCTACAAATGTTTACCCAATAGTTGCACTGTGTCTCCCATCTGAGAACTGATCAGTAGACTATAAAGAAGATTTGAGCAGAACTACTTAAGTCATCATCTAATCTCTTCAAATAGTGAGACTAATAGATATGAGCTAAATTTATTAAAAAAATACATTAAAAGGATATATAAAAGGATACAATGAGCCATAGGTATTAAAACAGTAAATACTACTAGTATTCATTATGTGAATCAAAGAACACCACCCCACCCCACCCCCGCTTCAGCCATAATCAAGAATTCAGTTACAATACAGAACTGAAGTACTCTCATTAGCAGGACTAAAATAAACAAGATCCGGCCAAGTGAAATGGAGCCAGTTTATTTGGGTATGTACTGGTGATAAGGTATTCAAGAGGATTTACTTAAATCTTGCAAGGCTGCACTCCTTGAGGTCCCCTTATAGTCATCAGAGAAAGTAATCACTTTTGCATCACCTCTGAAGGTCCTGAGCCTCTACTTGCTATAGAGGGTGGTGAGAGAGACCTAGTTTGGTAGGTTGAAGTTTTGTCTTGTGAATAGTCCCCCAAAATACTCATTTTATATTAAAACCACCCCACAAACTTTTAAAAGTAAATTTTAATAGGCCTTCATGAAGAACCCTCGATATTTTGGACATATCCACCTGAAATAGGTATCAAGATTTCAAATATGAAGTCATTGTTTTTCAAAAGTAGCCATACATGTTCAAAAACATATCTGTAGGCTCTACGTTTTCAATGTTGTGGAGTAGAAGGGAACAATATTAATTTATCACATCCATGTCTTCTGAATTCCATATTCCAGAACAGCTGGAGTCTTAGCTATAAATTCAAAAAATATTTCACTTCAGTCCTAAAGGATTCCTTCAAGTATTTGTATGGCAACAACACAGGCAGTAGATTCTATCCATGCCATTATGCAGGGCCTCAAGGTACAACAGCTGAATTAGGATCTAGACTGCAAAGAGCAGCAGTGGTCAGGATCTATCTGGGTCCCCTATAGAGGAAAAGTGATGTTGGAGTAGTGAATGCAAAACCTGGAGCTTGAGCCTCACTCTGAATTTTTAAGAACTGTCCTCCTCAGCCAAGCTGTCTGTAAAGGAATAAATACACCCAGGTACTGGGCAGTATAAGGTTATAAACAGACTACATCAATATAAGCCTAGTTATATCATACACATCTGAGCGTGCCATTGACTAAAGAAAATACAAAGCAGTAGGTAATTTATCTTGATAGGCACCCTGACTTTATTTCCTTAAACACCACTATAAAAAGTTATCTGTAAACATACAAGACAGGCTTGAGATTCGGGGCATTCCTGATGTTTGAGGATATTCAGATGCAAGTTCATCTTGCATTCCTGGGCTTACATATTGGTTTAAAATACCAGTAGTTAAAAGAAAGCAATGATACTTCACTGGAATATTCAAAATTACATACATGACAAAACCCAACTTTATAACCTTAATCCATATTGTACTCAAAGGCTCTCCTGAAAATAAATTTCCATACTTAAAGGCCTATGGCCAGAAACTGAGTGCATGTTTTGTTTCTTGGGATGTGTCTGTTCCCAAACACTCATTGTACAATCTTGGGAGGACCAAATAGAAAAGAAATCCAACCACCAGCATGATTTTCATTGCTTATCTCCAGCAGCTGTACCATGACTCTGTGATAAACATCTTCTGATTGAGTTCAATGTATCCTAGGACAATTTTATTTTTAAAAAGAATTGCACATTTATTGAACTCAGTTCTCTATGGAAATATTAAAAAAAAACAGTCAAGCTAAAAAGTAAAGACCAATCAATACTACGGTAAGTTAATAAACGTCAGAGCTGTAATTAAATGACTGATCATTTCAGGCTATGTCATACTGACAGTAATCCTACACACAGTAATTATAGGGTCCTTTACATTGTACCTTAATAGAAAAAAAACAAACCCTTACTCAACCTAAATAAGATACTAAAACAAAGTCACAGTCCCTATAGAGATACTAGGCATTTTATGTCTGTTGTTACAATTTAGCATTTAACATTTACTATTTAACATTTTTTGATATATGGCGCTTATAAGTGTTTCCTCTTTTGATTTATAAAGTCATTTTGATTTTGAAAAAAACAAAACAGTGATGAAAAACAGGTTGTATTTAGTATAAAAAGCAATTTCACAATTTTTTCTGTGTTGAAATAATGTTGCCATTACTTGGGAAAATTCCACGTATGCATTTGTAGTGAAAAGGCAAAAATAAGATTTTTTTTTCATATCCAGCTCATAGAAACCCTGATCTTTCAAATCCTGTTGTGCAATTCAACAAAGTAAAGACAACTGCAAGCACCTGTCTCAAAAACAAAACCAACCCCAAACACAAATCATAAGCCTTTATAAAGTAAGATCCAGTTCAATCTTGTTGCAGTCTTCATTTAGAGGAGGGCCAAGAGGTTTGTCAACTTGATTACAGGGGGTTTGCTTCTGCCAAAAGTAGTTAACACAGTGCCTCAGCCATCAATAAGTAAACAAAACTAATTTCACTGTTTACATTCTTTGGTGGGAGAAGGCAAAGAACTTGTGACCTCGAAAGGTCACGTGAAGAGTGAAGAAATCCAGGATGAGTGCTTGGCTATGAAGCACCTGTGGGAAGTGCCAAGTTTGGGGCAGGCACACCACAAGAATGGCAACAGGGTCCCAGAAACATCCTGATGATTGGAGCAACATAATAGAGCATGGAAGGTCCAAATCAGCACTGTTTGAATAACCTCTGCCTTTTTCACAGTTCTTGCCAGAGCGAGGCCCCGGGACAGCTATTTCCATATGGATAGCCTCCCTCTCTCTGACACCTCCTCTTGAGGAACAAGTAATTAGAACCATAACCCGTCTCCTGCCAGTGAGCCTTACTCGAGTCAATCTGTTTACCACCACGCTTCTGGGTGAGCCTCTTCCCTGCCCCTTGCTCCCTGCGCTGCCCATGCTAGCTGCAGAAGCTGCAGTGCCCAGCAACAGAAACTTCGCTGGCATTAGCCCCGCTGGAGTCCCTGTTTTTCTGAAGGAACCCTAAGTATACTATTACCAGAACACGAAAATCAAGCCTCAGCTGTCTTCTCATCAAACAGCCCTTTGTATCCAAATGCATCTGGCTTCCTAGTTCAATCTAATATAAAAGAGACCTCTCAAGTAAGTTTTCTTTCTTACTGCCTTCTTCTCTCATTTTAGACTAATAAATCCTTCAGTCCCCTTACTGTTCAGTCCCAATCCTACAGTTCTCAGCACAGTAGGAACAAAACCTTTTGTAACCAATAGCCAAAATCAAAGAAATTTAAATGCTGTTAAGAACCTCTCTGTACTTCCTTGTACCAATTTGGATATCACTAGACCCTGGGAATATTTGCCCCTTAAATGCAGAATTAATGGAAACGATATTTTACCCTTCAAATATTCAACTTGCTCCTCAAAGTACAACTTCCAAGTAAAACAACAAGGTCTCTTGTTGAAGGTTCTATGTCTAGTTAAATATACTAAAACTATGATCTTCTCCAAAGCTATAGATCTCAATGGGCAAGTTTGTGTTAGATCTGAACACAAAAGGAAGCCAGTTGTTTACAATTCTAGTTTTCAAGTATGTCCCATGCTTTTTAACAAACTTTTTAAGGTTTTTTTAAAAGGTCTTTTAAAAAAGACCTCTGTTCCCCATCCTAGAAGTGGATAGGAACAACTTTTTGGGTGCAAATAACCTCATTGAAACAATGGGACTATTTAGATGCATGAACAATCACATGCCCGCTTTTCTATTTTTTGCCCCCCCCCAAATCTTTAAGGGTTCACAGCAGTGCTACCTTATTAACTGCTGCCTGAGAAATCGCTTAAATGAACATTCTAGAAGTTATTCAAGGAATCCTCTGACAAGACAGTAAAGGCAGAACTTGACATTTCTGACATTTTAAAGAACAAAAATTCCTTTGAAAAGGAAAAAGCTCCTAGGCCTTTTCATACAGCATTTCAAAGCATATTTTTACTGTACATCAAAAGCCTGCAAAAAGAAATTAATTTACAAGTATATTTATTACCTTTCTTGTTTAATACAGAAACACAAAGAATGAATAACCCACAAGTATTTTAAGTTGAAAATCATTATATTTACTCAGTAACACAGATTCCCTACTCTAATAAACCAAGGCCGGTGCACTTTTTTTAAAGACACCTGACTCAAGAAAACCTATTTCTGTGAAAAACAAGTAAGTATATTTAAAAAAGGGGGGGAAGCCAAGGAAAAAAAAAAAAACAACAAGGGCATGGAAAATCATATGCAACTGAGCAAATAAGGAATCTTTCATGTGGAACTGTTTCTCATTACAGATATTTTTTTCTCCTCGCCAGCTTCAATATGAGATTGTCATTTTTTTTCCTTTTCAAGCCATCATGGACAGCTCCCTATGGATCTAATGCTGTGAGATGTGAAGTACCTCATAAGAAATGAATTACCTCAACTTCTATCGATATCAATTGGAGTACCGAGGGCTCTCCTTACCGGGTGAATTACCCTTTCTCAATCAATATGCAGGAAAAGTCTTCAATTTAAAGCCTCTCAGTATAACTCTCTTTTAGCATTCAGTTATATCTCGTTCCTAATACTGCAAAACAAATTTAATTCTAAATAAGCATGCATAAAACAACCTAAAAAAAACAACAGAAAAAAGTAAGTAGAACATATAACCCTTTAATTAAAAAAAAAAAAAAACAGCAGAAATTTTCAGATCCTAATTAATCCTAAATTCTCAGGAAGAATTATGTTGGTGGAATATGCATAATATTGCACATTCTAATCCACTCTCCGAAACATTGGTGTCAAGCAACTGAAGTTGGGGAGGGTAGCCAGGGTGTCTCAAAAGGACAGAACTGGATCCCTGGTTTCTGGTAAGAGAGTAAGGATCTTAAATTCTCTTGAAAGTGACTGTGAGCAAGCCAGAGGAGGGAAGGAGGAAGCTATGCTGTTTTCAATTTGTATTTTTTCTTTCTGATATATAAGGCAAATGTATCACTTTTTCTCTTACTTTTTCACATTGGCAACATTAGAAAAATTTAGCATGCTTCCAAGGTGATCCTAAAAAAAATCTCATGTTTTTCTACTACTTATTTGGGGAAAAGAGTTGCAGGAAGTGAATGTGTCATAACTGGTCTGTTGCAAAGCAAATATAATGATCACTTACTATTTCTAATGCAAAATCAAAAGCCGTTAGTACTTCATATTTGAAATATTACAGTCTTTACACTTGATAGAGACATCATAAGGGCCAACAGTACTTTATTTTCGTTTGTATTTCAACTTTAAACTATTGGAGGAATCAAGCAGGAAGTAAAAAAGAAGTTAAATTTCTTTTAATCAGTTGTTACTGTCATTCACTGATGATGCAGGAAGGAAAGGCAAACATAACTAGAAATAGAGCAATAACCATACTATCAAACTGACAACAAGAAGCATACTTAAGGTTAATCTGCTTTTTACTAAGAAGCAATTTTCTAAGTTCCTAGTACAGAAGTTTTTAATTGAATATCCACCTAGCATTCACCAAAGTGTTCCGGCAGTTTTATAGCAGGAAAATAGGAAATTAGTTGGAGAAAAGCTCATCCTACAGCAGCAGCATAAGACTTTCCTATGATGAACTATCATATAAATTGCTTGGAGATTATATGCTGTTATGAGAGGGAGGAAGGGGATGGAGGGGGAAGAAAATTCAAAATAAAATATAGTAGAGTTGCTGAGACAGTCCTTCTCATCTAGATTGTTTAAAGGTCTTGCTGTACTCTAAATCAAAAAGTTATGGTCTTAAACAGGAGTCATAAACAGGGAAAAATGTCCAGCCCTAAGCTACTCGAATTCTTCCATGCCTAGGGATAGACTGAGTTAGTACAAGTTCCAAAGCGGTATTTCTGCAGCAAAGCAAAGGCATATCCCTGTGCTTTTCAAGGCAAGAAAAACAATCTTAACTGTGGTTTTAGATGTGATATTTTAATGCACTATGTACTACGTAAATAGATTCCAAAAGACTTAAGAGGAGTGTAACAGCATTCAAATCAATCAGCATTATACACACACAAACATATTTTTTAAATATATATATGTATAGCGATTACAAATATATTTCTGAAAAAAGATCTCTTTCAAGTCCTCATAGCCACCCCATACCATCCAATAACATCACACTTTCTCCTTACGTTCCCATCATATCAAAGAGTAACATGAAGAGATAAGGAAGGCAGAACAGTAAAATGAAGAAGGTAATTTCTTTTTTTTTCTTTATGAAGTCTGCTATGTTGACGTTTTTATTATTCTGAGATAATCTCTGTGATACCATTCACGATCACTTACAGAACGGACACACCATGATATTTCTTTTAACGGAAAACCAGCATACTCTTGTATCACCACGGATGGGTAATGAAGATTGATTTCCCTGATTCCATTGATCTGAGATTTCAGCTATGCACATGTCCATAAACAAAGGAAATGCCACTTGTAATTATTCTAAAAAAGACATTTAGTTTCACTCACACATAACTCTATAACATTTCTGTGGAATGATTTGAAGGAAGCTATTTTAAACAAACACAGGTGGAACCATGACAGAGCTTGGTCTATAGACAGAAACTTTATGAAAATAGCTACTTGTCAAAGACTTCAGCTCTAAACCAGGCTAAGTTTGGTCATTTCAGCTAACATACATATTATGGATTTGTTTTGTTCATAACCGTACTTTTAAATAAAAGCTGAAACCCCAAACAGACAAAAACTGTAATTCCATGTAATTATGTATTAAATGTATTAGTTAATCCCCTTCTAATCCAGACCAATTAATTTAATTTAACACCATAATGTGATGTAATATGTGAATCTAGGAGGCTGGGAGTCACTTAAGAATGTGCAGGGAATGAAAATCCAGCTTTTAGGGAGACGACTAAGGCAAGTGGTTTAAACATTTAGTTCTCAAATTTACAAATACTTCAGCTAAACACTCGTGAGCATCCTATACATGTAACGAATCCAGATTGTATGAATTCCTCTGTACGTGTCTTGTCTATACACAGGACTACAAGATAAGAGGAAGCAACATAAGATGTTTTGGGGATTGTCAGAGCAAATAATAGTTGATGCAATCACTTCACTAGGTGAATTCAGTAGTATCAGTCACTTCTAAATAAAACATACCATTATTTATAGCAACACAATGAAATGACTCCAAGGTGTTATTCCCAGAAGCTCATGACTAAATGTTTTCAAAACTCAAATGTTATTTTAAAAAATCACTATTGTTAACTAGAGAAAATGTATTCTACTTCAGGTAGTTTCTGCTGTTAGTACTTATAGAAGAAAGAACATGAAAGAGATTGATAAAAGAGCACTTGAATGATCCTTTTACACTGACGACTGCCAGGAAAGAGGCCATTGCATAGCCATTTATTTAGCAGATTGATTTGGACAGTGAGAAACCAGAGCATTACTGTAGCTGTTGGATTATACTCTCAGTACAAGTCTGAAGATCCTGGGTTTCTGTGCTACAAGAGAGGGAAAAAAAGCAATTTGTTAAATGCAGCAGCTAACAAACGGGGCAAGAGAGGCTGTATGTGATGGCATGCAGGGAAGACAACTGAAAATTACAGTCTCCTACAGGGCAGGGATTTGCAGAATCCTGCATGAGATCAAGAAACTCTGCTATTCAGGGCATATTCCTCTCGAGTTTTATACAGAAATTCTCTGTGTTTTTTTCCCTATTTATTTTTACACAGAAAAAAAATCCCAAATATACCTGTGGAAAAATTCAAACTCAGCATGCAACATTTTTGATATTCTAATGAAGTGATCCTACTTTATGTTGGAAGTTCTTTTTCTGCAGGACTTTTAGTTTAAACATTGTAGAGAATTTTTGTCTAAATTAATATTTCCAAGTTTCACGTTTCATTTTTTTAACCATTTACATCCATAATTAGCCAAAGAATTAATGTGCTATAAATGAACCTAAATTTGCATATAATTGTCATGAGCTCAACGAAAGATTATAGAAAAAAACTAAAGGAAATAGAAGTGTCTAACTAGAACAGAAGCAGCAGAAAAGTAACTAAATGTTGGGTAAAGCTAGGAGCAGAAGATTCATTAAAGGTTTGAGAGAGATGCAAGTTAAAATCCTGTGTTGATGCATCATTAATTGCACAGAGTAAGCTTTTAACTGACAGGCAGCAGAGAAGATCAAGTAAAGGGTAATGAAAAGTCCTTGATACTAGCAGAAAGCTCACAGAGAACTATTAATACATAGGTAGAAGAAAAGATACAGGAAGCTTGGTGACTTGTAGCTGGAGAAGGTTAGAGTCATGCAGACTGATGAAGTTTGGAGGTCAAAAGGAACATACCCCGTAGAGGTATGGCCTATTGATTTTAACAGCAGTGTTCATACTTTTAGGTAGCCATACAGAATGAAGCAATGGGTAACATAAATGCTCCGTAAAAGAGAAATTAATGGTTGGCAATCTGGTGACAGCATTTTGCAATTACAGCAGTTATCTCAATTGAAGTAGAGCCGGGCAAGGTGTCTGAACACCCAATGACATGAGCTAGTTTCATGGACTATCACTGCTGAATGTACATATTGTATCAGAAGCAAAATAACCTAACAGATTCAGATTAGGTTTTTAGTGGAGGGTAAGATAATTTAAAATTATGCTACTTATGTCTTACCAAGACATCAATAAAAATTACAAACCCAGGGTCTAGCAAAGGCTGTGTTGAAGGTAGGCAAGCATTCCACTTCGTTAAGACACTGCACCCACTTGGTATACCTTTATTGGCATAATACCAGCCATATGGTGATACACTGACACTACAGAGTAGAAAAACAGGTGAGAAAATGAGCTTTAAAAAAATAAAAATCAGAAAAATAAAGTGAGGTTTTTCACCAATGCAGTAATATCACAGAGCTCAAAGAACAATTTTTCCTCTAAGATTTATACTCGTTCCTTTACTTTCAATGAAATAAATGAAATGCGTGGCTGAAATCTAATGAGTAACCTCCCCTTTCTATAAATGTGTGTTACTGAATTATATGTGAAGTTTAAAGAATGTTAAAAATGCACAGAGTCAGATTAAAAGTAAAAGGTTAAGTAGGATCTTTGTAAATAGAGTTCGCTAGTTGTAATGTACATGCAAATTGAGACAGATGCATTAAAGAAATATTCAGGTTGTGTTATAACCACCTGTAACCAGGATCCTAAAAGATACGCTGTCTGTTTGTGTAGTCTAAAAGTGGGCACATTCATATACTGCAATAAAAGATTTGAAACTTTTCCTCCTAATATCTGCAGAGTGTTTGCTCTCAGACCTCCCTTATTGCTCCTCAAGACAGTGTATGTAGGTCGGAGTAGCTGCCACTAGTTCAGTTAACTCTCAACCACACAACTGGCACATAAAGAAGAATAAGAAAAGACAGGTGGAAGTCAAATGTCCACACACACCGCAAACTTCAAGGAGCAGTTTATTGATAAGGAAGCCTTCATTATTCTTTACAAGTCCTTGTATACATGCTAACTGATGGTAGCGCCACCCTGCCAAAAGCCACATCATCTCCTGATTCTTCAAAGATGCTGTAGCATTTAATAAACATGACGATGGAGCTCCAGCAACACAGCAGCTATCTAGAGTTACAATCTCAGCCCAGCCACAGAAGTTTTTGAGGACTCTTACAGCATGCTCTAACTATTGTAGGATGGCTCCTTTCAGCAGTTTAGAGGCAGGCCCAGATACAGCTTGGATAGCTTAGATAGTCCTCCTGGAAACAGCTGAATACAAAGATCTCCCAATAGTAAGCATCAGTAAATGGAAAAACTTCAGAAAGGGATCGTTCATTGACTCTGCATGGTGTATGAAGCATCATTCATATGGAGAAAACATAGCATTCAAGCACGCATTTTAAAGATTGTGCTAGCATGCATCCTGCTGATAGGACATGACAGGTATGGAGAAGAATCTTAATTCCACCATCTCCCTGTTGCTTCAAGTTTTGTTGCTATTAACTATATATCTATTCATTTGATGATATACAGACATATTATTCAAACACATCACAATACTCACATGTACATATGCAAATATAAATACAGATAACACTATGTCAAGACTGTATCTGGTTTACTTTATAAACGCTCCTTAGACTGAAAGAACTGCCAATACTGCACACTAATCTGATGGAAATCTGAAAACAGCAAGTGCACAAAACTGAGTGACTAACCTGACTACTTACCATAATTGAGAGCCACCTGTTCAAGCATTGTAAATCAAAGAAAAACAAAATTTCTATTAATTTGAAACATAAATA
The DNA here is from genome assembly GCA_003993805.1 of Himantopus leucocephalus. Taxonomy (NCBI): domain Eukaryota; kingdom Metazoa; phylum Chordata; class Aves; order Charadriiformes; family Recurvirostridae; genus Himantopus; species Himantopus leucocephalus. Next base: position 10,022,575 of record RSEF01000006.1, read on the forward strand.
CTGACAGTTACCATGGAAAATAGTGTTAATAAATGCCATGGAAAGACAGTTTAGTATATAGTAAAACTGTGAATGAGATTCTGAGAGTGAAGAGAATGTTGATACTTATTAGATATATTTATCTTACTTCAGGTTTTCATGAAGGAAACACTTGCTATCGTACTATGAACAGTATGGCAGAAAGTAAGCTTTCTTCTGTAATCCCTCCCACTCCACTCTCGTTGCACCAAAAGACATCCCTACATCCCTATTCTAACATCACAAGGGAAATCATGTGCCTATTTGTAGGGGGGAAAAAAAGTGGAACTAGTTCAAATATCAACTGTTTATGAAAATATAAAACATATTAAATAAACTCAGTGCTGAAAGCATAACTTCATTTTGGCATCAGTCTGCCTGTTTGTGGATATCTCTTTTACCAAACGAATTAAATTTATCACAGTGAAAGTACACATTTAAATGTCTGTCTTTCAGGGATATTAAAGGGTGCATATGTTCATTTTTGACTAGAGTATGTGTTCCAATGTAGACAAAATACCTCTACAACCACACGACAGTATTATATATTAAAACCAACTAAAATAATAATTGAACAAAACCACATTAATAGGATCCAAGAAAATATAAAAGCAATTGTACATGAAAAGGCTTTATGTCAGATTGTTCTGATAGCATAAGAGAAAATGGATGCTGTAGTAAACCATATTACATAAAGAGCAAATCTGATGTGACAGTGTGCCTGCGAAGAATGTTAATAAGAACAAAATCAAAATCATAAAAAAAGAGAATTGGAAAGCTAAGCAGAAAAGACAAAGTAAATATTCCAGGCAAGATTTGTGCTGTAATTACAAAAGAGAAGTTAAATGATAAATTATGGAAGAGTTGTTGTTTCCTACTCATAAGGCATGTGTGAGAAGGGTACTTGGAACTGAAATGAGTTTGCAGAACCTGGGCTTGGTTTTACTTAAGACTATAAAACTCAGGCTCATGACTTTTTTTTTTTTTTTTAAAGTTTACTGATACACTTCTTTTACGCTTATCCATAACCCCTCACTACAGGAAAGACATTGAGGTGCTGGAGCATGTCCA
>RSEF01000006.1:10029230-10051662 GCA_003993805.1 Himantopus leucocephalus
AAAAGCAGCATGGAGCCAGCTCCAGTGGGGCCGTGGTGTTTTTGACAGTGCAAAGCTCAGTGCATGGAACCAGTCAGAGGCCTCCACACCTGACACAGTTAATCTGCAGCCTGGACAACCTACCTGTGAGTGACAAGGAGTTATCTTGTGGTGTTAAGCATGGACTAAGATTATGTGATTCTATGACTAAGAAATCAGTGAAAAACTTATGAAGCCCCTGTCCCTTTTAAACTGACTATTTCAGCAAATTATTTTCTATTAGATTAAAACTCTATTTCCATTCTGAAAGGGAAAAGGGATAAATAAATTGTGTTGGCCTGTTACAAAACACAGAGGCATATTTTCATCTTTATCACTCGACAGAAAATAAGAAACAAATTTCAAGCATGGTCTGTGATACCTGTTCAGCAGTGAGTATTAACTGGGCATACGTTAACGTGAAAAATACAGCATACGGATGGAGCCAGACCCTCACAAATTCACTTCAGGTAAGAAACAGCTGAAATCAAGGAATATTACTTCTACTACCAGGGAAACATGTCTGCCAGGAAATAAAAGCAAGATCAAGCCACAGATACAATCTCAAAAAAACCCCACCCAATTCAAATGTAACACTGGAGGTAATTTGGAAGCTAGCACAGGTAAACACAGAATAGATAAGCTGGAACACAACAGCAAACTGTTAAAGACTGAAGAGTATTAGCCACTCTAATTAATATGTTATTACAGGACACATCACTGAGGTGTGTGCACATCTTGGCCTCTGAAAGGGCCACCTCATGTACAAGTGGAATTACCATCCTGCTTCAGTCTGCAGGACCACAGTCCGTCCTTTCCGAAGATTCAGGGCTACTGTGGCAGGAAAATTTGACTGATGAGTATTATCAAGCCTGATGGACAAAGCATAGTTGCATTTTAAGTAACAAAGCCAATACTGTATTATTAAGACAGGATTAGCTGTCATATTAATCATGCTATTATCCTGTTTTTCTAACATTCGTCTGTATATATTACAGACTGAAAATCCTTCTCATTTGTTTAGGCACAATCAAATAAAATGAGGCCCCTGCTGGAAACAAGTAAGTGCAATGAAGGTAATAATAATTAACAGTAATGGAGTACTGGTATAAAACTGTTTTCATCAACTTTTATTGCATAATAGTTAACGCTGTGAGATTTTCATGAAATGTTCATCTTTAGTCTACTGTAAAATATGACTTATAATACTGATCTGGAAACAACGAAGACTGGGCAAGAAAATATAGGACATCTACAACTTGCAACATCTTCACTAAGCGTTTCTTAACTGATATACCAAATACCTTATAATAATGTCGTAAGTAAGACTGTACCCTAAGTAATAGGTTTACTTAGAAATATTTATGTTTCAACACACAGTTAGGTATTTCTTCATAACTGTACCTTAAAATGGCTTCACAGGCTACACTACAAGTGGTTTTATGTTAACTGGTAAGAAAGAACATTTATATAGTCAAGCTGTATTTAGCAAGCTCTCTTAGATCTTTGAAAACTTGACTGGGTAATATCAGACTCTAACAGACAGGCTGCCAAAACCCAGCGGGCCAGACTGCTGAACCCAGGAAGAAAATGTGACGATCATAAAAATACCCTACACAATAATAATAATAGCTTCCTATGACAGCAGATGAGGTTGTGATACAACTATAAATGCATTAATAGATTTGGTCTCAACATTTTGGTAATATGGGAGTGTCTGAGAGCAAGAGCAAATAGGGGTTTGATTTGAAACCACACCACATAAAAAAAGTCAATCTGTGTAGTCATATAAAACATTATGCAGTAGATTAGCTTACCTGTTTAGTGCCTTACATCCATGTTTACCAGCAAACAAGATTCTCAACAAAACTCTTCAGATAAACATCTCTACTGCCTTGATGATGTTTATCATATGGCACTAGAAGTTTACATAAACGGTGGTGTAGAAACAGAGACAGCCGTAGCAGTACTCTAGTACAGAAGCACTTTTTAGCGTGGTTACACACCCACAGCCAGTAGTTTGGCAATCACCTTTAGTAGGAGAAAGAATACAGGGTTTTGAAGATTTATTGCTATTCATTCTGTTAGTTATTCTGCGATTTCTTTTACCAGTGCTTTGTGAAGAAGACCTCTGATGTCCACTGTAAAGGTACTTTCATAATGAACATGGATGAATTTGAACTCACTGAGCACTCTTAAAAATATTTCAGTCATTTCTGGCTCATCTTACAGACTCTCTTAAGACTTGCTGGACCTGACCTATTTGAAAGAGGGTTCTCTGCATGGTCTTAGTTTAAAGTCACTGTGATTTAACTTTGTTTTGTTTGTATTCGCATTAGTGTTCACCCATTTTAGCTTTCTGTGACTGTTTTAAAGTCTTCTCTGATAGGTACTATGTATTTGCTCTGGGCCTCTAATACGGTATATTCAAACAGTGTCCAGATAATTTTGAAAGAGTTCACTCGTAACTAGTCTTTTTAGTTTCTTCCTCTTGTTTAATTCCTCTGTTCCACATGAAGCACTAGCATATATTCTCACTTCTTCTGCAAAGATGTTAAATTTACACGCGTTTACAAAGTAGCTTTTAAAAAGGAACATTTTGAACTATGTTCAGTGTGCCATTCAGGAATAACTGAGTAGTTTCTTCTTATTTTACGCCTGAAAAATAACTGGGAGAAGGACAAGCAACAAAGTAGCTTAGCAGTCAAAGAGATGCAGACTGCAATGCCGGAAATACACAAGCCTGTTCTTGTACTCTGTAAAGGGAAAACAGGTACAAGGGAGGGAGGAATTTGTGATATATCCTCCGGACTGAGTTATGCTGCAGGCTTCTGCATAAGCATAATTTGCTGCATCAGATATATGTAATTGGGAGACTCTATACTCACATAGGAAACCTCTTTATAAGTGAACATGGGTTCATTTATGGCTTCTCAAGAGAAGGTGGAATAGTACAGAAACCTGCTTCGATAGCAATGTCTCCGCATTCCTTTTTTAGCCTAAACTAAAAGGAGGAAGTTATAATAATAACAACAAATGTCATTTCAGACAACAGATAACATTGTATCTCTATCTTACACTGAAGTGCTGTCCACTTTTGGCATTGTATTTTTGCAGTGGTTGTGAAAAGTGTCATGCTTACTGCGCAGGTTGAAGTTGAAATTGTCTGTGTTCTCTTGCCTTCCCTGCTTTTTTTTTTTTTTTTTNTTAAAATAAGCGTTACAGGGCCTCAGTCATATTCCAGTGCTTCTACATCAAAGACCTGCCCAATTTGTATGGTGTGTTAAAAGAACTGTATGTTAAAGGAAGCCAATGAAAGTTGCTGGCAAAGGAGTAATTCAGTTTCTGCTCATACTCATTCATCATTTGGCTTGTTTGTTAAAACTGTCCATCAGTGTGTAATTTAAAAGTTTTCTAAGCGGGCACTGTTGCTGATTTCTGATCATTAAACATTTGGTTAACAAAAAACCAATTACATGCACACACACAGAGGACTCCAATTTTGACAAGGGCAGTGCAATCATCTATGGGCAAAAACTGTGTTTGTTGTGATAGCTACGTTTCATACACGAAATCTCCTTCCTGCCTACTGTATTTCTTCTCATCTGATGTACATTCCTTTAAGAGGTACTACTTGCACTTCTGCCTTTGCTTCATTACTTTATATACTGTGATTTAACTTTATTTTTTTAATGAGAATTAAAACAGGTAGATAGTTATGCCAAAAGAATGATGCTGTATCACAGTGCTTTTTATCCTAGCTAAAACTTCAGAATACAATGACATCTAACCTTGAAGGACTTAAATTTTTTTAAGAACAGTCTTCTGGGTATCTAACTAAAACATAAATCTACCCAGACAATATGAAACAAGAACTTGGCTAGACTGGAGCTATTTTTTACTATAGCTCTAATTATGAACTTTATTCAGTAGAGAGGTTTTATCATATGAATAATTCCATCTTTTTCACTGAAGCACGCTAAAAATAGGCCTTTAAAATGAGCGTAAGCTTTAAGAGCCTGAAATAAAGTCAATAGGGTCCATTTCCATGGACATCAATGGACAGATAGTAGAAAAGAACTAAAAAAGCCCAAGGAAAAGTGGCGAGATTGCCCACGTTAAGCACATACGTATAAAGCGCTACTGAATCAGAATGAATGCCATTATGAATCTGTATTCAGATGCTTTTTGTTTTCAGTAAAGTTTGCCTTTTTATATGTCCATACAGGTGAGCACATGTGTACATATAATGGTATCTCCCCTATAAAATACTTTCCTTAATATGTATTTAATGTTTAAAAAAAAAAATCATTAGTTTGCTGGAAAAAACACCCCAAATCACCTAAAATCTACAGGAAGTGAATTCGTAACTGAATTTCTATGTGAATTCCTTGCATCTTCTAAAGCAATTGCTAATCCCATTTTAAAGATGTCAATGCTTTTTCAAATGTGTTTCTGTTATAGACAACTTTGTATCATTAGTTTAAAAGAAAGACATTCTAAAAGTCAAAAAGCCAAAAACCTGGGTACTTTGATATTCAGAGGCAATTCTATGAACTGCCTGGTTTTGACTAGGCCATTCTTTACAATGAGAAAACAACTTAAGGATGTAAGTTGCATGTCATTACTCAAAGAGAAATCCCTCTTTGAGATACAAATCCACAGCATAAGCTTGTTCAGAGATAACAAAAAATACCGATACCACCTGCTACATAACCGCCCCAACTGTAATATGCAGGAAAACTGAAAATTTAAGGCAGCTTAGTCTAATATAATGGCAGACCACTTTAGCTATGAAGTTTACAACCAAAAGAGTAAGCGCAGTTGTACACCAAGCCATCTCAGTAATACAGGAGGGACACACACATACAATTTTAACATTGTTGTTAGAACCCACTCTAGTTAAAGCCTACATAAACACAGAAAAGATTAAAATCTTATTATCTGCCTTGTTCCTACTTCTTTCTTAACCTCTAAAGCAAACAATCAACTTGAGCATAATCACAGTAACTAGATGCTCAGCGGCATGAGATCAATGGTAGCTTCTCTCCAACTGTATCTTCTGATGCTTTTAAGCACAGAAATGAGATAATTTTGAGCGCTCATCATCTGAGAGATCTAATAAGCAGTGCCCTAGACTTCTCAGTGAACCCTGAACAGAAAGCTACCAGCCCACATTTTGCAAAATGCATAGAGACACTCCTGAGAGACACCTTCAGCTCAGCCCGTGATACACTGCTTTGTTGCTTTATTTTACTCATCCTGCAAAAGAATCAAATCTATAGGCAAAAGGTCTTCTGTGGCTTGGGGGACACACGTTGATTCATCAGTATTTAGACTTTGTTACTACGTCAATACAATCTGTCTAATGTAATATATCATTCATATTGTAATGAGTACCACTGCAGAACTGTAAAATACAATTAACTCTTACACCGAGCTTTTCTCAAAGTGGTTTGTACAGAAAGCAAGTACTCTTCCCTTATTTTCCCATAAGAAAGTTGAGGCACAGAATGGTGAAGTTACTTAGCCATTGCCACCTTCAGATGAATAGCAAAGCCGGGGATAGAAAATAAAACTAAAAAAAGCAATCTTTAACTCAAAGGAGTCACACGTGAAAGCATGACTGAATACATATAGGGGTAACCAACAGTGCAAACAATGGGATAATATTTGTTTCCTACCACAGCACTCCCACTGCAGGTCAGGATTTCACCATACAAACTGAGTATCCACTGACACCAGTTGTTACTGTAACTTATTGCTGTGAAGAAAATGAAATGCAATATCAAATAAAAGTCTGCCATTATGCATCTAACAATCTTAAACTGAAGAGGCATACATGGGAAACTGAATAGACAGCCTCAATTTACCAAAAGCTAAATCATTTCGCCTTACTGAACATCCAAATAAATGGTATCTCTGAATCACCCTGGGTTTGTGCTTACACAGTTATGTCTTAATCTTATAATCATTTTCTCCCCTTCATAAAAGCAGAAGAGTCCAACTCCTACTTTTGCCAGTCTGAGTTGCTGAGTAATGGAAAAGTACCTTCCATCATCTCAAGACAAGGTTAACAAGAAGAGAATTCCAACTTCCTTGGGGTTTTTTCCAGTCAAAAATCCATCTAGGCCAATAATCAGTACAAACCTTTCATATTTCCTGGGAGCAATAAAAACTCTCCAAGAAAAAAAAAAAAGAAGAAAACAGAGTTGTAGAGATCTCATTTTACAGCTTATGGATATCAGCCAACTGGGAATTAAGAGCAGGATAAGCGTGGTAGGAATGAACTCACTGTTGGACAAAAAAATAATTTCCAGGTCGTACAAACTAGAAAAATTAAAATGCATTTATTCTGCTTAACCTGGAGCTTAGTCTGTGTTGCATTAGAAGAATGCACTAATTGTTTCATTACTTATCCTAACAAGGACCCACAAATCAGATATATTTTTCTGAGCTAACCCTATAAATTCCAGAAACATACTCTGCAAATGTTTTGGAGTTGGGGGCTATAGAAAGAATCTGAGCTGGTTGGAGTACTGCTGCACATTACAAACTAAGACACAAATTAAAGACTACATCAAAAGCTTAAATTTACCACTTCCAAGATGTACGAGTCTCTGCAAATTGTTTCAATGTCTTTGGAACAGTGTGCATCACATAAGCTTGAGCAGTGCGCCACCCCTGTCTGTCTTGGTCGTCATCAAACAAGCAGTAGTGAAAATCACTCTCTGTTACTGTTTTGTTCCATGGATTTGGGGATGGATAAATCTTATTTAAGTTCTCTAAAGTGACAGTTCAGACTGTTTTAGATGAACAGTTCTTTGTTTAGTTATGAAACTACAGTCAAAAGGCAGGTCAGAGCACAGCAAGCTATCATTCACGATTTCTTTTTCTCTCACATTAGGAAATAACTCTTAGAATCAAACTAATTCATTGTACACATCCACACAGTCCTTAGCTTTGGGGTTAAGATAATAAACAAAGATGCCTGTAAATAAAAGTAAACACTACCCATCTGACTGCAGTTGATCTACCCTTTTTTCAGCAGACCAAACACAGCTGTGTGTTTTGATGTTTAAGTTTTCCTCCTATTTTCTAAGAACATACAACTTGACCCCAGAAGCTCTTTTCCTTGCCACTTAACATTCTCAGGTGCTGCCATTCCAGCACTTCTACAGACTGGTGGTGAAGCTCCGTTGTGAAACTTTTCGTGTATGCTGAGATCTGTCCCTCCAAAAAGAGAAAGGATGCACACGCTTCCCAGAGCACAGCAAAGGACAAACTGTCTCACTGTCCTTGCAACCTCTCCCTACACAGTGGCAATGGCACGGGGGAGGTTTATTCGCCATTATGGGGCAATTCCCCATGGGCCTCTACCTAGAAGGCTGCCCTAACATCACCCTGCGGGGAACAAGCAGGACCACTGCACATAGCATTCAGAAATAACATATGGTCAGAGGGGATTGTGCGGAGGTCTCCCATTAGTCTGTTGGGAAAAAGAGAACAACGTCATGAAGCTTTAAAGCTCTTCAGCTCTTAAGGATTTAGGAATCAATGGTACTCCTCAAATATACTATCAGTACCAAAGCTGTCTGAGGACAGAAAGAGAATAGTGAAGTACTTTGTGGCTTAGAGAGACTGATAAGAAGTGTTAATGCAGGATGCGTTAAGTATAAAATCATATGAAGTCCGAAAGATGACAGGATGGAAAAGCCAGAAACATCCAGCCCAGGACTGAGGCTGCAGACACTCATGCATATCTACTAGCTACCACAACAGCTAGTCTATCCAGATTTTGATAGATTTATGAATCAATCATTTGAACAGTCCAAACTATGATCGTTGCTGTAGGTGGACCAATGTTGAGCCTTCACAGAGTCTGCATTTTTTGGTCACTAATAACTTGAGGATTCAAGCTACATGTACTAAAAAGCTGAGCAGTAAAAAAAAAAAAAAAAAAAAAATTAAAAAAAATCTATTAACTGTATTGTCATGTCAATACCTCCTCTAATTGAAAACATTTTATCAGGTGGGATATTCAGTACAATGACACCTCCTCTCCCACTACAGATCACCTGGCAGAAAAAAAATTGCAATTCCATGATGCCGAGACCAAAACTGGGGCTTGCAACTCCAGTGTATCGTGGCTTACTAAATGTCAGAAGTCATACGGGGCCATGTGGATGCAGAAATGGAGTCCAAAGACTGTCCTGTCTTCATTTTTCAGTGAAGAAGCTGAATATTGAGGCTGTATAACCTGCAGTCACATCCAGACTGTAGAAAAAACATTCACAGTTGCTTTACAGGCCTGACAACAGGGATGTCTTTCCTCCTACATAAGTCTCTGCCTTTGCTATTCCACAGAGTAGCTTTGCCACATAGGAGTATAATCATGAAGATAATAAGCCAACTTTTAATGCATTTAGTCATGATAAATAATCTGGACTAAAAGGCTTTTAGTATTATCCAGTTTGAGAAGTGTACTTTGCAGTTGTGGAACGTTTATGAGCAGCCAAGCCTTTGTTAATAACTCAGCAGGGCAATCCTATAATGTAGCACCTCATATAATGTGAAAGGCATAGTCTTGATGCTATTCATACTTTGCTTCTGTATTCTTTTTATGAGACGTGCACATGAAATACTGTTTATCACCATTACAGGAACATAATTATTTGCTAAGTACAGAGAAATATCTCTGGACAAGATTTTGACTGGCTTCAGCATGGAAAAAAAAAAGATCATTAGACACCTAGAATCAATTACTTCAGAAGCAATAGCTATACAAGTAAAATATAAAAGCAAGCACCTTCAAGCTGTTCAGATTGCCAGGAAATACAGGGCCTAATTTAGTATTGATATATGCCTAATGGGAATTTACTGATGTGCGTGTCAAATAGATTTGCTTAAAGTAAGTAATTATTAAGAATGAGAAATATTTGTATGGTTTACTTGTGATGTCACATAGGATAGGTTTTTTTAAAAAAAATCCTTTTTAGGGTCTTTTTTATTGTTGCTACAAAATGGACTTAATATTACAATTGCATTACACTTCACTGTGATACAGTACCTTTATTACAGTCAAATTCCCTTTAATTTTCTCAGCCTTTAGGCCACAAATCTTAGAGAGCTACATGGTGTTTATTTATTTCTTTTATTTGTTCTGTTTCTAACCTGGTATTCATTTTCCTCCACAGAGTATTTTGATTAGGTTCATAGTCATTCCAATCTGGATGAAGGAAAAAAATAACCCAAGCTTTCACAATTTTGCGCTTGACCACCACAAAACTTTAATTTATTTGTTTTCTTTTTACTTTAAAATGATTTGTGTAGTGTTTGGGATTTATGCCCAAATGAGTCTAGCTGACTGGTACAGTCATAGATCTTAGAAATATCAATTCCCTTTGAACAGCTTAAAAGCTGCATAGACTGTAAAATAAAAGTGGAATAAATGCTGGCTGGACATCCAGCATCACATGCAGAACTGCAAATTCATCTTTCTAAAGCAACCTATCTTGTTTACAATAGTCTCAAACGACTCACCTACTTTCCAGCTAGTTTATCAGATCTCAGAATTTACTGTTTGCATTATGTTGACAATATAGCATTTGACAGCTGGTGGGGTGGAGAAAGGAAGTATTTGTACAGAAATTTATTCTTCTGATCTTAAAGGTAAGTTATCTTCTGAATTCTATTCCACCTTCCTATATTTTGATGAAGCTCATTGATTTTTAGCAATATAAATTAACAGATTAAAAGTACTCATCTATTTTCTAGTTATTGTTAGTCAATATTTGAAAGACCCCAGTGTATCAAATGTTTGCGACTTGAAATTTCAAGTCATCAGTTTTTAATATCTGGGTCTATTGATTCATCAATGCTTGGCAATGCAACAATGAGAAAACTCACACATGGCAATACAGAAAAATCATCTTTCTTACTCAGTTCAAATCATCTGACCTTTGGCATCTACAGTATTGATATCTACACTTGACTGAGTTGCTTTGAACTCTTACTGTGCCAGTGGATATAAAATCAACACAGACAATGGAATTATCTCAGCCTAAATTCGGCTTTTATATGTGGTCCGACTGTAGACTCCACTGACTGTGCTGACTCAGCCTCCCAGTACCGTGATGGGAACCTATACAGCTACAACAGGTAGGGTAGATCACTGCACTGGAGATACTGAAAGTTAAGCAACAGGAGTTCCATTCCCAGTGTCAAAAAAGCAGAGGTCCCTTTATTTTTAGACGGGTTTGATGATGTCATTATAAACATTTCTTTCACTGCACAATTGTAAATTAAAGGCTTCAGTATTTTCTGTACTTCCTTTTTTTGCAAAGAAACATGAAAGGCACGACCCCTGAGTCAAGCGAACTTTTTACAACTTCCCTAGGCACTAAATTAAAACACCTGAAATTGTTTAGCTATCAGCAAACCAGATGAAAATGTACAGAACATACACAATTATTTCAAAGATTTGATAGAAGATAGTAGACAATATAACGCTGCATCCACTGAAGGCAGCAGGAACACTACCACTTGCTTAAATGGAAGCAGAGCTGAATATGAAACTTTTTCACAAGAAAGTTTTGGACTATTTTGAAACTAAAACATCTATTTTCAAAAAATATGTATTTTTTAGAAACACACAATTTAGGTTACATTTTCTGTTTTGTTTTTTTTTTTTATTTCAAAAACTCCTAAGTACTTCTAAAGTAAAAATGAAATGAAAACTGTGGTTTCCTGCTTGAATGATTTTCAAATGAAAAGGGCAGTCTTAGAGAAAAGTTACTGAAAAATCCAGATTTTCCCTGTGTAAAAATCATACCAACGTATTCTCTTTCAGCAGTTCAAGCCAAATGGGAAGATTTCATTGTACTACAATGATATGGAGAATTTTGTTTGAAGTTAGCACACAAAAAAGCATAACGTTTTATTTTCTTTCCAGTGCATTTCATAACTGGAACTATAGCTGGGATTCCGTAGAAGACCTACGCGTCTCCCTCACAATAATAAAAGCCCAGGAGAAATCCTGTGCGGCGCAGGAGAGCGAGCTGGCTCTCCAGGGCTACGTGACAGGAGGAGACTGGACTGTTGAGCCAAAGCCACTGGTGCCTCCCTCCCTCCCTCCACGCTACTTACCTCAGCCGGGCTCTCCATCGGGCCTGTTAGGCAAAGGGGAATACACTCTTGATTTCAAAAGGCAAAAAGCTTTCTATTCCAATCAGAAACTTGATAGTAAAATGTCTATGTTTCTGTAGTCATCGTCAGCATTTTCTTACCTCAAAGTCCCTTTTCAGAACAAGAATAACGATTTAAAGTTGGAGTTTTTCAGAAGATTGAAACTGCAATTTCAAACCAAAATGTTTGGTTTGGTATGTTCTAGGGGAGAATAAACGTTACTACCGGGAATGCCATTTAAAAGCGTAGCGGGGGCTCGTGCCCAGGCGCTGGGAGCAGGGCTGAGAGGTCTCTGTGAGAGGAGGCTGGGCCGCCCTGTGCTGGACACAGCCGGTTCCAGCAGGTTCTGGAAGGTTCTGCAGCACTGCAGCTGAGCCCCTCAGCCACACGTGTGTGTGTGTGTGAGGTGCTGCTCCAAGAACCAGGGCAGAGACTTTGGGTTTTTTTAACATTGGTTTCCAAGGCAGATTTCTGCACAAAAAACCTATCTCAGACTTACAGATAAAACCTTCCCTTGTGGCTGTATGTTCATTGACAGGTACAGCATATTATGAAACTTAGAGATAATTTAATGTAATTAAACTACAGGTACAGTCTGTAACACTAGCCAAGAAAGAATATGGCAACAGAAAGCAAATATTAACTCAGTGAAAGCAGCAAATAGTGTTTACATGATAAAAAGCCAAAGATGAGTAAACAGGACAGAGGTTGATGCTTTGTATGGCTCTTAAATTCTGCTCACAAAGATAATTCTAATTTTATTTTCTATCATACATCTACTCACTTTAAATCTCCCTTACTGCCTAGAGAAGCAAGCATTTTTTTAGCCAAAGTCTGTGTTATGCACTAGGCCAAGTCTAAACTAGACATTTTAGCAATATATAGGTATCAATTAGATGTGTGAATTTTAATAATATTTCACTGTTATACTTGCAAAAAAAAAAACTGGGAGAGGTTTGGTATAACTTAATTCAAAGCACTAATTTAACACTCATTCTCTTTTTGTTCTTACAGCTAAATTCTCTACAATATGTCTTACACTATTTCCTATAGACATTACTGTGATTAGTGTAGCTTAATGTAGAGCAGCTGGCCTAGATGGTTAGATTTAACCGATCCAAAGGATGAAACAGAGAAACTGTGTTGCTGTGGATGCAAATTTTCATCTCCTTGGTTTTCATTGCTCCTTTTGTTATTTTTTTCCAGCAGAATATGCTAAAGAGCTTGGACTTTAATTACAGTGAAAAACATGGAATGAAAATACATGACAAAATTACGGCAAATTACTTACCCTACTACTCAGAATCAGCCTGATACTATATTCTGATTTTTAAAGACAAAATTCCTGGTTTAAAATTTTTCTTTGCCTGTCCTATGTTTGACTCTTTGGCTGTTGCAGATATGAAGTCTTTGAGACAGAAGAAGGTCCCGACTGTCCTAGTGATGGACTAACCTGCTCGCAGAGAACACTTACAATTGCGCCTCCAACAACAGCTGTGAGAATACAGGTGGGCAAAAGCTGAACTGAGGATGCCCGAAGACAGAGAGCTCAGTGTTCAGGGAGCAGCAGAAAACTGCACTGGCCAATCAGCAGCACACACATTTCTGTTTGTATCCAACAAGATACAACAGTACATTTCCCTTAGGACCTGAGCTAGCTCATTCTAAACCAGCATAAATAACGTGGTTTTCTACACAATTAAATTAATTTGCTTATTATTCCGAGCAAGAGTCCAGTGTACTCCACAAGTCACTCATATACAGCCCCTCAACTGAACAATCTGAAGGAGGGTGTACATATTTATGCAGAGAGACTATAAAAACGGAGAGAAGTATAACATGATAGCATGCACGGCCTTTGTTTGCAATACATTTTACATTGATGGATTTCAAATAAACTAGCTATCACTTCACCACTCACAGGAATAAAACAAAATGGCACATTACAGAGAAATGCTATCTCAAAACAACAGCTGTATGCAGACTTTGGCTATGAATGTAACTGGCACACAGTCCCAGCAGCATTGCCTATTCTGTCATCCCCCACCAGGAATCAATGCCTGGTTACGTTTAGCACGGCCCCTCTTTTTCTACCTTCATTTCATCTCCTATGAAATCCCTGATTCCCTGTTCACAGTCTTTGTATATCTTTTAAGAGCCAGAGCCCACACTGGAGATCTTTTATGTAGAGTTTTCCCCTCCAGAAATGAACCTGCACCCCTTCATCACAGAGACTGCAAAAAATCTCACTGTACCTAGTTTGGGGCCATTCTAACTGCCTTAAAATAGTCACATGTGAATAAAGACCATCAAAGTTTACTGTCCTATCTTCACCCTTCATCTGGGAGACATGTAACGACCATGAGAGTAGCCCCAGCCCCTGCATATCCTCTGTGAGGAAGCCAACTGAGCCCTCCAAATTTGGTGAGCCTGATCCTCTTGGGCAATTTCAGGGAGAACCCAGCAGAAGTTTCCTGTCACCCAAAACGCTTCTTGAAGGCATCTGATGAACTCTGTCCCTTTGAAGTAATTCTAGATGCATCACTGTCATTTTTGCATGTTGCAAAAGGCCTCAGATACACCTCTATAGCGCAATTAGAGGTGAGAATTAAGTAGGATATCAGGTTTTAGAAGTCCTGTATTCATGAAAGCCACTAAAGTTAAGTAACACTGCAAAGAGCACCCCGAGTACACTCTCTTACCCTTTCCCTCTCTGTCCCCCCACCCCTTCCCACCTCAAAGCAAAAAGCTGTGCCCTGCGTCAAAGAACTTAGTCATTGGTGCAAGGAACATGGCCAAGCCTCACAACAGTACTTTCATGTTGCTGAGGTGGAGAGGGGGTGGGAGGGTGTCTGTTGCTTACTCTCTTTATTTAAGAGAAGATTCTTAGTATGTGAAAGCAGCACACTCCTCCAGGTTAAGTGTGCTCTCAAAATAATATTCTTACCTTTGAGATTACAACTTAGCTGACTGGTGTACTAAGAACATATTGACATTGCTACAGTTAATGTACAAGGATTTCTTGTTTACTGAGACAAACCAATTCATCATAACAATAGCAATACTGAATACCTTGAAGAGTAAATGGATTTTGTGAGGTTTCTAGAATGTCCTCAAGACTCATCTATTAATCCTCCATTAATACCCACTGGTATATTAAGAATTACACTACTGTTTTTCACAAATTATTTTCAGATTTTTTTTTCTTAGTATAGCATATATTCAATACATTACAGAGTAAGACATGAATAAGCCCACAAGAAACAATGTAACACATTGTGAAATGCAAAACCAACTCACATCATCCTGACTCTTCTTAGAAGGACGTGTAAGACTATACAGGCTTTTGAAAAATGAGCAGAACATCCACGCAGTGTCATTTCCAGGGGATTTGTACGATATGCCTACCAGCCTGTCCCATTCTGTCAGCTCCCCCTCCCACACGCCTTGTTCATTTCACAGGCCACATGGCAGCACGCAGCATGGGAAGCCTGGCGTAAGGTACATGCTCATTCACCCATCCAACTATGCTGGCTGGCCAACAGGCTGATGACTCCCCTCCTGTGGCTAATATGTAGTTACAACTGCTTTATGCTCCACAGAAGCTTTAATGTGGACCTCTCTTCTCCAACCAACAACTGATTTTTTTAAAAATCTTTATCATAGTGACTTCATGTTCTGCTTTCAGCTGGGAAAGAGTTAATTTTCTTTCTAGTGCTTGCTGTGAAAGGACTGTCAATAATACCTATTGGTTTTAGTTGTTGCTAAGTGATGTTTACACTATTCAAGGACTTTTTTCAGCTTCCCATAGAAGCACAGACAGAGCAATGGAATGGCCAATGAAATATTCCATACCATAGACTCATGCTCAATATAATGGGCGTTAGCATGGGGCGGGAATCCATGATCACTGTGTTCAGGACAGTGCCAATTCACCGGGCAGTGAGAGTGACTCGTGTCATTATTACTATTGTTATTTTTCCTTTTCTGTTATTGTTTCTATTAAACTGTCTTTATTTCAGCCCATGAGGGGGTTTTTCCCTCCCTTCCCCCTCCCCCCACTTTCTCTCCCCCACCCCCTTCTGGAGGGAGGAAAAGAGAGGGGTTGAGCAAGCAGCTGCATGGTTCTAGTTGGCAGCTGGGGTGAAACCATGACACTTCAACACTCAGACAGATTGGGCTGAAATCAGCCAAAAGTTCACAAATTATCACGAGGGGACCCCGCAGTCGGCAATGTAATCACTTAAACCTCATTTTCCTAAGAAACCAAGCTAAACAGTGGTTATTTTATAAAAGCCCCAAGCCAGGAGAACACATTAAGTAAGTTTCCAATTTTAACTATAAGGAAGTCCAATCAGATAAGCAGTAGCATAGCAGACTGTCTGAGTGCAGTAAAACTTTGCACACCAACAAATAAGAGAACCCTCATACTGGTCTCACCTTGTCCCACCAGCAAGTGAAACCAGCACTAGAAACCAATGGGACAGGTTTAATTTAAGCAGAGACTAATGACCTCATATCAGTTCCTGCTCTGATGATGTAAGTAAGACTTTTCTCCTTGGTTTTAGAAGGTTTTCCTTGGTTTTATTTTTGCATATAGATTCTTTATAACCAAAACAATGTGTACAGTGTTGTTTTAACATTCATTCTAATCTATATACAGGTATTTTTAATCTGAAGCTCAAACAAAATTTCAAGATGGGGAAAAATTGTTTGTGAGAGAGATTTCTTACTGATGGTATAACCAGCAAAATATGGCTTTAGATTGCTCAATAATGGTAGCTAGGGTTGTCTTAATGATATTGCATGCAAGAGTATACTATAAAATGTAAAGTGTCTTATAAAAAATACTTACTTTATGCAGTAACCAATTATTTATAATACATATGAATAGAGAAACAATTTTAATGTACCATTAAAATGACATTGTATTTTTACTATCTTTTGCCCCCTTTTTCCTCTCAATTTTAAACAACAATAGAAAATCTAATGCCATGCAAAGAAGTTTACCATTTCTGTGTAGGACATATACTGCATTTATAATAGAGTGCAGAAATAGACTGGTATGAGGAAGCCTTTAACAAGAAGAAGGAATGCTTTTAAAGAATAAATATGAGAGGAAAAATTCAAATGAATAGATCTCAAATCTTTAGTATGTTGTTGATACTAAGTTTCTTTCATTCCATTCAGCTACTCCAAATTATACTGAAAAATCATTAAAAAAGACAAAATATTTTTATTACTCCGTTTCCCAGACTTTGAATTCACTGAATTTTCATATGACTTTCTCTCTCTTAAAGAGTACAGTATAGGTCCAATAAGAACCATTCACTTAGATGACAATGGTAAAGTGGGCGAAAACAATCTTTGCAGTAGTTCAGCAGAACAATCTACCTGATACAAAAGGAACCTGTAAAAATGACCCCACATATGATGTTTGTGCTCACGTGCAAAGCTTTTTCAGATGGTCTCCAGAAGTTTAGTCCCAGTTAGCTTAGTGTTACGTTAAACCCAACCACATCAAAAAAGGCATATACACAAGTGTTTGGCATTTCATATAAATACAAGAACATGTGTAAGAGATCCAACCACAGGTCCCCACTGCTCAGTATCCTATCTCTGACAGTGATCAGCCAGGAACGGTTAGGAAAAGTATGCAGAACAGAAAAAAATACACACCGATACTTTCTAAATTATGTGCTCCCACCTATTGGCAATATGCAGCATAACTTCTTGAGCTTGGGACTTCTTGAACCAGAGGTGGTATCCATCTCTTACTACAAATCCACAGCTGCAGTGAATAAAAATGTGTTATACTGCTAGCTACACATAATTCATTACTCTTTAGTCACTGAATCTAAAAGTAGGAACAATACTCTGTGACCTAGGTGACCAACTGCACACCATGAACAATAAATTGCAAATAATTCAAGCAAACAGTTTATCCCCATGGGCTAACGTTTGTTCACAAAATATTTCAACATTTGTGAATAATACATAAGCGAAGAGGAATGCCTGTTCATGAACAATTCACAGACAAAACAAATGCTACTTTCGCCAGATAATTCTTTTGTGACAAAGAGTTTGGCCAACTCCCACGCTCAGAGAACTGCTAATTTTCGTTGGTCTCCCCTTCTCTTCACCCCTCCCGGTCCCATCAGGGAGAAATGCTCGTGACTGAGGGATGGGGACTACCAAGTCACCTGAAGTCTATCTTATCATTCTGACTCCTTTACTTCCCCCAGCATAAGGCAAACAGAAATCAGCCAGGACCACAGTTCCACAGCTACTGTTTTCTATGTACTGTAGCTATTTCAAAGATGCTTCTCTTCTTCTCTTTCCCCTCCCTTCAATTCAAGATGCTACCTAACATGTGAAGCGAAGAGACACGACAATGACAGGTATATCTCCTGGAATTTCTAACCATGTCTTAATGCTATTATCTGAGAGAAAACCAGACTACTAGAAACTATTTGCTGAAAAACATGCTACCTACTGCTGACACTGATGTTCACTGTGTACCAAAGAGTGGAAGCCCCTTCTAAATGTTTGTCACAAATTCCATGTATATCTTGTTAATCTCCTTCAATTTTCAGCATTTTCAAACCAGTTTTCAAAACAGCTAGAGGGTTTAAACAAGTAATTTCTACTGAGTGGAGGCACAACTGAATTAATCCTTAAATGCAGCATCCCCTTCTGTACTGCAGACTGGAAATTTCAGGCTGGATCCAGACACCCATGTGAATTTCGCCACGTAACTTCAATGCGTAAAATTAGATGCCATCTAGCGACAGCACTCTACATTCCCTAGATAATCAATAGAGAGAGACAGCTAGTTCCCAGGGGGCAATTCAGAGACAGGATAAACAAAAAGAACAGCCACCAAGAGGTAGCTAGTAGAAAGTAACAAACATGGAACGCGTCCAATTCTTCTTCCTCACTGCAGAGAACAGATACGTGTCTCAGGGTATCACATAACTCAGCCTGACATAGTTCCAGCTCATACCTCTTGCTTCCATGCCTGATTACCAAACTACAGAATAGCTTAGGTAGGGCAGTGTTTCATCCCTCACATGGAAGGAGGGTGACAATGCAGGTGTCACAGGGCAAGAGCACGCTACTGACAGAATTCAGGGTAGACCACCTGGTCCCCACTTACAGGACTGTTTTATCAGTCTTGAAGTGAAAATCCAAAAAAAATCATTAAGATGGAACCAAAACTCACATGTGTCCTTCCTAAGTGAGTGCCCACAGATTGACACTCCTGCAGTCACTCCTTGGTGTGATGTACCTCCCTCGCTCACTCAACACTGCTTATGGATTCATTCTCCATGCACAGGGGAACTGCATGCTGTGGAGACTGGATTCACAATGGCTTTACGCTGCCAACATTTATCTAAATCTCTGATTTAACTACAGGCTTCAGTAAAGTCAAGAGTTATCCCTCTTTTAAATGCAGCGTACAGCTGTTCCAAAAGAGAACTTCCCATTACTAAGCACTGGAATGGCTTCCAGCCCCTCCTGGAACACTGCTGTTTTGTGAGGGTCCAATCTGGCAGGGAAAAAAAAAAAATAAAAATCTCCTGCCTTAATTTCAGATTTTGCACTCATTTTCTAAACAGCTAGGTTTTATTTCCACTAGATCACTTAGACTGTATTTTTTTTTTGCTTTTTAGACTTAACAGGATAAGCATGAACTCTGTCCCCCAGATAAGTTCTCTTTGTAAGTATTCACATCACTGCAGCATTCATTTGGGATTCTCAGTTCTGTTTTGCACTGATCATGAAAACTAACCCCCCTGCTTATTCCATTAATACTGACAGATTATTTAATTTTGTTGTTACTTTGTAGGGTTCCATTTTCTTCCCTGTTTGTACAAGTCCAAATTAAAATCAAAGCATATCCACTTCTAGAAAGGGGATATCAAGTCAAAGTAAGACTGGACTTACAATACTGCAGGCTAAAGCCCCCTTCTCGTTGGTTTTCTTTGTTTGCTTGAAGTATCACATACATTGTTAGATGATTAAAATACAGGAGGAGGAGATATTGATCCCATACTATTCAAGTTAACCAAATAAACTCCATGATGATAACAAGCCTTAGCGACTAGATTTGTCATCACATTCCATTAAGTTGTGTTTCTAAATCACCTGCACTGTTTTGAGAATTTCATATTGAAATGTTGAAGATTCCTACAAGTCTCCTCCTCTATTACAAAGGACTAAACAATAATATAGTATAATAACTGAAATATATATTTGTAAAAAACAGCCCATAGTAAATGAAGCCAGAGAAACATAATATTTCCAATAGGTCTGCCAGTTACGAAAGAATTTATACGTATATATTCTTGTTCTTCCGAACCATGTTCACCAAAATAAACTCAGTAGGTTATCCTCTTTGTTTCACGGTTCATAAAATGTGTATATGCCATTACAGTAGTATTCACTGTACATACCACTACCATTTTAAATCTTTGCCACATGAAATCATATAAAATATGAGTGTCAGCAAAAAGCATGTGCTTCTAGATACCACTTAAAATGAAGTATGTCTTAGTCCTGTAACAAATATACTCTCACACACACACGAATTCCTCACTATTCTGAACAGCAACAAAGACAAAATATATCAGCCCTAATGATTTTGTCATCAGACTAACCATATTATGCCACGCACTCCGAAAACGACATTTTCCTTGGCCTTCCAGTCAGTGCAAAGACAAAATATGTGTGAAACACGCACCTCAGCAATGTGATATTTTTTTCCATGAGTGAATAGCTCAAACACTTAACTATGAATCTAAATGTTTTCAAAAATACAAACGTGGGTCACATGCATATGAACAGATATGCATGTAGTTTTACATGCCTGCTTAACACATTTCCTGATAAAGTGAAGTCCTTGTGAGAGGGCTATGAACAGCATGGGAAGGACATACCCAGCAGCCTTGTGCTGCAGAGAACAGAGGAGGAACGACTGACACTCAGCTGTCCTGTGGGATATTGGACAGTCATCTTCAAGTGTCCGCCTTTCCAGACGCCAAGTAAATGTTGCCCGGCAAGTAATCCTTATATTTCCCACTCTGTCTCCCAATCTGTCCTGCCCTACAGCCTTCACTTCTCAGTTCTCCTCCCTCAGAGTTTGGATCTCTCATGTCTGTGCTCTCACCCCTCTGTGGCTCCCAGCTCACAAATCTACAAGCCCAGATGCTGTCTTTTCACTCCAAAACACTGCACACTCAATTTTGACACGTGTCGCATGCCTACTGGGGGCATCTAGAGGTATAAATGCTTTTGCTTTTGTTGTTACCTCTCGTAACTGGTATTCCAAGGATCTGACTTCACTTGAAAATGTGTTCATTTCTGTAAAATTAATTTTAGTCATCAAATAGTCTCACACTTATGTCTGATTGTGCAAAAAATTAAACCCAAATAATTGCTAAGTATAATTATTTTTGAAATGTAGAAACCTAAGCCTCCTCAAAAAGAACATTTTATACTTTTACAGCCTATTTCTGACGTTTAGCATCTCAGCTCAAACTACTAGTAACATTCTGGCAACTTATATTTCAAGTTTTGACACTGGGATGACAATTCTGCAGAGTTGCAACATTTGTATGTTTATTTGCCCATCAAACCTAATGCTAAACACTGAAGCTAATATTTTCATACTTTACACACTGCAATTCAAGTTTATTTCTATAAAATATAGTTCAGTTGCTAAAGATGTCTCGTAAACCCTGTTTTTTTTTCCTATCATTTCATTTCTAGCCCCTATGGTGAGAATCAGGCATTCAAAACAATTATAGCTACTTTGAAACAAAGTTTCCAGACAATGCAATGATAAAGTTTGATACAGTTAAAACATCTACAAAAATGACTGAGGAATAGAGACTTTAAATCTGGCATCCTAAACCTCATTAAACTCTTCTATCGTGCACAGAACTGCAACTATTTCTACTAAAAATTGAATTTGGCTCTGAGTGTGGAATAAGCCTTTGAGAACTGCTGTGGGATGGCTAAACGAAGGATCACAATTAATGCCCTCTGGCCCACAGAGGATTTAAGGAAAGCAGCTCACTGAAGTGACATACATTTCTCAGATCATCTGAGCTTATATGGAAGATAAAAAATACAAAGTTCTATTTCTCTGGCTTTCAGTGGAAATCATATGGGTTAGTTATTTAATCAATGGTAATTTGACAAGCCAGTAAACCAAAATGCATTTCTATCAAAGCAAAAAAACATAGTTATTTTAATTTCATTTACAGCCTATCAAAAGACAAAGTTGTATACCCAGTATTAATTTAACAGAGAACTCTGCTCAACACAAACCATATAGTTTTGCCTACACTGATATTTACCAGTTGTAAGAGGAGCTGGGATTATAAAACAGTGGAAGCATGAAGCTTGGCATATACCTCCTTCCCCTAATTAGCTTTTTAAATACTCTGAAAATGCAGTATACCTTCAGGGAAAGAGTATTTGTCCAGCCCCATAAGCACGCTGTGGATTAAAAATTGTACCTCATCACTGATTTCAGTATGTAACCTCAGCAGCAGCCACAAGCATGCCAGAGGTGATGGTCGCCCGTTATAGTCAGGTCAACCAACCTTAAAAAATTTTGCTAGCACTGGTGGCATTTAAACCTATAATTTTTATCATCAGTAGGTTAATATGATTTATATTTATACCATCTTCCTTGAAAGAAAAATAAACCTCTCAGTAAAGTGCCTTTTCTAAAGCACCCTCACTTCAGCATCGAACCATCTGGCTATCATTAAGTAAGTCATGTTTATGCAGATGAGGAATTTACCAATAAAATCTATGAACACAGCTATCTTGTTCCTCGTGTCCGATTTTCAGAACCTAAACAAAATATTAAAGCTGCTGATTTCTTTTATTGTTATCAGCCCGTCATAACGTTAAGCTGCTTGCAATCTCAGGGATGTATGCATTCAAACATTATACATTGTAAAATTCAATGTAATTTAAAAGTGCTAATCCAATGAGTATAATAAATTAAGACTATTCTGTATACATACTAGTTTTTATTGATCCCATGTTTATTAGGCATTAGTTAAATCCACTTTGCCAACTCATTTTAAAGTTGATACCTTTCTATAGTCCTGAGAAATGAATTGCCTTTTGCTGCAATGGCAAAACTCTGTGAGTAACATGTTTCTAACAAAACTTTTCTAATTATTTCAATTCAAATAGCTTC
>RSEF01000006.1:10052662-10089481 GCA_003993805.1 Himantopus leucocephalus
CTGAGGCCTATAGTGATAGGATGAGGGGTAACAGATTTAAACTGCAAGAGAGTAGATTGAGATTAGATACAAGGAAATTTGTTATGATGCGGGTGGTGAGATGCTGGCCCAGGTTGCCCAGAGAAGTTGTGGCTGCCCCATCCCTGGAAGTGTTCAAGGCCAGGTTGGATGGGGCTTTGAGCAACCTTATCTAGTGGGAGGTGTCCCTGCCCATGGCAAGGGGGTTGGAACTAGATGATCCCAAAGCATTCTATGATTTTAAGAGTATTTTCCAGAGGATCAGGCAACATCTTTCTTTGCTCAATTTAATCACTTCTTGAGAATCTTTCTGGGTATTTTAGCACTGTCAAATGGTTTTTGAACTACTATTTTTCCCCTCACTGCCAGGGTGATGCTTTTTACAAGACTGTACTTAATAATGTGAATTCTTAAATACATTGAAGTAACTGAGAAATGTTCTTGTTCTGAAATGCAGTTTGTGCACAATACTTAAAGAAGTGATCTAATATCTTGTATTTGAGGCCAGAAAACAAAAAGTAGGACAAATCTTTTCATAATACAGACTTAACAGCATAAATAAAATTAAAAGACTAGTGGCTGAACTCTCCTTAAAAAGCAAGGAAATTATCAAGAAAACATGCTATGGGAAGTCATGGACTAGAATTTCTGATCACAAGGAAGGCAAGTGCTTTGTTTCACAGGGAAGCTGTGTGGTTTTGTTTTTGACAACTTGGCTGAGACAAAAGGCACAAACTGTTAGGTATTCCCCTTTGGCGTAATTCATCCTCTGCAGAAGCTCTTTAAAAGAAACTGAACAACAAACTCAAGCAATATGCAATAATGTCAACATAGTTACATCCAAGGAGATCACATTTCTCATGTTTTAACATCATTATATTAAACTGCTTTTTATTAACTGTTAGCCTAGTATTCAAAATACTGAGTTCACGATAAATTTCTAAAAATTTCTTCTCCTGAAAAACACCGGTTGGTCTTGCTAGACACAAGGAACTTCCTTGCCAGACTCAGTAGGACAGAATTAAAGTACGTAGGCATGTGTTCTCTTAATGAACTGTCCTTGGTCACAACACTGTCAGCTCTTTTACCCAACCAGTCCAGTAAAGGGACAGAGGGATGGGAGTAGCCATATCCCGTGTACTTTTGTGTTGGGAAGTTCAGATCACCATTCTGAGTTTTAGCTTAATTCACATGTACCTGTCAGCTGTTTATTAGGAATAATTTATAGGTTATAATTCTAGACTTGCTTGCACAGAGTTTTGTCTCCTTTGAAATGTGTTAGTAACCCCCGCATCTCTTACTCCCTTGTTGTTGGACAGATGTCTACTGTGCAATAGGATTGTTTCTCACCTCTGCATCGCTTTACAGTTATTAACAGTGAATTCATTTGCCCTTTCCAAGTCCAGTGTACTGTAAACAAGATATAGTCTCCATAGGAGTTCTGTCAGTGAATGTAGTAGGATCCCTATACTGCGCATTGAATTCTACCCACGTGCTTATGGGTGAGCCCACACGGTGCCTCAGACTGCATTGCAATCTGCACTTTGGAAATCTGGATGATTTTATATGTAAGTTTTGGTTGCGAGGCTTATAAAAGGTTTCAAGTGTTTTCCTTCGTGATCAATTTTGCCTTTCCTAGACCAGAGATCACATTGCAAAAAGGAGTCAAGTATTTATGTTTTACAAACATTTAAACTCAATTAACATGAAATAGTCTTCTATTGACACAGAAACATTTTATGTTAGTACAACATTTATTCCATGTAAACTACAGTAGGTAGGAGGCTGCCTCCAGCTCCACGACAGTTGGAAGTAGAGGACAGTCTATAGATGGCTTTCACTGTAGCTGCAGGAACGCAGCTCCATTCACAAAGAGGAGAAGAAAATCTAATAAACCTGAGAAAAATGACCTAGATATTTGTTTAAGGGATAATGGAAGGGTAAAAATGAATGAGAGGATTAATTATATTTTTACAACGTATTTGAATTGTAACCTGTAGTGAATGCATAAGAATGTACAGTAATGCAGTAATAACATAATGTAATGCATAAGAATATACTGTGTGTCTGTGGCACAGATTAGATTTTTACCACTGGAGCAGTGTAACATTTATTTAGCTTAACAGACAACTTTGTTATCTAGTACACGTACGTACATGTATGTACTTTGTTATGAGTGAATTGCTGTAGAACCACTGCAAATACAAGTGGCTTCAGCATTTCGTAAGCTTCCTAAGCATGCTTATAGCCTTAAATTTCAATTTAAAATTTCGATTCACTTCAGTATGCGAAGTTTTGTGCATACAGTTAGCACGTGCCCAGACCTCTTGCCTGTCCTGTATGGTTAGTTAAGTCACTGGGAAGAAACCCAAAGCACTGGCAGTAGGAAATCTGGGTGTTTGCAGTGCCTTTTCACGAAGCGACCCTTTCCGTGAAAAGGCTCTGTGAAGTTTTCCAGGCACGGGCCCTTCTGCCCCGGCCGTCGGTGTCGCCAGGGCCGGGCCGGGCGCTGCCGCGCTCCGTACCGCGACCCCTCGCTTCCCGGCGGGGGGAGGGCGGGCTGCCGAGGCCCGTGCTACGGTCCCTCTGACTCGGTGCCATGCCAGCGCCGCCGGCCCCGGCACGAAATAGGCTGGAGTGCGCCTGCGCGCTCCGCTCCCGCCCGGCCGGCCGGGGACTCCCCGCCCTCAGCTCGCGCCCCGCCCCGCCCTGATCCTTCTAGAAGGTTCGGCCGCCGGGTCGTGGCCTGAGGGAGTGCGCGGCGGCGGGTGCTGCCCAGCGGGAGCCGGTGGGTTTGGTCGCACGTTTATCGAGCTTTTAACGCAGATCGCCAGACGTGCGTTTTCGTCTTCTGGAAGGAGAATCGCGCCGGTGCTGGCCGAGGCTTCTCTGGGTGCTGAGGAGAAAATGGCGCGGGCAGGCGGTGCGCGGCCCACAGCCTGCTGGGTAAGCCAGGCCGCTAACAACTAGTAATACCTGTGTTTTTTCTTCCTGATCAAGTCGTTGATGATAAAGGTGTTGTTTTTATTTTGCAAGCAGCAAGCTCCGTGGTCGTTGTTTTAGGACCTAATTTTCTGCAGCATAAAATCTAAAATATTACTCTGCGAGGCAGTGATAGAAAGAAGTACCTTTTTTCCTGGATTCCCATTTTTTCAGTTTCAGATCTTTGAGTTGGAATGTTTGGCTTATTTGAGTGAAGGACTGCGTTTAAGCAATAATGAGCTTTTGGGAGCACTTGTGTCAGCAGCTGCACACCAGTGGAAGTGAGGGATATACAATCTAGTTTACAGTAGTGTTTTGGTCAGTATTTGTACTTAATTACTATGTGTCATTGTTATCCTTAAAGCTGTTTGGTGATGGAAGTGGTAAAGTCATCTTTCTCTGGATGTTATTTTTTTCAAGCCTTGTTTGGCAGCAGGAGGGACAAGAATAGACTACAGGTCTTTATAACAACACTGGAAACATTAAGGTATACTGAATCCTGTGTAAGTCTGTGAAATTAATGCTTTTTTTGTTTATGGTAGATAAAAATTTATGTATCTGTGTTCTGTGATTGTTTCCTGTCTTGAATGAGGCCATATGAAAGGTGGTACCTTGTTTTCTGGTAATCATTAAAGTAGTCTTCTCTATGACGGTTGCTCTGAGTTACGCTCCTCTATTTTAATTACAGGAAATAGCAGTTGTCAACATTTCAACTGTTGCCTGAGGGAAAAAATAAGTCATCCAATTAATTGTAAAGTGTAAATCCAAAAGTTTTTCTGAAAATAAGATTTTTTTTTTTCCTATGTGCATATGTGCTGTGAGCGCTGCACGCCATTTAGCACTTGAATTGATGCTGTCCAGTCCCAAAGGTTGGAGGGAGACAGTTGGGTTGGAGGAAGACTCTGAGAATACGGAAAGAGAGACTTAACTCATGACAAGTTCTGAAATGGGACTTTTTTTTTTTTTCTTTCTGAAAACCTAATATTTGAAAAAACTTCTTTAAGCTTATCTGATATGTTTGTGTGAGGCCAGAGGGGCTGGTGGTTGTGCATCACATATGCTGCCTTAGGTTCTGATCTGCTTTCTTCAGTAAGTTTCATCCACTTTTAAAGTGTGATAGGGACCTTGCACTGTCTCTGGGAAGGCTTTGAAAGTGCTAGAATTCAGATATTGCTATAAGCTGAATCTTGAAAACATTTGGATGACGCTTCTTTTTTTCTTTTTTCATGGGTTTCTGGAGTGTGGCAGGACCTCTGACTACGTTTTTGCATGGATATCAGGAAAATTATTTCTATGATAACAGCATTTTTTCCCTTTGGAGAAGTCTTCTCAGGACCGCCAGTAAGAATGGCTGAAGTTTCAGGTCTAATCATTCCTGTCACGCAGTATGAAAAGATATGCAGCTTTCTGCTATTTCCCATTTTTGTTACATATTCATTCTATCTATGTTTTGGATTTTCATTATAGTACTAACCAATTTGTACCATTAATAATAAGTTAGCAAATACTGCCTTCACTGACATTGTGTTGTCCCAGTTTACTAACCAGGTGTGCTGGCATACATGGTTGAATGGTTTTGTCTGTTTATTTGGTAGTACTGATTTCGTTCCATTAAATATCTGGGGACCTTT
This sequence comes from Himantopus leucocephalus, assembly GCA_003993805.1. Lineage (NCBI taxonomy): Eukaryota > Metazoa > Chordata > Aves > Charadriiformes > Recurvirostridae > Himantopus > Himantopus leucocephalus. Next base: position 10,057,294 of record RSEF01000006.1, read on the forward strand.
CCACCTTTTGATGCAAACCTTAAGCAATTTCAGTGACAGATAGTATTTGGGATTTTCACAAGTAAAATCAAAGTAGAATCTTGTCCTATGCATTGGTATGTTTTAGTACTCCTTTGGTTGTTGCTTACGTTCATCAGTAGTTTGCAGGGAAATAGAAAGTTACTGCACTGATTTCAGGATTAAGTATCTAAGGTAATGTTTTTGCTCTTAGCCCAGTGAACAAAAGGGCAGCCCATCGTCATGAAATAGTTTGTTGTCTCAAGAAGAGATTACTTTTTTAAGAGAAATTGCATATGCTGAATTCTATAGTAAGTTTTAGGGGATAAATAGTTTTATCAGTTTTGAATTTGTCACATGCGATTTGCAAGACAGTACTGTCTTGCAGGAAATAAAATAGGTACTGTTAATGGTGGATGTGTGACAATATCAAAGTTTGTATGGCTGATGTGAGGTAGTCATTTCTGGTAATATGGTGAATTGAGTTTGTATTATTGAGTAAGCATATGCTTGTATGTCCCTGTTTTGTTTCTTTTCAACTACGGAGAAGAAGGTGTTTCTTTTGTTGCTGAATAGTTCATTTATTCTTCTAGGTAATCATAGAATCATAGAATGGTTTAGGTTGGAATGGAGCTTGAAGATCATCTAGTTCCAACCCCACTGCCATGGGCAGGGACACCTCCCACTAGACATGTACATTAATATTCTGCATGTCAAACTTTATTCAGCTGTAGCTAATGCTCAATGTGTTACTGTTGACTCTCCTATTATTCTCATCCTAAATTTGATTCTAAGTGCTGAAGAACCACACACACCTATAATTTTGTACCAGTAGTTTAATGATAGTTGGGAAGCAACTGGAATATAGGTTACCTTTGTGCAAAAAATACCTATTTCAGAAACCTGTACTGCTGTATACTTTTTATATTGCTGAAGCAGGTGGTTGGTATTAATGTTAGATATAGAATGAATTCCCATACTTCTCTGTGGAAGCAAAAGTTCTGTGAAGGGCTGATCCTGAGAGATTAAATTTTGAAGGTATGTTTTGTTGCACTGATCTTTCATTTTCTTTGATTATCTGGGGATTTTTTGGTGGGTTTCCCCCACCTCCACCTCTTTTGTCATGATTTTTGGTATCACTATTTGTGATATAGTATTTATTACATTTCTGAGTCGTGGTTCTCTTTAACTTTCCAGAGGGGAACTCTGTTTTTCTTGTATTGTCAAGTTAATTAATTTATGCTTATCATGATTGACCTTTTAATTAAAAAAATGTAGGTCTGTAGCATGTTAAACCAACCCAGGTGTTGCATCAGAACAATGTTCTTAAAGCATAGGTGTTTTTCTAAAAGGATAAATACCTGATTTTTGGAAGGGACGGCTTTTAGTTTGAACTCTTTTTAAGAACTGGTACGTGAACTATGTTTTGTTTCTCATTCAAAAAAATCAATTTAATGTTTTATTTGTCAGGTGTCCTACTTCTTCAAGGAATTGAAAACGTTTACATTGAAATGAAAGATCAAAAATTACTTCCTGGCATTGTAACTTAGTGATTACAGTGCTGGAAAGAAGTCTGTCTCCTCTCCTGCTTCACTAATATTTATTAAGTGCTAAGTGAGAGCTGTGATCTTTCATTTTGTTAGTGTACTGAGTCGTCTTAGCTCACACTGATTTAAATAATAGAGGGTGCATGCATCTTGGAGGAAATGTGCTGCATCTCCTGGGATCAATTTCCATCTCAGTTAACCAGTCAAGAGGCAAAGAGGTGAAGATGTTGATTCTGGCAACAGGAAGAGTCTAAGATTTTGTGGCTAGGAGAAACGAAGGTCACCTGGGTACGCTTGGGTATTTGTATGACAAAACCATGTGTTATTTAGTCTAACAGAAAACTGCTTAAAACAAAGGTAATGGATATTGTTTTGTAGAGTATTTGAATACTGAGTAATAAGACAATAAATGAGAATATATTCATGTTTATATTTGGATCTTACCTAATAGAGGAAAAGGGCCTGAAACCTTGAGTATTCTAACAACCGTTTATTACATATGTTGTATTTGCCTCTTCATTATTTAGGTGCAGGAGATACAGGATTTCATGCAGGGAGGAAAGGAAAAAAGAAACATTACTGTAGAAGGAAAGAGATACTTGGAAATTTTACACTGAAACACGTAGGAAGATACAAAAAGATTAGTTGGTGGTGCGGGAAACAGGCAAAATATTGGCTCTCGTAAGATGTTATTTTATTTAAAAACTGGAAAATATATGGGATGTTCGCAATTTGAGATGATGTATTTGTTTTGAGAACTGGTGGGTTCACTCTGGGTCCTTACTGGCTTTCACTGGAGATAGATGTTTATCAAGTCCTGCTAGTGTCAGATGGTCAAGCCCAGCTCACTAATCTGTTTAAAAGTACTTCTGAGTGTTTGGTCCCCAGTTGCCTCAAGGACTGTATATTCTGGCAGTGAGTTTTGATCACTCCTTTTAGATATTTTAAGGAATTGGCTAATTATGTGCATGACTGATGGCCTCTTTCTCTTGCTCCGTGGTTAACTGCTATCTTACTTGCCACATTTCTTACCAGGCTGGGATAAGAAAATCAAAAGGTTGGTTATTGGTTACGTTATTGTAGAATTGGATAGTCACTTTCTCCTTTTGAAAACTATGCTTGCTTCTGGTTTAATATAACATACAACATATCTGTCTGCTGCTAAAATAAATTTTTGTCTTTATACTGGCATTTTTTTCTGTCTGCATGAAGAAAGAGAAAGGGACAAGGTAGTGAAATTGGTTGGGGTTTAGTCAGTATTTTCCTTGTCCTATGCTCCTTTTCAGGTATTTTTCGTTACATTTCTGTACTTGTGTGGTACTGCCGGAAAGCCCTCTGTTGCTAACATTTCAGCAAACTGTGCTAAGGGAGAGGTTTCATAAAGCAGTTTACATTTAGAACCTTCATCTGCTATTTTGTTTGGGCCAATGGAAGGACCTTTCTTCAGGCATTAAAGGCCACTTTGTGGTTGTTTTATTCGACTAAGTCTGGTGCGGGTGCATTTTTTTGGGAAATTGTCAGTGAGACACAGGTCACGCCTATGGACAGTTTCTATTCAGCGGACTCTTAGGCTGACTTGGGTTGCTGAAGTTATTTGCCCCATTGGAGGGTTGGAAGTGGAAAAGCATAGAGGGATTGCACCTGTGGGGAGGAGCAGACAGGACAGGTGACCCAAAACTGACCAACAGGGTATTCCATCCCATCTGCCTCATGCTCAGTATAAAAGCTGAGAGATCAAAGGGTCAGCCCTCTTTCGTCAGTGGCTGACATCGGAGGAGGGCTCTGTCTGTTCGTCTGCCTTTGATCCCGATCCTGAATCCAGATCTGGAATCCAGTTCCCATCTGTCACTGAATCCAGCCTGGAACTTCCCCAGTGCCAGACAGTGATGATGATGTCATCCTGGGAGCTTGATACAGTTTTGTATATATTTCATTATTTCCTTTTTATTGTATTATTAATAGTTCATTGAAGTAGTTTAGTTTCTGCTAAACTCTTAAGTGTCTCTCTCTCTCTCTCTCTCCTGTCCCTGTTTTTGGAGAGGTAGGGGAGAGCATCTGTTATTCGCCCAGTGGCTGGTTTGGCCCAAACCATGACATAGAGCATGGATGTAATCCAATACAGTATCTTTTCTTTGGTTCTAACCAGGGCTCTCCACACTGAGGTCTAGAGACAGAATCCTTAGCTTAGTTCTTCAGCTGTATTTACTGTGACCCAAAGCAGTGAGAGAAAGCTTAATGGGGCTCTCCATCAAGCCTGACACCTTTATTGAAAAAGAAATTATTTCTGAAATGTTACTGTGCAGAATTCTTCATTACACCTGTGCGATCTTTGCCTCAGAGTGTTGTAGTTGTTTAATTAATTTTCCTTTTTATTTTGGTTGAGGCCCAGTTTATCAAAACAATCTCCTAAATGAACTTGTGTGAAATAAGACTTACCTAAGTGCATGGAACTTGAAATAAATCTAGAACAACCCACTGCAACCAGTTTATGTTGATTAAAAAAAAAAGAACAATCTCATCCATTGGTGTTCAAATACACTTTATTAATTAATTACAGAAATGGAATCTTTAGCATGCTTGACAAATAACATTACAGGATACATTTAAAGTTACATAATACTCTGAGGAATTTCTTCATGTTAACAAGATAGTTGGTTATAGTTGAACAGGGGCAGTGATAAGCCTGCGGTGTACAAGGTAGAGGTAATTTTGTTGAATCAGTAGTGATTATGGCATTAATGGACTACTATGTAATTCAGTTCTGCAGAAAATGGAAGAAATGGAGACATGCAAAATTAAGAGGAGTGCAGAAGGAACCGAAAGATGAGTGAAGAGGCTTGCAGACATGTACAACCCCACAGTAGTTAAATTCACAGACTCTTTCTGGAAGAGTGGAAGGTGAAAAGCTAAAAGAGACAGAGAAAGCAACTTAATATATGTTAAATATGTATTTTTAGTATAGTTTCTAACTTTGTTCCCACAAAAGCAAAAACTAGTAAAAATTAAAGCAGTAATGTAACTTCTGACCTGAAGCATTTTATAAACAATGCAAAAATAACATATAGGCTCTGGCAGTAGCTTATAAATAGCTCAGTATTACTATTTGACTTGATCTGGAAAGAAATTTAAGTTTTATGGTAGAAAATGGGTTGGAAAACAGGCAACACTGTGATACTACTATATTGCCCACTGGAAGTAAGTTTTCAGTCCCCAGGAATATGTCTTTTCACTCTGAACAAATATTCTAGTCTATGTGAATTTTATTAAGCTCATAAAAACACACATAGTAATCATTAATGCATATAAAAATGTAGCCGTGACTAGGAGACATGGATACATAAATGTAGCCTTTTCCTTAAAAAGTATAGAGCCATTATTTATTGTTTGCCTTCCTAGTTTTACCATGGCTTTTTTTTGCATGAACAGTTATTTTCCTCAAAAGACTTTTCAAGGCTTCATGAAAAAAGCTAGTGGTAGAAGCTAAGAAGACATAATAAACTTGTAGAAGATAGTTCAGTATACCACCAAATTAGTAGCAGAGAATATGTAAGTACGTTTTTTCATTTATATTTGGAGGAGAGTAGACTAACAGTTAAAATCAATTTATGTAGAGTATCTAATTTATATCAAAAGCCATTTGGTCTGCTCTGATGCTGAAGTTCAGATGTTATTCCCCAGTTCAGTATTCAGTTGCTCTCAACTCCTACAAATGAAGTATCTTCTGAACTGTGATTACCCAGGATTAATCTCTACCTCAATGGATTGCTTTATTGTATTTTTGTCTATGTCATTATGTGTCCCCCCCCCTCCCCCCCAATTCTCTCGTTTGTATTTGGTTCCTGTCTCTTCGGCAGTTACAAAGATGAAGCAGAATGTCTTTGAGACCTTTGCCTTTTGTGAAACTTCTGGCAAAGCAAGGTCCTCACAGTGGTTTAGGCCTTTTTAACCCCCTACATTATGGTCATCACGTCAGTGACTTGTTAAATTCATATACACATTAAAGTGATAGTGTATCTGGTTAGTGGTCTCAAGAGTTACGTATAAGAAGTACTTGTGTTTTGTTTAGAGGAACACCAAGAGGTACTTGTTCTGATCTTTATTACAGGCACTTAAAAAAAAAGACTGGCAAAAAATCAGTATTTTAAACTTTCTAGAAAAGATTGTATTTGAAATCTTGTGAGACAGAAGTTAAATTTTCTTGAAATCTGAAAAGTGTCACATTTTATTTTAGACATATCATTGTTTTTGCTTGTTTTCAATTGAGTATATTCCAAACACTTAAATACAAATGGAGCATTCTTCATCCAAGGCTATACATGGTCCCGGTATTGCTTTAAGAATATCTGTGGGGTTATCACTGGGAGGGATTGGGTTACCAGAGAGTTCTTCACGCTATGCTAAAAGTTTTTACAAAGAACAAACTTTGGGCTTACCCTGCAGTGTGGTGAAGGACCTTGTTAACTTCAGGGTAGGGAGAGCTTTGGAAGGTCTTTCCTCAGTGAAAGGAATTTCTTGACAGGAGGTATCTAATATGAATAGGAAGTCTTTACTAAGAAGAGGAAACACAAGTTTTCTTGGAATTAACAACTTAGTCATCTGTAGTGATTTACAGTAAAAGTGAGTTAGGAGTCTGGATAAAATAATGACAAGAAACTGAGCTGTTACTGGTAGAGCGAGAGGATCACATCTGAAGAACATGTTGCTTCATTTTGTATGACTCGCATAAGAGGAATTTAGTTAGTTCCCAAGAAAATACTCATGTAGTGAATTTGACTGAAAAAAATCCTCAGGGGTGTATTTAATCCTTACTTCTCAGTGTGGACAGTTGAACAGTAAAGCTCAACTGAGAATGAAACAGGTGATGAGGCAGTGCAGCAATTTACTTGGGGGGGGGGCAGGGGGGAGGATTAAGAGATCCTTCCCATGCTGAGCATGTTTTGTCAGAGAAGAGCTGCGCTATTTTACTCTTCTAATCTTCAAAGTGATCTGGTAACATATATGTAATTTGTCCCCAGGTGCTGATCTGCTACATAGAGCCATTGGCACAGATTGGTTTAGAGTTCATTCTCATATTTAGAGCAGGGTGTTGGACTATATGAGCTCAGGAAACTTCTTCCAACCTAAATTATTATTTGGTGATTCTATGAAACAATTTAGGTCAAGGACTGGATTTGTACCAAGATGTTTGAGCCAGTGCAACTGTGAAACAGGATAAAAAATTGTTCTAAGCTGTCTCTGTATCTGCTTTGCACATCAAGACAGGGACAAAACATTTATGACGTAGAGTAGAGCACTCAATCTTAAAACTGTTCTTACTGGTAAACAGGAACTACGTATCGCATATGTTTGCAGTGGATCCCAAGAAATTAAAGTTTTTCTGGGAACTGTGAAATGAAATTAGAAAACATGAGGAACCTTGTCAAAGAGAAAAAGTTGCTGAGAGAGTGAGAGAGTCTGTTTCGTCCTGGCAGAATGGCTTGTGTTGCCCTTTTTTTCCTTTTTTCCCTTAAAACCTTTGAAATGTTACTCCTTTAGGCATTGAGGAGCTCTTCTAAGAAATAGACCAGTAATATTTGCACTGAGCAGTGTAGGGTGCTTCTTTTTATATGTGATGGTATAATAATGCAGTGTGAATGAATGCAGTGTTACATTTGGGATACACAAGCAGCTCAGTGACTGGGTCAAATAAATTAAAATATTAAAACCAACGTGAATTAGTTGTTGTAACTAATATTGGAAAACCTTGACGTTCAATCCAAAGAAAAACACATGATTTTTTTGGGGGGGAGGGGAGTAGCGTCTTTTAAAGTTGTATTGTCATGATACCAAAACATCTGTAGGTAACTTCCAGCTGAAGAGTCAGGAGGGGAAGTGTAGGATCAGAAACAATTCTTGTCAAATGTTATGTTAAAAAAAACCCTTGTCAGTTTACTTCAAATAAAAGAAAATACAGTTTGAGGGCATCTATGAAAATTTGATTTCTTGAGTTTTAACCTTTATTTTTTTTATGTGGACAAGGTAATGCATCATATGGGTGAGGAACCAGTGAGTTGTATTGAAATACCAGAGATAGGTTTATAAATTATTTCTGCATAGGTGCAGGTGTACATGGAAGGCTATGTATTCTAGACCTCATCCTCTTCAGCAAATGTCTTACTTAGTCTCTTCTGAATTTTGGATAGGAAAATAATTAATTTGGCTATGCACTAATTCCTTGTAATTATTTACATCAATTAAGTAAGAACAATAAAAGCCTTTGATAATAGGTCGTCATTAAACTATTGTTAGATCGTGTCCTAATGTTGATAAATAAAAACTTGCTTGTTTTTTGGAGCAGCTGGATTGTAGAACTTGTTGCGTGAATTTTGAATAATTACAAATTAACTATGCATATCTGTGTTTATCTTGGTATTTGCAACAATACAGAGGCCTTTTTCTCAGGCAGTTCTTGATCTACCTTAACATTGGAGTAATAGATATGTAATACAGCTCCTTTCAGTGAAGGCTATGAAGACTAGCAAGTGTGTAGTAGTTTACATAAGGACCTTGTATGACTTCAGTAGGATGAAAAGGTCTATTGGATCCCAATATCCCAAACCCTCTTTTGCCTTTGTCAAGCCTGTCTGTTACAGCCTGGTGATGCTGAGTTGCAGTGAGCTGAAGTGAGTGCTCTTTTTCCTTGATCTCTTCAAACTTGTTGAACTGTGGAGCATCATGGAAGAGTTTTTTTCCTCTAAAGGAAGCTGTATCTCCATGGAGTATAGTAAAATAAAATCAAAGATAGACTTTTTCGTTCACAGATTTCAAGTTTCCTTATACATTTTCAATGTAAGTTGCACTGATACAACTATTTCAGTGAAAAATCGTACCACTAATTGAAATAATGATCTGTGGATAGCTCAGGGCATAAATCATTCTGTATTTCGTTACCACAAATCAAGGTAAATGTTATTTAATCTTTAAGGTCTTAAAAGTAAGTTTAAAAATAAAATGTAAAAGCTGAACATGGTTTGAAGGGCTCTGAAAAAATAATAGGCGTGATCACAAGCAATCTAGCTGAAGCCATAGGATCTTTGAAATTTGCTGATGTTATCTAAGCACCACTCTGCAGCTATTATGTACTGAACCTAATTGGGGAGAGGTCATGAAATTTCTACTGTCACCCCTTTCCATCACCCCACCTCCCACCCCCCTCCCCCGCCCAGTGTTTCCTTGTTCAGATATGTTACTTGACAAATTAATTTCCTCAAATAGTGAAGGCTTTCGAGCAGAGATGTTTTTGGCAAGTTTGAGGGTCTGGGGATGAATACTTGCTTATCAAACTGTTTGTTTGTTTATTTAAGGTTGCTAATCTTGCTTGTTCACTGTCAACAAATGAAGATGGAATGAAAATTGTCCAAATGGCAGCTAATCACATAGAGACTTTGTGCCCACAGGTATGACTTTTTCAATTAATTCCCATTACACTGCACTGAGCATACACTGTATTTTTGTCACACAACATAGGCCTTCGGTCATGCTCCTTCATTCTAAATTCACATTCCATTTACGCAGCTTAGTGTAGTAAATGGAGACCAAATGATAAATCAAAGGCAAATACTCAGTTAATTTGTTTATTCTTTTCTTAGTAGTTAACATAGGAATTGTTAGTAGTCCGTATTGATTTGGAGTTTTAAAAAGCTGTAAAAACTGCAATTGAAGAAACATGCTGTTCTGTTTCTGAAATTAAACCTGATTGAACAGTGTAATGTGATAGGCAAATTGAGAGTATTTTTACTCTTAGAAAGCCAAACATATGCTGACCTTTAACTTGAAATTATTATTACCACTTGATTTCGGTTTTTATGTATGTGAATGTTAAAGTATGAATTCTTCTGTTTATCACCAATTCAAAAGCTTGAGCTTTTGTCTTAAGCAAATGAGTGAAAATCAGCACAGCTACAGATAATTTTTTGGTACTTACTATCTTACTAAAAGTGTATTCGCTTTGTATTCGTCACATTCAGAACTATAGAGATATAAAACCTTCTGCAGTTACATCTGCTTCGAGCAAAGATTTTACTGATTTGTGTGAATTTGACCCGAGTGTTTCAGCCTTGAGGCTACATAATTTCAAGATCGTTAGTTCTTTGAGGAACGCTGTAGTTTACGCAGTGGCCTAAATGTTTGTACTGTTTTGTGTGTTTGAATGCTAAACTTAGTTGACATAGAAGGTGAAGAGCAAATATTAATAATATGTTCAATTACAAGCTTGAGAAGTCCGTTTTATGCCTGTTGAGTAAATGCGAGAGTTGAGGAAAAACAAACCTCTGTCAAGAAAATGTGATATTCTGAAAATACCAAAGATCAGTGTTTTCAATCATTCAGTTTCAAAGTCTGTTTTTAGAACTCTTACAGTTCCGTGTTTAACATACCACTCTATTTGATTTAATGTGTTACTGGTTTTGTAAGAAGATTGCTGGCATGTAAGAATTCATTAATAGCTTCTTCCATCTTTTTCGTTTCTCCCGGGACACCAGTGCACCTTTATAATACATTATCATGCAACCAGATGTAGCTTTTTAATTGAAAACCTGCACTTCCAGTATTGCATCTGATACCAGAAACTCCTAAAAATCTAATTTTGACTAAAATATTGATTTTCTCCACAGCCATTTGAGTTGCTAGGGTTTTAATTTCTTATAGTAAAATGGAATTTTCTTGTTTGTTCCTCCCCCCCCCCCCCCCCCCCNCCCCCCCTTTTTTTAAACCTCAAGGTAAAACAGGGGTGAATTAGTTCATGATTATAGATTTGTCTAAACAGAGACTGCGGTGTGCACATGATAAGGTTATATTACTATTAATAGTGTGTTCATTGTGCAGGATTTGCTGCTTTCTTAGATAAGGACCATTCCCTGTGAAAGCAGTTGGCATTTTACCTAAGTAAGAAATAGCAGAATAAGGCTTCTGCATTTTTCAGTAAATCAGATTATGCCATATCATTTAAAAATCCTCCACAGGGAAAATAATTATCTCTTAAGATCCCTGCAGGGCATATCAATTAGAGTTTGGAATGGGGAAATATGCATGTAGAACTCCCCAATGTTCTTAAATCGTTAGAGTAAAAAGTGGGATTTTATATATTCTGAAAAATATATTTCTTGAAGGGAAACAGTGGTTTGGATTGAAATCTGAAATTGTTGAATTAAAACAGGAGAAGAAAACACCCAAAACTCCCCACTCCAAAAAACCAGCAACAAAACCATTATCCGCAGAAAACACCTTGGAGTCTTGGGGGTTCTGCAGATTTGATCAGCAAAACTTCCCATTTAGCACTGGGAAAAAAGGAGATACAGAATTGGCAAACGCTGGAGGAAAGCCTTTTAATTGTTGGAATTCATAGATTTGCTTATGTTATTAATTGTACTGTACTGTAGTCAAATTGTAGAGGGTTGTTTATGAAATCTGACCATATTTTTTTCAAGTGAGGTTATTAGTAAATATTTTGACTGTTCAATAAATTAAGTAAGCTAGGCATGTATGTTAGAGCCAATATGAAACACATAATGCCTGTCATTCCTGAAATTGCACAAATTCTTCATAAGAAACGAATTTTAATAATATTTAATGTTAAATCAATAATAATGGATAGAATAAAGAAATAAAGAGCTGCTAGCATGTGTGTTGGTGAAGGAAAAATGATTTCTGTTCATGTTACTAGCTTTTGGTTGGGAGAATTTTCTTCAGTGTTATCAGGTAGGTAAAACCGACAATGTCACTTGTTCTGTGTGGAATCATGACCTCATTAAATGCATGAGAAAGAAAGAAAAGAAAAAGAACCCAGAAAAGCAAACAAAATTCTGTTTTTGAACAGCAGTGATATACATCTGTAGAGCTTTTTTGCTAATACAGATCTTGGGTTTGTTTCCCTTATGCTTCAGTTCAGTGGCACATTTGAAGAAGTCTTGGATTCCTCTAATAGTTAGTCCTTTGGAATAGGCAAAGATACCTGAGAGGGTAAACCTGTCAATGTAGAGATGGAAAAATACCATAAATATAGGAAACTAGAAAGGGTCTGGCTTCTCTGTTGAAATTCTTGATAGGATTTTGCATTTATGTCGTATTTTGGATAATCGGCTTTCAGGTGGTTCAACAAGTACGTCAGGCACACCAGGCCAACAAGAGGAACAAGAGAGAAAAGACTTAGAAAAACTGTTGTGTTTGTGTATAAGGAGGTTCTAGCGTGTTACTTGACCTGGCTTCTGTGTTGGTACTAGGTCCTCTTACCTCTCTTTAGGTAGGCCTCTGGTTTTGCTGGATTGGGGAGCTCTGCTGAGGGATAAGGTTGAGGCATAAGGATGCCTTCTGCAACAGGCTCTGGAGGAAGGAGAAGGCGAGAAGGAAGCTGTTGATCAGATCTTGGATGGAGTTGAAGGCTGTAGATATGTGACAACCTAGGATAAGGATACAGTGGTGGGGGAAGAGCAAAGAAGCAAGATTGAACAGGAGCTGAGGTAGGTGAAGGTGTGCTTGTTTTCTCTGAAACATGTTTTTCAGAAACATGCATAGTGGAGGTGCTGTGATGCACATAATGAGAGATAATGACATTTTCCTCCCTGAGGGAACGGAAGCCAGGGAGTGCCGAGAGAGTTAATGCAAACAGATCCTGTGCTGCTATTTTTGAGGGGGAGAATGACCTTGAGCCTAAAGCTGGAACAGATGTTTCAGAATGGAGATCAGAAGTGCTAGTCTCAAGGCAGCAGCTGGGAAGAGCTTCAGCATGTCAGAGGGCTCTGGGTAGAACCTCTTTATTAGCATAAAGATCCCTGGAGAGTTTTAAGGAGCAGAAGGTTTGGGCTTGTTTTGGCAGAACCATACCCGAAAAAGGGAATTTTAGGCTCCTTTTCTTTGAAGATGAGATCATGCTGACTCAGATCTTGCTAGAGCTTGGTACTAGTTGTCGAAATGGCGCAGGTTGATTAGTTCTGCGGTGAGCCATGTCTGTTCTGGTACATCATGCAAGGAAGCAAAATTCAGGAAAAATACATGAATGTTCATGGTTTAGCTTAATCTTTATTTGGTGATAAATAAACTTTGAAAAATCATTCAATCCCATGCAGTATTTTTATCTGGTACAACCAGAACCTCAGATCTTAGTGTTTTTAGTGAGTTCTGTTCCTCTCTGAATATTGAGAGGTAGAGACAAGCTATCTGGTTAGAAATCTATTAGGTGAGAAGGAAGTCTATGTAACAGGAAATCCATTAGAGGTTGAGTTGCTCTTTGTGTTTAAAAAATAAAAATGGAGATGAGGGAAAACAACCTCTTTTTTAAAAAAAAAAAAAAAAGTCTGTGTCTTGAGCTATTTTAAATGTATGTGAAGGTATCACCTCATTTCTTAACTTGCACCTAACCAGGAATATATCAGAAATTAAAGTAGATATTGCAGCATGTTTCAGAACTAGTTCCTAAGCTGTGAAGGAAGTTTGCAAAGACATAAATATCCTTCTTTACAGCTAGCTATTGTTGATGCAAAATGTCTTATGTGGAAGACATTGATTCAGTGGGTATGAAATGCATGCAGAGCCGGTGAAATTTGCCGTTACTTCTGATGTGAAGTGTGCATGCTCAGATAGTGATACTGGCTGTGAGAATGCAGTCTGCCTCTTATCTTTGTATTCAGGGTATGGGAGCTATTGGCTAAAAAGTAGTGCCTGTTACACATCCTTTGCTGAGTACACATGATGAAGAGTGGCCTTGTGATAGGCCAGAAACTTTGTCACAAGCAAGACAGAGTTACAACACAGTGTAGATCTGGATACTAGGATTTATTTAAGAACCAGTGAGATCAGTTTTTACCCTGCTTGATGATACCACATGCTCACTCATTTGTTTTCCCCACAGTGTTACATTCGCTAGGTCTCGACTTACATTCCCAGCAGGGAGATTGCTGCTAGTCCAGGAAGATTGGGTAGAAAGTTATGGTTTTGTCCTGTACGTCTGCTTGCAGTCGCCTGTCTCGGGCCTTACCATCCAGGGTCCCTGGGTGTCTCTCAGTATTTGTCTCTGCGTATTTTCCTGACCTCTAGGATGTTTCCTTACTTCCAGGACTGTTTCTCTAGCCAGGATCTTTGTCAGCCATTTTTGGGGCCCCTAAACCCTTGATGTTTACCAGTCTAAGTGTGTGTGTGCAGAAACATCAAGTGTGATCCATCTCCTGGCTCTATTTCTTGTCTCTTTATTAATTGGACAACTCATGATATATCAGTTTTGTTTAGTGAGATGTTAACAGAATTTAAAACCAGCGCATACCAGTTGCAGCTAGCTAGTACCAGGCTTGAGCTCAAGAGTTCAGACCACCTTCTTGCCCTGCCCCAGTTATCTGCTGCCTATAAGTGTTCAAAACTTAAGCAGTTTTTTGCCTGCCACAGCCCTACACCATTCTGAAGAAACCATTTGGAAGTAAGGGAGGTGAGTGAGTGGACTTTCAATGACAGAGCATCAGCTACACAGCCACTGTAGGACCTCATGGCTCTCAGGGATCCAGGTGGATGGCCTATTCATATTGGTTTATTGAGTTTGTAATATTCAGCAAATGGGTATCTAAGCATGTTTGGTTTCTCTATTACCCTATTTCTCATTCAGTAGAAATGTCTTCTGTAGTTCATTTAATGCCCATTCATTTCCCTTCCCTCCCACCCTCGTTTACTTAGTACATCTGCACCTACTGTTAACTCTTACACCTTAGCAAAATACTATGCAAGAAGTTAAGTTGACGTACTTGGAAACAGAGGCATACATTTGTTAGTCCTGTTCCTACAACACTTCTAGTTCAGTTTTGAGGAAGAAGCTGTAATAAACACAAAAAAGCTAATTAGGTTCTAACTAAATTCATAGTTCTGTAGGTATATGAAAAGGAGTGAGAAATCCAGAACAGTTGAGGTTAGACTCGAGGAACTCGAGTGATGACTTATGACAGCAAACTTACTTTTGAGATCTTGCAAAAACCTTATGAAAATACTGCACATCAGATTTCTGACAACTTCTAAAATGGGAGGATTACATTATTACAAAGTATCCATATTGAAAGATCCGATTTAAAAAAAAAAAAGAGAAGTGTTTCTCTGTTAGATTCCATGCTTACAAAACCAAACTTCCGCTTAGAGAAAACCCTTTGCTGTTTAACTCCAGCTTCAGTTAGCAGGGAACATGGACTGACTTCACTGGACCCCATAATTTACTCTTCTTTATCCAAATTCCATTAGAAGATTCAGCCTTCTATTTAGGCTTCTAAATTCACTGATCAGAATGTAATAAACTGCTTAATACTTCTGTTCTTCTCAGTGCTATTTATAGGAGAGCTCAAATCACCTGATTTCACTTGTGAACTCCTGCACAACTTCCTGGGGGATTTGGGAGAGAGACTGCTGTCTTTGCGATAGGTTAGAAAGGACACAAGGTGTTACGGTGTGTTCCCACTCTTGCAGGATGTCTCAGAAATTTCCAGTGCTTCTGTTTAAATTTCAGAGCATAAAAATATATGTATAGACTCACCTTCCCTCACTCTAAAAACTCTCAGGACAAAAGATTAATGTTCTGGTCATACTTCTTTTTGCTTCTTTCCTGAAAACAGACCTGTTAGTATTCTGCTCTACATCAGGCTGATTATTATTTTGGTTTATAATGCCTTAGGACTGGTTTTGGGTGTCTGGCTTTTTGCTGTGTTTGTTTTGCTAAGATGTAATTTTTCTTTCAATATAGAATTCAATGCAGAAATTAGAATAAAACACAGAATTACTACTTTTTAAAGGGGGCCGCTCCCCTTTACCACAGAAAGAACATCCTGGTAAACATCCCATATCAGTGCAGTTTTCCATGTGAAATGTCAGTACTTTCACAGTCCAAATCAGTGTGTTTATTTCTAGGCAGGTGTATCTGTCATCTTTTAAGTAATTGTTTGGATTATGTTATTTAACACCATTCAGTAAAATCACACCGTGAAATCTACTGTTATTAAATTCTTAATAAAATGGCTGACTCCCAAAATGCAGTTTAGATATGGCCAGCAGTCAAAAGTCCTGCTGATAATGGTCTGTGAAAACAACTACTGCTATTCTACAACGCTGCTGGTCACAGACTGGAACAGACAATGTGTGCTATACATTGACCTGAGTTACCTGAGCACTGATCTCTAACATACTTAGTGTATGGTATGTTGGGTTCATTGTTGCAGTTGGTTTTTATTTTTATATTTGCTGTTCTTTCCCCTCCTACAATACTTTTTAAAAAAATTATACTAATGAATAATAATAATAATACTTGGCACATTTGTGGAGCATACAGCTCTAATTCTCAGTGCCATCTTTTCTTCTTGGAACTTAATATGCTGTTAGTTATTTTTAATATTGCTTGGTATGTGACTATTAAAATACCACTAAAGATAGAAGCTGAAGTTTTTGGCTGTGAGAGTTTGTAAATACATCCGTGTGATAGTTCAAGTAACGTGGAGAGGTGTTAGGGTAAGCAAGATGCTGAGCTGATCAGTGGGAATACATATACGTCATATTTCCAGGCTATTCAAATACTGATCTGACAGGTGTCTTTAACATTTTGTATTGGGTTTGTCCAGCATAATTCGTTTTTTCAATGCCAGTGTGACTGTCTGGAACTGACTGCTGTGTTTTGATATTACAGACTCTCTATTGACACACGTACCTGCAGTGAGGAGAATGGCAAAAAATGCCAAGACTCCTTGCAAGAAACCAGCCCCTGAATCCTTCCTTTCTTTGAATTTTTTTAATTTCAGCACTGTTGAAGTGATGCTTTGTTTCCTTTCTCTCTAGGAGGCAGTATTAAGCCTGTTGCATTTTTTAGGATCGTGCGAAATGGCCTGTGTTTTATCGGTAAATTCAGAAATACTGTGGAACCAAGAGTTGAGGAACTGAGGTGTTTTTTGGAGGGTGTGTGTATATGTTTGTCTGTAGAAGAGACCCAGACAAAGCATCTCCAATCCAGTCCACAAACCACTTGTATTCTGTCATCTTCCAAAGTACATTGATTACACCTGCAGTTCGGTGCAAAGTAGCATGGAAGCTTTCATCAACATAACAGTTACAGCAGTGTGCCACATGCGTAGGAATATCCAACTGAGCAGCTCTAATTTGCAAGCAGGGCTTGCATGTTCTCTGCATTCTTTCTTAAAACTATGATCACAACTTTGTTACGCTTCCTGTCACTTTTGCTCAAGCTTTAAATGTGAACATCCTATAAATTTTTATTTTTCCTCAAAATTAAATGTTTTATTAGTGTGTTTTTCCCCTTATAAATGAACAGGGGAATTTAGTCTTTTCCTTTGAGCTATGTTTTGATTTACACGTAAATGGGTTAGCCCTTTTGGGTTGATACAGATAGATGGATATTACTTGCTTCTGTGTTATTTTGTACAAAGTAGGTACTGTATTGAGCAAACGTGAAAATACTCGCTCACGAAAATGAGACTTGATAAGTGGGCAGCATCTTTTGATGTGTCACATTTTTCGGTATTGGAGTTTAATTATATATTTTATGATGCTGTGGCTTTTTGAAGGTAGCAATTCACGTTTTCTATATATTTACTTTTTCATGAGAGAAAATCAATCATCCATTTTATCTGCTCTGGTACATTAAATGGTGGGGGATGCTGAAGAAGTTTTTTATTAGCCTCATAAAAACTCTTCACCAATACCACTTTAATAACGACAATGGTTTCATCTTCCTGGTTGAACTGTCTGTGTGGCATCTCCTTTTATCTGTCTTAATACCATTTTCTTCAAATACAGCAGTCTTGTGCAAGGGCAGAAGTAATGGGGGAGAACATAAGTCAGTGAGCTCTGTACCATCTGCTATAAGAGAAAAAACAGATGTTAGTATCTCTGACAATATCAGACGTCTTCTGAAGTACTATCTCCAGCCTTTCAGTTGGGAGATTAACTAAAAGTACATATCATGCCTTATCAATAATATTTATAAAGCTAAAGGAAAGGTATTTTGGTGAAGTGATATGTTGAAAAATGCAGGTTTTCACCACGTTAGCAAAGTCCATACACAATGCTGCTGAAGTTAACGAAGACATTGTCATTAACCTTGATAACTGTGGTAGTCTGCTTGAACAGTCCTGTGCTTAATTCCTTCTCTCACACCTTTGTTCCACAACCAGTGTAGTCTGGTGTACATTATCAGTGCTGCTAGAGACTTGATCTCCGTCCCTACTCTCAAGCTGTTATTTCTACTTTCTGTTGCATTGTGACTAACAGTAGCAATCATCCAGTTTCCTGATCGCTACTGTTGCAGTTGAGAATGAACCTGGGAAGCAAGTAAGAAGGTTAGTTTTTATTCAAGTCAGTTGCCTGATGTAGTTTGCTGTATGGATGTATGAACACTGCTTGCTGGCTCAAGGGAAGGAACGAGGGAAAAGGAGTCTAAAGGAGGAGCTGGCCACTGCAGACTAATGCTAGGTTGAGCAAGCAGTGGCACAGTTTTGGTGTTAGAAGTTAATGTTTGTTTTCACTATTAGTAGATAGCTGTTGTTACCAGCTACTGGGAGACATTGCATGGAGAAAAGCTGTTAGTCTAGTCCTCAGGTATCATAATAATGTATGATCCTATTTGGATGGATGATCCTTTGTATCATCAGAACACTGCAGTCTTAATGTGGTGGACAATGTGCAGAAAAGGAACATGTACAAATGTGTTCCAGTTTCCAGTCTGGCTACCTGGCAAGGACTGAAAATGATACAAAGAAGAAACCCTTTCTCTTATCCTCTAGCATCATTTACTGACATTAGTAGTTGTAGGATGTTATCTTTTTCTGTTTGTGGAAATTGAGGTTTGTTGTTTTAAAAAGATGATAAAGCATGTGGCATTTCTAGCTTGTTCAGGTACTATGGAATCCTAAAGCTGTGGGTCACCAAAATGTATTGAAGGCCTAATGCTTTATGCTCTTACACAAATAGACTTAGCTAGATGTTTGCTTTGGCTTGAACTTCTTCACTAAACAGTTTGAAAGGGGGGAAAAAATAATTCAATGACTCTTAGATTCCCCTCAAAGTCTCGTGTTGGATGTGGCTGCTTGGCTGTTTTATGATGGTACTTGGAGAGAAAATGATTAAGTACAAAATGCCTTGAGGTCTTCAGTCTCAACTTTCATCTTCCAGCATCTGTTGTATTCGAACAGAATCCTCAACGAATTCTCAGTTTGTAATACTAAATAAAAATACCGTAATAAAAAGTTGAGTAGCCTCAACTTCTGTACCAATACAGAAGCCGCTCTGTTTTATCCTCTCTTCTGCTTGCCCCACCTGCAGTTAATGCGCATAAGACATGAGAATGATCGAGTTTCTAAAAGTTGCTGGAGGGCATTTGCTGTAGATTCATACTGCACAAAAGTGCTGTGAATGTTTTATAAACAATTTATTTTCCCTTGTGCCTTTGAAACTTGAAAGTATTAGTCCTGAAAAGGTATTTCTTTTTTATCTCTTCACCTTCATCCTTTTTTCTGAATTTATAAGTTTTCCTGAGATGCCACATTTTGTTGGTGACAGTGCTGCAGCAGAATGCCTGGGAAGGAAAGAAAGGCAATAAAACATTGTTATTAGAGACTTGTGATAAAAAACCCCTACTGAGTCTGGCGAGGAGGGTGGTCATACAGTAGGAAAGCTTAGAGTAGTACAAGACAGAAAAATAATACCACTGTTAAGAGATGTAGTTTTGCATGGTTTTTTGGAAGAAAGGGGTGGACAGCAATGAAGAACAGAGAATATAAATAGCTATAGCATGCAGTAATAGAAATACAGAGGTATAAATAGCATAGGTTGACAAGGGAACACATTCCTCGTGTTGAAACAAGAAGCTAAAATCATTAATACGTGGTTCCATCTGACATGACTTTGTTCTGTGCATTGGGCAGGGGGACAAGTTTTTTGGCAATTTCTAGTGTCTTCTGCACAAGCTTGGAAAGCAAAGGCACAACAATATTTTTTTTCTTTTTCTTCTTTTCCTTGCACACCCACCTTCTCCCTCTGTCACTAATGCAGGGTCAGACTTCAGGGATTTTGGGAAATCCTAGCACGTCTCTCAGGAAGGTGTCTGACCTGGAGAAGTGTGAAGAGGTGAATCTTACGAATTTTGGCTGATTCACATCTGTGATGAGCTTCCAAGTTTTTAAATTGAGCTTTTACATGGTTTTTATAGAAGTAGCATCAAATTCAAGACAGCAGATGACTACCCTTCTTGTGTTTTCATAATTTCTTCCTGGAAACTAAAACGTTAAAATGTCATTAAAGAAGGCAAAGAGAGGTAACGTGATCTGCAAGTGGATTTTCTGTGTTATATTTGCGGAATGATAAACACAAAGTACATTTGGCAGTTTTGACTATCTTCTTTACGAAATTCTAAATTAAAAGTTACTAGGAAATGTATCAGAGCAGCTTTAGAAGTAATAGTAAAAGTAGCAAGTACACCACCAGTTTGTTTGATTCCTGTATCTCTTAGATGATTGTGCATTATTATTGATACTGACACAGAGTTTGGGCTATTTACTATTCTGAGTTAGAAAAAGCTTTGTTTACCATCCTAAAGCTATCACTACTATTTTAAACAGAGCAATTTCAAGGAAAGTTTTCTTTCTGATTTCTTTGGAACTTGCTGTGTTGATGTGACATGATAGCTGGATGTGAACTTACATTTGTGTTTATGCATAAAATAGGGATAAGGTATGTGTGTTTCTCATTATACCACTCCTTCTATTTCCTTTCTGCTTTTTCTGGGAACATGCAAATGAATGTTAATAACTACAGCCACAGGGACTTTGTGTTCTACTACAGCATCACTGACTTTTGTGAAGAATGCAGACTCTGTTGCTGCTGATGCTTGATCCCTATCGCCAAGGCAGAATTATTACCCATACATGCATAGTTTTCTGGGAAGGATGTTCTCATAAGGATTTTTTTTCTGGATAGCGCATTGCGTTCTTCCAGCACTCGTTTTACCTGTACCTAAATCATGGCATGTGTAAATGATTAGTGACACTTCAAAAATCACCCCATTTGTAAATTCCTTAATGGTGCATCTTTCTATTGGAGGAAATAGCTTGCCTCTTCCTTGGTCCTGTCTTAAATCAATATTCTGCTGGGGTTTCTGCATGTGGAAAATAAACTAAATGACCAAAGACATTAGAAAAATAGTACCAACAACTGGGGAAATACGTAGCCATTTGATGGTGGGTGACATACAGTTTAGGTATTGTTGGGTTCCTCTTTTACGGGATGATAATGTGAATGATGTGTAGGGACATAATTTAATTATTATGAGTCTCTGCACTTGGGCTTCAGAAATGATTCTTAATAACAGGAATAAAGAATCTTTCCTAACGTGGCGGGGTTGAGGAGGAGATTTTCTTTATTTTAATTTCTCATTGGCTGCCCTGAACTATCATCACTGTCTGGAAGGTAACAAGGGTTTTGTGGTGGTTTTTTTGCACTTCTTTCAGCTCATAGGATGTACAGACTGTGTATGTGAAATACAGGACAGAAAATGAAATCTAGGAGGAAATGTGGAAATAATTAGCTTAAGTTAATGTCATGCATACCTGCTAAGGTATTGACAATACTTTGTTTTCAATTTGCACCGTTTTCTCAATTCGTTTTGGTTTTGGGGTTTGGTTTGGGTTTTTTTGTTTGTTTGTTTGTTTTTTTGTTTTGTTTGTTTGTTTGGCTGCAGAGGATTTTGCTTGAGAGAAATCTGGAAAAAAAAGTGATTTGAAACTGTCTTGGTGGGAGATATTTCACTGGGGAAAAAACCCGAATCCCACCAACACAAACCATGCAAGATAAAGTGGTGAGGATCTTTGGGACTACAGTTTACCAAGGTAACAAAGAAACTGTTTTGTTGTATCAGCTTCACTTTGCAGGTACTTCAGTGTTACATATCTGGTGGTGTGACATAACGTTTGTTTTGGAGGAACTTGTAAAATCTTCAAGGTGTTAGTAATAGTTTTATGCTCATACATGGAAGTGTATGTCCCTGAGAAAATGATTAGTCTCTTTAGTGTAAAGTATTCCAGTTCATGTATAGGAATGTAACCGAAACCTTACTACGCTTCTGTGATGAAGTCACATGATGCTGATTCTTACGGGCTAATTCCATTGATATATAATATATTACTGGAAGTGATTTTCTTATTTCAGAGTCCTCCCTTGTTCCTGAGTATATAGACTATATTTTATTTGTGATGCATTTGCATAATGCTCATGATGCTGTCTTAATCTGTTAGCTCCCAGATCTGCGTCATTTAACTGTTCTCAGTGTGCTCATTGTTGTTTCTCAAGCCTATTTTCCTGGATACTTTTCCAGGATGAATTGATGAGAATTAACTTTCAGTTTTTCAGGTGAGGTGATGCCATTATGTACATTGTGGTATTGTAGTCCTTTCAAGAGTATTCTTAGGGTTTGTTAGGTTGCACAGGCAACTCGATGTGTACTTGTAGAACATTTTGGATTTGTTAAGAGCAACCTTATTGTTACTGGCTTTCACTCCCCCTCCTCCCCCCGCATTGTCCACATTTCTTCTTGCTAGGATATTAAATAGACACCTGTCTTAAATTACCTTAGTCACTCTGAATTTTAACTCTCCCTTTCAGTTAACTTTCTCAAATATTGAACCGTTAACCCACATAACTTGAATTACTGGGTATCAGAAGTTAGGTGTGGATAACAGGATGGTGGTAATCGTCCTGGTCAAGGATGTTTACCCTAATGAACCTCTAACAGTAAGAGGATGTAATACAGAGAATGTTCTAACCACATGGCTAAAGTAACAACATTAGGGCAAAAACATGCGACTTCATTCATGTGTAAAGCCAACTGTAGCTGAAGCTTTAGTGATACAGGTTCAGTGAATTAATAGGCTATCAGAATTGAAATATTTCTCACAATATTGACTTTTTTTATTTAACTGCAAGAAGGCTCCCTCCATTGCCAGTCCTGCTATCATTGAAGATCAGTGCCTCACCTGAAGTGTTGGTTCTGGAAGCAATCCTGCTAAGAGAAAGAAAGAAAATAGTAGGTGTGGGCTCTTTGGCTTTTTTTTTCTGTTCACAGTTGTGTTGCTTTAGGTCCCTCAAATATTAAGTGGATGAGAGGACCAGGAAAAGAAGATTTGAGTGCTTGTAGGTTGCAGCAGAGAGAGAAAACCTGGCAAGGTCCTTGGAGCCTGCAGTGACGGGCCAGTAGCATGCAGTGAGACCTCAGGAGGACAGAAGAAACTCCCACGGACCAGAAGGGGAAGGGTAGTGCTTGCTGCAGCTTAGATCTTTGACTGTGGTGGCAACAGGTGAAAAGTTGAAGCTGGGCTCTTATGTCTGCATCAGTGACATGGAATATATTTGAGGATGTCTGTCAGTCCCACTTGTTCACCAGTCTGTTTCTACATATTCTTTCCAGAGGCATTTTAGGGATTTGTGACCTCCATGTTCCCATGTCCATGTAACTCCCCTAAAGCTTTCTGCTTGTCTGTCTATTCAGTAACTCATTTTTGTGTCAAGTTGGAAGCTCATCATCTTCAGCTCTTGATGTGTTTTGCTCAGGCCATACCATAGTTCATAGATGTTATAGGAAACAGAGGGTAGTGCCTTTAAACAAATGACTACTGAAGAAGGTTGTCTGTAATGGTGGCAGTCTCGTTAGAAATCCCAAGAGGGAATGAGGAACTAATTGGGTGGATTTAATATATTTTTAGTAGGTTGGGTTTTTTTCTTGCTGCTTGGTTGGTTTTTTGTGTAATATACTTCAAAAGGTACATGAAGCAACAGTTGTGGCACATGTTGAGCTTTACTGATGGTTGGTTGGTTGTTTTTTTTAAATTTCAGTGTATAAACTTAATCCACGTGTGTTTATTTTAACAAATACTCAAAGACTAATTGTAGTATAGTTACACTGCAGTTGTTCTGGTTCCATTGCAGTTGCATTTTATATGTCTATATGAAGTCCGGTAAATGGAATAAGCTTCATTTTTATATTGTCATTTCAGTATGCAGCTTGCTTAATTGGTAATTATGGGTGTTGTATTCAGACACAGGTTTTCAATGCTTAACGCCTTTTAAGATCAAGTCCCGAGACTGTAGACTCCCATGGAGAGTTTCCTTTATGCCTGCATACTCCAGAAAGCTTTACTGTAGCTATATGAGTATAACTTGTGCTATTGACAATATGGTTTATCCCAGTTTGATCAGCAAACTCGGCTATCACCAGTGCTGATAATTTTTATACCAGTGTAGTTGGTATATTGTGATGGAGTATTTACACAGCCTAAGGAAATGCAGAAGCAGCATACATCTCTGAAGAGCATTGCTATATCAAGAGGCTTTGTTGACAGTTGAATATGTTTATACTGAACTGCAGATAGTGGAGCTCCAGTTCTGAATGGAGCACTGTTGAAGATGCGACTTCCACTGTGGTAGAATAAGAAACGGAACATCATAAACAGAACTCTGTTTTGATTAGTTTTTTTTATTTCCTCTTTCCTATATCAGTAAGTCTTGAGGATTATTTTAGCCTTCCATTTCAAGAATTTTCTTTTCTTGAAATTAAAGTTTGCATTTGAGAACGCATTGCTCAAGACTTGATTAAAATTTTGTGTTCTGACAGAATCTTGTTGTCCCCCACATACACAAACTGCACATACAAGAAAGTAATTGTTTAGTTAGAAAATTGAAACTGTAGCTAAAATTGTTTAAAGTAATTCACCAGTTTTATGATTTTCTTGATCCTGAGTGAGATGCTGGATACTGTGTGTATATCCACTACCAAAAATACAGTTTGAGGAGCAGTGTCTTCTGGCTAAGTGGAAAAATGCACTTTTGATTCTTGAAATAAATGAGGGGATTTGTGCGATCCACCCCCTATACCTTTGAATATCATATCCAAAACGTTACCTGGGTCTTTTACAGACACAGTATTCAATAAGGCAGAAACAGAAATGTTTGTGTATTTTGGTTACTTCAATTTCAGTATTGCAAAATAGAGAGAGTGAAAGTACTTAATTACTAATTTCATGCAAATCAGGCACCTATAGTCTGATTGGCAAAAAAAATCCAACATGTTTTGTGGTCTGCTGTCGGCTTCACTTGTCAGGTCAAGTGAATTAGTTCTGGAAGGGAGGTGCTGTCAGATGGATTTAAGAATCAGTCTTTAAGTGTTAAGTCAGTTTTGTTCTCTGTCTCCAAAACCCAAAAAAACTCTCCACCTAAAAGAGAATGCTGAATACTTTACTGCATTTTCAGTTCTTTTGCACTTCTGTAACATTTGAAATGAAAATAGTGGGAACGTTTCTTTTATAATCTTTATTTTTATTTTCTTGTCTCAGAATATTCAGTTAGGGTCTCTGCTCAGCCCCTGAAGAAGTATTAAAGATGACATTGCGTGCCTTTCCTGTAGAAGGTTTCCAGATGTATTTAGAAATGTGCGTCTAGTCCATGTATGAAACCGGGATATAGTTGTGTATGGGTGTAGGGGAGCTTTAGGGAACTGTGTTTGGTGTGTGTGTTTTTGGTTCGGTAGGGCTTTTTTTGGTTTGGTTGGGATTATTTTTGTTTGTGTCTTGTTCTTTCTCAAGAGTGCACTATGCCTTTCAGCAGTGCTAGACTTTGATAGGAGGAATGCTTTTGAGTGAAGTTACATAAATTATTTTAATAAAGTACAAAAACTTTATCCAGATGTAATAAAAACATATGTCTGTGTATCACTAACAACCACTGCCCAGACATCAGGAGATAAAGCTTTTGAGGATTGTATTTAATTTCTAGCTTGGACTATCAGATCAATAATAACGTTCATAGTATTGTTCGCTTACCCCCTACCCCACAGTTCTGTTTGTTCTTGAGGGGTTGCTTTACCTTTGTGTTCGTAATTTATTTGCAAGATTCTTGGCCGGCAGCTTGTAATAATAATGTAGAAACTAAATCTGCCCTTAATGTGGTTGGTATCAGAAAGGCCTATGCTAGATTTGAACAGTGGGTTAATATATACCAGCTTTGTTCAGTGACCTTTTCTCAAAGTTTAATTTAAATTACCTAATAATCTTGGGATAAATAAATCTACATTTAAATTCTAAAGTTTACTACCAAACATAATCTATGTCACTATCAAACCAAGTGGATCCAGTGAAACCCCTTCTACCTGCTTTAAATGATTGGAAAGGAGGAAGAAACAGAATCATACAGTTAACTTAAGTGTTAGTTCTGCCAAAATAGAGAGATAATTGCAAATAGGACTTCAAAATTTTATGTTGCATCATTTGTCCTAAGTATTTTAACCACTGCATTTAGTATTTTAGGGATTGGTGATTTCTTATTATTGCATCATTAGTTCTTGCTGGAATTTTTGAGTCTCTGAAGCAATAGGTCTCTCAATCTTAATATAATGTGAAAACTTACGGCCATGTGGTTATTCCATCGTACCACATGCACACCTGCCTCCTTATAACTGTGTAACCTGCTTGATAATGCTGCTGAGAGTGAAGTTTTTCAGGATGTTGTGAGAGAGAGCAGTGTGCTGTGGATGGAGCTTTCCCTGTTTCCAAAAGAAGAGGGAAGTTTTAAGTACAATTGTGCTTTGTTACTGATGTGTCCGTTTTGATAACAGCGATTGAAAGATCTTCCCTAACTTTGCATCTCCTTTTAGCTATTTTCAGTGGGGGTAGGTTTCACCTTTTAAATTCAGTCAAGAATTAAAGTTGATTTTATTAACAAATGTAGCAAGTAATTCATTTACTCTTGGAAGGCACTTATCCCTTGGGTAGAATTTGTCTGTTGTCTAGAGCTGCATTATCAACATGATCTCAATTTTATTTAATTATATTGACTGAAATACATTTTATGATTAAATATTTTATATACAAGATACTCAGCTTTCAAAGCTTTTAAATTGTTAGGGGGCTTTCATATCTTTGTTATTTTAATTACTTTTTATGGCAGATGCCAAAGCAACAGTGTCATATATCCCTGAGCCTTTTTCATTATAGCTGGGTTTTTTTGCTTGCAAGTTTGTTTTTTGGGTTAGTAGTAAATACGGATGCCTTTTTACAGAGCTTGGGGATGTCTGTATATTTAAGATCCCCCACTGCATCGTTTGAGAGCAATAAAGGCACAGCTTGACAGAAACGGAAGTTCTGCACAATTTTCTGTTAAAAGAACAAAGCTAGCAGAGTGCCAGCATGTTTCTGTGGTTTCTTTAGTAGTAATCCTTGTGTCAAGAAATACTATTTCATGAAGTGGCTACGTTATCTATTGATAATTATCTGTTTAAATTTCTGTTACCTGTTGTAAAGTATCCCTGAGAAGTGAGTTTCTCTTGCCCCAGAAGGAGTCAATGTTAGTAACTAAGGATGTGTCATATAATTGTTCTGTAACTGTGCATTAACAAAATTACAGAATAATTCAGGTTGAAAGGGACCTTAGGATGTCTGTACACCAACCTTCTGCTCAAAGCAAGTTCAATGCTGAATTTCAGACTGGCTTTCTCTGAACTTTGACTGGTCAGATCTTGAAAATCTCCGAGGACAGAGACTGCACAAACTCTTTGAACCTGTTCCACAGCTTGACTGACCTTGGTGTGAAAGGTGCTCTTGTGTGTGTCCATGCTCTCTTGTCAGAGCCTCCATCAATTTCTGACCACTGTCAGAATGTCCTCGCACCATGCATGGCTGACAAGAGCCTGTCTCTCATCTTTCTGGTTTCCTTGTATGTGCTGAGGGACTGCTCTTAGGTCCCTCTGAAGCCACCTTTCTCCCAGGCTGAACAAGATTAGTTCTCTCTCCCTCCTTGCAGGGTAAGAGCTGCAGCCCCTCACCATCTTGGTGGCCTTCTGCTGAATTTGCTCTACTTTATTGATGTTTGTCTTGTATCAGAGGGCCCCAAACTGGACACCTGGACATACTTTTCTAGGTGTGATCTAATACATGTCACTTCTCATTCTGCTAGCTGTGCTCCTGTCCTCTCAGCCCGCTATGCTGTTTAGCTTTCATTGTTGCTGGGGCATGCTGCTGACACTCATTCTGAAGTATTACCCAGCAGGATGTCTGGTCCTTTTCCAGCAGAGCTGCTCCCCAACCAGTTGGTTCCCAGGCCGTATTATGACAAGTAGTTACTCCACCCCAGCTGCAAGACTGTTTTTTAGACATTCAGTCAATCATTTTTGAAAAGAGGAGGGAAAACCTTAGGTTCTCTTAGATCAGAAATAGGACATGAGTTTTATTCCCTACTGATACTGTTACAAGCAATACAGTGCTTTTTGTGAAGTAGAATGGGATGATTAGTTCAGTAATAGCTTGGGGAAAAAACACCTTTAAAAGCTCACAAAATAGTTTTCTGTGTTATTTTGGTGTGTTATTCATGCATATACCTTGATGAATCTTGTGAGGTATGCTTAGAAACTGTGTTACATAAATGAATTGAGACTAATATAAGATGCAGAAAATAGTTTTGATTTTAAACAAAGACATGCATTCTGATCTCTAGAAGTACTAGTACTAGTACTATTTTAGTACTATTGGTACTAAATCTTGGTAATGTATGCACAAGCGCTACCCTTCTGGGGGGTGTGTGTGTGTGTCTGAGAGTCCCTTTTGGCTGAGTCCATGAGAGCTCTGCTGAATTAGGTTTGAGTACAATCCGTTTTCCATGTACGTACTATTGTATAGATAGATCTTTTTTTCTGTGTAGCTATCTGTGCCTTTCCCTTAGAGATGAACACCCCAGCCATGCACAGCAAATGAAGCATGTCATCGTTCTAAAGGCTAGGATTAAGTAGTCAATCACTCGACAGTAAAGTCTGAAGAGCAGTGTTGCCCATGCTTTGCTTAGAGTTTGTGCTTTTCATACTAATCTGTTTTAAATATTAGTCACTGTAAACACGGTAGCTTTGTTTACTGCTTGGTGTGGGTAAAGGTGGCATAGCTTAGCCAGTGGAGGAAGGATGATGAGGGACAGAACATGGAAACAACCAGAAACAAAAATTCCATTTCAGAAGCCTCTTTTTATGGGGACTCCAGTCTTAAGATCTTGTTTTGAAAAGTGTGAATGGAATTCTGACTAGAAAAGACTATCATATCAAAAACACATTCCTGAAGTTCTTGCTTTTGATGTGGTAGCTGCTTTTGAGATGATGTGTCACGTAGTTGGAGAAGATACTGCATACAGAAAACACAGTGAATTAATTCTGGTAGGGTAATTCTTAGGGGAGTATGGTAAAGACTAACAACTTCTGTTTGTTAGTACATCAGATGAACTGTGACACATTCACCTTTGTAGCATCCTTCTATAGAGGCAGGATTATAAGAGTATCAGTGGCATAGAAATCTGTAGGTGATCCGAAAGGCTGGTTACTGATGTTGACAAAAGTGAGATAAATTAAATGGATGCCTGAGAATTCAGTTATAAATGAGAGGGACCTTAAATACACTCTATCCCCCATCACCTGAAATTATACACAGTTACACTTAGACTGTAATTGCATGTAGACTTATAAGGTATTACTAATCTCTCGGATGAATAAAATGGTTTGAGAACATTTATTCCCAAAGAAAGCTATATGTGTTCCTGTTTTGATTCGATTGCTAAACCATGTTATCCTGGGGTGAGCTCTTTCAGCTTCAGCTCCTTCAACTTCACTGTATTAGCTTACATTAGGGCAGAATTTATCCTTTTCTTGGAGGTAAATTTCTCTAGCATCTTTGAAAAATATTTGACTGAATTTGGCTTTGCTGTTACTGTGTCAAGTTGATGGATATGCCCACTTAATTTTGTTGGATATTCATCTGCTGGAGGTGCAGATGGATATGAAGCTGGGTGGCCAGCTCCTGTTCAATTGCAGAAAAAGATAATCACCAAACAAAACCCAAGCAATTAATAGAGAATTTTTCATGATTTACTTAGAGGGGCTAACAGTGTTCACAATATCCTTATATTTTATTTCTAATAAATTACTGGTTTTCTGCTGCTGTAGTCACTGCCAATATCAGAACTTTGCCCTTGCTTTTTAACTTGTTCTATTTAATTAAAACGCTGATCAAAGTATCCTCTTGTAATGTTACTCCAACCCTGCAATGCACTTCTTACTCTTCTGTTGTCTCCTTTTGCCTGACCTTAAGCGGGATGACTCCTCTTAAGGTTAAGGCACCATCTCACTGAACGTTCCTTCCCCCCCCCCGCCCCCGTGTGACAGAATAGATGTCTGTTGGCCTGCAAATTGTTGTTTCTAAAAGAAAGCAGTAATTGTCCCATAGTCTAAGGCTACCCCTTGAATGCTGTCCAGGTTGTTTTTTTGGTTTTGNGGGTTTTGTTGTCCGTCCCGTTCCCCCCCCCATTTTAACCCATTACGCATAGGAGTAGCTCCCCGAAACGTACATCTACTGCATATGCCTCAAATCTCGTTTTAGCTTATCTTTGTTTTGCTGTAGTCATCAGCTGTTCAGAAGGTAGTTAGTAGAAGGTATGTAGAATTATCTTATCAGTGTAATCATTTTGCTTTATCCTCAAGCTTCCCTGAACTTGTATAATCTTCTGTTACTATTCCGTTAACTTCTTGAGACTGGTTTTCATTTAATGGAGCGTGTAGAGTATGGTTTATCCTGTACTTGATGGGGACGTATGCATGTTACTGCAGTACAAGTAATAATAAATGCTGTCCTCAGCTAACCTGTGCTCAGAAGTGCAAGGAGATATTTGAAAACCATTAATTTGGCTCCTGGCGATACGCCCAAGCAGTAGAGCAGGAAGAATAACAACTTTCTGGTAATATTTACCTGAACTGTGAGATTTGTAGTACAGAAATACAACACTTGGGACAACGTTTGGGGAAAAAGTAATGATAGGTAATGATGGAATTAGAACAGCCTAAATATGCTGTAATAAGATAGAGTAAGGCTATGTTTAATTGGTCAGCAACAGATTATAACCCTGTTTTAGATCAGGGAGCTGCGATGAAACAGTGACTTCAGATTAGCTTTGTTCTCATTGTTTCTTGAGGTCAGTTCAGATAATGATAAATTTATGCCATAAACGATAATTGGAGTGAGGTAGAAAAGCTAAGTGAGGTAGAAAAGCTAAGCTCCATGAAGCCTAAGAAATTGGCTAAAACTTTTTCAGCTTGGTCTCTTCTTTGTAAGAATGTAAAAGCCCTGGTGTGAAGTATGTGGTTTTTATTTTTTGATTTTTCTTCTTTTCGCAGAAAAGATGGTTTAAAAACTCCATTTTACTTGTGTGATAATGTATCTGTTCAAGTTTCTTAGACCGTATTGAGAATACCCCAGTGTAAATCATACATGTTGTGGATTTTGGTTTGGTTTTGTATGTGAGTGCCACTTGAGGCTTCACAATTTTTTGTAATTTCTAGTTATATTTTGTTCTGAACATCAAAATATTAGTGATGTTCAAGTATTTCAAAGGATTTTGAACACTGACATCATATAATTTAATAAAAAACAGATAAAGCTTCTTGCCAAGTTTGATTTTCCTAAAATCAATTAAAAATATCAGATAATATGATTCAACAAAAGAACACAAGACTGATCTTACTGAACAGCATTGTATTGCGCTGTTTGGATGAGCAAAAGTGGCAGTTGCCTCTTGCTGTTTTTGTTCCTATTGGTTCTGAAGTGAATAGGCTTCTACAACACGAACACCAGAATGGTGAATGCCCCCTTTTTCAGTCACACTGGAAATGTCAAACAAAGACTCTAATGACTACAGATTTGGAACTACTTATAAGTCTATACAAACGAGCCTTTCATGATTTCTGCTCCTAATTTAATGAATCTTGGCTATCAGGGCAGTTCCAGATAGACCAAAGCTAATAGTATGCCTGTGCTTAACCAAGCTTTAACAATCTTGCTTAACCCTTAGGTCTGTCATCTTGACATGGTTCCCAGGCAAAACAAAGACAAGTGGTCTATACCCTGCTCTGCAACTTAGCTGTGGCAGGATTTTAATTTCATTGATATCAATCTGAATTGTTTTATGGAATGTAGGTGTTGTCACACTTGTGGAAGCCACGTTTATTCAAAGTGGAATTAAGTCTTTACTTAATAAGATACTGAGCATTAGAATAATTTACCTATTCACCTTGGCAACCATGAGGAACATTTTCACCTGAAATATTTAATTCAGGATTAACTGCCTTTCTGTAGAATGTAACTGATTTAACATCTAGCTGTAAACTTCCTGAGGGAAGCCTTAGGTAAATTCTATGGTTTGTGTTATTTAGGTAGCCTACATACATGATCTGTGGATCTTGTGTAGCCTTAGAATCCATCAGTCTGTGTGTGAGTGCAATCTCTGTACTGTTAGATGAGGATGCCTGCCTGCCTGTGCTGTAGTTATTGCATGTAGTGAAGGTTTCAGGACTTTATTTCCAGAAATACCTGGAGTCATCTAGGTTTCTAAATTCACCCATTTAATAAAGTTGACTACATTCTGTAGCAGTTTTGGTGATCTTCCCAAGCAGTTTACCTCTTCACTACATTTGGCGAGATAAAAATTTTATGGTTCTTCTGTTACCGAAACAGCTTTTTACATAGTCTCATTTTCGGCAGATCCAGTCACGGAATCACGGAATTTTCAGAGTTGGAAGGGACCTC
>RSEF01000006.1:10090481-10102791 GCA_003993805.1 Himantopus leucocephalus
CCCCATGTCCCCAGTGGCTGATTTGGCCTAAACCACGACAGTGATCTTCAGTGACATGCTGATATGGGGAGCGGGGGTGGGGGGGGCGGGCGGGGATGAAATTGATAAGATACAAGAAATGTTGCTGATGAAGTGATTTTCGTTTAATACAGTCATAGGAAATATCAAAAATAGTCTTTTTTTTTTTTTTATTTACCAACTAATTGGGAGGGTATTATGGCTTTCTCAGGGAGCCAAATTGATTTCTGTTCTTACAAAGGAGATTTTGAAGTAAGCATAGCAATGGAAGGTGAATTTAATGTTTTACCTAATGAAAACGATGGGAAAA
Source organism: Himantopus leucocephalus (assembly GCA_003993805.1). NCBI lineage: Eukaryota > Metazoa > Chordata > Aves > Charadriiformes > Recurvirostridae > Himantopus > Himantopus leucocephalus. The sequence goes on from RSEF01000006.1 coordinate 10,090,810, forward strand.
AACTGCAGCCAAAACCTAAAGGAAAGCAAAACCAGAGCAGATGTTGCAACTCTGTTTTTCACACAGACATGCTTAAATATGTAGGGATGGCCTTCCAGGTATGGTTGTTAAGCTAATACTGCTGAATCCGCTCAAGATAGTATGCTTAGATGGTGTGACCACGGAGGTTTAATATTAAAAGAATAATAAGCTGATGGGCCAGGAGGCATTTTTTGTTCCTTTAAAATTGCACTGATTTTGTTTGGAATGTCAGATCAAATGTTAAACACTTGGACCGTGGGTACTTGTTTGAATTTTCTCTCTTTCAGCAATGGGAAACTGTTGAAAGCTAAAATCTTCTCTGTTTCCGTTTTTAAAATCCTAAATATTATCTTTTTGCCTCATTATCTCATTCTTCTTTATCAATCAGCTTTTGTTTCATAATTGCGAACTACGTTGGCCGGTATCATACTGTTCCAATCATTTTGTGTACTTTTACTGTACTATATAGCCTTATGCAAATAGCCTGTACAGCTGCGTGAGCTTATACAGCTTCCTGCATAATAAACAGAGGAAACGTGTGCTACACTAACTATGTTGCTGGGGTGTTGACCCTTAAAATGATAGCAGCTTACATTTCAGTGGGAAAACAGATGTAATGAAAAGGCAGCTTTTCTTTCTGCAAGTTTGATACTTTGAGAGGTAACTATTTTCAACAGTAAACAACGCAATTCGAAGATGGGTATAATGCTTCCACCAGGAAAATGGAAAACTTTTATCATAGCTTAGAATTTAGCATTTTTATAGGGAGACTTTGGAGTTTCTGACACACCGGATTATCTCTTGTCAATTAAATGTTTTCCATCTGTTAACATTTGCCCTATCTTTGGGTTGGCTGTTATGTCAAACAGAATTACTAGGTGTTCATCAGATGTTCGGTATAGCAGATAGAAAGCTGTTACAAGAGAATATTGTCATAAAGTCAGTTTTTTCACCTGAACAATTATCTAAGAGTGGCAGATGGCTATTATCTTTTGACAATATTTTACAGACATAAATGAAGTAGCTACCATTTAACATAATATGGTCTGCTTTGTTGCACACATTGTAAAACAGGTAATGCAAAAGGTCTCCAATTATACACCACTAATCTAGCAGAAGGAAATAGATGATAAATTTTCATATTTGTTCCCCCCCCCCCGGAGGAAATTAAATCTTTCTGAAGGTGATAAATTGACCAAATCCTCCAGCTGATCCAAAGAAAGACTTGAGTATTCCTCAGTAATTGCAAATTTCTTTCATGCTGTTTGGTGCAACCAAGGAAGATTGCCAACTCTTCATTCTATAGCATCTGCCCAGAAATGAACTAGGATATCAGCTATGCATTGATTTTTTAAGATGGATGTTACGAACTATTTCTCTGTAATCTGGCTAGTTATTTCACTGTTCAAAAAAAACCCCCAAACATTTCCAGTGAGGTAAGACTGGAGCTCAGTGAAAAACTCGAGGTAGTTCCTGGCATAAACTGATTCCTTTATATAATCCCTTATTCAGAAAACATTGCTTTTGCCATTTTAGACTTGAGGATTTATGACTTATCAAGGCCTTTCTGAGTTTTTAAGAGATATTTTCATGAAGTTAGATAATATTTTAGCTAGATTTGGATTTTGAATAGAGAATTTAGAAAGCAACAATAAATTTTTCACTTCCCAGCCATAGAAGGGCAGAAAACAGATTTATTTATGCCCTGTTTAGGGCCAAGTCATATTTCACCTAAGGCAATAAAACTGCAGACTTCAGCTCTTCTCTTTTGGCAAAGCAAGTGATATGGAAAATTGAATCTTTACTCTCATAGCACTGAGAATACAACTTTTTTTTGTTTTGTTTTTAAGCCTCTATCTGCTTTAATTCATCAACTGTGTAAGCAACTCTGCCTTGAGAAGGGGCAAGTGGGGTACAAAAGACCAAAGGCTTGTGGAGCATTTTGTGTGGCATAGTCCTCTGCTCATATGCTGAAGGAGAATCTTCTGTTGTAGTTAAGAATTTTCCCACAAATGGTCCTAATAGACTGCTGAAAAGCTGGTGGGAATGAAGAAAAAAATTAAAAAAAAAAATCACAAAGAAAAGTCGCAACTCTCCCCTTTTGTAGTTCATCTATGGGGGGGGGGGGAAAGAAGCCTCCCAGAATTTTTACCTGAGATTTATAAAGGTGTCGTGGTTTGGGACGGACTTGCCACTGAAATGAACAACAGATGCTCCCCTGACCTCTCTCTCCAGGGAGAGGAGGGAGAGAGAAAGAGACTTAAGAGTTTAGAAGACACTAAACTACTTCAATGAAAATATTAATAAAATAATAAAAAAACCCAATTAAATATATACAAAACCGTATCAAGCTTCCAGAATGATGATCATGTCACTGACTAACACTGGGGAAGTACGGGACTGGATTCAGTGACGGATGGGAACTGGATTGCAGATCTGGATTCAGGAACGCACAGATCGGGATCAAAGGCAGACCAACAGGCAGAGTCCTCCTCAGACACCGGCCGTTGAAGAAAGAGGGCTGACCCTTTGATCCTTGTATTTTTTGAGAGGGAAGGTTCTGAGGACTGTAATAAATGCTTTGATTATGCATTGCTCTGTAAATGCGAAGGGAACAGGCCCAGACTTGTGTATAAACAAAATAGTTTTCCTGTGTATTTTATGAACTGGATGCCACATACCAAGGAAATATGACATGATTTTGTAAGGCAAATAATTCTCCATTATCCAGTAGCTAAAGGGAAGTGTGAAAAGTAATACTAACATCTAAGATGATAAACCGAGAAGAAAAGTCTAAGTTAAGGCTGACAGCTGGTGGCAAACATTCTGAAGAATTTTATGACCAAATCTGTAAAATGACTTGCTGATGCAGAGAAGGCGTGTTTCAGTAATTTGTGGAGCCTGCATATGTCAGCCTTAGCCCATGCTCTTTTTGGCTGGCAGTTCTTACTGTTTTTTCCCCTCTATTTCACAGAGTTGTAAAATCATTCTGGTTGGAAGGGACCTCAAGGTCTAGTCCATCCTACTGCTCACAGCTGGGCCAACACTGAATTCAGACTTAAGAACAGAGATTTCACCACCTCTCGGAGCAAGCCTTCATTATTCTGGTGAACCTCATTATCCTCACCTGTTTCATTCTGACTGTTATCTCTCATTCACCAGCCAGAGTCAATTAACCTATTAATACAGAGTTAAGGTTACCTGACAATGTTTTTCCAGCATGCTATGTTCACTAAAACTTAAATTTGTAAAAAGTGATACAGGAGGTGAGGGATGTATGCTGATTAACTCATGTCTTCTTGGATCTGTCTGGAAGCACTGACTACTAGGTGTAAGTGTATTTAAACGGTAGAGGCACTTTTTGGAGCAGTTTAGCAAAGCTGGGTGTATAATGCAGGTCCATTGAAATACCACTTGCTGTGGAAGAGAACAGGGGGTTGCATTTGTCAGTGCCCACATTTGTGATCAGATGTAAGAGATGTACGTTATCATGAGGCTTCTAATGTAAACAACAAAATGTTGAAGTATCAGTCTATCTGCAGTAGTTGAGACAAAAAAAAATAAAAATCTTCTAGTTAGTCCAGGGCTGCCTAGTCTCCTGGTCTTGGCCAAATGGCCTTCTAGTCAGTGTTACCAGGAGTTACCACGGTCAGATTAAAGTTGAAGGGGTTTATCCCATTTTACTTCAAGAAGCTGAAGTTGTTGAATTTGTTTTTTAGAAAGGTAAATTACAGTCTCTGTAAAATTTTACTGTGTGTCGGTTATAGCTACTTTGGCGAAGAGAATGCTCTTTTAGGAGAGAATAATTATGGTTACCTAGGCTCATAGCTGAGACATGGCTAGACTGACTAAGATTTGCTATGTGCATTCTGGAAGTTAGCAGTTGGGAAGGGCGGTGCAGATTACAGACATGATTTGTGGTTGTGGTGATTTTCAAGGATTAAACAAGAATGCTATATTTCTTCTCCCTGACTGTCTTCTTTCATGTCCGGCTACCATCTCCAATTCATTATTTTTCCCTTCTTGTCCTACAAAGTCAGCATCATATTGCAGATATTAATACATAAAAAATTCTTTGTTGCCCTGTACATTATCATGCATAATGTGAGTATGAGCCACCTCCTGTAATTTTTAGGATCAAAACTGAGCTAAGCATTCTTAGCTTTTTATAGCCAGAGGAGAGAAATGGGCACCTCTAAGGCCTAAATCAGTTGAACACATTTACATGTGTACATAAAGGATGAGGTTGATTGTCCCTAAAATACATAGTTTTTCTCAGCTGATGTAAAAAGGATGTGTTGAAAATGACTAGGCCAAATGAAGAGGCTAGGGGCAGTTGTCTGAGTGCATGTCACCCCTGTGTGTTTCTGGAGGAAAGTGTTTCCTCGTTCTTGTAGCCCAGGAGAGAATTGAAGTATGTAGATAGAGAAGTGACTCCTACCCAGGAGGGTGTGCTTACGTTTCTGGTTTTTCAGGCTTCTCTTTATCTTTTGCCCATCCAGGTGTCCATGCTTCTGGTCTACTTTCACTCTACCCTTCCTCTCTCCAGATCATTATCTAGATGTCAGGATGGCCTTCATGCTTTTGCAGTGTACTTCCTGTTTTTCTGAGATCTTGGAGCTTGGCTTGTGTAAAGCTCTCAGAAAGAAGAGAGACTTAAACATGCTGAGAATTTATGACTCTGCTGCCTTCATTTCCCTGAGATCCTGGAATACATCTGGATGCTGAATGGGGAAGCTGACAATCCACAAACCTGTCTGTAGGATGCATTTTGTGCCCAAGAAATTGAGGGCAAGGATTGAAGCACAAGCAGTTAGTATCTCAATCCAACCAAATCTTATTGTAATCGTGTTAAAATGAACGAGGGAAAGAAATAAAACTCTGGAAAGGATTAATGTTGCTATAAGGTTCTCACTCATGCAGGGACAAAAATTTTCTGTAATCTGAAACCTTCATTAGCCAATTAAACTGATAGTTTTGGGCTGCCAACTCTACAATTAATAGACACTCACTTTAAGAAACATTCTTATTTTCTGAGATTCTTTTTTGGTGGTGATGTGGTGGTGGGATTTTGGCGCGTTTTTTTGTTTTTTCTTTTTAGCTTTCTTGAGTTTAAATGCTAACATCTTGGAATCATTTGTGCATATATGAATGAAAATGAACCTTAAGAAGAGGCTGCCAACTCAATCAATACTTTGAAATCCAAAAGAAATACACACTTGAGTTAGTATTTTCTGTGAACAGAACTGAAGTTAATGTTTCAGACTACAGGCTGAAGTTTCTAAAAACATAAACAAGAAATTTATACAATTTAAAGTGTTGCTTCTCTTTTCCTTCAAAAGTCATCTATAGTGACTTGCACAGATAGTGATAGGTCCTGAAGAACTTTCAGTACCTGGCCTAGGGGGGGTGCTTTTATGCCATCCCTCGTTTTCTCTGCCTACATTCATCTTTATTTTCCATCCCTGTTCTTTTGTTGTCTTGTAGCTTTTGTCATGCAGCCTTCAGCTCGCTGTTCGAGCTAGCCACCATATTTTTGTGCTTATGTCCCATGATACTGGGCACTCTTTTATTTTACCTTTCTCCAGGTTAGCTCATTCTTTCCGGGAACTCTCTGGCACACTTCTTAGGCATGTTCTTTCAGGAAAATTGGTCCCTACAGCCCATCACAGTTCCCCTTTCAGGAAGAGATTGTAGTTGTGGGCGACTTTCTCGGTGTTATTTAAAAGTAATAGTACTTTATTTTATCTAGCACCTGAAAACAAAAGTATTTGCACCCCTTTCTGTACATCAGTTCATTTCTGGTCTCTGTGTGCAATTTGTTAAGGTGTTTCACCATGCTCATAATGAAGATTTTTGTTTTTCTTTTTTCTTTTTTTTTTCTTCCTTACATCAAGTCCTAAGTTTCCTTTGCTTCAACTTCTGACCAATTGCCGGTTGGCACATTTGTCCAGCTTCTCAGGCTTGCTCTGAACGGCAGCCCTGTCCTCTAGAGTACCAGCCAGCCAGTCTGCCAAGTTGATGTCACCTCCAGACTTGCTGAGGGTGTGTTCTGTGTCATTGCCCAAGGTGTTAATGAAGAAGTTAAATGGTAATCAGCCTCAGCATTGTCCTGAAGAGCAGCTGTCCTAACTAGCCTCTGGTTTGACCTTGAACTACTGACCACTCCTCTGTGAGCCTGGTGGTCTGACCACTGCTTCATCCGCCTTCTTGTTCACCCACCCAGATGTTCTCTCTCTAGTTTTTCTGTAAGGAGGCTGTGGGAGACTGTGTCAGAAATGTTCTTGAAGTAAGCGGTAACCAGTCCGCTCCCCTCATCCACAGAGCCAGTCCTTTATCACTGAACGCAACCAGTTTAACCGTGCTTGATTTACCCTTGGTAAATCAATGCTGTTTGTTCCTAATCGTGTTCCCGTCCTTCATGTGCCTGGAAATGCCTTCCATCAGGTCTTGTTCTGTAACTTTTCCAGGAACTGAAGTGTGAAGCCTTAGTCCATAGCTTTCTGTATCCTCCTCCTTGTCTTTTTTTAAGATGGACATAACAATAGATGTTTATGTGCATTTTAAATTATAGCTGTATGTGTCTAAAACTGAGTGTTTTGGAAGCACTGTGCCTGGGTTTGAGTGAATACCAGACTGTTGTGAACCCTGCCTCTCCATACCGCTCTTGGTCTGATACAGAATGACAGTGTTGACAGCTAGGTTAGCAACAAATAATATTAGAAATTATCATGTAGTTTCTTAGTTTTGGCAGATAAAATAGATTTAGTTAATAGAATCAGAGAAGAAAGGATACTTATTTTCTTTTTTTTTGTTTCTTTATTCATCTAAAAATTCTTCTATTGAAGTTGCCAGCGGCTTTGAACATCGAGTAATTACCCGTGATTTCTTTTTTGAATAGTAAGACAATGTCTTGCTTGTAGAATGTAGATATTATATTAAAAGAGCCCCAAGTGCCAAGAAAATCTGTTTCATAAGATTACTCATAGAGATTTAGCCCTGAGTATTCTCTGAACTTCGGTATGTAGGAAAAAGGTGGGAATTAAAGGCAACTTCTTATTTGTCTGAATACAGGAGGAGTGATAACAGGGAATTTTATACTGGGACTTGCGCCTTCCACTTAGTGGGCTTGTTCTCTTAACTTTGGCACCAGAAATTGCTAAATCTAAGTGTGGATATTATTAATAATTATTTGCTTTCAAGTATCTTTTGGGGGTTCATCAAAGCATTATGATTTTGTGGGAGCATGTCTTTTGCCATACTAGGTAGTGCCATTATTGGAAAACTTGGAATCCTTCTCTGAGTAGCACTATAAGGTACCATGTCCAGGGAGCAGGAGTGGTCTGAAATGAACTTTACTTTTTGTACAAAGTTTCTTTGCTTCCCATTTTATCATGCCAACAGATGGTAAAAGATAGAAATCAATTTTGGTCAGGCTAAACTATCGCTGCATACATTTCCACATCTAATTTTATGGTTTAGGGCTTGCAGGAAAGTATTCTTTATTTTCTATCTTGTCTTCAGGAGATCAAACAAATTGAGTTTTCGAATGCTTCTTCATATACTATATTTCTTAAATTTCTAATAAATTTTTTTTCTGTAATGTTTCCATTTGGTACACAATTTTCTTGAACTGAGCAGAGAAACTTTAATAAAAGGTGCTTCAGCTGAGGCCTTACCAGTGGAAGGGCATCACCTGTCTTTTTCTTCAGATGGCATGCAAAGGAAGAGCTATTGATTTTTGTCCCAGAGACAGTCTGAGTCATGGCTTTGTCAAAGACAGCTTTATTATCCAGTGGTTAGCTCAGCTGAGATACAATTTTTGGCCAGTACGACTAACACCAAGATCCCAAAGGAAAATCAGAAGGTACAGTGCACCACTCATGATAATTGCTGTGGTGACCGTGGCAGTCTTAAACATCTATCAATCCACTGTTACAATTAACTCCTATACTAGACACTCTGAATCATGACAAGGAGATGGTATATCATCCTAATCTTTTTTTGTGCTTTGTAAAGTAGCATACTTGGATGGAAATCCCAAGTTGATCTAATGTGTTTTGTTAAGAGGAGGAAGCATTGGTGAGAAAGATGGTTTGTGCCTTGTTAAAATTGAGTTAAGCAGTGTTTTATTGATTGTGAAGTACTTCATCTGGGAAGAGCTTCAGAACATTGTGAGAGACTGTGTGTTGGCTATGGATATTTAGAAAGGCTACTGCTGTATAGTAGTGTGTGAGGGACAATGTCACTTACGCTTATTGAGTGCACTTGTCTCTGCATTCTGGAATGCTGACAAGAGCTCGTGAGTTTTTGACATAAGTATGGCATTTGTCAACTTCTGAACTGACCCCTTACATGTGACGTATGGATGTGGCAAGAAAAGATGTCGCACATCTTTTCTAGTACAAGGTGGATGGACATTGTACAGTTAATAAAATCTGTCTCAATCTTTGTCTTTGAAACAGTGTATCTGGAAGGATGTGTCACTTTCCAATTTACATTCCCTGATATTATTATGGTCTTTGACAGTTAGATTCTAAAATGACTTAAAAGTGTTCTTACCAGTTTGGAATGAAGCAGCTAATTGGGATCTCAGGCCACAACGTACAGGTCTAATAGCATTTCCATGGAGCATCTGGCCTCAAGTTTACTTTATCTTTCTCCGTGAAAGTGTTGTTTTTGACATCTGTTAGAAGGGTTTGGAAACTGGGAGCTTTCCATGGTGTTCTAGTCATATAGTATTTCTGTTAAGCCACATGCAATTTTTTTTTTTTTAAATTTACTTGCTATTCATATCACAAACGATAACCAGTTAACTGTCTTTCTCCATTATGGAAATTTCACTTGGTATGCATCAGAAGAGCCCTCCCTTTCTATTTCCACAGGACTAAACCCTTTAGTTGTTGTCTTTGCTGGACAGTTAAAAGGCAGTGTGTTCTTCACACAAAGGCCTTCAAAGTGGAGGTTGTGCTGTCCACTTCTGTAATTATCTCTAATGGTGTTCTATGTTACTTCATTTTAGACATATGTATGGCATGAGAAGTGGGGTTTTGTTACTCCTTTCTCCTGCATTCTGTGCATGTCAGCCCTCTGTTTCCTTCAGTGTTTCAGCTTTTTTAGCCTTATGCGTGTTCACAAAGTGGATTGTTTGGAAGCCTCCCACTGTGAAAAGCACACAGGGAGAGGTGCCTGAAAAAATAAAGAGGTGCTATGAACCTGTACGGCATAGGGTGGTCCCTGGAACCTCTTTGCACATCTTGTCTTTTGTGGCATGCTTTCACAGTTTCAGGTGTTGTGTTTGACATGGATGGAACTGAAATAGTTGCTAGTCCTCTGGTTGCCCATCTTCTTCCATGTAGATGGTAGTCTGTAGGTGTAGTTACAGAATATGCACAGACAGAACAAACAGTCACCACTAATAAAGTCACCACTGTTAAACTTTTCTTTTTCTGCTGACCTTGGAGATTGGTGACCTGTACTGAAAGGATATGGACATTCTATATTCACAGAAGCATTCTATGATGTAGCAGTTTCATAAACCGAACCAGAATTCATAATTTTTGTATAGGTAGAGACCCAAGATACTCATGCCAGACGCAGTTAGTAATTCATGATTACCTCACGGTATGTTTTCTCTGTCCAAATTACCATGATTCTCCAATTTACTGTATAACATAAAATGTAATTTAATATTGACATACTGAATGGCATTCGTGTGAGCTAACAAGAAACATGTAAGCTCTGCATGATTTCATGGCTTAGTGCAAGAGGAGTTTCACAGTGGTACTTCTGAAGATAGAGCAAATCTGTTATCTTCACGTCTTGCATTTCTAATGTTCTTGTAGCACGTTGTCTGAGAGACAAAGCGTATTTTAGATCTGCATAGGAAAAGAAATTCAATAACAAAACTAATATGGAAGCTTTTAAGAAGTGTTTTAAGCTTTAAAACCATAAACATATTCTCTTTTTCATTATATTTTATTGTATTACCCTCTGTACCATAACTTAAATTTTATATTTACATTACTTTGCCCCAAAAAATGGAATATGCCCTTCAGTATTGGGGGTATAGATGGTAATACTAGCATACATTACTGCTACTGTCTTCTAGCTTGATCTGAATTCTTACTCAGCTCTGTTACGCTTTGGTTTTATGACCAGTCTTAGTTACTTAGTACCAGTATTTTCTCCTTTGTCTCTGTCCTTCTTGCTGATGTTCTTTTTCCCCTTACTATGTATTTGAGTATGAAAAAATAGTTTGTTAAACACAAACACAGCTTTACTATTGCCATTTGAAAAATGTTGAGAAAAATGAATGTTCAGAAAGACAGAAGGGTAATAATTTTAGAAGAATTATTGTGTAATTCTTTGCTTAGCATCTTCCTGCATTTGTCTACGTTTTCATTTCTGACCGTGTCAACTGAACAGTTGCTTCCATCAGTCTTTAAGAAACCGTTTTATCCTTGTGCTTTCCTCTAGCCAAATGTTTGTTCTTTTTTAAATATTCACATTATGCATGAGTGACATAGAAATGCTAGTATGCCATGCTCATGTTGTATTTCTGTGTGTTATAACAATTTCTCTTTTCCGACTGTCTTACACAAATACACATCAAACTCCCTACAGTGAGGTGATTACATCACATAGAGCTGAGTGAAATAGCAACGAAAGGTTCGAGATAAGTGTCTCTTCTGTACTGAGTGTTTGGCGCCTTTTGTGTGGAAGTATGTCAAGCAGCTCATTTTGCCTTTTGCATAGGGCAACTGCTGCCATTTAAAAAAAAAAAAAAGGAGGACAGAGGAAACAGCAAAAGCAACTTTACAGTTCTACCTGCATTGGAGGGGACTGCCAGATATAAACATATTTGATCTGTAAGGGAGAGGGTTAGCTTATTTCAGCTCCCTTTCTTAGCAGAGACACTACTGGCTGCTGCTTTGGATAACCAAACAACATGCGCTTCTTCAGCTCCCAGGTGTTTCTTAGTCTTCACTTTATGAAATATTGAATGAGCCCTGTGAATGTTAAATGTTGTCTAATGTCAGAAGATAGCAATTACAGTGATGTATACTGTTGTGGTGTTGGTTTTTTGGTTTTGTTTTTGGGTTTTTTTTTAATAGTGCTATGGAAGAATAGTCCTTTTTTATTGTATCTTTCAGCCCTTTAGTAATGGGGTGATTTTGTGCATGTTTGTTTTTCTCTTAAAGCTTTTTACTAGGAGGTTCATGTTCAACCCTTTTACTCTCTCATCCAAGAACTGGTGTCTAAGAGACTTCTTGACTTTTAGAGGTTCTGTGTCATTGTGTTTCACATAGATTAACAGTATTTCCCTGCCCATTCCCAAACTTTGTGTTCTGTTTTGTGCCAGAAATGTAAAATTTTTAAAGTATGTATATTTGGACAGGCAGAAGGTGACTATAACGTGTATATGTTTTAATTAGTAAAAATGGATAGGCTTTGGATATGTTGTGGCAAATCATTTCACTAGAATTGACAATAAACCAGGTGCCATACTGTAGAAGAGATGAAAGAAACAAGAATTTCTTCGTTTTCTCAATGCAGCTTTGAATTTGTGAGGTGTTGGGGAATTCTAAACAGGAAAATTCTAATAAGGAAAAGAATATTGTTGGAATGAAAGCATGATAATAGAAAAGAGAAATCCTGTCATGAGGAGATGACAGAGATAGCTGAAGGAGGAAAGTACTGCGTGGCAAGAAGGCACAGTGAAATAATGTGGCTGTAGCAGGAAAGCCAGTGCTGTGTAATCGCGTTCATATACTGATAAATGATACTGTATATATGTGTATATAGATATATATTTGCAGATACTTATTTGAACATCATCAATAGTATATAAACCAGTAGGATACATAGTAATTCAGTAAATATATTACAATAAACAAGACATCTAAATCATATGGAAATGTCGTGGTTTAGGCCAAATCGGCCACTGGGGATGTTGGG
>RSEF01000006.1:10109387-10124329 GCA_003993805.1 Himantopus leucocephalus
TTTTTAAATCTTGAAGCAATTTCCTAACTTACTTCCTGAACTGATGCTGTAAGTTAGCGTTTCTTATATCAGACTGTTAGTGTTTTCCCAGTAACTTTATTCTTGGTGTTGAGGGAGGCTTAAAATAATTTCCTGAAACTGATTGCTGGGTTTGAAGTCAGAAGTGTTTAGTGATCTATTCTAGAAGATGGCTACAAGTAACAGACCTATTTTTATTCTTAGATTTCCTGGGGCCCTTTTTTTTTGGATATGCTTGTTTCTTAGGAAGGGGAGGCTAGATTTCAGGAAATGCTGTGAAGCAGATCTCTGAGGAAGTACTCACGGGGGAATAATATCCAATGGTAGTATGCCAAATATTAAAGAAAGATGATGTCTTGGTTGTAACAAGAATGCCAAAAAGAAGGTGGGAAGAATCTGAGAATGTGTCTTTTGGAAACGGGGAGGTACTCACTGTACGCTTTCCAAAATAGGCCTTGCTAAATTCAGAAATGCTGGGGAAAAGATTTCTGGGCACAGAGGGCTCTCAGGATGGCCAGGGGCCTAGAGCTGGTGACCTGTGAGGAAAGGGAGAGGTTGAGGGTTTGTTTAACCTGAGGAGGTGGTGGCCAAGGGGCAATCGAATAGAAACCTACAGCTTCTTGAGAGATGGTTACAGAGGCAATGGTGCGAGACTCTTCTTGTTAGACTGAGATAATACAACAAAGGGCAATAGCCTCAAGTTGCAGCACGAGAAGTTCAGGTAGGACATGGCAGGGATTGGGGTTTATTAAAAGAGTAGTGCAACACTAGAACAGAGGTGCAATGAAACTTCTGTCCGTGGAGGTTTTCAAGTCTTAGATAGACAAAACTATGACTGACCTACTGTAGTGTGGGTCTTACTTTTAAGGAGGAGACTGATCCAAATGTTACGTGGAAGTCCTTTTCAAACAACACGTTCCTGATCTTTTTTCTCATGTTAGACACCAGCTGCATTCATATGAGAGTTATCTTTTCTGGGTAATTAAATGTTTTAGTGTGTGCATTCATACTCTGCAGTAGCAATCTCAGATTCTTAGAGAAGAGTTCCTTCTCTTCCGTAGTGGCTTGCTTGCTGTTAATATGTAGTGTTAGTATTTGAGAAGGATTTTTAGTGTAAAAGGGTTGCAGATACCTCATTCTGAATCTGTCTGTTTCTCCAGAATGCTAGTGCAGGTTTCTTATATGAAGTATCATGTATTAGATGGAGGTGAACCATAGCAACATTGCAAATGGATACGGTCAATCTACGGGATTTAATCTCATATATTTGCAGATAGGCAGATAAACATTTAAAGCCTATTGGTACTCTATTTTTCAAAGCGTTAGTTTGCTCTGTCGCATGCTTTTTTAAAACTCTGTTGATTTGTCCCTCCCCCTTCCTGCGAGTTAATAGGAAGGTTTTCAGTAGTGCTCCAGATTTCTTCTGAATAACAACATAGTCATCTTGTATTTATGTAGTTTCTTAATAGTGTTAGAAGCAATGTTAGTTTTATTCATATAGTTTTATTCAGTTTCTAACCATTGTTTGTGAGTTGATGTACTTAAGAGTTGATAACTGATGTTCTTGGGTCTTTAGTAAAGCCTGCTACTCTGAGTCTTGGAGAAAAGTTATTTTCTGCATTGCAGGTTAGGAGGAAGTATTCTTGTAGTCAGCCTTTGTAAACTCTAAACTACAAGTAAAGAACAAATCTTCTGGAACTTTTTTAGTCTTTCCATACTCTCTACATAGAATTGAAAGTAGCAGGAAATCTAATTGACAATCACATTCTTGCCTGTCAGCAGTCTGTTGCAGTTGGAGTTCACCGTGTCTGTGCAGAACAGTCAGTACCCATTATAATTAATCATTCTCACTGTTTCTCTAGATTCTTATACGGAACTTTCTTTACCTAAAGAACTTCTTTCTGCTGATAATACTAGTATTAGCACTAATACATGTAAATGTTGCTAATTTAATTAGTCACTAGTTGATTAAGAAGTTTCAGGTAAATACTGAAGAATGTTCTTTTTAGTGTTGTTGGTAGCTGGTTGATTAAGGAAAGGTTTCTGTTATGGGGCAAAATATATACTGCAGGATGCAATTATTGTCAGTATACTGAGTGCAAACAGCCTGTTCAGATTGTTGCTTTGAATGCTTTTTTAGCTCTGGGATAAGAATCAAGGGAAGGAGCAAGTTGAGTAGTATGACTGGAGTTAGTTCAATATTCTACTTTTTTTTTTTCTCCTTTATTTTGTATGGGAGCTCATCCTGCTATTTTCAATAGACAGCTGGTACATGAGAGTATCATATTCTCTGTCTCTTCATCTTTTAGTATAAAAGTAAGAAAGGTACAGGCAATGTTTTTAGGCATGTGAATAGTTTCGTTCTTCACGTCAATCCTGTTTGATTTGGGGGCTGTTGTGTATCTGTTCGCTCTTTTGTGTCTATGCTTGATCTTTTGGGCTTCCAGTTATCTTCAAATTCCACTTGAAACAATTTTCAGAATCACTTTTGCCTTTTGTTTTAGGTTTTAATTAGGCATACAAAAAATGCTCTAAAATATTTGTGCTCCTAGTGGTAGATATAGTTAAATTAGTTTGATAACATAAAAAGATACACAGTTTCTATCCAAATGTATGTGACTGCTTTTGAAAGGTTGCCTAGACAGGTTCTGGTCAAAGTCTGGCACAACTCATACTGCTTTGAGAACACAGCGAACTAGATGACTTCTCAAGTTATTGGGTTGGGTTGGTTTATTTTTCCCTGGAGCAATGTCTGTATGTAGGAATTTGTGCAGATCACCTGGAGATGCCCCTCCTTTGATGCATACTTTGAGGTTTATTAAGCTTTTGCAGTCATCTGCTTAGAGGAAATTGACTTTTCACCTCCTGACGCTTGTTTCAGTGGCTGAAACTGCTCCCTCTTGACTGGTTTTATTCATTTCATGTTGCTGAGTGGTTTAAGGCAGATTTGGGGAACATGAGCCTTCTGAAACACATAGCAAGCAGGAGCCAGTAGAAGTGGGTTCCTTAATTTCCTCATCCAGACCTAAGCTTTTTTTGTGAAAGAAGGTGCTCAAGCACAGTAGCATTGTTCTCTACAAGAGAAGGGTGTTCTGTGTTTTCTTCTTAGAGACTTGCCATTATTTTCTTTAAAGGAGTGTGGGCAAAATGGTTGAGTGTCTCAAGACTGAAAACTTCTCTTCTGATATGTCTTCACCTTCAGGGCAGCCCGGTGTCCAGAGAGCTACTCTGCTGCTTGCAGCAAGAGATGGATATGATAAATTCCATCTCCCGTTATACCCAGATTTCTACCAATTTCCACCCTTTGTTATAAAGTCTTCTTCCTCGGCCTCCTTTTTCAGCTTGGTCAGCTCATGCTTCAACACTTTTGAACGGAAGTCTTTAAAAGCTTAGCTGCAATAAAAACACAGAGATCTGTGAGTCTGGAGATTGGATTGCTCTTTTGGGTTTAGAGTTGTATTTATGACATAGCTAGATGCTTGATTATAAATGTGCTTAGTGTGTTGGTATGTACAAACAATTTGATTTGCTTAAAGATCTTCTAATTGAATACCTTACATATTAAAATACAGTGTTCTAAGTGTCTGTAAGAATGATGTATACTTTCAGAGTATTCAGGAATGTAATAGGAGAATCCCGAAGCTGTCCAAATTGAGGACCCCCCTACAGGTTGTGTCAATATGGTAGCAGCTACTCCAGGCTTAATCTCAAGCTGGGAACTATACTTCCAGCTCATCTTTGTGTTCCCACATGGTGAATATAGTTTGGCTCTGTAGTAGGCATAGGTGTGGGAAGAATGCTACTAGGACAGCATTTCCTGCCTGAACACTCATTTCTTACCTTCCTGGAGTAGAAATGGTTGTCCAGAAGGCTGGCTGTGAGTCATAGTTGCGATGTGTTGACTGAAGGTATTCTAGAAGAAATTGCCATTTTTAAAATGAAAAAGCAATTACAAAATAAAAAGGCAAAAAGCCCATGAATAACACAACAAAAGAGTCATGAGTGGTAATAAAATTCAGCTTAAAGTCTAGAGAGAACCTTGAGTTTTTGTCACCTTGGCCACAAACAAGCTACACAATGTTTTTTCGCTTTCTGCAACTAGCAGACTTACTGGTTTCAAATGATTACATACTATAATGCAACCTATTTCTTATGTATACCAACATTCCTTTACCACTGTTCATTTAAAACAATTTCAGTAATGCCATGTTGTAGTATTGAAAGTTTATGTGGTCGCTTATACCATGAGCGTCAGGATTTAGGAACTAATTTAAAAGCCACGGAAACGGCTGGAATGATTGCCACTAACTCCGCTGATTATGTCTCAAACCCCATATGTCCCAGTTCTTATTTACTGAGTTTTACCGATGTTCATTATCATATTGAACAGTAAAGAACAGGTAGGGTACCAGTGCACAGTACACTGAGGTGTTACAGCAAAGACAGGAAGTAGGCACACAGAGTTCGTCTTTGTCACGGGGCAGTGTTTTCTGAATCATTTTGAGGCTAGCTATTATTACTAAGTTTAGAGTCAATATTTTTCTGGCACGGTTCAGAAAAATATCTTTTCTGCAATTGAAAGTGTTTATTGGTATTTCCCTGTAATTAAGAACTTGAGGATTTTGAGTATCAAGCTATATTTTTCTTGTGCTTGCTTTTTAAATGTCAGCAATCTTCCATGAAATGTAATTCTTCTTGTTTAAATTATCTCATTCCAAGTTACTATTGTAGTAGATGTACTACTACAAAGTAGTGTGACCTTTTTCCCAAATACGTTTTGCCAAAGGCAATTTTGTCATTTATGTTTTTGTGGTTTGCTAACGTATATGTCAAAATCAAAGTATCTGATTCTGTCTAAAAAAGTGTTCATTTCTTATGTTTCCCAGTGGGATATGCAAGGGATTTTTTTGCCTTTGGGCCAAAGAAAGTTGGGAAGGTTGTGCAGGGCTGTCCTTTCTGGGATACTATTATATCCATGCTGACAGTGAGTTGGTCTTCAAAACATCAGCAGTATGTAACAATCTAAACATTTCCCTTTGCAATTCACTTGGGTAGGTTACCAGAAATACTGTCTTTTTAGAAATCTATTTCCTAGTAGTTGTAGTATCAACTTAAAAAACCTGAAAGTAATTGAATTAGCCAGAAGGGTAGATTTAGATTAGCTATTAGGAAGAAGTTCTTTACTGTGAGGGTGGTGAGACACTGGCATAGGTTGCCGGGGAAGCTGTGGCTGCCCCATCCCTGGAGGTGTTCAAGACCAGGTTGGATGGGGCTTTGAGCAACCTGGTGTAGCGGGAGGTGTCCCTGCCCATGGCAGGCGGGGTGGAACTAGATGATCTTTAAGGTCCCTTCCAGCCTAAACTGTTCCATGAAATTTGATGTCTCAGTTTGTTATTGAATTGGGTCATTCTTTGTCCCTCAAAAAGTCTACTTAGTGGAAACACTACTTTTGTAAAGGGGAAGAAATGCCTTAGTCAGAGTTTCTGACCTTGTTTAGTTGAATAGTCTTTAATTTTTTTAGATGGTTTTGTAATTGAAACTCTGATTCAAGAAATCCTTAAAAATTGAATTTTAAACCCATTCTTTCATAGCAAAAGAAACATACTTAGAGTCAAGCATTCGCTTGGTGGTTTTTTTGGTGAGCAATGTGTTGTGCAGTAATTGGGACCAAAATGCAGAAGTAATCAATCTGGCAGCTTATGAAAATAGTGTGCTCCTTCAGTGCAGCAATTGACACACACCAACCTGTGCTAAAGGGCTCTAGAAGAAAATCATTGAGCTGTTGAGTTCATTAGAAGTTAAATGGTGATCAGTAAGCAAACTTGTTTCTTTCCAAAATGATGCAGTTTGGTTTTATACTGTGTCTACAGATTTATCGCAAAATGTAGAAACAAGCATTCTTTGACGTTGTGTGAGTGACAAAGGCTTCCCCTTGTCAAGATGGTGACTCATTTCTATTACTAGGACTCCCATGCAGTAAGCACTGCTCAGTAGAAAAAGAAGAGTCCCACGCTAGGTACCTTAAAGTAGATGCTCCTCTGCTTTGCAAGCGCTTGGTCTTGTTCAAGTTGTGTTTCTTGCAGTCATTAAGAGCCTTTTCTGGACCAATTTCAAGCTGTGCCCTATTATATGTTTTCTGTAAAAGGTAAAACTGAAGATAACTGTTTCAGAAGATGTACTACCAGTGATTATTACATTTACATAGGTAACAAATGCTAAATTCCACTCTGGTTTCTGTTCTGTCTTAATGCAGCTACAGCAATTTAGAGTGTTTCTGGACACCTTGGGAGGGTGTTGAAAGTAAGGGCAACACATAGAAAGCAGCTAGCCCTATGCGGTTCTTGTTAAGTCCAATGTAAGGGTCTGTTCCCTTTCCCATTTGAGAGTCAGCCATATTTGTTACTACGTGTTACCTAAACTTAATTAAACTTAATTGGAGTAAAACCTATCTTGAAATGTGCTGCCTGGTTTTCAACCATCTGTCTTAAGTATGTCTGGAGAGTGTTGCAGACATTTAATTACTCAGTATGACAGGAAGGAGTCCCTTTGCTAGCTCTGTCCCTTTAAAAATGGCCACGTTAGCTACAATATTAATTTTGAACTCCGTGACTCTTTACTGTGTCTGTTAGCGGAGGGATGCTTTTTAGTCCATTGGCCTGTGCTGAAGGCATTTAGGGAGAGCAGGATACCAGCTACTTATTATGCCTAGGTAACTCTTGAAGAAAAGTTCTATGAATTAACAGTCTTCACCCCTGCTGATCTGTTGAAGCACAGTATGCTTAACTCCTCTCTGCTCAGGGGAGATGCCTTTCACTTTAAATTTCTTTCCTGTCACTTTCAGCTTTTAATCCATGGCAAGCCTTTGGCCCTTGCCCTGTAACTTTTTTCCTTTTTTTTTCTCCCCTCTCTAGTTCCATGTATCAGCTGTTTCCTTTATATTAGCATTTTCAGAGCAGTGCAGCAGATTAGAGACACCCACTTTTCACAGGCTAAGGCATTCGGACGTGGTAGTGTTAGATCTGTCCAAATGTTACCAGTGTATCTTCAGCAAGGCTTTCTGTGGGCATGCTTCCCCTCCACTCCCCTTTGGGAGGGGGGCAAGCAGACAATGTAAAAATGCCAGTGTATGCTTCTCTTGGTTCTTCATACATTTTCAGTTCATTTTTAGAGATAATGCTAGGGATCTAATTTTCAAGAGTAGTAGTTGCATTTAGCTGTTTGCATTGCAGTTTATGGAAAAGGCAGAGCCTTTTAGCACAGAGTGATCCGTACAGTTTTAATAAGAACATACAGAAAGACTTCATAGGCAAACATGCTAATACCTACAATGAGCGCTACTTTTCTGTATAAACACAAAAGTGTAATCAATATAGCTGACATTCAGAAATTATCTCAGAGCAATTTTGTTTCTTTTACAAAGTCCCTTTCCCATAATAACTTGCCATATATCCGTGCACTTCAGTGAATGTAACACTCTCATATACATGTCTGAGATTTGCATTACCTAAAGACCCATCTTAATTGGTTTTCCCTGTTTACCCTCTGTATTTTTCAAAACTGTGTTTGTAAAAAAACAATTACCAATTAATTTTAATAAAGTGTGTATGCATTTTTTCCAGATAAGTCAGTATGTTCATGCAGCATAAGCTGTGTTTTGGGGAAGATTATAGGATGAGAATATAACACTGCACTTCAAAATACAGTTGGTTTTCTGTGACTTTTCACTAAGAGGAATTCAGAGATACTTAGAGATACTTAGTGACAGATATTTAGTGTTTGGCCATTGATTTTATTGTTCTGGCTTGCTTTCCCCAGCACTTCTACATGGTTAAATTAAAGTAACCAGCTTTCTTATCCTCCAAATGAAAACCGTAACTTGCCACATCCTACTCACTATGACAGTTTTTAATTGGAAATGAAATCAGATACTAGGTAATAAATATCAGAGTGCTTTGTCTATCCTGATGTAAGATTAGCAAAAGATCAGTGAGAGTGGCCTGCTATCGTACTGATATTGTTTGATAACAGAACCAAGTGCTAGAAACAGGTTGGTTAAAGAGTTCTTAATATCCCTCCAGATTATCCTCTGTTCTTGTGGACAGCTAATTCTCTTCTCACTGATTGAGAACAGGTTTCATTTTTCTTTTTTACAGTTGTGAGCGATAAGACAAAGAGATTGTAAAATCTGTCAAATCTGGTGTTTTGGTTTTTTTTTTTGGACTGGTCTTCAATAGGTATGAGAGTGCATATGTGTGTACATACAGCATGCATGCACTTGAATAGAAAGTTACAGAGGTGGAGTTTAAAATGGTAGAGAAAGTGTTACAGTCATACTCAAGAAAATAAATTAAGCCTGTCTTCTGAAACTGAAAAATTGTAATATGTCACACAAAAGGTGAAAAAATAATTTTGTGATACTTTTTTCTTTTTAAAAAAATCATTGTGTTGACAGACACATGTCTGGTATGTTACAATAGGTATGTTTACAAACAAGTCCACCTTACCCAGGAACAGACTGTTTTTTGGAATTCCTTTTATATTGGATGAAGCCTGAATGCTTTGGGGATCTTCTGAAGATGCTTGGAGGTGCACTAAGAGATACAAGCTCAGGGCATAGGCCAGGGTAATGCTACCTAGTAATTTCTGGAATGTAACAGTAAACATGTAGAATAAGCAGAAATAACTGAGTGTGAGGAAACACACACTTTAGTCATGGCAATGTTAATATATAAAACCTTAGTCAAAACTGGGGGTTGTATTGGACGTGGAATAAGAATACATTCCATGTTCTAGGGTGTCTGTTTCCCAAATAGGTAGACTAATACAATGGTGAATTTATTGCATGAAGTGAATTCTGTCGTCTCTTCAGTACTTCTCTCCAGATCAGTCTTAATAAGATTTCTATTTTAGTTCAAAAGAGGTAATTCTTTTTGAATGCTCTTAAATTACTTTAAATATCTTTAGAATGACCTTTTCAAAGCTCAATCTTTTTAAAGACTAAAATAGTCTAACTTAGCCTGAAATATCCCATTATATGCTTTGTTAAGCATATTCTTATTACTTCAAATTTTATAGGAATTACCATACTACACATAAAATTAACACTCGTACGAATCTGACTGGTTTAGGGTTTTTGCTAATTAACGCCGTTCTCTAGCTTAAGCAGTATGTAGCATTATGCTTATTCACCAAAAACAACCAAGTTTTGCAGAGATTTTTTTTTAAGTTTTTTTTTTTTTTTGTATTATTATTCAACTCTCAGGATTTCTCTTCCCCACCTAAATTACTGAAAAGCTCATTCTCTGTTCAGATAGTCTCTCTAACGTGTAATGAAGGGACTCCCTCACAGGAAGACCTCCATTTCCTCCTAATGGTTTGTATGGCATTTCCTGTGTCATATGCAGAACATTTGAACAATCCCAATTTGGGAGTATTCGTTCAGCAGCCTTTAGAAATTGCCTGATGTATTAGTCACCTCCCTGCTCTTGCTGGCAGAGCTTTGGCCTTGGATATGACAAAGCCAGTGAAGGAAAAACTTCATTAGAAATCTGCGGTAACAAATTCTAGTTATAGAAATGGAGGCTGCAATTCACAGACATTTTAAACAGCTCTGAACGTAGCTTTTATTGACAGCAGTGGTGCTGCCTGCCCCATCCATCTGCCTTTTCCTACCACCTTCCTTGTACCAGTACTAGCATGTCAACTATCTGGCCTGGTAGCAAGTTGGACTAGAATACTGAGCCACCTCAAAACTAGCTTGGCAGCTCAAAACCAAGGTCTTTACCTGTATCAGTTCACTGAACTTTGTCATCATGCTGCTGTATCATCCCTAGTTTTGAAGTGAGGACATGTATGTGGAGGTTTGATGGTAGTCCGCAACTGGACTGAAGGTGAACTGAAGACTCTGTGTGCCCCATGAAATTCACTTAAGAAAAGTAGTCATGCCTCTTTTTTTTAACATACAAACTTAGGGTATTTACTGGTCTTAGCTTATGTGTATCACAAGAGATTCTCTTTAGTGCAGATGCCTCTAAATTAAGGCCAGTGACTTCAGTTAGACTAAAGAAGGTCATGCTGTTCTGTACCGTGAACTGAATTCAGGAGTGGATGTTTCCACAGCACATAAAGGCCCTGCAATAGCAGGGAATTGATGAGATAAGACAGGCCCACATGGTCCACACTGTCTGCTAAGAAATGCGAAAAAAAATATCTGAAATTCTTTGCCAGTTTGACCTAGGGGGAAATGTCTTTCTCATTGGAGATCTCATGGTCAGTCTGTCCTTAAGCATGGCAGCAAAATGCAGTAGGTAGAGAGCTTTAAAAAAGGTAAATTATTTATATCATCTCAAAGTATCTTTCTGCTCTTTTGTGACCTGCCTCTTAATATCTCATACAGGGAAATCCATCTACCCACTCAAAACCAAAACCACCTCTCTGTGTTTTTTCTGGACATTTGTGCAGTGAAGGGAAAAAGGTCCTCTGAAGTCATCATTGATATGTTGAACCGTGATGTTTAATTGCAGGCAGTGCCGTAATTCTGAGCTGCAGTGTTAGATGCGTTTGCCAGGCTGTGCAAGGACTGTGGAGAGCGAGCTTGAGTAGGGGAAAGTCCAGAGGCTCACAGATTGCAAAGTCTCAAGCAGTTACCCGTACCCATACCCCTACCTGTCCAGTCTGCTGTCTTATGAAGGAACAGTGACTTTACATATGTCTAAATTGTCTTGGTACAAATTGACTACATGTTTTTCAGGTAGGAAGTTGAATCCCTGTCATGGGTTTAAAAGGGGGATAAATTAGGGCCTTTTTAAACATGAAAGCAGCAATTTACTGGATTGCCATTCATTAATACTACACACTGCCAATAATGAGGTCTCATTCATTATCAAACACTTCTCATATTCAGGACAGTTAACTCTTAAAAATCTTGCCCTTATTATCTGTAAAGATGTAATACCACAAGACTGCTGTCATATTCAGCATAGCTTACATATAAATATATATGTAAACATACACATATATTAGAAATAAATATTCTATACATTTATATATAAATATAAAATTTTCTAAATATTTATATATATGCTTAGCTGTGTTACTAAATGCTTGTTGGTTATGCCAGTAGTCTTAAAACCTGCAAGTGCATAGTGTTGCAAAATGCTTATACAGTTTCTGGTTTCACTATTCTAGTATGCATATATCTGGGTTAAAGAGAAGCAAATACTAATTATATCTTGCTTATATATTATTCAGTTCAACCTTTTGTAGTGAATGCAGAATAATCTTTCTTTTCTGTAATTCCATTATTATTTAAATGTATTTTTTTAACACATCTAATGAAGGTGTCTCTATCAGTCATTAAACAGTTTATTCCATTCTAAATAGCATGCCTTGGGTGGTGTAACTCAGACTTCTGCCAGAAGAAGCCCTTGTATTTCAGATGGTATGCCTTGGCCAATGCAGTTGTCTTAGCTTAAACGCTTTTAATTTTATTTATTTGTGAACTCCTGGTTTATCATTTTGGATTGAGATGACATTAAGAATAGACATAATACTTTGCAGTAAAATTGTTACGGGAATATACAATTTTTTTACTACCTGAAATTCTTAGATATGACTTCAGCAGAGATTTGCAAATGCTTATTTTTAAATCACAAGAAGTGCAAACTGCTCTTTGGTCTCAAAGAGTGAAATGAAATAAAGAAGTACTGCATAAAGATGGTGCAGTTATTAAGTAGATTTCCTGTTTACTCTAGTATGAACCTGTATTTAAGTGGTAGCTGTGTTTTTAATCTTTTCAACCGTATTTTGCTTATGCTTCACTTTAGCTGAATTCCTGCAACTGGAAAACTACTTAAATCCTCTGAAAGCAAACTGTCTATACCCATCACACTGACTTTCATGCTAGATGATCAGATTATGGGGGTTAATAAAATACTTGAGATACACACCACTTGCCACAACTCTCTGCTTATGCTGCCACAGGAGGACTCATCTGAACTTCTTGCTGAAAGATGAAGGACATCCTTAAAGCAAATCTTTCATTCCCATGAATAAATCCTAGATTAGTTCAATCAAATATAGTGTACAATTCCAGGATATATTATCGAAAAGCATCGTCAGGAGGGTAGAGTTCAAGCATTTATTCCTTTTACTACGTGGCTTTCTCAGTGCTAAGCAAAACTAGATGAACACAATAAAAATTGAACTCAAGCTATGCTGAAAAGCATGGAGGAAAATGAAAAGGCATGCAGAGAAGAAATAATGAATTATCTCACATGACAAGAAAAAATGGTATATTTTTTCCTAACAGAAGAGTTAACTGTTGCTTTGCTGCTTTACTACTTTTATTTTTCTTCTTCATTTTTACTTTACTTTTGTTTCTGCTTTTCTTTCACTTTTGTCTTGTTTTTTGCTTTACCATAGTTGCTTTTTTGGAACGTTAACCTGAGGGATGCAAGGTATGCCTGTACCCTTGCTGCTTGCCTGTAGCATTTACTTGCTGTCAGGATTTAAGTGTACATGGCAACTCTTTCCTTTGTAAGGATTGTATAAGCTTGTTCCTTTAAATCCAGAAGTCAGAACGAGTGTTAAAAAATTATCATTTATTAGCTGCCTGTTACCAGAATAGATTTCTTTTTCCTAATCAACAGCTGCTGACAATTTTTACCTACAGAAATTAAAAGTGTCAATGGTACATTGCTCTGAAATGGAAATGTTAAACTTCTACTCTTAGAAAAGGAGGGGGATTTCAGATTTGATGGACAATATAGTTCCTGTATTTAGGAAAGTGTCTGTGTTAACATATTGCAACATATGGGGGTCTAATCAAAGGCGAGTATCCATCTCAGTGTGATCCCAGACCTACTGAGATCAAAGCAAGAGCCCCTTAAGGTATGGATAGGTATTGGATCAGGTTCTCAAAGTTCAGTAGGTGCTTTGTAAGATAGAATAGTGAAAAACTGAGTTCAGTTTTTCAGGGTGCTATAAAGAGTTGTAACAATTTTTTGAAGTTGTGTCTTTCTTCCATTGTGCAAAATGGCTTGAGTTTTCCTCGTAATGATAAAAATACCTATGCTGTGAAGAGTTGATGAGCCAAGAACATGACTAAATGTTAGGAGCATACTAGGCAATTGGCTCTGTGATAACTGATTTAATATAAAACCAGTGTATCTCGTATCATTAGGTGTTGTGTTTAGAAACTATACTATGGAAGGCATTTTAAAAAACAGGATCAGTGGATTTATTGTGTGAGCTATGAAAAAATACTCTAATGTGGTCCAGCAATTGAGTAAAATTTAATGCTCTTTGGGGAAAAACTTGGTTTAGTTTAGAGGACATTTTGGATAAAATATAAATTGTTTGACTGAAGAGATTTTAAACAGTAAATAACATGGTACAGCACTTTTAAATAGAAATGTTGCATTGTGTATGTGACCATTTTTAATATTATACTTTTTACTGTTTTTTGTCAACACTGTTTTTTCCCCAAAAACTTTTTTATATTTTTGTGTTTTTATTTTTGTCTCACAACTGTGCTTTGATTTACATACACCATGCTTTCATACTGTTTCACTGTGGCACCTTGATGTGTGAATAATGGCCTCCACTCTAAAGAAGTGTTTTTGTATGTACAATAAAGCATAACACATAAAATGTACATTTAAATATTCTTTAATATTTAAACCGTTGTGGACAGAGGACATAAACACTATTTTTGGAGGTGAATGTGGCATAGACATTTAAAAAATAATTTCCATGTATCATTATTAATAGGAGAAAGCAAATGACACTAATTCCTGTGATTTCTTCGGGTTCCGATTCATTTTGTATTTGTGCAGTGTTTGAGTGCAGTGTTCTGATTGTCATCTTGTATTCGTATGGGTCATGTCCTTTTTGTGTTACCTGTGTTGTACTATAATACATGTGTTACACAGCAATGCAAATTTAATTGTGCAGTAGCACAGAAAGTAATACCGGTCAGGAGATTTAAAGCCCACCAAAAATGTCAACAGAAATTTTTTTTCTCCTTTAAATGTCAGTCACTTCTAGTAGATGTAATGTGAATACATACTGAAAATGAGGCAATTTTTTACCTTGCCACCTGAAAAGGCTTTCCAGAGTTGGTAGGTCCTTGACACTTAGAAGCAAAGAGAAAATCACTTCAGGCAGCATTCTTCGTATGCATACCTTGAGATTAACTGCATCTGCAAGGGGTAATTTCCTTGGTAACATAAGGTACAAGATCACTGGTTCTGTTATGAGTTCTTGTGAGCTCTTGGTGCCTAGAACAATTTTGAGCTCATTTTTGAAATCGGAGACTTGGAGATTTTGGTGGAGTACTTCCGCTCTTGTCGCCAATTTTTTACCTCTTTTTCAAGCTAAAATACATGAGATCACATATAGAATCATAGACTCATTTAGGTTTGAAAAGGCCATCAAGATCACTGAGTCCAGCCATTAACCTAACACTGCCAAAACTACCACTAAGCCATGTCCCTAAGCGCCACGTCTGCATGTCTTTTAAATACCTCCAGGGATGGTGACTCAACCACTTTCTGGGCAGCCTGATCCAATGCTTGGTAACACTTTCAGCAAAGAAATTTTTCCTAATCTAAACCAATTTTTTCCAATCTAAACCTCCCCTGGTGCAACTTGAGGCCATTTCCTCTTGTCCTGTCACTTGTTATTTGGGAGAAAAGACCAACCCCCACCTGGGTACAACCTCCTTTCTCCTGTAGAGAATGATAAGGTCTCCCCTCAGCTTCCTTTTCTCCTGATGCAGTTGTAGCCTTCTTGCAGAGATATGGCAAGAGCATCTGGAAAGGTGAGGGATAAAACATGTATTTGGGATCCATCAGTAAGTCTAGACTCTGCTGCCTTTCTAGAACGAGAAGATAGAAATCTATCCAAATGCTTTAACATCA
>RSEF01000006.1:10144801-10163105 GCA_003993805.1 Himantopus leucocephalus
AGAGCGAACAGTGTCTGCACAATATGCTGTTCATTTCAGTAGTCAGAAGAGGCCCAGCTAAAAAGTAAAGTTACTGTAGAAAATAGGTCTGGTTTTACCTCAAACCAGGACAACCATTCTTTTAAGACCATTATATGGGTTAAATACATTAACTGACCTTCCAGATTCAAAATATGTGGAGCTTGCAAGACCTAGGATACTGTTCAATAAGAACGCATATATACATATACCTGTACTTATTTCTGTTGAGTGTTGGTATAAAACCGGCCAGCTATTCAAACGCTACCTGTAGCAGCTGTAGCTTTTTTTTAACCTACCCCTTTTACCATTTGAAATTTTAACCTATCCCGTTTGAAATTTTAGCCTAAGAAATTCCAAAGAATTTGGGATTTAAATAGCGTATGATCTCTTCAATGGTTCCCACCCTTTCTGTATTTCCCAAACCACCAGGCTCCTGCCAGAGCTATAGGTTATTATATGTAGCTATACAGAACATACAGAACGCATGGCTGGTCTAGCTATACAACTCGCAACAAGGGCTATCTCTGCACCTTAGAAGAACCAAGCAGAAAAATTCCAGTATCTGTTCCAGTATCTAGTTATCTTACTGTGTAGAGCATTTAATTACATTCAGATGGTAAACTAAGATAATTTTTGACCAAATGTTGGATGATATAATAACAAACAGAACATGGAGTTTTTAGTCACTGATAGTTGGCGTACAAATCTCTGTAGAACAGAGGAAGAAAATGACTGAAAGAGATTATTGAAATTTAATTCTTCCAGCTAGAAAAAAGAAAATCCCTAAATCCCCAAATGAACAGGATAGTGGGGTGAAAGAATGTAAGACCTAAATTACCCCACCAACCTAGGTAAGCAATGAAATTCTGGCCTGACTGAAACTAATAGCCAAGTATCTGCCGACTTGCAAGTGGACACAGTTTCCCTTGTGAAGTACTGGCAGCTCTCTCATCCTGTTTGCAATTAGGACCGCTAATGTTCAGTGAGGAATACCACTCATGCATTTTTACACGATGGGGCTTTAGCTGTGTGACTACCTCTGGAAATGCACCTGTAAATATCTGTGGTGGTGATGTATGGATGCCCCAGACACTTGTTTCACCTTACATGGTAGCCAGGTAGCGACGGATTGCATCGTCCCTGTGCCTGAATTCCTCTCCCAGCAGCTCATTCATCTCACTCATGCTTTGCTCAACATGGAGCACAGGTAATTACAGCACAACTGGAATCATAATGAAGACTGTAATGCTATTTATAGACTCTTTATGACATTATCACATCCAATTTCCTTCCAATATTTCATGGCCATCAAGCACACAATAAAACTAAAAGAGAATGGGCCAGATCCCTACAAGGATTTAGAAAGGCTTTAAGCACTACAAAGGTTCTTCTCATCAAAAGGGGAAATCATTAACTGCCTCCCCCTCCTCCTCTCTCCTCTCATCCAAATGAGCAGCCTCATGACTTCAGAATGCCTAAATTCAAATGTTGCTGTCTTACTTTAAAGGCTTTGCACGTGCATTAAAAGGTCCCCAGACAGTTCAGCTCCCACTCATGCTCAGAAGTTTTGTCATCTCGAGAGCTGAGCAGTCCACTGTTCATTTTATGGGTGACTAACAGAGGTCAGAGGGTTTATGCATTAGCAGTCCCTGGAGCAAGGAACTGACCCCTGTTCTTCTCTAACTAGCCAAGAGGAACAGCGCACTGTCTCAGGCTTTTACCATAGTCAAACACAAATAGATACTTTCTTTACTTATATAGACACTTCCTTTGGCTCCAGCAAAGTGTGTAGAGACTTCTTACTCCAAACCAGTTTCCATCTCAATGGCCCAGGCTTCCCCCAGCTGGTGGCTTGATATACTGTCCCAAAGAGAAAGGAAATGCAAATCTGTTTTCAGCCTTGCTAAATGATTTACTGCTTACATAGCTCTAATAAAAGGGAGTTCAATAATCACTAATTCCTCATCTTTTGCATTGTTCTACTCTTTAAAAAGTGTGGGGAAGGGCATTTTGTTTGCGCATTTTCTTTGTGCTAGAAGATGCACAGCCACATCTATTTTTGTGGGCCGAACTATGGCACTTAACAGGGGAGGGCTAAACCCACCCCTGAGCCTCACCTACTTCCATTTTGGCTGGGCCCAAGCAGCTCCCTAGTGAGCCCCCTCACCCTGTGCAGCTTTCTGTGCAGCTCCTCCGTCATTCTAGACTGTAGCCCTCTTCACAGGGAATCAAAATGCTTGATATGGATCCTGTATTTTATATTCCAAGGACTAGGAGCTGAAAATTTAGACACCGCAGTACTCCAGTTTGATTTTAGGATGCAGTTCCTTTTTCCTTTTCCTTTCATTCCTCATGAAATAATGTGTTGTGGAAATGTACTGTCTAAAGAACTAAAGGGGAGAATGTTTCATGTCTTTTCCTTGTCAGTTGAGACTGTTACTAGTACCTTTATTATTCTCTGTATTGATTAATTAAGCCTAATCTCCTGCCTGCCCTATCTTCCTATGCAAAACTTGTACTACAGCAGGCAAATGTCTTTTTTCAGAGCCTTTATAATTTCAGGAAAAAGTACTACCTACTCCACACATCACGGAATTTCCTTTCTAACTACAGGTACAAAAACACGGAAAAATTCCTTAAGAGTGGAAAGTAATGCAAGCACAAATGAAGGTTTCTTTGGAAGACTCAGACTAAATGATTTTATGTATATTCATCTCTTGGCCTCTGAACACTCCTTAGTGCTCCTTAGAACAAACTCAGTCACCTAAACAGAATAATACAATTTTATACCTGTAAGAAAAAAATCAATCCAAAAGACAAGTAAATCTTATTTCAATTGCAATGTCTTGCTTATTGTTTCTATTAAAGAGCGATTGTAATTAAAAAAAATAACTCCACCTCTTGAAATTTTATATCAAAATAAACTCTTAGATATTATTAAAAATTTATAAAATAACCAACTGCTGAGGATCACTTTAGAATGATTTTATACATGCCAAGTACTGTTCTCTTTCTCTCGTTAGAGAGACAACCTCTGTTCTTCACAAAGTTTAGAAGTTTGGGTGGTTTGCAGGGAGATGGAAGAGGATATCATTTCCAAGTATCCTCTACAGAATGAAAAATATTTTTGCAATACTAAGTAAACAACCAAGCCATACATTAATAATGAGCTTAAGTGCCAAAAACCATTTGCCACTATGCTATCTCCTCTGTAGAACTGGGCAATGACGGGTTCCTGAATTCTTGGGATACTTTCTAAAGGATGTGAGAATGAATATTTTAAAAGTGCTCAGTGAATCATCATCTCTGATTACATGAGGTCAATCACAAGATACACCTAAACAGACGGCATTACAATTTATAACTTATGCAAACTTGTTGTGATTTAAATTTTCAGCACACTGAAAACCTTGAAAACAAGCAGTTCTGCAAAATCCCCAAATACAGGGAGTCTGTTTTGCTGCTGTGCAAAGTAGCCTGATTATCCTTCAGTACCAGCCCCAGGAACATCACCCCAGTGCAGAGAACAGAAAGGAGAAAGGCAGGCTTTTTAGCCTAGTTCTGGCTGCAGTACTTGTATGCTGTTCTGGTTAGCAATATGAAGAGGCAGATCCAGAACCTGAAACACGCTGAAGCATTTACGCAAGTATAACTTGTAGAAATATAATTTAGAATACCCTTTATATCCATGGATTATCTTATTAGTCATTTCTTACTCATCCTTTACTATTTATTGCTTTATAGTTCTGCATCTCTCCTAGAGATCTAAACCAGATTTTTACACCCTTGAAACGAAACAGACACCAATGTCAGGAAACAGCTCCAGAGACAGAGTTAGATCCTTAACTGGAATAAATCGACATGTCTTTTAACTTTAACAAAACTATACACTTATTTACATCTGTTGAGATGCCATTGTAGAACTCTTTCCTCACCGTTTTCCAGTATTTTCCTTTTTTAAAACACTAAATGTTCCAGTTTTAAAAATGTCTAGAGACTAACGCTACATGGTGCCTACCTTGCCACCAAGCTGGCAGTTCACACCTTTTCCTTTGCAGCCAGAAACCATACATCATTAATACTTTCTCAACCAATTCTTGCTGTTTTATCCATGCCAACTGACAGCAGAAATATCAGCTTGACTGAACAATTTGGTAAGCTGGCAGAAGAAGGTGCAAGATTCGGGTCTTGCAAGAAACGTTAAGGTGATAGGGCTCTGAAATACAGAGGGAAGATGGGATGTATAAAAGTTCTGGCATTAACTCTATACGAACCTTTATCCCATTTTTTTTTTCTTTTCTGCTTTGGACTTTGCTTAAAGGAATTCAAATGTTCACTATAACCATGAAGTGTGCTGACCATCAGGCTGAAAACCCTATTGCTGTGTCCCAGTCCCAATGCAAGTAACTCTCCCCCCTCAAGAGTCTACTATATTTCAATTAACTTCTTCCCATTACTATTACTTATACCTCCTCAAATCACTTTCTGTAACTTCTCCTGTCACCTTAATGCTGATGTTTATAAAATATCGGTATAGACATTGTATTGATGTGCCATGTAACAGACCTCCTACCCAAAACATCTCCATTTAGATTTGTCATTTCTCCAAAACACAACGTTTGCCAAGCTTCATCACTTCTGGCTACATGCTGAAGCGCTGGTGCTCAGGAACACTTTCCTCTGAAGCCTAACAGGAGCTTTTCCTGTGTAAGAAATTCTTAACCTAGCCATTTGTGAATTAAAATGGCCAGTAGCACACCTTTTAAATTCCCACTTACTATAATTGCTTGTTGCTACTAGCCCAGTTGAAATCAATACAATAACAACTAATTTAATCTGTATTGAAGTCAAAACTGCCTTTCACTCATCTGTAATAAAAATACAGGCGGTAGAAAAAACAGTCCTCTAGATAACACCACATTTCTTTCCATCAAAATGTTCCACATCTGAATTCTGACCACCAGCTACATTATCATGTAATGAAAGCCACTACATATCGCAGGCTTATTTAGCCTTACTTAACAGTCACGTCATTCTGGCTGCCTTTGCAATAGATGCGAATTTTGCCTAATGGACAAAGAAAACGGTGTCTTAATGTTAACNTTAAGAAGGTGGGATTGCCTCCAGAGGTCCTTCAGGGACATTATGCGAAAGGGAGGTACAGAGCAGGAAAGAAAAGTTCCTTTCCAGGTAAAGAAGGTCCCTGAAGTTCTCAGGAGCATAACGGTCCTGACAAACGTTTTCATGAACAAACAACACTTTCACTAATGTCATAAAGGCCTTTGCCAAACTTAAGAATAAAAATCTATGGATATGGCTGTATTGCCTAAGGCTTTATCTTCAAAGAGCTGAAATGCTGATGATAATCTCAGCAGAACATCAAAATAGCAACCCCCAAGGTTGCTGCAGCCAGTGGAGATGTAATTAGCAGTCTCCAAGCTCCACATATTTCAGTTATAGAGTAGTTTCTTTACCACATTACTTGGTATGGAAAATGTTCCAGTTCTGAAAGGGGAAATATTACTACCAGATTATTTCCAGTTGGTATCAGCTAGTTTAAAAGAAACCAATACCAGAAGCCCCATATTAATCAGTTTGAGGCATGAGCATCGATAAATAATAATATTTCTGTTTCAAATAGTACGCATTAGATAGTCTACTTTTCTTAGGTCAACACCAGCAGCACTTTAAAACTGAAATAACATTCTTAGAGTTATTTAAAGCACATATGTTGGGGACAAAACCACAAACGGTTCCTAGAGAGAGAGTAAACTAAGAAAATGGATTGCTATCATGAGCCTAATAAGTCACATTCACATTTATTTCACAGCCCTTTCATTTCTGTCCCTAAGGGAAAAATGTATTCCTATATAGAGTTATGAACATGTGCCTTTAATAAACTTAAATCTCTCAGCACTATTGGGATGGAGCTTTACATTTTAAGACATTATGAGGCACTGTCAGAGAGAAGGTGGTGAGGAGAAGGTCTGATTGAGGGCAGCATGTGAACGTGCACTGCATTGTGACCTTGTACAGCAAAGAAAATTACAGTTCAACTTGGTTTTGGAATATTTAAACTTACACCAACTGTATGAGGACAGGTTCCTTTTCCACTTCACTACTGAGCAGTCCTAAATCTCTGGGGTATATCTGCCAAAAGATGTTCAGCACTCACATCTATAGACAGTATTTGAACAGGAAATGGATGCCTGTGTCCCTTAAGGCACTTTCACAATTACCAGTTGTAAAAAGTTGTCTTTAATCATTCTCAGCTCATTTCTATCTTTCCCCAGTTTTCAAATTTCTGCGGTCAAGGACTGTGATTTCAGCAGATGATAGATACTTATAGGATAGGTGCCACAAAGATGGTATCACACCAGAGTGGAATTCCACCTGTCACCCTAACTCCTCCTTAACAAATTAATTACCCTTTAAAGTAAAGAACAGTAGAAAAGAAAACCTATTCTGTAATATTATTTTTTCTTTCTGTGTAGTCAGACAGGTTACATAAGCCAGTTAAGAAACAGTGCCAGGAATTGAGATTTTCAATGGAGTTTAGCAGAGTTAAGTAAGTAAAAAGCAGATTTTGAAAAGAAAAAGCCCACATTTCATTAACATTTTTTCCATTTATCTCAATTCTTGTTCATTACTGACACCCTTCAAATTAATCTGTAAACTTGTAGTATTATTGAGGAATTAGCTCAGTAAAAATCTCTTTGGAACTGCACAGAAATTCCCAATCACCTGTTGTGTAAATATTTGCCTGTATTTCTGTACAGAAAACTAAAAATATGACATATAATTTCATTTTACTTCTTCAGTGCCTTCATAGTTTCCAGTCACAAAAAACAGGGGTTATTTATTATATCCCCTGCCAGCTGCCTAAATTTATTTGTCATTCTGACACATCTGTGTCTAATGTGTTCTTAAATATCTCCAACTTTAGCGATTGTACAGCTTTTCTTGGCAACCTATTTTCATGCTTTCTGCTACAAATTGTTTCTAATAAATAACTTGATATGTTGTTGTTTTGGGTNTCATTCTGACACATCTGTGTCTAATGTGTTCTTAAATATCTCCAACTTTAGCGATTGTACAGCTTTTCTGGGCAACCTATTTTCATGCTTTCTGCTACAAATAGTTTCTAATAAATAACTTGATATGTTGTTGTTTTTGGTTTTTTTTCTGAAATTCAGGCTTATTGCTTCTTATCGAGTTAATCATGGACAAATAAAATAGATTAAATTATATGGAATTATGTTGCAGGTTATTTATCCCAGACCTTCTCTGGTACATTTCTCTGTCATGACTTTTTGCCTGTAATTGTCAATGCTAAACACTTACTTTTTTTTTTTTTTTTACATTGCAGANTAAACGCTTTCCTTTTTTTTTTTTTTTTTTACATTGCAGATTTTAACAAGATAATGTACAGCTTTAGATTTGAAAATTCTGCCTAAGCATTGAGGAAAAAAAAATCTTTTTGCACTGTATAAGGAAATATGTATTTAAGTAAAATAACATGAAAATAAAGCCAAAAATTTTATTAGCAAATTAAACTCTGTATGTAAGAACTGAAAGCATATCTAAAGAAGCTTGTGAGACATTCTTTCAAAATTACTGTGCTATAATGAAATGATGTCCCTTCAAGTAAATGAAATACTGGTAATTATACCTATAAAGCTTCATTATCTGTAAATGCTCATAGCTCAGGGTTTTTTTTGCTAAGAAGACTTCTTTTGTTATTATTTTAACTACAAATCATCTGTTTTTTAACCTGGATTCATGGCATAACCACAGTGATTGAAAAACTTGTTACATTTGGATGTGGCCAGATGGGAGCCAGGGTACCGTGCCACCACCAGCGAGTTTGCTTCCTAACGGACTGTGCATGGCAGCATGTGTCCCAGCTTTGGCATAGTGCTGTGACTCTTTCCCATCATGTGCCTTGATACATCATATATACCTCCCAGCACATGACAGACCATGACTGTGTCAACACGCTGGAAATGAAGATATACCTAAGGACTGCAGGTGGTACTTTTAATCTGGGCAGGGGCTATTGACAGAACTGCACATCACAAGAAATTCCATAACATCACAGAAACAAGTTTTACGTTAACGCTATTGTATAATTAGTGTTAATTTTAGCATAACAAATACTAAACAAATTAAATGACATATAAAAGGTGACAAATGTGCAAATAAGAGTATTCAATCAAACTGAATTCCAGCTCTTACAAAAGCATTGTAAGCAAGGGCAGGTCACAGCATCCTCTAATGCTAAAATTCTTTAATTTTTATATTATTTAAGGTACATTTATAACTATTCAACATTCCTCAAAAATGTAAAGTTTTTGCATAAAGCCTTCCTAAGTCATAAACCTGTCCCAGACTGACTTAAAAAATTCAGGCAAAATTACTCAGATATTTTATAACATAGCTGAGGAAAATAATGGTTGCCTCCACCCCCACATCCCAAAGATTAAAAAAATGCTGACTTTATATGAAATGCCTTCTTATTCTTACCTTGTTGAACAAAGACTTGAAAGAAGCTTGTCCATTCTGTCACAACCATCTTTTTTCCATCTCCGTGAGTAGGACAGTGTCAACGTATCTCTATTAGGACAGAACAAAAAGCTCAGAAGACTATCCGAAGGCTACAGTTTAAAAGGCAGGAAGAGTAGAAGTGTCATTAAAAATCCTCAGCGGGGCTGGCTTGCATACTCCTCATGAGGAAAAAGGGACTAGTATGAGGGGTCTGCCAAAAAGGATTCATTGTGAGGCAGCACAGAAAGATGGTGCAGAAAGCATCTAAGGCTTGAAGGACACAGGCAGAGCATTCTCTATTCATTGGACAAATTCCCTTCACAGCTTGTAATTTAACCCAACTTCCACCCTCTATGCCAGCAATTATCTGTGAAATCTAAGAGTAAAGTGTCCTCACTCCTCCTGGAATTGCTGCAGGTATAGAGTAACCCCAATAGCAGTATCTCAGCAATGCACAGGCCTGTAAGGAAGAGTCACAGGTTCTCACTGTATGCAGCGCCAGGGCCCTGAGGGTCTGAAAGTTTGACTCTGGCATGGTGTTATTTTTTCAGTTTTAGCTTGAAAAAGTTATAAGAAACCCACCAAACATCTTTAAAAAGTTATTAAAGTTACAACATAAAACCCTAAACCAGTAGGAACTGTTAAAACTAAAGCCACCTTTAAAATCTGTATGTTATGTATTATAATAGCATAGTCAATGTAAGATCACACATTTATTGGGGATTCTGTATCATTAAATCTCTGCAATGACTTTGTCTTCTGTCATAAAACATGGCTAACAGCCATTCATCGTAAAGGAGCATTTTCAAAAAGTTACAACAAAAGAAGAATCTGGAATATGTAGTTATGGGTACCACACAAGTCTAGAAGGAAAGTAAGCATTTGTCTTCAGAGCAGAGTTTGAACAGTGCACTGCAGACGGCAGCATGGCATCCACTGGGGGAGGAGGAAAGTGCACTGATTTCCCTGAATGATGAATGAGGCACACACCTTGTGCAAAAATAATGTATGATGGATTATGAGGTTGAGTGTAGTGTCAGACTGCAAGGAGAGAAGGGGCTAAATTAAGTGTTACCGTAATTATGTAAGTTTCTAGCTTTTAAGTCTTTGTCTTGCAGTCTAAATAACATTGGGTTTCTGTATTTGTGTGTAAAGTAGTAAGCAAACACTAAGCAAGCATTTTGTTCAGCCATGTTTGCCAGTCTTATTAATCAGTTATGAGTAACAGCAGAAAAGAGTTTCTGTTTGTATCATGTAAAAAAATTGAGTAAGTCATAGCAAAGCTTTTTCAACATCTTATGTGACTTAACTTCTCACAAACAACGCATAAGATGCATATTATACAGCGTATTTCAACCTCAGTTTTGCTTGTGCAAACTATCTAGGAAATATTTGTTAACAGCTGATACTTTGTAGCATTTAGAATCTGTTTACAGACAATTGAGGAAAAAGGACTATCTTTGGAGATTCACTTGCAAAGAGTACTTTGGGAAGATCTAGCGAGTATATGCATAGCTCTAAGTCATTTAAAAAGTCCCACAAGTGGAGACACTTGACAGAAGCAGCGTATGAAGCAGTGAAAGGTAACTAGGAGGAAAGAGGAAAAAAAAGCCCAATCAGCAAAGCCTAATGTGTTCCAAGAGCCTTTTTTATGGCTAGCAGTTCTAAAACCTGTGATCAAATAGCTGGAACAGAAGGTTGAGTTAACCAATGTTTACTTCAACAGGATATTATTTTAGCTATATTTCACACCAAAATGTTTTACATACATTTCTGTGAAGATTCTAATAAACTGATTTAGAGGACTCTCTGTGGTATCTTCATGGTACCAGCTTATCTCTTTTGATTCTCAGAATATTAATTAGCAGCTGCACATAGGAAATGTTACTCAAATGCAGTATGGAACTACTTGACAGCGTGAATAACTGTTTTGAATTATTTACTTGGCCTTTACAGGTCAGCTTTTTTTCATTGCAATCAATTGTCCGGTCAATGTGATCCATGTCCACTGTACAGAAAGGGGAAAGTATGGGGTGCTTTTATTGCAATACACTTTATTGCTCCTATATTTGAATTTTACAGGAGGCTCAGCAGAAAGAGTTGGAAGCAAACTATTCTACAGTCAAAATACATTCCTCTAAATACTAGTGATCCTTTAAACCATACATGTCCAATTTTCCAAAGCCAAGTAATCACTTAATCCCCTCTTCTGTACCAGTTTAGCAAATGCTGTCTGATACTGTCCTGTTGTTTGCAAAAACGAATATGAATAAAGAATACTAGCTGTATCCATTACAACTTTTGGGTTGTAAAGATTTATACACAAGCAGCACCAGTGAGAAATTCTATTATTCCACAAAGTTGAAGCTGAAATAAATCATAAGTTTCAACACACAGAAGCAAACATAATTCAGTCTACTAGTAGTGTTACAGGAATAAAGTCTTAGAATTAGATTATAATCCACAAAAGATTTGTTCCACCCTGATTCACAGGAGAATGCTATACAATGTATTTATGCTCTGTTCCAAGAGATTCAGTTCAAGCCAGTAAGTGTCTGTTCCATTTTGGTTTTAGCATTGCCAAAACCAAGGACTCTGAAATCAGAACTTAGAGGATATTAGTTTATCAAAACTAATAAGATGTTTAAGATTAGTCCTTGTCTGTGCAGCCAATGGCTTTTTCTTTTTCTTTTTTTTTTTTAAGCAATGGAAAGCCAAAATCTAAACCATTCCAATAAATACTTGTCCAACAGTTGCATTTACATAGGTGGCCATTTATTTGGATAACAGGTGGTGCCTTTTCTTAAAGAACCACAATATCCCAGTGGTCTACCAAAACACTCATCAGTTATCTGATGACTGTAAAACAGAGACTACTGAGAAACTGATACCCAAGGTACTTTATAGCATACAGAAGTATTTAAAACACAAGGGAAAGAAAATAGAACAAAAACCAACTCAAGTCTTGCAAGTCTGAGAAAAATTTCAAAGAATGTGGAAGTTTCCACACAATCAGAAAGTACATCATCAAGAAAATGCTGAAAATCAGCTCTGTGAAAAAGGAGAAAAAAGGGAAAGGTATTTTATGGGGAAGGAGCAATAAAAAAAAAATGGCAAGGAACTGTAGCTAACATCTGATGCTGAAAATAGATCCCCTCTCTTTGCGACATTTTTAGTACTACATTACATTACATTCTTACTACATTAATGATTACATCCTTCTTCCCACCTGCAGAAGCAGTGCAATTTCATTATGGGCTGGTGCAACCTGACCTTTGCCATTTGCCTTTGTCAACTCCATCACGGGTTTTCAGTAGATTAACGAGTTTCTATTCTTATATGTGTTTAGAAAAGCTTTGATTAGTATTTTAAAGCAATAGGCATTGTTATTTAAGACTAGTAATTTTATGCAAATTTTAATTTGATCCACTGTCACTTGTCTCTTATAAGTTATTATTTAATATTATTTATGGTTTATTGCCATCATGTCTGTGAGCTCTGGATGTCTCAGGGCCTTGTTACATTAGGCAGCAGAAGCATATAGTAGAAAGGTAGCCTTTACTACAGAGGTTTATTGTAGTAAATCAGATACTATAGAGTATCACATATAATACTTCATACTGAATTCAGCTACTTTAAAAAAAAACAACAAAAACCCCAACACAAAAAACCTCCAAAACCCAACACCCCAAACCCAAAAATAACTGGAGCTCAAAAATCAGAAAAAAATTAAATAGTGGATGAAAACATTTCAAAGAAAAGAATTCATGTGGAGGGAATTTTGTTAGCTATTATAAGAATTAAAAAGACACAAGTTTCTCTGCTCAAGAGCAGATGACATGAACAATGAATAATTTATATCTGACAGCAAAGTTATTTCTAATCTTATTAGCAATTGAAATATTCTTTTGGTGATCATAACTTATTTACAAGTACAGCAGTGTGGAAGTAGCAAAGATATATACATGCAAAAATTTTTTTTACAGAATAGGTGGGGAAAAACCACCATTAGAAAGCCTGTTTTGTTTTTTCTTCACACAGCTAGAAATATAAAGAATTAACTGTAGTGCACATACAAGAAAAATTAAGCAAAAGTCAATAGTATGGATGTTAAAAAAAAGGAATGTAATCTAGTCATTTTTCCTGTCACAAATCAAAATGAAAAAAAAAATCTTACTGATTTTACTCAACTTGAAGTTGTTAGGGGTTTTTTTGATGATGTTCTGTGAATGATGTTAAAAACTCCCAATGCTGCAACATCAACCGTTCACTCTAATGAAGTAAATGGGATTAAGCGACCACAGAACGGGATGTTACCTGGCATTCACGAAAGAGGCCTTTATTCAGATGTAGCCAGTTTAACATCACAATCTGCATTTCTTGTCCTTTGACCAACCATTAAAGCTCACTGGAAAATCCAAAACCAGGTTGTAAATAGCAAGCAATCAAGAGAAAATGAGAACTTCCTAACTTCACTGCAGGACAGTCAACCTTATACACCAGCAGAATGACTGCAGATTGCTCAGTGCTCCAGAACTCTCTTGAAACAGTTATTGCCACTCACTTTTGTTATTAAAATATCAGCATCAGACTTCATGCGTCTTAAATATATTTCACACTCAGTTAAGAGCTTGGGGATTTAGATAATGTTTTAAAGACCATTAAAGGTTTCTAGCTTTTCTCTTCAGTTCCTCATTTTTACAGACACAGAGGGGCTTGAGAATATTTAAGCACTTTGGAGTGTCATAGGGCTTTCAAGAAAGAAATGCTAATTAAAATACAGCTAACAAAACTATCCTACGTTTGGCTCTTAAGCAGGTCCTTTTTTTTCATCGCGTCATAAATCTGGCCTAAAAGCACGTTGAACACACAAAGCTTTGACTGCTCAGAATTTAATCAGAGAATGGACTTCTTATGGAGAGATTGCTAAATGCACCTGGCATTTTAATTTCCAATTTTTCCCCCTGTATTACCTTTAAACTGGTTTTGTATTTGTAAAGCTCTAGTTTCTCTTTGAAGTATAAGGACAAATTTCCTGCAAAATTTCAAGACAACTGGTCAAGTGTCCAAAAATGCTAATTAACATTTTTTTTTTCTATTTTGAAATTTTCAGTCTATAATGGACTAGTTTACCTTGTTTATAGCAGAAAAGCTTTTATTCAGAATTGTGCTTTATCTGGCGAAAACGTGAGGAAATTCTTCACCATAATATGTAAATACAGAGGGACCCAAATCAAGCACGCAAACAAATTTCAGTGAAACCCTAGTTCTAGCTCACTACATGCCAGGAAAGGTTGCTGAATGTTCCTCCAGTGGTGATGGGCAGAACAAGTGTTAAAAGGCATGGGAAGTAATGCGAGAAGGGAATTTTTTTTCTCAAACATGGAGTGCCACTTTTCATGGACACCAGGATGTGTGTGAAAGATGGATGGACTGTGAAAAACATTCCTGCTGTTTATTTTCTTTCTTTGTCCATTAAAAACACAAAGACAGTTTCCCCTCTTTTTGTATGTATAGTTATAGGACATCATTTAAATAGCCCATTGGCATATAAAGCTGAAGACTGTTGGGAAAAAATAAAGCACTAGTTCTATTCTGGACCTGTACCCCACGTGTGTACATGATATTTACACGCAGGGGTCAAATCACATAATTAAGAACCATTTAACTGAAACTTCATTTAAAAATTCCACATTATACCCAGTTTCCAATAAAGTACCTCTTCCGCTGAAATAGCAATGTAACACCATCCATTCTGAGGACTGCTTTACTGCCAAGGAATACGTGCAGTTAGGGTAGAAGAGCAAAGCTTTTCTATCATACTATGTATGGAAACATTTGAGCCATGAAATCCAAACAAAAATTTATAAATGAA
The DNA here is from genome assembly GCA_003993805.1 of Himantopus leucocephalus. Classification (NCBI taxonomy): domain Eukaryota; kingdom Metazoa; phylum Chordata; class Aves; order Charadriiformes; family Recurvirostridae; genus Himantopus; species Himantopus leucocephalus. The sequence goes on from RSEF01000006.1 coordinate 10,159,245, forward strand.
TTATAATGCACGTGGAATTTCTTTCCTGGACTAGCAGTCACTAAAAGCAATAAAGAAAGAAGCAGAACCTACAACTGGATGCATGTGTATAGGAGAGAACTTTCCAATGCATGCTTTTTTTTTTTAAATATACATATTTTCAATTGGATTTAATATCTAGACATGAGAAAATACCTAGAGATAAGAAATATCTAGAGATGAAATATCTAGACATGAGAAAACACACACATTCTTTGTGTGTTTAAATGCACTTTGCTGCTCAGTTAATGATAGGAAACAGCACAATAGTCCTTCTGCTCCTCTCCAATGGAAAACTTCTTCTTAGATCCAAATGTTTTCCAGAAAACCAAATTGGTACAGTAGATTGCATTTTGTAAATTATCACATAATATCTATTTCATTTTACTCGTATTTTTATGTTACTAATACTAATTTAAAAAAACTTCTACTTCTTAGCTTAGAATAATACCTTATTCTGAAGCAGTTTCATTTCAACAGAAGAATTTGAAAACCGAGATAGAGATCAAGTTTTTCCACTTAAAACACTATCTAGCTAATCTTAGAAGAAAAAATTAGTTGCTTTACCTGTCTCTATAAAGCCACTTAAAATCATATACCCCCCAAAAAAGCAGGTAGCTAACAAGTATAAGAGAAACACACTTTGTTATGAATAATTCTATTTCAAAATGAAAATACTTTGCTGTTTCCACTTATCATTTTTCTCTTGTAATTTCAGCTAATACACCTCCTCATTACCATGTCTTTCACTTGTAGTACCAAAGTGTAGTAATTTCTCCTAATAATTCTTGACTATAATTATATTTTATCACAAGATAATGTTAACATAAGGAATGCAGCCTCCTTAATAACCATTTGCAATAATTACAAACTGTAGGCTTTAAGACTACTGAAACATACTCTTTATTCTCACTGAAATGAATGGGATTTAAACCTCCTAAACAAGGACTGATGCATAAAAAACATTCCTGAACTGCAGCACACTGCAGTTCAGACTGTATGCTGAATCTAACCAGTAAACAGGTTAAGTAGCACAGGAGTGTAGCTTAATGTCAGCCTGCAACTCAGCAACAGTATTCAAATATTCCCACAGATCTGTTAATTCAGGAATGTACCTGTGTTCACTGCGGACTTCAGCGCAATAGGGGTCCCATTACCCCTTCTCTTTCTCTGAAGTTGACTCCTGCAGGGAAGCATGCACCCAGTGTTTTGCACAGAGATTCATTTAAGGTGTTCCATATTTAAATCTTAAAAGCACATTTTCTTTTCTGTTTGAAGACACTACTATTTCTCCTGATAATAAGGGATTTTCAGTACCTCATGTAGATTCTTGCAATTCCTATATTGCACCCATTATTGATCTAATCCGCAATGTGACATCATACCTTCCAAAAAACGTAAGTAGCAAGCAATAATTCAACCTATACTAAAAATAGCCCAGGATGTTGACATTCATATTAAATCATAATAAGTATACTTGAGAGAAACAGTTAAATATTTAGCAAAACAATCATAAGTAGTTGTTTCTTATTCTTTTCGTAGAAAAAGAGTAAAAAGATGAGATAAAAAGACTTCTGAAGGACTTAGTATTTTACCTAATAGCTCCAGTTTTTCACTACCATGTCATGTATTAAAAACCAACCACAAAGCTCACCTAGCACTCCCACCAAAAAGTACAGTTCTTCAAAAAAGAAATAGTTTCTGAACTTCCCACTCAAGCAACAAGAGAGAAAAAAAAAAGCTACACCATCTGTTCCTGTAACATGCTTTTTTCTCTTTTAACAGACTAGAGACAAGGCTGAACCTTTTTACAGGAAATCTGTATTTAGTAGAACTTGCCATCACCCCAAATATGTTCACCATGAAATATGAACTGTTGTGGTCATAAATATATCACTCCTACCATTATAGAAAAACATTTTCACTTAAAGTAACAAAGAAATTCTCATAGCATTAGGGATTATAATCTGAATATTCCTGTGGTCCCTTTCAGTCCTGTGGTAAGAGTAGGGTGAAAGGACACTGAAGACCCAGTGTGAATTGCAGCACAACTATTTTTTCTATTGCCTCGATTCCTTTGCAGGGCGCATACATGGATACACGTTAAAATGCCGAAAAGGTTGATTGTTTTTGTGAACTGCCAAAATTCAGGAGACATTCCTGTAAGATGTAGGACATACAAATAACCTCACTTCTTCTGCTTCTGAACTGATACAAGCATTTATGGTTTTGGGGCTTGTTACCTACACTAAAAAAACAGGTCCATTAGTGTATTACTGTTCATTAAAGGTATAGAGGTGTCAAATGGAGGAAAAAATACCTTTGGATCATATGGAAATGAATATGCATACTGTTATATGTAGGGAACAGCTGGCAGCTGCCTGCTAGGTCCTGTCTGCTAATTTGGTTACTGAACCCAGCTCAGGAAATGGCTTTTTATCAGCATCTCCTCTCTCAGGGTAGCACCAACCAGTCTCTTTCTTAGGACATCCTTCTTTGGGGTTAGCTTCTACACAGCTCAGAATCATAGAACAGCTCAGGGTGGAAGGGACCTCAAAAGATCATCTGGTCTAACCTTTCATGGGAAAGGCAGCCTAGATGAGATTCTCTAGCACCTAGACAGCTTCTTCGTCTTCAATCCAGCAGTCAGCACGTGCAGTGGACTGGCCCTCAAAGGGACACCCTGCTGCACATGGATGCTTCATTCACAAGTTTAAGCTTAAACTCCATGCAAGCTGTCTCCGCCCAGAATTCAAGACTTCTGACCCCATAATACACTTTAATGACCTTTAGAACTACAGGATCTGTTCCGATTCAGTCAGCATTTTTAAAGTTTTTTAGTGAAATTAACACATTCCCTGAACTCTTCATGAGCCTACAAATCAAGATCTCCTGGCTGCCTGATGACAGCTGCTACTTCTGTTTCCACTGAATTCCTTTGGTACAGTGCTTTGGCTCCACTTCAAGACCACACGCCCTGGTTCTCAGTTTTTGGACTGGGGACATCTCCACCACACACTGCCATCACCATTGCTCCATACATGTCATTTTTTCTCTTGCCGAGACAGCTGCTGTTCCAGTCTTCCTGTTAGTGCTACAGTTTTCTATCTTGGGACTTTTATTCGTTCACCTCTTGCTCAGTTTCTTGTAGTAGGGGAGTTGTAAAGCACCTTCTTTGTCCTTCTCAGCAGTTCACCATATGTTTTTGAATCCTCCAGACATCTTCCAGTATGTGCATGTGGGACGGGAAGTTCTGAAATGATGGTACAGGTACCACACTGTGTCTGCCCTCATCACTTTCTTNTTTTTAAGCAAGAACTGAGTGTGCCAGTATGCTCTATGTTTCCAGTTCAGTTCTGTATATTGGATAAATTAATTTACCCATGAATACAACGGAAATTGCTTGGGAGGTGTCTGAGTATTACAGTGATAGATACACTACTATACAAGGGTTGAGCATCTGCCTACAGATCAAGATGAAGAGACCTCACAAGTAAGAGAGAGCTTGGCTCCTTTTGTAGAACATCTGAAGACTTACGGTTATGACATCTAACTCCATTGCTGGTGGCATTCTTTCTTTGAAGGCTCTTCCTTATTAGATCATAATCAAATAATTAGGTTTCTCCAATTACCTCTTCTGGAGCTTCGGTTTTATTAGGATGAAAATAGGTCCTCGTATTTGGGGTCACTGAGAACTCACATTCCCTATTATTACTCCTCAACCTGGCCCTGAAACAATTAGGCATCCTTTTTGCACATGATTATTCCATTTTTGACAGTCTCCTGTTATGTACATGAATTGTCATCTACTTGGATTTTAGTAAAGCTTTTGACACAGTTTCC
>RSEF01000006.1:10174068-10195338 GCA_003993805.1 Himantopus leucocephalus
GAACAAAATTGGTCCTGTTTTACCTCAAACCAGGACACCTGCCCACTGAAAGGCATACTTTAAACAAAAAGAAAATTTTGCTAGGATTTTTTATTGTCTATGTTCCCATGATCATCAACTTTATTAGGTGTTCTAGTATACCATTTATTGCCACTGGTGAGAAGGTAACACAGTTCACATTACTGTGCCATTTTATAGTTCTCTGTCGGGAGAACACAAAGTTTCAGGGAAAACTATTACAATTATTTATGCAGAAAATTGATATTTTGGGTGGGCCTTATGATGGTAAGAGTTGTAGGCCTTGGAAAATTAAGTTTATATAGAAAATTATTTTATACTGAAAAAATCTATCTTTTTTGCTGTTGCAATTGCATATTGCTTTTCATCACAAACTTATGAAAAATCAGTAAGTGGTCTGATTATAGAATTATTTCTATGAATAACCCTGTTTAGATGATGCACGGTGATTTATCTTTAAAGCCATTTCTAAATCGTTACTATTTTTAAGCACTGATCTAACAAAAATTACAATAAAAAGCTATGACACTGGTATAAATGAGCCAGAGAAAATATGTGACGGAACAACTATGAAACTAACTTTTAGAGCATTTTGAAACTCAAAAGAATTATATGATTTTATTTGCCACTGGAGATTTAAACCACACTGTATGCTGAAAGACTTTTTAAAGAGAAAGACAGAAAACCACCGAAGGTTTTTATTTTTTCAGTATTCTCTAAAAAAGAAACCAAGTCAAAAACAATAGTTGTAATTAGTAGCTTCATTTTTTAAAAGGGCTACAATTAGGGACTAAACTTCATTACAAATTTAATGCTAAGGTGTAATTGTGAGCCTTTTATTCAAACATTCTACAGTAGTGCAAAATTATACAGCAGACTACAGCTATGTTGTTTTGGTACCTGGGCTGCCCTTTCTCCCTCCAGCCTAAATCCATGAAGGACACTCCTCTTCCCTAATTCAAAGGCGAGGCTAGCTGTGGGGCTAGAACTCTTGAAAGCAGCAGTCCTGCTAAATTTTTTACTTCCTTTGCTTCACTCTCAATTCCCCTAGGCTGTATGATCCTTTCCCTGATTGCCAGTGTGGGCAATTAAAACAATCTTAATTCAATGTAGATAAAGTACTTCCTGCCCTATCAGTTGCCCCCTTCAAGCACAAACGTTTAATGTACTTGGGATATATGGAGAACGATTCCAATTCAATAGTATAATCTCTGCAGAGAATCTTCAGTGCTAAGTACCTCAGGATTATGAAATGGCCTGGCTGTAGCTTCCTGGTCAAACTGGCTGACCTCCAACCACTTCAATTAACTGTAAAAGTGAAATAGAGTAGTGCTGTACTTAGGGAAAATACTGCAAGGAAGTGGAGCCAAAGAGTTGTTTTAGGTAACTTGAAAGAATCACCAAAGGCCCAGTACAGTTTACACCAGTCAAAAGCCAGTGTTGAGCAGCCCAATTTTTCCAAATATGTTTTTTAGATACCTACTGAAGCACTAAGATCCTTTTGAAATGTCTTTATATAAACACCAAACTAATCAGCAACCCAAATAACTCAGATCCAGTATCTTATTAGCCAGCCTTACTCTAAATGCAAACGCTTGATACAAATTCTTGACATCTGCAGAGAACTCCAACCATTATCTGGGAGGATTTCTGTATCTTTTGCAGACTCTGTCAGTTACTAAGATAATATGCTTATGTTTCCCATGCAAATCCACATCGGAGAGGTTGTAGTCTTTCACATTACGTGTGACAATCCCAAAAGCTATGTGCTCCTGAATGAAATATTATTTGGGGTTTTAAATATGTTAAAGGTTTGAAGAGAAAATGTAAACTATGAGGACATGATAGCTGATAATATGCAAACAGCAGACAGCCAATGTAAAGATTGTCAAGAGTCAGGTTGTCAGAGTAAGTCACAGAAGAATATTCACAAGGCAAGATCTCCTTCCAAACCTTTACCCAAAAGAATTGTTTAAGTGCTGGGAATTTTCATACTACCATGACCACACTCCTGGGATGTGAGCCATAAGTCTATCTGCATTACATTATCTATAGCATTTTCAAAGTCCACTTGTGAGCAAGTTTTCAAATACATGATGCCTAAGATACCTAAGGAGGCAAGTTGGGTGGTACTTAAAATACTTAGCGGAATAAATTCAAGTTTTCTCAAAAGCTGTGGGGAAACCTAGAGACAGCATATGTACTATATAACCAGCTGAAGGCTTCACAAAGATAGTCTATTGTATCATAATGGGGACCATACCCTCAATCAGATCACAAGCAATAAAGGAAAAAATGATGTTAGCTTTATTTAAATTAAAACATTAACCTGGGGGAGCAGGGGGTCCGGAACATCAGTAGCTAAATTTTGCTGTTTTCTAAGTACACCTGAAAATCAGAAATAAGGCTTTGATTTTTCCTACAATCACAGTTCAAGCGTGTGCACAAAAAGGTACCACCATGCCGATGTGAAAGCCTCGCTCCACTGACAACACAGTGTGCCTTTCTGCACTGTAGCCCCAGTTCACTGAGTGACTTAAGGTTACACTGGAGAGCTCTACTAGAATCAAGCGTGTAAGTTCTGAGTATTAGTAGTTCTCATGTACTAACTTATACAGAAATCCATTGGGCTAAGTCTGCATGAGACACTGCGTGAGCCTCACAGGCTCAACTTTTGCAGCACTCAAGCTGTCTTACTCTAAAGAATTATCCAATACCTATGGTGTAAAAGCTTCTAATTATGGTAAATTACTAGGCTGCCCAGCTCAAGCAGTTTGCCTTTTCTTTACAACTGACCTGAGTCAAGCAATATTCTAAGTAGTAAATAAAACAGTGGCACAGCACCTATCACAGGGAACCAGGGAAGGCAAATTACTGAATGCATCTTTGTGGTCCACAATGCACAAGACTGATGCAACTCAACAAATTCCTTGGGGTATGTGCAGTGCCCAGATATTTGTGAGCAGTCTGCTGCACTGATGAATTAGGCTTCTTTTAGCATATGATACTTCAGATCTATATAGATTTAAAGGCATTATAGGTAAAATACAAAAATATTGTTGAGCCTTCTGCAATTTTAAATTTCACATATGCTTCATTTTCAAGAAATGTAGGGAGGGTGAGATGTTACCAAATGTGCAGAAGAGCTCAATTATTTAAGTATTCATTGATTTTTCTCTTTAAAAAGAACAAACAGATGCTTAATTTCTTACCCCTGACCTCAATACAAATAGATAACACAACATACATTTTGAAACATACAGTTTTAAAATGCATTTGGGGATGCAGATATGCCCAATCTTTTTAAAACAGATTCAATCCATGTCGTTGTATAACCCCTTCAGTTTTATCTAGTGAACCAGTTCTGTACCAGAAAAGCTCTCACATTTTGATTTGCTAACACGTATGGATTTTCACTATCAAGATTGTTCTTAGTCAACAAAGTAGTAATTACTTTAATGATTATTCTACTAATTGCTCAACTACTCAATAGAAAGGGAAGTAATTACTAATTCAGCCATCACCAAAAAATGACGGACATACACAGGTTGGAAATACAAAATATCATTTGTAAAAATGATACACTTATTTAAATAAATTAGGAAAATTTAAGAGTGTTTCAAATTTCATATTATATAGTTCCACCTAGAAAGACTGGTCTTGGAAAAGGCAACACTAACTTCAGCAAAAATGAAAATGCAATGCACACAACAGCAGGCCCTGATATTTATTCTCACTGTAGAAAGGACTAACAATTGCACATCAAAATGAATTGTACTGATTGAAATTTGGACAGATAAAGCACACTACCGAGGCACTCTGCAGATCAGTATATAACATCCAATCTAGAAAAATACAAATGGCCAAGACAAAGTATTTCCAAGGATTCAAAAAAAAAAAAGAAAAAAGAAAAAATAAAAACCCACACCACACAACAACCACCCCACCCAAACAAAAACAAATAAAAAACACTCCTACCTCTTCTTCTTGGGTGTGATCAGTTGAATCATTTTCCCTCGCTGAATACAAGTGAGGAGCCTGAAAGAAAGAACGAAAACCAGAATTCACAATAACATTCCATGGGGAACTATCATAACAACTGATTTGCAGTAGTTTAAGGATTGGTTTTGTTTGTGTTTTTTTGCCAAGTCATTATATAAGTACTCTATCAACATTGCAATTATGTGTTTTAGATGAAGTGGACAATTTTCAAGACACCAGTAACGCTGACCATAATCACATTGAGTTTCTGACTGATTACATTAGGGAAACATATAAAATGGAGATCTACTGATCAACATGAAGTTTAGTTTAAACTTACCCTACTCTGACAGAATATGCATATGATTGGCAAATAAAATTATAAATATGAAAAGAATGTTCAATAACAATTCATTCAGCAGGTAACCCCCCCCTTATTTAAAACATCACATATCATAATAGTTGCCTACATAAATGGTTAGTGACCTAAAACAATCCAACAACTTTAGATTATAAAAATATAGACACCTTTATTTTCAAGCCAAAATAGGACACAAAAGGAACACTGAAATTTTTCTAAAGGCATGTTAGAACTGACCAGATATAGCAAAGCAAGAGACAGAGAAGAGAAATGACGATTTGTGAACAGTTGTGAAGCTTCATACAGGTTTCTACCAGAAGGACTTGCTGACATAATTCTAAACGAAGGGGTTTTTACACCAGTAGATACTTGTGCTTCTGTGATAAATACAAATGTTGAAAGAAGACTTCCCAGATGAAAAGAAAAAACAATTAAAGACCATACAGACAAAAATACAGAAGTGGAGAAAATGGCATGTAAGCATACGCAGGCAGTCTGGAAATCAATGTAGTGTTTTATTCTCAATGCCTTTTCTAAGATTTATTCCTTAAAATTAAAAGAAGAAAATCCTCAAGTAGCCCATGTTGATTTAAGATGTGATTTTACCATCTGCAGTCTTAAATCCTTTCTTCAGTGTAAGGCACCCGTGAAAAAAATTCCAGACAGAACAACTGTTTCTCCCAATTATACCCATCAATAAAACCAGAGCTGTATTTTTAGGGATTATGTTTTTAAGTCTAATTGCCTAGTTAATGCACGTACAACATTTGTATGTGACTAAGAAATCGCTATAACACTAGAAACTTTGGCCTCTGAGAAATGTAATTCAGTTTTCAGAGATGTCTGAACATTTAGTAGATAAAATAGTCCATGGTTTACTATCAAAAATTTGAGCTGTTTATAAGGACAATATGGTATACAACATTAGCACACCAGTCCATCAGTTACAGAGCTGTCAAGCTATTTTATTCACTGGGGAGGTGGGGGAGAAAGGGTTGGTAAAACCTTGGTAGAAGGCTCTGGCAAAATTGTGTGACCTTCTCTTTTAATAGGTGACATAGACTATCAAATTTTCAGAGTTCAGGATTATTACAACCTGGCTGCCACAACCAAAGCAGAGTTCTATCAAAGGCAGTTGCTCGCACCGCAGACTCTGCTATAACATGACCTGAAGAGGTCTCACACACTGGGACAGGGAAACATGATCAAGTAAGAACCACCAAATAGTTGACTTCTGAGCTTACCAAAACTGCAATTACTAACTAAGCTTTTCTGTCGTTTGTCAATGCAAGCTGGCAGCAGACACAAACATACACTAATGAGGCCTTAAGATACTCCATAATTTCTTCCTGGACAAAGGACAATCCTCTTCTCCTCTGTTTACCTTACACAATCATTTAATTTAATTAAAAGAGGAACCTTCTCATTTTACATCTTGTTTGATGCCTTTTTGTCACTTTCTATGTGCTAGGTTTCAGTTTGAGTCCAGAGGGTTTTTTGGAGCCTTATTCTAGGACTTCTCCACATCCATTAGAAAAAGGAAAATATGAGTAAGTTCAACCGGATCCCCTCATTTACATTCAGCACAAAGCCGACCCCAAAAAAAACAACAAACCAACTCTTTCAGGAAGGTAGAGGAACACTATTTGGAGACCTGCTCTGGGACAATGATTTTAAAGAGTTCTCTTCCTCCTCTTAACTTTCCTCTCTTTTTATCGTATTAGGTCAGACGCAGACTCCTCAGTAGAGCAGCCTGCGCTTGTACAGCTGCCCCTCACTATTAGGCCTTTCATGGATTTCTCTGCTGCAGAGATGCTAGCTTTTGAAGTGGCAACCTGGTCATCAGGGGTAAGACTTCCATCTAGGAGTTCCTCAAAACTCAAAGCATGATTGATTTCCTCCTCTGTGATGTACTTAAGGGCATTGGCATAGAAGTCTGAAACGTGTTCAAAGCCTTACTGTCTGTGAAGAGAGCATGCTGACTAAAGGCCTAGTTTTACTTTGTCATTAGCCACTAATCCTTGTCCTCTGCCCAAAATTTTCCTGAAAAAAAGCCACTAAATCCAAAGTTCCATTTAACTCTGAGCTGGTGAGTTAAATTTTTGCTTACATGTACAAATAAAGAAATCAAAATGGATTACAGAAGATGAGTAACTATAGCAAGTTCTTTATCATTGATAATTTTTGTCATATTCTAAGATTACAAAATAAATAAGAGCAATTCCATACATCTGACAGAGGCAGTTATACAACAGTTAGGCAGGATATTTTAACTTTCTGGTCTGCACATTGTAAATGGAAATTTAAATCGAGATCTGAAAGTTAGATGGGATTCTCTCTCAATTTCCCATACTTGGGAATAGGATACTGTAAAACTGGGATACTCTCAAGCTTCCAAATTTTTCCCTCTTTAAATTGTTCTTTGAAGACTGTTTCTCATTCCCCTTCCAGCCAGATGCTGCCCCTTGTCTTTCCCTTTCTTCTCTCTTTATACCTATCTCTAAGCACTCATTCAGCTGCAGCACCTTTGGGAACAGCTTATCTCTATCCATTGGCAACCTCTCATCCTTCTGTCCAAATTGAAGTCTCGCTGCACCTCCTTGGTATCTGCTTGAGAACATTTGGATGCCCATTTGCTCAATGTGGCAAACCCACAGCTCTTTATCTGTGCAAGGCTGTCCCACCACCTCTCTAAAATGTCTGAAAACACGACCAGCTTTCACACCCTTGCAGCCTGTAACTGGCAAAAGCTGTGTTATGGTACCTCGCCACACGCGTAAACATTGTAGTACAGAAGTGTCATCATTGTTCTCTAACAAATAAAGGTTTTCAACACAAACAGGGAAGTTCTTTATATTATATGTATAGCCACTATTCTTGAAAACAGTAAACTTTTTTATCTTTTGTTTTCCAAGATGGCAATTTTAGACTATATGGCATTTCAATTCTACCAGTCCACAACAACACATGATTCATTAATGGTTCATCTCCATTTGTAAAATTTAAGGCAATTAAATAGGAATCAGTGTTTCTCCAGACAGTCTTCTCCAGCTAAAAATAAAATAGAAGTTAGACAGTGACTGGCATTATTTATATCAACAATTCTACTGGAATGGTAATACAGCAGCTTTCACATGCAAATATACATACATTTAAATGATTTAGGAAGGATTAAAATAAGGAGCTTAACACATTTCTTTGCTTGTGCTCAATCTTTTCATTTGCTTGAGAATCTTATGAAAGACGCCTCTCAAAGCAATTCTTTTGGACTGTAAAGAAATGTCAACACACTACACTGAAAATATTCTTGCCACGTATGAGAGAAATAGCAAGTAGTTATGAAACTACATAAATAGCTTGTTATAAAAAAATTTACTCAAATCAGCATTCAACAACACACTAAATCTAAAAAAATGAGTTTGTTTGTTTAAACGTGTAAATGTCACAGACACTAAAACTTTAAACAGGGGATAGAATCATTTCCACAAAATTTATCATTAAAAAATTAACCTCACAAGTACATTTGAATCTATGGTAACTATGCCTCTTAGCACACTTCAAATAACAGAGCACCAACATAATGGGGCAGGTTGCACTGCTCATTATCTCAATAAATGCAATAATGGTTCCTTTCCAGGGTTAAACAAAAAATAAGGTCATGTCTGGAAACTTAGATTTGTGTTTTCTGTGCAGTATTTATTCATTGTAGGAACACTGGAAAAAATTAATTTACATTGACTTTTCACAAGCATATTTTCTCACTATCCCATGTTTAATGCCCTTTAACTGCAGCATGAAGCTACATAGAAACAAAGAGTGAATCTGAGTTCAGATGTTAATATTTCATTATATGAAAAACAATAGATTAGCATACCATGATGCATCACTACATAAATACAACTTATTTCTAAAAATAGCGAGGATGCACATCTGAGGTCTTCTCTCCTTTCGTGTTCATGCTAAATTCTTTGCTTTCAGTTATCTCAGCATTACCAATAACCATGCAATTGCACAGTATTTCAAATTTTTCTTTTAAAGTTTCTGATCCTCATATTCATGTGATCAATATTGAATTAGCATACACACTAAAGTGAAGTTTCCATTCCACAAGGCTAGAAAGTAAAACTTGACTGAACTCTAAAAAAGCCTACATAGAGACAGCAAATAAAACAGATGCTAGTTTAAAAAAAGAAAACTCTCGTCACTTCAAGCTAGTAACGATTTTTAACACTTCAGACTGGCAGTGTGATCCAGAGTGTGATTCTTAGTTGTATCTGTAAAGTTAACATCTTATTAATTAGCACTCTTTTTGAGGTCAAAATTTTGCCTCTCGTTATGTGTTGCCCATATGTTTGGGTGGGCTTTTTTCATAAAATTCTACAGTGTCTACAGTGTTTGGGTGGACTGAGAGGGTGATAGCATTTGTGCCATCAAAACTAGAAACGTTTTTTTCCTTCATGTTACAGTCTCAAGTTTAATGACTTGCATTTGTAAGTTTATAGAAGAAAAATCATACCAATTATCCAGCTGAACAGAATTTAGGTGTCCTGAGAGACTTCTTAATTCTATTTCAAAAGGCTCACATGAAAGCAAGCTTCTCTTTTGGAAAGCAAAAAATACAAATCTTTAAAACTGTGACTTCTTCCTGACCTGCTTATCAGCTTCTTCCTATGTTCTCACAAACAATGTCTCTCCTCCCTATATTTAAACTCTAACTAGCATTAAAAGCACTGTTACAAAAATCACTCGTGTTGTTGTTTGGGCTTCCCTACAAAGGCTGGACAGTAGTTCCAAACCAACCCCGTTGTTAAAGACTACCTGGCCCCAAAGTTTCAATCTGCCAGAGCATGGAGGGGCTGAAGCTTTCCAGTGGAATCAACAAAGCAATGAAGGCTGACTGGCTCTGCAGGAAACTCCATTAGCTGAGGAGTGTTCTTCAAAATCTTACTCCACTGTTTAGCAGTCAGGGCTGCTTGCTGGCTGCCACAGCATACTTACTTCAAAACTGTGAGGATATACGTATTAGCCACCAATAAGAACAGACAATTTTCAGGGTACCAAGAAAAAGAGGTTCTTCTGATCCCTACAGAGAAGACAAAGGACAAGGGCTGGAGTAGCCAATTCATTAGCAAAGATATCCTACTTGTAACTCTGATATACCACGGTACAAGAATTGGCAAATAACACCGAAGTAGCCCTTCTATCTCCCTGGTCTCTTTGGAAAAGCCAGTATCAGGTCTTGTCCCTCATACTTGAATAGTAATAAAATACAGTGGCAAGAGTCAGAATCCACATCTGTTCTTTGAAAGGAAATGCAAGCAGAAGGGAATTCAATCTGTGTATTAACTTTTTATATCAAAGCGATTAATGCTGTGTGTTACATATATTAACCTGACCTCTTAATTTTCTTTCTCAGTTCACTCCCCCACACTCTGTATATAGATTAGAATGCCCTCTTCCCGTCAAGATATCTTCTGTAAGTGCTAAAACTTATATGATCAAACATCAAACTTTAGAGGGTGTGTCTGTCACTATCTTGTTATGCAAAGTAGGCGATCAAAATGCACCTGATGCTCACAAACCTAGAACAAAGTGCTGAAATGCACTTCAGCACAAACAAGAGGTAAACTGTAAGTAGGTTTTCTTTCTAAAAACTGCCAACAGTCTACGATGTTATCCATAAATTACAGAGATTTACATACGGTTTTCAATAAAACAGAGCATCATGATTTTGCTGCTTTACTAGCAGCCAAGAAATATGACCTCATTTGATTCTTAAGTGTTTATCAACACTGATAACTGCAGTCAAATACGCCAGGATATTAGTGTGCCTCTAAACCAAAAGCCATGGATAACTGTTCTACCTGATTAAGAAAGATGTCAAATGAAACACCTTGAATAAAACTGCAGAGTTCAATCAGATCTAGTTTATTATTGTCCAAAACCAGATACCACATTATGTATATCAGAAACAAGAAAAATTGACCGAATTTTGCAAATCGGTATCTAAGTGTAGATGCACTTTAACCAATAGATTTAATTTACTTCAAGAGTACCTTATTCTGGGTGCTGGAAAAGAGAAATAAATTTGACTACAGTCACCAGGTTTTGAAGTACAAAAGTGAACACTTTATGCTATCTTAGATTACAATTTTCAGTAGTTTCGTAAGATGATACTTTTACAGCAATGTTGAATACGATTCTACCTTTACAACCAATACCTCCTGTAAACTTTCTCGTATGAAAAGTTGATTCCTAATTAATTTTCAGAAGTAAACTAAACATCTAAACATGATGAATCTATGCCACAAGTTTATTTCTTCATCCAGTTATATGCAGGCTTCCAAAATTAGTCTTCTGATGTAACAGTGTACGCGCATATGAAATTTAGAAAAAATAACTGGGCTGTTTATTTCCAATTGGAAGACTCCTGCATTCAAATATACTTTATTACTTTTATAGGCCTGTCCTTAATAAGTACAGAATGCATGTCAGTAAGAGCCTCCTGATAATGCTGATAACATAACCTAAACATTATGATGATACATGATGACACGCTGTCAGAATATAAAGACACAATGGTATACAATGACTTGACACAGAAATGTTTTCATGCATCACAACTTGCCTGCTTTGGCCTGAAGGACAGAAGAGGAATCCCACCCACCATCTGCCATCAAGGTTTCTGCTTAAAGTCTGAAGACTGTGCCATAGTCTTGAAGGTATTTTTTGGAAGGTCACAATACATTTTAAGTTTTACAGGGGAAAAAATAGATAAGTAAGTAAATAAAAATCACTCAAGTAGGCAAAGTTGAGATACGTCTACCACAACCGTTTCTGAGGCATATCGTAGCCATATTTAGACACGACTCCTCATCTGAATACTTTATATAACTGTAATAAGTTCCTGATAATTTAAACAAGGATGCTATTTTGCTGAGGGGAAAAGAAAATAAAAGTCAACCATTTCTAAAACACTCAGTCCACTTAAACCACTGAGGCCTCACCTCCCCTCTGTGTGTCGCAGGAAGCCACCCAACACAGGGCTGTGGGAGCCACGAGCCTGAAGGCCAACTGCTGCAGTGCCCACAGGGTAGGTCTAAGGGATATAGATAAATACACGTAACTGGAAAACAAATGACTAATAAAATTAAGTTTTTACCAATTAAAATTAAATTCAGAACTAATTTTCCAATGTCTATTTATTATGTTGTCTTGTTGATTTAAAATTACCAGTGAAAGATACAGTGCTGCTTTGTCTGGGGAGTCCAAGTACAATATTGACAAGTCCATTGTCAAATGGGACCACACATACCATTCCAAATATTTATTTAAAAATCCTAAAGAATCTGTCTTGATCTCCTCCCTGACTAAAAAGGACAAAACAGTTGCTTAACCCACATTAACACACACAGCCTGAAATATGAGCATTTTCCTATATAAGAAGTGTTTTTTTTCAAAGCAGCCATTTTGTTTTCAGAGATATTCCTTACATGTTAATTGGGAGTACAGTATAGTCAATATCCAATTAAAGTTGCTGGGATTGCATAATATGTTTTGTTTACTTTCAGTCATAAACACAATGATCTCAAGTGATAAATGAAAGTGTTCCAGGGGGGACTAACATGAGCTTCTCATTTTTTCACCTTCATTTAAATTGTAAATGTTGTGCTACTCACCCTAAAGACAGGGCCCTTGGCCAGAAGGGTTTATGATGCTCCCTGTATTGTTTTCCTTTGTGGGGAAAAAAAAAAAAAAAAGACTAACTATGCCGAATCAGGCCTGTATTATTTGTTTTACTCATACATCTCTATCAGTGTTTTCATCTTTCACAGCTCCTCCACAGCAAGTTTGAACTTCACCCTACCACAGATGTTTTTACTTACTGAACCACTTCTTGTTGCACCATTACATAATAAGAAGTTATACTTAGCTTGGTCATAAAACCTGAAAAATAATTATTTAGACACAAAAGATCTCAGTTCCGAGATGACAGAGAAGGTCAGTCTACATTCCAGGTGGAACCATAGCTGTGAAGCCAGGGCTCAGCCGACAGCAGAGCCTGAGGCAGCACAGCTGGGCCACTACCTAGTGAGCACATACAGCCAGCCAGCCTTCGCACCTAAGCCAGCGGGGCTGCCAGCAGCTGAGAGCATCACACAGGTCCTGGCAACCTGTGTCACTACTAGGCAAAGTAACTGTGCATGCAACCCCCTGCTTGGTCTAGATACAGCCAACTCATAACTTCACATTCCATTATTATTAGTTTGTTATATTTTGTTAGCCCTGATCATCATTTCACACTAAATGTCTTTTCTCATTAAGAGACCTAAAGTCACCTCTGCCAGCAGTGTCTTCCACTTGGGATTTGTGTACCTTCCTTTTCTCCTGAAGTATTTCGTTCAGTTACTATCTACTCATAGAATATATCTGAAATAGTGCATCTCAATCTTCTTGCAAAAACCATGATATTTTTAGAGGATTCCAGATTCCCTTTGTAAAGCCAAAACTTTTTTTTTTTTAATATAACAGACTTCTGTAGCTTACTTTTCACTTCACTTTCCAGGATTCCAATGGAGAAGGCATGAATTTATGAAACAGATGATAAGGACTGAATCCCTATACTAATACATATCTGTATTTTTTTAAAAAAGTAAAACGTGTAACAGACTAGAACAAAGCTTATTCCAGAGTAAGTAAAACCAGGTTTGTGTACCTTTTTAGCCTCAGGCAAAGTTAATGCTAGTAGTTAATATCAGTGGTACTGAGCATGCTGGCATTTCTTTCCCTCTGGCTGCAATCTGTCCTGGACCTGGCAAACTATTGTTTCATTTGTGTTGAACTCAGATTTTTGACAAAATTTATTGGGCTTTTTTTCCCCCAAGTCTGTATTTTTTAAACAAAAATTATATTGACACAAAATATACAACTAGCTCTCCAATGAAATGGATCTTGTCACTAGAAAAGATGAAAAAATGTTTCAAGTTCCAAATTATTTCACATTTCATGCTTGAAATCACTTCGAAATTTCATTCCTCCCATTTCCTTAAAAATATGAATTCCCTATAAAATAAAATAAAGTTTCCTATCAAGATGAATTAAGAAAGCAACCAAACATTTTACTAGGAAGAGGGGGCGTGGAGGAGGTTTGCCTGTTTTTTTCTTCTTCCAGGCTCTCTGAGCTTACAGCGAAGGTAAACTGTTTATATTTTAAAACCCCGTGGTAATTGAAAGGGGGGGAAATGAAGCAATCTTGTTTGCTTTTGTCACTGGAACAACCAGCTTGGGAACCATTTGGGGTTTCACATCAATGTTTTTGATGCCAAGTTGTTAGACGGAAGTTCCCAGCGGTGTTCCTTAAAGGCTTGGCTCCACGTCTACAACTCATCTTCAGGTAAAACCAGCTGCAGTATTGACATTTGAGGGGGCACTGGTTATTTTCACAGAACAAGAACAAATCCCTCATCTGGGACTGTATGTGTGATTTTTATATGATTATTAGTGAGCTTCTAATTGCATAATCAATCTGCTGGGGAAGGGGAAGCCAAAAGGTAGACAACACATTTGTTACATAAACCCAGCTCTTCATTACAAAGACCAACCATAGGAGTACACGCGCCTTAAGAGTAAGTTTTCAGGAACAATCAGTCTATTAGCAGATAATTGATTCCTGACCAAGCTAACCTCTGCAAACAATCTATACCTTATTTGCATTACTGTAGGAGAGAAAAGCCCCAGTGCTAAGTCCAGACAGTTCCCTGTCCTAAACACTGTTCAAACCCCGAGTTTGTTTCCAAAAAGAGAACAGAAGAGAGCAAGTCTAAAAGCCAGGAGACAAGCTGGAAGAACACCAGCCAAGATGGTTGTATCACCCACTGTTGCTGAGGAAGGAGATATTAGCTGGAGGTATGAAGGATAAGGAGGACAGTTTGGACATAAGAATAAATTGATCCTAGAAATTAGTAATCAAACTTTCACATATAGGAAACCAGTTCAAATATGTACAAGCTGTACCACAGTTTATGTTTCATAAATGCAGGAAATTTGAGTGGGGAGCTAGACCAGATGGTATCCATAGGTCCTTTTCAAACTACATCATTCTTTAATTGTACATAAATAAGTTTCAGAACAGCCTATTCCAGAAACACTGTCCTCCATACTGTCTAATATTTAGTCCACATTTTGATTTAAAAAGCTGGAACATATTTTGGTTTTAAACTCTGGTAAGAAACAAACAAACAAAAAACCACTCCAACAGTAATTCTTTTGCAAGTTTTTTTACTTTTGTCTGAAAATATCCATATTGCGTTTTTCTACAGCTCTCCTGATAGGTGTATCATCATAAAACTGTTGACAAAGCTGCTTTACTGACCAGAAACCAAACTTCTGAATGAGAAGAGAGACCAAATTATTCTCACTATCAAAAAGATGATTTCTCCAAGAGAACAAGGAGACAGTCAAGGGGAAACATATGCAGGAGACTAATTTTCACTTGGGTCATTACAACAACATTTACAAGTGTCTGAAATAAAGTGTAAAACTGGTATCTAATACAAATACTTGCTAACAAAATTGTGAGAAGTCAATGCAGGCCTTTTTGGGTTTTTTGCTGTTCACAGATCCTGACAACTTTCAGATGTATATTTAATTCATTTACTGCTCTGAAAAAAATGATCTGTTGGGCCTTCTAGGATGATGGAAGTGTTCGTTGCCGTCTACATCTAGTTTTAACTATTCCAGTTAACCCTCTTCCCGAACTTACAAGGCTTCCAGCTGACAGTTCTATTATATGAAGAATAGAAACATCAGCTGTGGGTGACTTTGAATGATGCTCCTGTTCAGTGCCCTCAAGAAATCACATGTACAAGACTCAGGTGGCCAGATTTGTAATATAAATGGAGCCAGGTGTCAAGCTGCTCTTTTCAGCAACCAGACACTCATTTGTCCTCAAAAGAACCGGAAGAATTGGATAGATACAAACCCAAATTCAGTGCCAAGATCACAGACTCCCAGCTGTTTGGATTTGAGAGAGGAGGGCTAGTATCTTCAAAACCTGCAAAAGTAGTATCTTGAATTTGCCAATGAGAGTTAATCTTTAAAACATTTTAAATGACAACAGGTTGACCTCAGCTTAATGAAACAGTGAATGAGATGATCTTCATGTATAACCTTACAAAGCTGTTGCAAAGCTTGTAACCTAATATGGATGACACGCTTTGCACAGTTTAAACAACATATTCTATAGAAGGGCAAAAATATAAAATGAATTGTAAAATCTGCTGTAGTGGAAAGTATAGAATTGTACATCAAGCACGACACAATTTCAGGTTATTTTCTTAATGTATTTAAGAAAAAAATATCAGATACCTTTAACAAAAACACACAGGGAAAATAGTTACTCTAATTATTGCTTTTAAGAAAGATAAAAATTGGGGCTATTTTGGACACTTGTACAATATGCTAAAGGCCAAGAACTAATCCAGTCCAGGCCTCCTTTTCTAGAAGAGGGAATGTGACCACAAACCAACACAAGCTTTAGTTTTAAGTAGCCTTGTATTGAAAAAAGCACTCCAAAAGCTTCTGAACCCCCCCATTAGTACAACACTTCAGTAAAACCACAAAAGCAGCAAACGCAAACAAAGCCCCTAGGCTCAGGGAGAAGGCATAGGTGAACCAAAGACCACATTTAATGCAATGTCTGGTTCCAGCGTGGCTCTTCCCACTTTTCCTTCAAAACCCACAACCTGCAGAGCCCAAGTTGAGGCAAACTTCTCCAGTCCTCTCTCCAGCTTCACCTACCTGCCCCAACAGTTCTGGTTCCTAGAACAGACCCCTTCCATTTCCCAAGCCTTGAATTTTGGTCCCATTCTCAACTGCATGCAGGCTCCTTGCTTTTTTTCAGGCATCTGCAAGTCAAGTCGCAAGCTTCCTTTCAGTCTGTGCATTCCTCCTCCCCAGACACAGAAAGACGCTTCAAAACTCAGAACACAAGAGCCAAGATAAGGTGAAAAGGAACCTTCCCTTCTGGTGCTCACCCACTCAATCTCTTAGAGCATACAAAATACAGCACTTGCATATTAAACAAATTCAGTGAGCCTACCATCTGTTGCACATGTACTTTGGGTGCAATGCTGAGGACCGAAGCCAGGAGCTTAAGGATGCATTTTCCCATGATCCTCTCATCCAACTACATCTGTCTGCTGAACAGGACAGTTCTGCTCCCCTGCACAGCCTCACCCATGTGCAGCTGGGATTTGTCCTAGTCCCTGACTGCCATCCAACTGAAAGATCAGCTGGCTGCAGGGCAAGTTCAGTTACTCAGATGATCTGCCAGAAAACTTTCGGGGTTTTTGAGGTGTTGTGGGCTTGATCAGTGAAGTGATCTGCCTCTGAAACTGTTGAGTCACTATGCATTGGTGGGAAAACCAAGCACGGGGTTAGGGCTACACATTTCTGCAACAGCCCTAAGTCAGGCTAGATTTGCTGTGAAAACATGTGCAGAGGTTCTCCTATGCTATTTTGGTTTGTGGGGTTTTTTTTGGTTTTGTGTTGGTTTTTTTTTTTTTTTTAATTAGCCTGAATAGTCTACATGGAACCTTCAATGCGTAAAAGAGATTCTCTGCAAGAGGAAGCTGACTCATTGGACAAGATAGAATGTTGAACTGTAGACAATTAGGAACCTTCCCAACCACAAAATTAGGTTAATAATATGCAGTTTTCCAACTGGAAACAGAAAGCAGTAACCTTTCTATAGGGCTATGAGTTCTTTTCACATACTTGCTCAATCGATAAAGTTTCCAACAAACCACTATTTGAAAGCTAAAGTTCACGTCTATATTTGAAATAATATAAATGAAGACTCAGCAGAATTTTCACCAAAGTAAAATAAAAATCATGTCAAAATAGGAATTATTTAAAAAAAAATCTTATTAACTCAACCATATGCAGTTTCCATTGCAAATGTCAAGTACTAATTTTTTGAGGTCTTAGACTGGAAGGAAAGCTGCAGTGTTTGCATAGTAGGCCAAATATGTCACTTAAAGCCTGAGGGATAAGAAAAAAAGCCATGTGTACCAACAAGGCAAGTAAGGACTGTTCAAGCAACTGATCTTTTCCTCTGTACCTGTTAACATCCAGAAGCTGCTAGTACCACCTGATTTGCACTGCTATTCAGCAGTCTGAGAACTTTTGCTTTAAAACTGTAATTTAGCTGTATTTAGGAACCCCAGCTGTCTCCACATAAAAATATTCTCTAGAAGATACAGTGTTAAACACTGTTTGAAAGATAGAAAGGTAGTATGTAATTAAAGCTTAACAGATACTGAAATGCTTCTTTGCAGGAGAGCCTGAATAATCAATCATATATGGTAACAAGTTATAGTTCTGTATTCGATAATTACACAGAATTCCTGCATGAGAGAAAAGTGGGACTGGTTATTTCATCTGCTGATTAATAACAAACTTATATCTCAAATATGCAAAACATTAATAAGCAATGAGTAACTAGTTAATTTTTTAACCGACCCCGCAGCAGTTTACAGTAGCTCTTTGACAGCACTAAGACATGGATGTCATAAACCACAAAGCTACGTATATAATGATGTGCTTTTTTTCCCCCACCTATGTTGCAGTTCAGCACAGGACAGTCAAACAGGTAGAATCCTGTGAACAGAGATTTCTGCAATCCTCTTAACACCACCATAGCTCTCTTCCACCCTGCCAGAAAAGAAAGATTCAAATAATTGCATTATAAATAAGCTACTTCCTTTTAAAACAACTTAAATGTGAAATCTAACAGCCATTCTGTTTGCTGCACCATTCCAAGGATCAATGAACTTTGGATATGTCAGTTATGGAGACATAATCCATCAAGAACAATAAAAAAAGATGCTGGTAAACACCATAGGGTTTACACAGTGTCTTTGGAGCTAGAAACTGTCAAATATATCTGTTCAATAATTTTGGCCCCATTTGCTATATTGAATTACAGTATTTATTTCAACAGCTTCCAATAATGTGCACAAAAATATTCTCTACTTCAATTCAGTTATTAGGACAACAATGGATATGCATAGGAACCAATGATTTTTAAGGGCCAATATATATGTAGATGATTATGATGAAGACAGACAAGTTGGATAACAAGCAAAATACAAGTAGTGAAAGCTAAGACAGTTTACATAACTTTAAACTCACAACCTCTTTTTAAGCTACCTTCTGCTATTGCAGTCTGACTGTAAACTATCAACGTACTTCTGTAAACTTAGCCTTAACAATCTTGTCGTTTTAATATAATTAGCATTTGATTCACGGAGAGAAATGCAGTCTTGGTGTATGTGAGACTTGGATCCTAGGCATTAATGCAGTTCCACACAATAACAACTGCATACAATTTCATATGACTATAAAGAGAAAGATGGGCGGTACCAACTTCCTCTAGTTAGTCTCCAGTACCAAACCAGAATTTCTAGTGAAGAATCCATCTCTCCATCTTGTATGAAGGGGAGGTGTTGGAAGGAATGAAGCTACAGGAGGTTTCTGTATCTTACAGAAAGATGGATGGAGCATTTATTCCCTAACAGTGCACAGCAAAGACTTCCAATCTCAGCAGACTACTAGCAAAAAGAGGAGTTTGAAATGCTGAAAATAAACACAAATGAAAAGTAAAAGATGGCAGAATAGAAAAGATTTTTCCCCAACAATTATTAAAAGTTATTAAATATTCATAAAGGATGTGCCACCCCTACCCCCAGTTTTTTTTCTTCTTAATATCACTCTGATTACAGAAAAATCTCTGTAAAGACAGACTTCAAAATTCAGAAGTCCTCCTAGCTCTCCCCCGTTCAAAAATTATTACCAATTAATTTCATTTCTCCATGATCAAAGAGCTGCTTCCAATAGCCTGAGAATATAGGTGGCTACCTGTCAACACTGAGACCTAAAGAACAGATGCAATGTATTGAGGAAGTTTGACCACTATAATCAGTGTATTACAGAATCAAGTCATTGACAAACATACTTAAAATTTTGCTCAAGCATATGGCTTACCGTAACTGCATGCAAGCAATTATCAGATGCCACAAATACAAAGTTTAGAAATTAACAGTCGAAGAGGGAATGCCAAAAAGTGTTTTTCACAATTATGAACTCGAGCATAAGTACTTATTATTTAGATGTAGTGTTTCTTACAAGAACTGATAACAAGCACTGATATCCAGCAATAACACACTGAACTGCTGCTTATATAGTTCTTGAGCTGCACTCCTTATAGCAAAGGAGCACTGACAAGCTTGTGAAATCAAGCAGTTGAAAGTGCCGGATTCGCGCTTTAATAAGCAAGCAGGAGAAAGCTACCCTATGCATGATAACCATTGAACTGAGTGTCTCTCAAATTCTATAGAAATGTAGTAGGCGCTGAATTGGTTAGCGATGTCAAGACAGATGTGAGTTTGGCTGTCTGAGTTTATGACACACTCTATTGCTAGGAAATAAAAAAAAGCTTGAAATACAGAACACATTAGAAAACTCTGGCTCCAGAAAAAGGTGGCAATAAGTATTTTTGTAGTGATGGATCAGTTTATATGTATAATTTTTTGGAAATGTTTGCCATAAACTTCCTGTCATATTCACGAAATTGTACGTACAGATTTGAGAGACTGCAGGGGAAGGAGAGATTGTGTATATATACACAAATGTATGTATGTATATACATATATAAATACCTGACAGCTTTGAGTAATCCTTTCTCTGTCAAACATTCCTTGCAGGTTCTATCAGAGAAACACTCCCAGAAAAAAAAAAACAACCAACCCACTAATCCAGTTCACTTCACTGCATTTCTTTGCAAACGTACATTTATTAATTAAACTATTAGTTTATTGAGTGCTTAAAAAGGTGCAAGACTCAAACGTGAAGCTTTCAAGTACCTAATATCCACATATGCTTGCTATTTCCCCTTTGTCACCTCAGTGTGCCTCAGTGATAAATCAGAAAAAACCTCATCCAAAAGAAAAATGGGGTCTGTATTTTCATTCAGCTTTTAGCTTTTCTGCTGAAACTCATGACATGGACACTTGGAGAAGGTGCCTTTTTAAAGCGTTTTTTTATCCACTGCACAGCTAGAAAACAAAATCTGCAGTAGCTCCTCTGGTCTGTCCAACTAGAGCTGTGCTGCAGAGAAAATTCTCAGACAACTAGAATCAAGACGCCTTAATTATCTGCCTCGGCCCTCAAACAGTTTATAGCTGCTAAAAGACTTATTTGACTCTAGAACTACTTAAGAACTGGAGATTTCAGGATTTTATACACATGAAAGATGGTGTCTGATAACGAAATCAGCTTAGTCATTAAAAGATGCAAATGAGAAGTCAGTGACAGCTGCTTCTGTTGATATCCCATGTGAATGAATTTTTTATTTTAGTTCATAAAATTCAACTCAGAGCCCTGAGCAGGGGTGAGAAATCTTTTTATAGCAGGAGATTAATATTGAAACATTTAACCATTAAATAGTATCATTAGGGGAAATAATTAGCCACTTCACACAGACAAGACCAAGCTACATATCAAAAGGCAGTTTATGAACTATTTTAAAACATTTTGTTTGAATGAATGGAATGTACCAGAACAAAGACGGCAATCACATTTTACTTCCATGCTTCAGAAAAGTTTAAAACGACCGTGAACTAAGGCTTCATTGGGGGCGTACTCAGTTTTCAAGTAAGGATTTATCTTTACTCAATCCAGTAAAGACAGCCTGTTAAATGCCAGTGATAAATGGTCTTCTGGAAAGGCTGAAGGGTTCAACCAGTGGACATCCCCCGGTACTCAGCACTGGTGAGACCCCACCTCGACTACTGTGTTCAGTTCCGGGCCCCTCACTACAAGAAAGACATTCAGGTGCTGGAGTGTGT
>RSEF01000006.1:10202172-10215290 GCA_003993805.1 Himantopus leucocephalus
GAACAAAATTGGTCCTGTTTTACCTCAAACCAGGACACAAACAATCTTTCAGAGCCCGCTATTCCTGCTACACTCTTGGAGTGGAGTTGCTCAGAAAAACCTTGTCTGCCACGATGAAAAACATTGTACATGCTTGCTATGTAACACTCCAACCAGCCACTCAGTTGAATGAGTCGCATCTTCCTTACCCCAAGTACCAACAGCTATACGTAAACCCTGCAATAGGACCATCTATTTGGAACCTTTACCCTGAGTTTACGCTATCCATCACTCCAAATGTGTCTCTGTGTGTGTATCACTATAATACATGGTTAAACCAGAGCACTAGAAGCATCACAGCTAAAGCTCTGGGGAAAAGAGGGAACTCTTGGAGTGGGATTTTTGTTAAAAGAGAAGGTTAACTGACCTGTTTCCTCATACAAAAAGAAGAGGAAAACAGCCTTACAATTTTATGTGTATCCATCAACAAAGCTATAACCACCTTCATGAAACACATTCTGTCAAACTGGCTTCCTTTGAAGTAATCACTATTCTGAAAACACTGCACTGGGATCCGCCAGCATGAAACTGTAGAGCACTCTGAAGTGAGTTTTATGCCTGAGTATCAATGTACATTATGGAACCATCTGGTTGTCTTTGCAGTGCGTGGAAAGAAGCAGGTTAAGCTATTGGACAGGAACATCAATGCAGTATGCTGGAATGCTCTGCAGCTAAAAGCATTTGGTAACATAACCACTTGATATTCAAGAGACTGAGCTCACATACAGAAGGAACAAAGAAGAACAAATATGAATCAAGCTGTTAAGCTTTGAATTTGTTCTCCCTTAAGGTAGAACGGCACCAAATCTCTGTAGTAGCAAGTATAAGTGTTTATCCTGAACTGTATTATTTAATATTTCAATGATTATTTTTAACGCATTTTGACAATTAAACTACACCAGATTCCTGCAATGCCAGTTCATTTTGGGCAACAATTAGATCACACGGCCAGTACTACCAAAGGCACGCACTCAGAAACCAGAGGTCCAAGATCCTAGGATGCCCAGCGCTACTAGATTTTTCCAAAGATGATTTGGAAAGATGCATATTGGTTTATGCTAGAAATTAAGGATAAGTATACCTCAATCTTTTAAGAGGGAGAAATTTGAAGATTAGCATCTCTATACACACTAAAAGAGCAGGTTTTCTTCAGCATGCAACAATTAGCATGTGTCACGGTGCTTCAACATGTTTCCTTACAGTACAGACAGGTACAAGTACTGATTTGCCTCAGTACAGGCAAATCATTCAATTAAAATAACAAAATGGGGGGTGTGTGCATGCAGCTGTCGATGAACTTGTAAAACAGCATTTCACCACACTTCAGGGTTTGTTTCACTCAAGAGCAACAGTTAAATACAGCACATTTGTGCATACTTCATGTGAACAGCAAGTTTGTAGAGAACACAACACAGCAACAGCTAATACATGCCATTTACCTGTAGCGTGTGCTGTTATTTCTCTCCACGTCATCAAGAGACATTATTGAACCCTGGTGTGGGGTTAAAAGTTCCTTTGTCCATGACACCTGAGTGTAGCTAATATGGCCAGAGATTTTACACCATTTGAGCAGATATTCTGGCAGTTATTCTTGTAACACATGTTGCTGTAGTAGCACAACCCAGGCTGGAAACATTTTTTATTGGGACTATTGCACTTGTCTGCTTTTCTATCAGGAGCTCTGCACTGGACTTTGGAAAAAAACTCATTTAAACAAAGGAAGTGGAATGAACTTTCTGATAGTGATGCAACAGTAATATTTGCCAAAATACCCCCCCACCAGACTCTCAGATGGCCTTCAACCCCATGTATGAGGTACAGAATCAAGGATGAAAAACAGGCAAAAATAAGATTCATTAACTCTGTTTTAAAGTGTTATTGGTACACATTCTGAGTAAGTCCCATTAAATTGTTGCATATGATAATTAGATTCTCTTGACTGTTTGCAACCAAAGTGAAAGCCATCTTAAAACCCCAATGGGATTAAACAAATTTGTTTAACTTATTTTTTGTTAGTCTGTAACCCCATTTCGGCTGCAGTTTTGGCTGTTAATGCAAATTTTGGGTTTTGGTCACCCACAACATGACAGTTATTTAAAGCTGGCTCCCAAGATCATGCATAAAAAAGAGGAAGAACAAATCTTGATCAGCAAAACTGTTTTCTGAATGCACCAGTATTTTCAATTATGCATATGTACCAATTATGCATATTTTTATATGCACCAATGACAGGTCTTATCTGTAAGAAACCAAGCAAAAGCCTTGAGAGAAAAACCCAAACAAAGGGAAGATGATGTATTGTTTCACCTAAAAGAAAATTTTGCTACAGCTAGATATACCTGAGAAATCCTCAAACTTTTATTTTCAAATTTTAAAAAAAGGAACATTTAGAAAGTGAAGTATTTTCCACCGAGATGTTGTGATCTTAAAGTTAAGATTACGCATGGCTTTGAAATGAACTGTCACTAACAGCATAAAGCTTTGGTCACAACAATTATTAAAATTAATAATAGCATTATTATTATTAAAATAAATGACAACATTAATGGGAACAAAACAGTTTCAACAGGCGTTTTTTTCAAAACCAAAGAAGGCTCACATTTTTAATATGCTATATAGTAATTCATTTTTTAAATACAACGTCTAATAGACTTACACTACATTTTCATTGCTTTATTCAAGAAGTGTTTTAAAATCTTGAATAAATACTAATTTCTACCTCCCATTACTCTACAAAGTATCATTTTCACCTGTTAGGAGTGACTTATTGAGGTTGTTGATTAACTGTCTAAAGAGAATATACATCAACTTGGTTACCAGAAACAAAACAATCTTCACAGAAACAGTGATTTAGTATCTCCAGATCTTTACATATACCTATGCTTTGTCTGGCAGAACAGAGGACTTGCTAACCAGTGTTGGACTGCCATGTTAATCTTCTCTTAATTTATTTCCAATGTTCCTCTTTCCTCTGCTACAACAATACAGATTTTAATGACGCACCCTATTAGTATTACATTGCTAACCTAAAGCAAACATTTTAAGACTATGTATGGCTAGAAATAGCTTTGTGTAGATTCTGCTGAATACTATAGTTCGGGAATTGTGTTCAATGAATTCCTTCCATCACTGAAAATGAGAGCATCTATATATGTTTTTCCATCCAGTTCTACTTTTCAAATCATACTAACATTACTGCACATTAACATGCCTTTCTCTATTAGCTTCAGTGTAAGGTTAGCACTGATAAAATTTAGCAGCTTCAAGAATGACTGACCCTACACAAGCACAGCTTTTTAGTTTCTCTCTTTAGTTGTTTTCAGCACCAGAACACACGCAACAAACAAAGCAAATTAAGTATATTGTGCTTTTATTCAATTCAGAAGTTGTGCAATTCATGGGAGGGAGTTGGTTTTGGTAGATTAAAATTTTGGCTAGACAAAAACATTGACAAAAAGAATTTTTTTCCCCCTCCAGTAACAGTTGACCTTTGTTTTAGCAAAAATAGTTCTTGTCTAGTCACAGTGATTTTACATTGCCCTTCAAGAATTTTGGGGTCTATATGTAGAAAGACTGTGGTATAGCTATCTTCCAGGAAGTTACATGCATATTCTGTAAAAAAAGTTGTATCTGATCAGAATAAAGGTTCACATAGCACAGTACTTTGGTAGAGTCTTGGGAAAGAGTGCAAGAACAGATGAAACGTTGCAATTGCCATTTGCAATTCAGGGGCAACCTGAGCCCATATGTGGTGTGTTTGTATTTAAAAGCCCTTGGTGAGTTTCCTTAACATGAATTTGCTCAACCATTTTTTGCAATCACGTGGGATCTTACCATCACAGCATTCTGTGGCAAGGAACTCCACAGCTCAGCAATGAATTTTAAGAAAAACTATCCTAGGAGAAGTTCCTCCAACACATTTATCCAGAATGCATATAGATGGTGTTAACAGACAGCTACTACCACCCACCACCTCCTGAGAGCTGGCCAGGCAAAGACTCATTAGGTGCAACATCTCAGAGTTACTCACAAAAGTCCTAGCACGTGACTAAAGAAATGTAATTTCTAACGCTAGTCAGCTCATGCAGAGTTAACCTTACTTAGTTCAATAAATTTACTGTACAACACAAGCTAGAGTCCATTGACTGCAAAAACAACCATTAAGCCTCTGGAATTTGGACTCTAGTTACAAGCAAGCAATGACTGCATACTGTATGGGTAAATGCCACAAGATTAAAAATTTCACCTTTTTCCATCAAGGTACACAGCAGCATATAAAACTATTCAAAAACAATCCTAGTATTTTCTTTTGGGTTTTTTTTTTTCTTTTGTTCTAATTTGGATGAAAAATGTAAGGCATAGCAGGGGAGGGAAAAGGAGCAAGATTATTGTACTTCAGAAGACTGAACTGAACAGCGTATGATAAAAGCTATTAGCTATAATTAGATCAATTTAATGGTGAATTCTTCTGCTCAAAAATGGAGTTTAACAGGAATAGAGAACCTACTTAAATGTTGGAATTATTACATTTACACTTAAAACACAAAATGCTTGATCAGATACTAATTTCTACCAGTTTTGCAATTCAGAGGGGTTTTTTTGTTCTGTACACCACCAGTAGTTTCCTAGGTGATGTTACCCTCTGTATAAGCAACATAATACTGTTAATTACAGCTTCAATTATCTGCAGATAGAGCACTATGGATTCAGTTAGCTAATGTTATCTATACAGCACAACAGGATTATATTACGAACTTATGACCTAGACACAGTTACAGGTAGGTACCATGACCCCAAACATACTTTTGATCTTGACAAGTTCCTCACTGCAAACTAAGGACATTCAGTAGCTTAAAGTACAAAGTTTAATCTCAAAATGTTTGCAACAGAAATATGCCCAAGTCTGAGAAGAAAAACAGAAGTGACAAAAATAGAAAAAAAACCCAGTGTTTACAAAGAGTCTGATTTTACCCTTAGGTATTAGCTTTTATTTGACTTGAGTATCTGAGGGAAGGATCTGATCCACAGTGCTACTTAATACCATGGTACAGCTCAAAATTAGATCCTAGTTCTACTGATTTTTAAAGCAATTTGCAAATTCCTAAACATTCTTAAACTAAGTCATTATGATACACCCACCAATGCAAACTATCTTATAATTTAAGACTATACATCAAGCAATACAGCATTAATACAGTTTATTCAGTGTGCATGTTTTTCCTCCAAAGCAGTAACTATACTCCTACAGAACTTTTCAAACCTCTACTGTTAAATATCTCCAAGTCTTGTACATCTGTTCTTATTCCCAAGAAAGATGAATAGAATTAAGTAAATTGTGGAAGAAAAATTGGATGCTTACTGACCTCTGGAACTGTACATTTATAATTCATCTGTACAAAACAAAACAATAGAATCACCTTCACAATGAAATGAAATTTCAGGATTTTTAGTATAAATTTTCCATTTAAAAGCCAAGCAAGGATCTGTATTTTGATGATGACAGTATCGTTGATCCGGTAAGGCTGAGTTTCAAGATCCTAGCTGAGACAGAATCAAGTCACCAGATGTCAAACACATCTAGATTTTAGGAAAGTTCAGATCTCTATCCAAGTTTCCTGATTAGTCATTTAGCCTTAAGAAAAAATCCATAGAAATTCGTAGAATTTCCCCAAGATACAGTTCCAATGTTTTGACCTGCACCTTTATCACTCATTAGTGATAGTAAAAGCTACCAGTCTGTATAAAAGAGAAAAGTAGAAACACCTTACCATGCTTTTGTTTTCCTCTGTATCGGTATGTTTTTATGATGCTCAATGAACTGCCTTCCAAGCTGTCTGTAAATTCAGATTCTCTATTTATTTTGCTATGTGAAGGCTTTAGAGGAGTGTATCAAATGCTTTTTTGAGCCACATTCAGTTGCTCCAAATAAAGAATTATAGAATGCATGTAGTTGTATGTCATATAACGGATTAAAAGATAATTGGCAGTCGGTACAATTAAAAAAACCCAACAGCCTGAGAAAGTAAGAGAATGCCGTTTTAAAGGTTAAATGTTAATCACAACTGAGTGAATGAAGATGTTTGTCTACTGAGATACCCAGTGAACTCCTCTGATTTGGAACAGTGTCAGTGTATTTCTTCCTAAGGCCATCCTCACCAATGAACGTTTGGCTACCCCAGCTAAAGTAAATTCCACAGATTTTCTTCAAATATACAGCAGACAGACACAATCAGAAATTGCAGAGTTATGCTTCATCTTAAACAGGTTTGAAGATGAGAAGAAATGGAACTTTTACGCATGCTCTCAGTATCCTCACGCACAACTTCCACAGCAACTGTTCTCTTACTCACCAACCAAGGTGGGGTGGGAGGAAGTATTACATGTGTAGGTGGAGTGATAAATTTAAGGTAGTTTCTTTTCTGACATCTATGAAGCAACTACCCTAGGACTCTAGTCTTGTTGTCTTTGCTAGCACAACTGTGCAATCTTCCAGATTCTATTTGCTTTTATTCAGCAGATTCAGTTAATTATTTTCCTCATAGCCCTGTGCATTGACATGCTGTGACACGAAAACCTTTCTAAAATGAACATAACGTTAATTCTGCAATGGAAGCAAAGCCTTCTCACATAACTATCAACTGTTT
Organism: Himantopus leucocephalus; assembly: GCA_003993805.1. Classification (NCBI taxonomy): domain Eukaryota; kingdom Metazoa; phylum Chordata; class Aves; order Charadriiformes; family Recurvirostridae; genus Himantopus; species Himantopus leucocephalus. The sequence goes on from RSEF01000006.1 coordinate 10,208,856, forward strand.
TCTTTTAGGTAAAGGATTGACTGCAGATATTTCCTCAGGATACCACCAACACATCAGAAAACACCTGCAGTCAGCTGCAACTTCCACATCTGCAAGAAACTCTCTAAAGCTTTTTGGTTTGCCTTGTCTTTGGGCATTTTCTTGTATTGGCATTATCTATTAACAATACTCAAGTATTTACCAGATAGCAGCTTACACTGAACAACATGCTTTCCTCCCACCTTATTTTGTACCTAGCTACCAACTAGTAAAATTAATACTCATGACAAACTAAGACAGTACAGAATTTTCTTGAATTATAAAATAGTTTCCAATACTTCAGTGTATATTAAGACCTTCTACTAAGCAAGGCATATGATAAACATATGCATATGCACAGTAGGTTGCAAAAAAGGGGGGTGTACCACATAAACAACTCAGTAACTGAAATATACTCCAATGAATAAACATGCATGTATTAAAAATGAAACATTTAACACTGCATTATTACCCCAAGATAACTATTGTATTAGAAAAATTGAGTCTTAAGAGCATTCACATGACAAATACACTGAGAGGTCTCTGATACCCTAGACACTGTTCAATTTTTTTAATATTGAGCACAGCAAGGATTACAATCATCTGTACTTATGGCTTAAAGTTAATTCCTCTGTGGAAACTGGAGTCTGAGGGGAAAAGGAGAAGCTAATTAATATAAATTACAGAAGCGACAGGACTCTTGAATTCTTACCCTTGCAAGGGGCAACAGACCTTCTGAACCAAAGAAAGTCAATTAAACACAAAAGACAATCTGAATTAATGGACACCTCTGTTGCAGGTACTTATTGGTTCAAAAAAAAAAAAAGGACAAACTGATACACTTGAGTACCAATGGATGCCTTTGCTTTGTACACAGATAGAAGTAAACTTTGTCAGTGCTCTAGGACAGGAGAAAGTCACACATGACCAAGCAAGGATAAGAGTCTAGTACAAGATTCACGGACCGTGTCTCTTATTCTCCCTCCTGCGCTGGGTATATTCATTCAGTTACAGTCAGAAACAATTCTTTTTCAGCTTGGACCAGGTGGAGAATTGAGCTTTTATTTGTCTGTGGTGTGCTACCTACACGTATGCACGTGACAGGACTGCACAGGTAGTGGATAATAGCCAGCATATGTGAACTGCTAATTGACTCCACATTCATTTTCTGTATATTGCTTGTTGCCCTAAATAAATACCACATCTTGTGAAAGGTGGCTAGTTAACTTTGACATTATCCCCAAATGATATCAGAACTGAAGATACCGACTAAATTTGTATCAAAGCTATTACCTGACTGCAAAGGGACATGAAAAGAAAGCCACGCTGGGAAAGCAGAGGGATATAGGCTATTGCCCCAGAAGAAGGAAATCCCTTAAACCTCCAGCCTGTCCCCTAAGCACGGCACCCTTGCAATGCCATTTGCAGTAGAGACCATTCACACTCCTGTGTATTTCCATTAATTAAACGTCATTGATGCTTGAAAAGTAAAGGAGTGATTTGCCTGCAGCAAGATTGCTTTTCTTTAACCACCCAAGGTCTCAACACAAGAATTCTGTACTTTCTTTCTAGATATTTGCAATATATACCACTGTAAAAATACAGTTCTCTCGTGACTTAAATCAGAAAATAAAAGATATCTCCAAAGAGGAGGAAAATTATATAAATTAATAATCACAAACGTAAAGCTGGAGTTTTGAGCTGCAAAGTTATTCTCTGTTCTGTTTTTAAACTTTTTTTTTATAAAATGAAAGAAAGATCTTGATCACTGATTTGCTAACTCATGATATTGAATTAGTATGTTCTTAAAACAGTAGTGCTTGAATTTGCATTAACACTCAAATTATTCTTATTACATACTTAAGCCACATACTGACATTATTGTCTCTAATGCTGGTTTTAAATACCCACAAAAAAGTTCTGTTAGTGCTAAGATATCAATAGCATGGCCGACGTGAGGATGCATCCAAATCCCACCAAGCAGCAGCTAATCCTGGGGAGCTCAGAAGAGGCAGCAAATCCTGGTTCAGGGCAGGAGAATGCATATTCTTGATGCTAATAACTCCCTTCTGCTGGAGATAGTGCTGCACTACTAGAACACTATTCAAGTTCATGTTTGTTTAGGTTTGGTTGTACCTCGCTAAGCAACAGACAGCACATGCAATTTGGCTCTAGAAAGCCTTCACAGCAGATTCCAGTGCTGGGAAGCTCAGAAATATTTGGTCAACTCCACTCCTTGAACCATCAAGAGCTTTGGGCACAGCCTGTATCGACCCTAACAGATCGACCGTAACAACCCTTCCACTCATGTAGGCCATTTCCGGCCTGGCAGTAACACACACCTGCCACCTCCTGCTGTGGCTGACATGGACAATGGACATCCTTGCTTTGCCCAGTCAGAAGAGTAAAGAGAAAGGAGCAAAGAGAACCTCAAAGGGCAAGCAGGAACATTTGCTGGGTGTGCACCTTCAGAGGCATACAGCGTTCTCAGCAAGAGCTGCAGGAAACCTTTCTTTCGCCTGTTGCTGTGCTGACTGATAAGAGTATACTGAACTCCCTTCATTTCAATTCATGCCGTGGTTCTCAGGCAAATTATTTTAAGACAGTACAGGTGAGCTTCACTTGAAAGAAGCAAAGCTGCTATGGGAACCCTAAGGACTGCAAGGACAGGAAACTAGGGAAAAAAAAATAAACCCCCCAAACCACAAAACAAAAGCAACATACACACAGCCAAACAAAATACACAGGTGAACCAGGTAAAAATGCAGGTGAACTATTCACTGTTTTAGTGTCAGTCACACCTGTACCAGCTGTAAGTACAGTAAGGTAAATGCAAAAGTCCCATTAATGGGCTGTATTAGAGCAGTAAGAAGTCTACTCTATTGAGGGGATGCTTTATTAATCCAAAACTGTAACAGCATTAACTTGGAAGGTTGCCGTACTTCCAACTGATAGTGGTCAATACATTTCCAATTCACTCTCCCACATTTTAATTAAATTATCTTATGGTAAATATACTAAAACCTCCATTACTTGATGGCATTTCAATTTTAGCTTTCTACTGCTCAGACTCATTCGTGAAAGGTAAGCTTGGAAAACAGTGCCATCTAATGCTAAAGAGCATAAAAATAGATTACTGTAATAACTTTAAAATATAATGTTGCAAATATGTTTTGCACTGATTTTACACACAATTCTGTAAAACTCAATAAAAGCTTAAATAAAAGTTTAAAATGCATCTGTCAGATGACATAACAGGTTTGGAAAACAGCATTACTAGTTCAAAAGTATCTTTTCTGAAAGTAAGAACATCTAATTCAGGTGATTAAGAAGTACTTGTACTTGAAGAGCAAATTCCCGAACTACTGCATTACCTTCATGTTCTTTGAGAGTGCTAGGAAACCTGAGGATCTGTCCCCAATTAGATTTATTCCTAGTCAGTAAATATAAGGTGACAAATAACACTACCTGCAAATCATGATATTGACCAGCTCTAAAAAAGATGCCAAATAATGTTGTCATTAGCCACAATTTATAAGAAAGGATAATTTGCAGTAAAAGTGTGAAGACCATACCATAACGTTGTTGGGCAGCTTTGTACAGTATGTGCTTTTAAGTGATCTTTTACCAAACTTCCTGATACGGTAAAGGCAAAATGAGCGAGATCCTCATTGCCACAGAAACAGAAGGAACATGCGTTTTCTAGGACAACTCTCTAGACATCTGACAGCTTCATGCAGTCTGGAGTGAGGCCTTTCCTCTGAAGATGTTTCACCAAACAGTTCCTGAAGTTGGTTCTTACACAGCAATGAAGTATGTGCAGATTTTTTTTTTCTATAATCACACTATGTATTAAGAATTTATATGCACATAAATATTATGCTGAATGAAGCAAAGCCAATACAGTAGTGAGAAAACTGGAAAGTGCTTCACAAGTTCAATGAATATGAGAAACCAAGGAAAGCTTCTCCTTTATAATCACAAGTAGTTCATATACTAAAATCCAGCCCAGAATATTAGAGAAATTCACAGTGAACTGAATTAATGTATTGATGTTGTAATGTATTAATTCAAATTACACAGACAACAGAGCATTTGCACGAATTTTCAGCCACTGAACTTTTATCTCATTGACCTTTTCACATTTCACTTAAAAATACAAGCACTTGTCAAAAATATATTCAAATAATGCACCTCTACTAGATGACTTTTCTTCCAAATCATTCAACATTCAACGTTCTCTCCATAGATACCATAGCCTTTGGCTTTTAATCCTTTGATTTGTTACTGTATACAACAATACCCTTCTCCAAGATGATCTTGTGATGGGTTTTTTGGGGGGTTGGATTTTTTTATTCCTCAGACATCCTTCATTAAAATCCCCCAAATGTCACTTCTTTTTTCAATACTTACTACCGGACTAACGCAAACATAAAGAGGAAATAGGAGATATTTTGCCATGGCCACAGCCACTGCTTCATAACCCTGCTATGCTCAATGCTTCTACACCGAAATGCTAATATTTTCACACAACATTAATTTTATCTTACTTGAGAATTAGTCCTATAATCTTCAGCAGGCCTGCTAGGGAGATCAAGAACAGATGTGGATCAAGAAGTTTCATTCTTCATTTCTTTCAACTGCCATGGAATGCAATGTTACATGAATTAATTGTGGAGAGCTTGAAGGATGTAGATTTTCTTTATTGAGATAAATACCATCCTGGATTTGATCCTTTTATTTTTTTTTCTTTTGTAAGTATACTTTAAATATTATGTTGCATTACAGCATTATTATCACAACATCAAAGCTTTTGGGGTTCTTTCTAACTTAATTTTAATTAAATTCTCACACACAAAACCACAAAGTCCTTTTCCACACCTGGATAATAAGGAAAGACACTGTTTTGAAGGCTTAAGGTAAGTGCTTGCCTTTGAAACCAAAAGGTGTTAGAAACATCACGCAAAAGCGGACATGGCTAAAAAGCGAGAAGACATCCTTCAGAAAGCTGGAAGTTTGTCCAAAGGAAATAGAAAGGATCACAAATTCTGGCAGACTAAATAGAAAAACACAGGCAAAGAAAAAGGAAACAAAGTGTTTTAGGATCAGCTTATGAGTCATAAAACCTAGTAATATATCCTTTTTCAAACATACCAGGAACAGAATACCTGTCTATGAATCCGTAGAAGCAACTACTGTTCAAGGTGTAAAAGGAGTGCTCAGGGAAGATAAGGTTATTGTATCAAACAAAAATTAAGTTGTGGGTTTTCTTAAATTCGTTTTCACTGTAGGGCAGCTTAAAGAGATTCCCTTACTAGATCCCCTCACAGTATAAGGCATACAAGGGGATTTTTGTTTTCCCCACACTCAAATCAAAGGGCTGTTGAAAGACACTAAAACAAGAGAAAAAAAACCCTTCTACTTTGAACACTAAACAATGACAAGTCACTGGGCTCAGGTAGTGTTCACCTACGACCTTTTGGGCAAAATCTACAATGAAATAATTGAGCAGTTAACTGTGCTGTGCAACCTCTTGCCTAAAAGTGCCTGACTACGAACAGTCTAGAAGATCACACATAAGATACCCATTTTGAAAAACTGTTCCAGGAGACAGAGGGAAGTACAGATCAGTAGATCGGATGTTTGTAGATGGAAAGCTGGTAGAAACTATAATAAAGATAATTTGTGAGCACATAGATAGGTGTGATATATTGGGAAAGGGTCAACATGGATTGTGTAAAAGGAGGTCACACCTTACAAATCTATGAGAATTCTCTGAAAGTGTCAGAAAGCTCATAGTTAAAGAAGATACAGTTGACGTAATCCTCCAAAGAAGCTACAAGAAAGTTCCCGTAAGTAGGAAGGAAGCATTTACATGAATAAATAACCAGTTGCCATTTATAAGTAGTTATAAGGGAAAAAAAAACCCACCACAGTAAATTGCAGAAGTAAAAGGATCTTCAAAGTTTCTTTCCTTTTTCCTTATGTAGTCAAGTAATTTACCAGTGAGTCTACAGAGAGTTCTTACCATTCCAAAGCCCACTGTTCTAGCAATGGTCTTCTTGCTGAAACTTCAGAGTCCTTCAAAGTGAACTTCCTTCCCCTTTTTTCAGGTGACCCCAAATTCCCAACCCTACCTTTACTATCTCAAAAGGTTTAATCCTCAAATCTACATTGTCCTAGTGCTCAGACAGGCTTCCAAGCAATTACACCAAAGCTAACATATGCAAAACAACTTGCTTTGTTTGTGGGGAAAGATCTACCTATTCCCCCAACAATTCAGAACAAAGCTGTCCAAGCATAAGAACAAATATTCTTACTCTATTTTTCTAGAATGTGACTGTTAGTAGAAACAGCAACAAGAAAGGCAGGTCATGTCTGACAAACCTGATCTCCTTCTATGATAAGGTGACCCGC
>RSEF01000006.1:10222595-10238667 GCA_003993805.1 Himantopus leucocephalus
CTGAACAAAATTGGTCCTGTTTTACCTCAAACCAGGACAGATTTCTAACAGGTTCTAATTCTTTTCCTCCCACATACATATCTATTTTTTTTAAAGTAGGAAGATTTATTTGAATAAACACCCTTAAACAAATGAAATTTAAAGGCAGTTGTATCTCATGATAGTAATTATATAAATCGCCCCTTTTCTACCTGCTCTTTTTGCTTCCCCAGTTATATTTTCCAAATACTGAAAATAATATTAGCTGTATGGACAGACAGTTAAGATAAGTCTATCTTCTGGCACAGATAGCAAGAAGCAATGTAAGAAAAGAATGTAGTAAGAATTGGTATGAAGTGTATATGAAGGAATTACATCAATGAATTTTCTTCACAGATGTGAAGAGTAAACCTAATAGTAGTTCCGTAGAAATGGCAGGAAAACTGCTTTAAAAGAAACTTCTTCCTCTGGGGAATATAGAAAAAAGGGGAGTAGTGTAACAGACTCTTGAATTTATCCCTGTATCTAATTTGAATGTTACATATTTAAATAACAGATTTGTAGATAAAAGAAGTTAGCCTTCTCCCCTGGTATGTTCCTACCTCCACAGAAACATACATAGTTACTCTATTAAAAGAGTTAAGCTAACTGCTTTGAGCAGAAGTGAGGATTTTATCTTTTTCACAAAATTGCAGAGATTCCTCACAAAAACATAAAACTAAATTTCCAGTTTGCTGTTTTTGTTACCAAGTCCAGTTCCAAGAAAACAGTTTTCATGCACAGTGTCTCCATCCTGAAGCAATGATTATTCATTCCACCTTTTTCCTTGAATAAAGTTTGGAATAAGCAATTCTTACAAGTTCTTGTATATGAACATTTGCACAAATAAAAGCAACAATACAAACCTAGCAGGGGTAATAGAACATGGGACACAAACGTGCTTGGTATGCTTTGTCACCTCATTCTAACAGAAGAGAAGAGTTCTATACCCTAAAATTGCTTATAGTTCATAAGACAAAGAGTAAAGGTTAAAGTATCAGCTAAAAAGTAATTTTCCACATAGGAGACAGATGATCAGAGGAGTTATATTTGGTTGGTTTTGTTGTTGGTTTTTGTTTGGTCAGGGTTGTAATACGTTTTAATTAATTGCTTCTTAAAAGACCCTTGCTGGAAAGAAGTCCCTGTTCTGTAAGAACATAACATACATAAGATTTTTAGGTTTTTTCCTGAGTAGAAGTCTAAATTTGTAAATGTAAAATAGTTCATTCCCAACTTTTGTTCAACAGCTGCATTCTTGTGAGATTCTGGAATATGGAGAAAGCTAACAGAAATCAGTTTAGGAGAACTGTCCTATGCAAAGGATTCAATGGGGAAGAAGCACAAGATGTGTGTGGGAGCTGGGCAAGTAGGCAGACAAAGCTCGAAGTTTTAATAGGATCACAGACATAACATGCAAAAATGAGATATGAAAAAAAACTAGATGGCAGAAAGAATGGTGCAAACCTCCAAAGTCAGAAAGAAGCTTGGAAACTGTAACCTCTCATTGCCCTGTTCTGCCTCTCTGCAGTTCAATTCCTTAATTTATTCTAGTCTGACACATTTGCAACTCCAGTCTTCTCGAAGCAATCAACAAGTCTACTGCTCAAGATGAGGATCAAAGTGATTGTTAGAGCTAAATGGTGGTTTGTCAGATTGCCAGAATGACTCTTTAAAGGAAATATATTATTACAGTTTTAGCAAGGCCATTAATGTCACAGTCTAAAGCAAGTACAATGGGCATTCATTTTCCTGTGTCAGTCTTTGGTATACATACATACTGCGAGGATGGAGGGTAAGCTGATGCTTTAACCATTCTATTTTACTTCTCTCATCTTCCAAACTTCCTCCCACAGATGCAAACTGTGCTAGTTATTCCCTGTTTTGCAGTTATATGCAGAAGCCTCAAATAAGATTAGAGCTCAGAGAGCTCACAGGTTAAATAGCCAGGACAGGCAAATGATAGGAGAAATAATGGAGAAAGCTGGAGATAAAGTTACTTGCCCAAGGTCACAGCGCAGGCCAGGAACAGAACCCGTATCTCCTCTACCCTTCCTAATCGGTCAGATTTTCTCTCACCTTTGGCTGAACTTCCTTCTCTGTCTCTTCTCCTCAGCCATGAATAATTCATTCTCTAGCTCTCAGGTCAAGATTGCTGTTCACTATGATAACATTAATCGGATAAGAAGTCTTATGCTACCATATTAAAAATATTCAAAAGCATGGTAAGACAAAGCTTTTCAGCCAATAAAGTTGCTACTGTGGAGAGTTTTTTTTTATCCATATGGATTTAGAATTGTTTCTTTTTTACCGATACCAGTGTAATTTTGTCTCTCTCTGCCTGCCCATGGCAAGGATTTAATTTCTGCAATTCATGGCTTGAAATGTGAAGAAATTCTGCATTCAGATTAGCTACAACGTTTCCTTTGCCCCATAAGTATTTTGAGTTTATACAGTTTACTGCAAACATGGTAACAAAATTTAGTAGTGTAAAAGAGAACTGTGAATTCTGTTACTAATAAATTTCGTATTTGTTCACCACTCTCACATGTAAAAACTGGATCACCCATCCAAATGACTTGGAGCCTGAAAGAAATGCTAACTAGTGACTTGCTCTAGACAAACAAAAATGTTGTCTTGACGTTAACTAGACTACTTACTACATTAAATAAAGTTCACTGGCCTGATTTCTGAAAGTGCTAGATACCGTTCCTATTGACCATAACTGTGTTAATAAATTGACATTTTTTAAATGGAGGTGGTTCATTGCTCAATTACCCTTAATCAGTTTGTCAAAGAGAGTGTCCTTTAGCTACCTTCTATTAATTATACTATAACATCTAAAGTAGTTGTAAATAACATGTCTTAAGCCTTTAATAGAAATGTTGATCACATCATCTTTAGTCATTATCTTTGAACTCCACACCTGAATTCTGTACTTTTCTGGTTACATTTTCTTTGTTTGTGGGGTACAATACTTGCACTGCACCTCAAAGTGCTATATAATTTTAAATCACCCATTAAAAAAATGCAGACCAATGATTACTAAGGAAATGAGAAGGGTACATTACACAGCGAGGACAAATAAACAGCAACCGCAGATTTATTTCAGTTGTCCAAATTGATGACACACATCTCCCACAGCAGAATTGTATCCCTTGGAATTTATGAGCAGAGTGGCCCAGCCATCTTACCCTGGTGAGCCATCAGCCTCCAGTGAGAACTGCAGGATACTAGGATTCCTTTTGCTTAAATGTCATGAAGTACTGTTTGACTAGAGGATGGTCTGAATAAAGAAAATACTACATAACTACTCTTTGTCTAACACTCATGTAAATTACATGACCTAACTTTAGATCCTGAAATACACCATACCAAGTATTTCTTAATAGTGTACTTCATATAATAAAATTTCAATATGGTGTAAGGTTGTAGACCAGTGAAGAACAAACAGGTGGACTGCTACAGCAACTCTATGAAACAGCTCCAAGTGAACCTAAACAAGAGTGAGAAAAATGCATCGAGGCATATCAGTGACAAGATTGGATACTGATGTCTGATTACAATTCACCGACTTAAAGATTGCTTATCAACCTCAGGACTCTACAGGTGATGAAGGAGGAGACAAACACCAAATAAAGGCATGGCTGTACCTTGGTCAGTATGGCAGTGAGATGGCACAGCTCTGTTAGGTGGTGGTTGAGTAGTGTGACTAGCCATGTGATAAATAAATTATTGGGTTCCAAAGAGCAGGCATATTTCTCTGACTAAAGCATAATTATTTTCCCAAACGTCATCAAGAGAAACACAGAAACAATGAGGCCATAGGACCAAAGAATCACAGAATGGTTTGGGTTGGAAGGGACCTTAAAGATCACCTCTTTCCAACTCCCCTGCCACAGGCAGGGACATCTCCCACTAGACCAGGTTGCTCAAAGCCCCATCCAACCTGGCCTTGAATACCTCCAGGGATGGGGCATCCACAGCTTCCCCGGGCAACCTGTGCCAGTGTCTCACCACCGTCACAGGAAAGAATTTCTCCCTAATATCTAATCTAAATCTACCCGCTTCCCGTTTAAAACCATTACCCCTCATCCTATCACTACACTCCCTGATAAAGGGTCCCTCCCAACTTTCCTGAACAACCCCAACTCTCTCATCCTGTCTTCATAGGAGAGGTGCTCCAGCTCTCTGATCATCTTTGTGGCCCTCCTCTGGACCTGCTCCAACAGATCCATGTCCTTCTTATGCTGGGGGACTCCAGAACTGGATGCAGTACTGCAGGTGGGGTCTCACGAGAGTAGAGGGGGAGAATCACCTCCCTCGACCTGCTGGCCACGCTTCTTTTGATGCAGCCCAGAACACAGTTGGCTTTCTGGGCTGCGAGCATACATTGCGGCTCAAGTTGATCAACATGTTATAAATTGGCTTGCACATACTTTGGAGTCTACATCATTCCATGGTTCTACGTAACCTCCATGTTTGCCCTCGCATTTCAAAGCTTGCCCTGGCCTCATTCAGGCTCACATACCACTTCCCTTCAACAGAAAAGATTTTAAAGGCAGAAAACTCCCACTATTCACTCATGTTTAAATGAAGTGAATTTTAGAATAGAAAGCAGAAATAGAATGCAATAGATTTTTGAAAATCTACTCATAGAAAAAGTTCCTGTCATCTTTTCTGAAAATTTCAGAAAGCGGTAGTGGCTGTTTCTGTTCCAAGCAAATACATGCCTGAGACCTCAGTATTAAAAGCACTAAAGAGAGGGCACTCCTATGGGGAGCAGGGGGAGGGAGTGTGGTTAACTTAGTCAAATCACTGTTCACACATATTGGATTTAGAATTTAAATAAAAATTAAAAAAATCCATGCAGCCTTAATTACTTACCCCTTAATCTAAAAGCCTCATATTTTCTACCATTTCATTCAAAATATAAATACTTTGTTTTTGCAATAGTTTTCCCTGTTGCATTGTCTTTTGAAATCCAATAGCAGTGTGACCAGACAGTAAATTAGTCTGTAGTCATTAAAAAGACTGGCTGAAAGATGGACTAGCAATAAAATCAAAACATAGAACCATATTACTATAGTAAGAGAAGTATTTGGGCTGTCTAATGCTATATATAAATTGAACTGCTAATGCTAGATTAAGCTCATAGAATCCCATCTGCCTGATGTTAACATTATAAAACAAGAAAAACACCAGGAAGTAGATAATAAAAGAATAGGTGCTACATGCGACTTTTAACCTCTTGGCACATAAAGGTTGTGTAACGTCTTCCCACAGGTACAAACTGCACGTTATACACTGTACTGCAACTGGTCCCTCATCATTTTCAGCACTGTGCTACAATAGGACACGTGGTAGGATGTGCAGTAGCCCTTTACTATGAGCTGTTCCTTAGTTTTCAGTAAAGGGTAACAAGAGTATCCTAACCAAATAGATCCTTCTCCAGCTGCAGGGGAAGAAGAGATCTCACAATGTCCCCTTACCAGTGTCAGACATTAGCCTGAGTGGTCAAAGTTACAAGCAACACTTCTGACAAATTAACTACTTTGCAACACACAGGGGTAAAGAGAAACAATCGCAAACAGGAAGAAATATTTGAGTATGTGCATATACTAAATTTCCTAGTGAAAGCAAGATGTTCACATCACTCTTCTGGCAAAGTACTATTCCTGTGCCTAAAAAGAACAGGATTTGCCTTCCATTTGAATTGACAAAAATGCACAGTGATATCGTATCTTTCCTTCGTTAAAAATTTTAGAAAGAAACTAATGTGAAACGGATCTAATGTGAGACAGACCTAGGACCCCCCGAAATGCAGTATTTCCTAAAAGCATGTTAGAAAGCATCCAGAGTCTTTTCATTAATTTCATTTACGCCAGCCAGGAAGACTCAAGACTTCTGTTTGCCTAAGTATCTTCAAAATCTGCCTATTGCTTTACATAGTAAATTACTTTTCTCTATGATTGTCTAATTACTTTTTGATCCAAGTAGTGCTTACAGTCATAACAACACACTACAATTTTAACATACTGATTAATGTTAAAAGTTATGTTGTTATACCAGAGATATACATAAAACAGTTTCTTACTTGTTTTAGGGCAGGTAAACAAAAATCACATAAACAGACTATTTTTGNGGGGGGGGGCAGATATGACAAATTTCTGTTAACCAAAAGCTATTTGCAAGTTTTTATTTTAATTTATTCCATGCTATAGAGAAGGATAAATATGAAGGAATGCAGTTTATCTGTTTAAAACCTCCTGTCACAGAACTTGGAAAAACAGGTGAACATCTCTCAGTTTAGTACTACCACAAGGAAACAACACATTAATTTTTGTCTAAACAAGCATTTCGCATCTAGAGTAACAAAACAGAGGGAAAGACAAGCCTCTTACCTCAGCTCAGGTGCCAGAAGTTCAGAGAGCGGCCTGCAACTTCTGTGAACATTTTTCCACCTGTAAAAAATACAAAAAAAATATTTACTGAAGTAGGAAGAGACTGATTTTACACTGTTTAGTGAGGGCATTCACAAAAAAATGTCACATTCATGCCTATCACCAATCACAATCCCATTTAAAACTAAGTACTCCACTCCAACTGCAACAGCACTAGTACCCTATAACATTAGGACATTTGATTCAGTGACAAAAGATGCTAAAAAAAAACCCAACAAAACAAAACACACACCCCAAATCTGAACCACTTTAAAAACAGGCTGAAACCAATTTATTTCCGGAAACCTCAACTTTTTTTTTAATATTTCTTCAGTCTATGAAATAGTTTACACAAATAAACTACAATCTAGTTATATCTTCATAAACAAAGAATTAAAGGATGGTAATGTAATTAATGCCAACTAGGATACGTTTATGGAAAATGCATCTCAACTACGTTGATGAGATTAAAAGTTTGCATTAAAAAGAAAATTGCTTGATGTAGTTAGAATTTTATGCGGATAAATTAGACCCGGTACTTCCTGAAATGTTGACTGAGAACCTAAATGAAACAAAGTCAATACATGTCATGTGCTAATCAAATTAAAAGCTGATTAACTGACAAATCTCAGTTTCAAGTCTAGGCAGAAAATCCTCATCAGGGGAGCAGAGTTTTTAATGGGTTCCTGCAGGCTTTACAGGATTTTAATAATTTATTTTTTACAATTAGCTACCTGATGGGAAAAAATAACTAGTAAAATCTGAAGATGAGACGAAGAAAATGGTAAGCAAGGAGCATCATGGATGCACAAGGACAAATACCAGTGAAAGCCAGTACAACATGCACTTTAACAACACTAAATGTAAACACAGGCAAATATTTTGACGCACAGAACACAAGGAGAAGGATTCTTTCTGAATTACTGCATCACAAGACAGCAGTGGGAGCTCTGACATGTTTAGGTTTGGCTTGTTTGCTGTATTTTAGTCTTCTCACAGAATATCAACTTCAGTTCATTTCTTTAAAAAAAACCTTCATTTTAAACAGCTACTATAGCTACTATACCTACGTGCGCGTGCATGCACTCATCTAAATATACATACATGTATTTAGAAAAGGACGTTCTTCCTCAGGGTAAGAAATATGCAAGGGGAAAGCATGCTGTTTACACAAAAGGATTAACATGTTGCCATGGAGATTTGATTCATTTTTTTATGGATCCGAGTTCCTCACCTTTGTGAGGAATGAAATGAAACACCCCTGTGTCATGACACTCCAATCAACGTACTAGAGTCAGTGACAAGCAGCAATTCCCTCCCTTCCCGAGAGCTAGGAAATTGCATTTACAAGAAGATACAACAACAGTTGAAGATAACTAAATCCCCCAAGACAAAATTCTGTTACTTAATTATCAAGATATTACTGTAATTCCAATATTATTCTTCTCTATTACTATTATACTTCAAAATATCTAGTTTGAAGAGGGACACGGTCAGCATTTTAAGCATCTCCAAACAAACCATTTACAAAACTAACAAGTACCAAGCAAAATCACAATGTATGTGCAACTCTGAGACCAACTGTCAGTGGAATGATTGGACTGAATAAGAAGCCATATGAATGCACACCCATTTTCCTCATCAGGTTCAGAAACAACGCAAATTTTGTTTTCAGCATTGTACTCATTTTTTTAAATTCCAGTCATATCATATGAGATAAGACAGAAAACACTTGCTAGCAGAGAAAGAACTAACTTTGTAGAATTGTAAAAATTAATTTTTGCTTATGATAGTCAATAGTCTAGCACAAGAACTTTTCTGAAAGGTAACGATTGTCCTTTCTACAAACAGGACCGTTTCATAAATAATGTTATATTACCATATTAGTCTTAGAGCACAACCTACTCTTTGCTTCACATGCACAGTTCCCAGGAATTAGCTTAATCAGCTATATAGTTTAAATAAGTAAATAGGTATGGGGGTGGGGGGAGTATCTCAGAAGTTAATTAGGAGTATAAGTTAATTTTCAGAAGTGAAACATGGTACAATTTCATGTTGGATATAACCCGGTGCCCTTGTTAATTACTAGCAAAACATGGACTCTCATTCTCGTCCTCTGCCCTCAACCACTTGTTTACTGCCTTCCCCCTGCCTTGGGCCTAGGGAGCATGCTGATCTGACACAAAAAGCAACCCCAAATATCAAAACAACCCCCACCATCTTTCTATTTAAGGGCACAATAAAGTCATGTTTCTCAAGTTATTTAGGAAACCAGAGACATACATACATGTAACTACCTTTCCAAATCCAGCCCTTGCTTGTCAAAAATCTAGTGTTCAAATGAAGGATGAGATTCAAACTTGATATTAAATGGCACATATAGCTCAGATATGCCTACAGCTATTAGCATTGGTATCTAATATTCCAGCATCTCCTGTGGTAAATTATTCCCTGTAACTGAGAAGTAATTATCACAAAGTTATTGGGTTATCAGACTTCTAATGATGTTATAATCGCTTTCATTATACAATTGATTTGTCACAAAATGCTCATATTACAAATATTATTGACCTCCTGCCACTGCTATAATGTAATTAAAGTTGCAGTTCAGCTTAACACATTGGCCTCCTGCGCTGCTGAACACACATCACAGAAGCCACAAAGTATCTGCAGAGTCACTTTTTGGCTCAGCAGCAGTACAAGACCTAAGACAGACATTATTTTGCCACCTATTCTCTGAAATCATACTTTCTCAATACTTTGTCTTAGTGTTTCAATACCCTGCTCTGCTCCTCTATTTAGCCACGCTTCATTTACCCCATCTACATCGTATTTCTCTTCAAGTACAAAACGTATTTCTATTCTGCAGTTTTGCTTTGCATACTTGCTACATTTGCACCAAAACCAAATTAGTTTCTGCTTTTCTTTGCCTGGTATTTTTCTTCTTGATGAAGTAACAGCCCAATTAATTGACTTTCTAATTTTTTTTCTGATTGTTCAACTTCTGCTTTTTAGCACAATTATTTTTCCCATTCATTTCTCTCTGGAGATTTTGCTGAATCTATCTGAAAGTTCAGAAGAACAGACTGAGAGAAGTGCAAGTACACCATCAGTCTTCTTGTAGCAGCCCTCCCATCCAAAGCTATTAAGCTAGGTAGATTTAGTATGGCATTCTTATCTTCAACAAGCTGTCACTTTGAAATAACATGAGAGCTTTGTGAGTAACCTTTTGAAAATGAGAGCCCTAAAATCTAGTGTTAATACATTTATTCAAAGTTGCTACTTTCATACAAATCTACCCAAGACCCATTTTCCTTTGTTTTTATTTCACAATTGCCTTGAAGTTTAACTGATTAAGGCTAAAGTGCCTGCTAGCAACAGGGGGTTAATATAGTTTGTATATCGACTTCTGAAAGCCTATGAGGCCATTAAACTATCCATCTGCCTACACATCTTCTCCTGCATTGCAAGAGACGACCACATTTTAAAACCTGTAGAGGATTAAAAATGCAGGATGAAGGACCGCCCCCTGCAGTGTTCGACACTATTCTATCCTCTAGGACTAATCCAACATGATTAAGCATTAGGGAACTAGGGAAGACTAGTACTATAAAAAAAAAGAAGTCCCAAATAGTAGAAATTCTGCTGTGTGATGGCTAAAATATATCTTTTAAGTTAGTAAAAAGGGAAAATAATACCAAGAACAAATCATAATGAAGAAAAATCTAAAATACACAAACCATTAAAAAAATTCTAGAGTAAAATCTTGGTCAAAAGGAGCAAAAAGTAGTAAGTATTTCAGAGGTTTTGGCATTCCTGGCTTTTAAATCACTGCATTACTAAATTAGAAGGAAGAAAAGAACCAGAACTTAGGTAACAAATATATTGAAGAAAGGATGAATGAATCATCATTGTCAGAAGTGAGAAATGAATATCCAGTAAGCCTTCTAAATTGTCTTCTTATTTACATGTAATTCCTGCCTGTGAAGGAATCTGAAGTGCCACATCACAGTAGACTACATCTGATACGGAGAAATGATTCCAGGAGTAGAATAACAGCATCTGACTTGCATTGCAGTTACACCAGTGTAGATCAGGAGCAACTTCACTGAAGTCAAGGGAACGAGAACAAATCTGGCCCCATCATTCAGTAGCCACATAGACTCATAATTCATTTTCTGATAGGCAACAAGAACATTACGGAGTAAACATGCAGATGAATTTTAAAAGGCAGATTTCAGAATCCATATTGTAGTTCTCTAATGCTCTGCACCTTATGTCACCATTTAAATCTTACGATAAATTATGAATATTACACTCTAAGAACACATTGCCAGCTGTGTGACCCTTTAAATCACTAGATAAGATCTCTAAACAGGTGAGAATCAGCTGTCTCATTTATCCTGCAAACCACTTCATTTAGATCACAAAAATGACAGAAAAAGTAAGAGAAAAACACTCTCGCGAAGGGAGAATTACAATTTCTCTCTTAGAACTCAACTTTATTAGTAAGGACAATTTTATCTCCCAAAATAGTTTAATCTACTTATGAGAACCACCCATGCCAGAACATATATAGTAGTCCTATCAACTTGCCGATAACAAGAAGTATTTTACATTTACGGTATTTACAGGCTTTTGTGGAATACCTCCAAAACAAACCTAAGTGCTATGCAACTTCAGCTACGAAATTCAGAACAAATAACACAAGATCTGCAGGTAGGAGAAGCTGGCTAGAAAATACAAAACTTTCACATAAATAATAAACCTTATGTCACATAAATCTTTCTAACAGCTACTGTGCTACCAGTTGCTTAGCAATGTCCTCTGACAAAAAATTGTCTTTTGTTCATGACAAGATTGCTTACCAAAGATAGCGCTACTTGTACTTAGACTTTAAAGACACTTAGTGGGACAGCTAAGCTAATCTTAAGAGCTCACTGCACTCCAAAGTGTCTGTCTTACTGCTTGTCTCTCTCCAACTTGCTCCGTGCCGGGCTACACAGTCCTGTCTCCTTCCATAGCCATATAGCCTCTTTGTTTGCAGCATATAACAGTTTCAACTCAATGAGACAGCAGAAAACTACTCGCTTTCTACCATGTTAGCTTCCTGCAGGCTTACTGAGCTGAAGCAATTCCTTGAAGGGTCAGATGAACAGAACTGGAGCCACACACAGGCAAAAGAGTGGAAGGAGCAAGACTGTACCTTTTAGTTGCCACAGGCTGTTAGATGAGGTAGCCTAAACAGATCTAACTTCAACCATAAGGAAAAGTGACTGGAGATTCAATTTGACTTTCTATTTAAATAAATAATGTTTTGTTGCCACGATAATGTAGGAAAAAGACAATACTGCCAGGCTACCAATATCTAAGAGCTCTTCACAGGGAATTCACTCTTCAGAAGAATGTTCTGAAGAACTTCAGGCAGAGCCAGAGAAACACATCAAGCATTTTTTTTCCCAGTTTGGAGGCAGAATTGTAACAAAAGAACCTTCTTTCCATATGTTCCCTGGCATATCAGTGTTCTGCCCGTGACTGCACAAATAAACTTTAATCCCATTTCTGAGGCATTAAATCTCTCTCCAGTGTGCTCAATTTGGAAGCAGTTTAGGGAACACTGGGCTAAAATAAGACCCAAAAAAGTTTTAACAGCAGGACTGAAAATAGAGACCTAGTTTAAAAATATCCAGGGAAAGTTTCGTGCAGAGGATTCATGATTCGTATAGCGAGGCACAATCTGATGGTCCAAATATCCATTTGTTGGGGTTTTTTTTTGTTTGTTTGTTTTTGTTTGTTTTGTTTTTATAAGAAAATGCAAAGCACCAGCAGCCTCTGTAAGAGGTCACAATATCCTGGCAGAGTAGGCAAAGTCTCTGAGGTTTGTAACACTAGATGTTATTTCTGCTGCCTGATCTAGATACTAGCTCTATTTCTGAAGTCCCGACACTTGAAAGTATGACATTTTAATAGATATTTAACTTAAAATGGAAGAGTCTCGCCTTGATCACCAGGAAAGCATAACATATATTAGCAGCATAGATAGTGCAGAATGAAAAGGCATATTGGGAAGTTTCCTCACACAGCACAGAATCAAGCCTGTGCATTCAAAAGGCAGAACATAAAAAGAAGACAAAAGTTACCATTGACTCATTTAAATCACTTACCCAGCCCTCGTACCAGACAGAAATGGAAAAATTCCTATTGAAACTAGCTCAGCCAAGCTGACTCCAAAACACAGTATCTCTGAGAAAGCTCACATGCACAACCCATCCACATACTTTGAAGAATTATGATCAGCTCCAGGTAAGAAAGTCTTCACAGCCCTCTCAGGGCTTTACATCCTTTGAAATCCTCAGAAATTCGCTAAAAGCAGTTGGGTGTTTTGTTATATAAGATTTTGCCTGTTGGTTTATTGGTAGATACGATAGCGAAAACATTTTGCAAAATAGCAGATTTCTAAGGCAGCTTTCTACACTTTAAAATTTTAAAAGCACTGAAGTGCTGGTAAAAAAACAGCAAGTTACCAGACCTGGATTTTACATGCTAAGTTTCAACTGGACCCAATATCAATTTAAGAAAAAAAGTCTTAGTTTAAAAAAAGAAAATGGAAAAGAGCTAGAGTACTTTGCTTTGTGAAAGACTGTTGCTCTGTAGAATAGGTACTTGATGCTTTGTCGTCCCCTGTCCCCCCCAAAATGGGTTTGTCTTTGTGCAAGATCTGCTCTATAGAGTTTCCCCTCACCTTCAAAGTAATATATGCAAAAGTCCCTCTCCAGCACATCACAAGCATGAAGTAACCCCTACCCACCTCGCAAAAAGACAGGAGGAAATGAAAACTAGTTTTAACGAAGTCACGCATTGAGTTGACTATAATCTTGAAATATTTTAACCTGATTTCAAATGGGGGGTGGGGTGGGGGGGGTGGGGTGGGGGTGGTGGTGCAGGGATTTTCTGCCAACAGGTTTACTTTATAAGGAAAATGTCTTTCAACAAAACAATTTACCTTTGAAAAGATGTTTTCAAAAGTAATCTTTTCTCCCAGACTGTAATTTTAAAACTATCAGGTTTGGTCACGATAGAGAAAATCATTTGTGGTGACGAACCACACCAAAGGCACATGGACAAAACAAGGTTTTCCAGATACTTCCAGAGGTGAAGGTATGAGGAAAGTTATCACCACACTGTAGAAGACTTTAATTTCCACTGTCTTTATTTTCCCACTTTTCTCTGTACATGTGTTTCTCTGCCTAAGCCCTGATGGGAAGGTGCCCCACAACTAGTTATACAGAGCACTATTGCAAATTCAGTGGAGTTTTCACTCAGTTCAGGATTAAGACGCTGCTCAAATCACTACGAATTAACACACAGTGCTGTATTTCTACTGCATAACACTGGTTTTGCCCAGACTAGGGCATCGCTTTCGGTATCTCTAAATAAATAGTTGTGCTAAGTAAAAAAAACCTAGCTTTTTCCCCATAAAATAATTTGGTCTTGGCAACCTCCTTCTTGGAAAATCTGAAGCGTCAAACCTAGAT
Organism: Himantopus leucocephalus; assembly: GCA_003993805.1. Lineage (NCBI taxonomy): Eukaryota > Metazoa > Chordata > Aves > Charadriiformes > Recurvirostridae > Himantopus > Himantopus leucocephalus. Next base: position 10,236,589 of record RSEF01000006.1, read on the forward strand.
GAAACACATGAGAGCCCAGAGGCAGAGCTGCATGGGCCAGTCCCTCACAGCCTGTGGAAGTCAGCTGTTGATGGAGACTCACAAGAACCACAAATCTCATGGCTCTCAAAACATAACATTTATTCCACCATTAAAGCTTTTTAAAAACTGCAGTACCATGAAGAAGAAACAGTAAGCTGGAAGAAAAAAAAAAGTAAATGCTACAACTACCTCTAGAAAGAAAGTAAAGCAAACCAGAGGAAATACACGCCTTCGCATTTTGAAATAATTACTTCCAGAGAAACTAACTCTTTCTACTTTTTGTACTTTGTCTTTGAAGAATTTCCAAACAGGAATTACTGCATCTCCAATTGCTCTTCAAAATATAGGGTTTTTTTTTCTCCTCAGATTTCGTATTTTTAATGTACTTTAAAACTTTAAATGCAGTATACAGCTGTGCTATCTTACACCTTTGTGTGTCCAAAGAAGAGCAACAAAGCTGGTGAGTGGTCAAGAGCACAAGTCTTATGAGGAGCGGCTGAGGGAACTGAGGTTGTTATGAAACACCTCTGAATTAATTTTATTAACAAAGGATGTTGCTGGGCTGAATGCAATGAAGAGGGACAAAATGAAATATTCATGGTAGAAAACGGTTCTAAGAGGAGGACTTAACAGATTTAAAACTAACACCAACATCCCAAAGTTGGAGCTACAAACTGGTGGCAATATGAAGCTTAACTGCTGGGCAAAAAAGCAGAAGTGTGTGCTGGTCAGTATGTAATTGAACACGATGCACTGTGATACAAGAAATACTTCATAATAAAAATGGGCTGTTCAGTCCATGCAACAGTTTTATAAGATGTTTATCATCCTGAACACACAGCTAGAATTCAGTACGTCTTCCCTTTCCATATACAATGATTCAGTTTTTGAAGTGAAAAGCAGCACTTAAGTTTACCATGTTAAAAAAACAATAAAAATATTGTTGACAAACACAAAAAAAATCACATCCTGTACTTACAGATACAGTCTGGTAAGAGGTATTTTGCTAAAGAGAGTGCTTGGTTTATGATATCATTAATGAGAAATATCAGTATACTGACTCACGCTTTTACTTCTTTTAAGAGACTGGCCAGCTATCCAAGCACACTTAAAATGGAGAGAAAGCAGGAACAATAATTTTGTAAGGCTGACATTACACTGACCCCCTTTGAAATGCATTTAGTACATTTTTTTTTCATCTCCAGAAACTTAAATATATTTGTAAATAAATGTTTTGCATAGACAGTGAAGTGAGCTTACAATCCGAGCTGATTTTGCTTTTGCAAGGAAACATTATCAGCACCATAAGAAAACAGGAATATTTTACCAGTTACAACTTATATGAAGCCTGATGGCTTGCCTCAGTGCTATAGCTCCTACACTTTCCCAACTGATTAGAGATATGTTATGATGCCCAGAAGAAATGCAACTCGTGGTTTCCCAAGTTTTAAGAAGTTAACCATGTCATTTTACTTAGTGCTTTCTTTCCCTATTGCGTGCTTTCTGTGACATGTATCACATTAATTATTTTTTTGAAGATTACATCTGTTAAATGCAAAATAAAGCAAAAAAATTTACTTAATTTGACATTATAAGATATTTTATTTTATAAAAATATTTTTATTGCATGCCAACCTGTAAGATCAACTATTATGTTCTGAAATTCATTAAAGTGTAGGTATGTGAACAGAATACTTTTAAAAATTAGTATTAAAATTTGACTGTCATCCAACTCTTGCAACAAAGCTCCTAACTGGCCAATAAAAGTATGAACGAGGGAATGCTTACTTTTCTTGACCAATGCTAGAAATGTTGGCAGTTATGACCTAAAGCTGACCGAAGAAAACGAAAAGCTTTCTACTGATTTCTTTCATTCTCATTCAGCCTAATCATATTATTTTTCTGCATCGATAACTCAGTTAAAAAAAAAAGGAAAAACAGGAACAGAAGAAATCTGATGCAGAAGACAACAGAAATGGGATTAATTGAACAGCTTCAAGAGCACTTGGAAAAGCGCTGTCGTGGTTTAGGCCAAATCGGCCACTGGGGACGTGGGGG
>RSEF01000006.1:10253969-10264147 GCA_003993805.1 Himantopus leucocephalus
GGCACACTGCTGGCTCATATTCAGCTGGCTGTTGACCAACACCTCCAGGTCCTTTTCCTCTGGGCAGCTTTCGAGCCACTCTTCCCCAAGCCTGTAGCATACATCCACATCAGGCGAGCCAAGCAGAGCCTGAATTAATACTAAGAGAGTTTTAAATAACAACACTGTACAAAGCTATACTATAGCTAGACCCAGCTATACTGAGTTTTCACCCAGAAACTTCATCTCTCCCTTTGTGAGCCGCAGCTGGCTGCAGCTCAGCCTGACTGGGAGCGATGCCGGGAGCCACCAGCCAGACCCCGACCCCCTGCACCTGCACCCATCGTGTCCCCTCCGCTAATGCAGCACCCGGGCACAGCAGCTCACTCACTGCCTGTCCCCAGCATAGCTGTTATGACAGGTTTATTCCAGTTTAATATTAAAGCCTAGAAGACTATTTGCATAATTAAACATTGATCTGCTCTCCCTCTCTGCATGTGCCTCTCATTCATCTGAAATACATTAATTCAGCCTCTGCCTCAGGACAGAGGTCCTGCAGACGTGATGTGGTGCCTGTCCCCCGTGGAAAATTCCGTCCATCTTTAGAAAAACACGCAAAACTTTTAAAATGTAAAGCCAAGGTGACAGGCATGGGGTATTTTCCTTTCTACCACAGAACAAAGGAAGACAAACAAAGGGACACGGGGATTAGCCTCCAGGCTGGCATAGAAAAGGGGATATAATTGCTAGGCTTTGCTACTGCAATGCCCATAATCTTCAGCTGTGGGTGTTCGGACAAGTCAGCATTCCCAGAATAAGCAACAAAATAAAAAATACCAAGCAAGAGGTACTTTACAGAGCTGGCTTTCAAAATACATCGTAAGCTAACAACAGTGGGCATCACTGAACCCACTTTTTTGCCAAACGGTATTTCAGAAAGTGTAATGCCCAAGCAATCCAAAGGAATTTTTTAATATTAAGTATTTTTAGAAACTAGAGGAACCTGCTTGACAAAAAGGAAAAGAGACCCTAAGACCAGTAACACAGATGGGCTACTGCCGGTCAGCATGCTGTCCCACAGCTCACTGTCCTTCCTTGACTAAGCCCCAATGGGAACATCAGGGGGTGAGCAGTGGTTTTGTCCCCTGGAAAAGCAAAACAGGCAGTGGTCTGGGAAGATAACCGATAGTGTCACAGAAATGCAACCAGTCACAGATGAGAATCTGCAAAATCCCAGGGTGAGCCTATGTAGCTTTGCATAGGCAGGGATGTGACAGGAGTCAACTCTCATCTAAAGGAGAATCAGCCTTAGTTTTGCCTTTGGGAGAGAAATGACACCAGTGACAGAGCAGTTCCAGGTGCTCCTGGTAAAAGGGAAGATGCAATTACAGCCCCCCACAGGTGGTGTGGGGAAAATATTCTGAAAGTAACATTAAAATCTAAATGATAGTTCTGTTGCCCAGGCAAAATTTTTGCTTTTGTCACTGTGTTATTAAAGCAATTGAAACGGGGAGACACATGCACAGGATCTGTGCTGAGAGGACTCTGCATTTGATGGAGGGAAATTAATAAAATCTCTCATACATATGGATGCTCAGGGGCAACAAAATCAAGCAAATCTCTGCAACCAAATCAGCTGACAAGGAAAAACTCAGGGGATCACTCGTGGCAACGCTGGCATCTGGGCAAAATTTTTCCATTCCAAAAGATTCATCCCAAAGCCACTGAAGTTTGCAAATATCCATCCTCAGAGGGGCATCGCCACCCCACTGTGGCAGCGCCTGGCCTCAACCCTACTGAAAAGCAGCAGCGGTTTCTCCCGCTGCCCGAATCGCCCAGGTTTCACACTCACCCACAGGCAAAGCATATCACCTTTGGAGCACCAGCTGCCCCAAACTGGGACTTGAAGGGGTCCTCCGCTGCTTTCCTTATGCTTTGCAAAACCATGTGGTGGGAAGAGGATTTCTGCTCATGCCAGCAAGGGGCCAGGGCAGCCGCTGGGCAGGACGGGACACAGGCTCTCCGTGGGCAACTTCAACAGGCAGCGCCAGCAATGCCACTTTGGGGAAATTCGTTCGGTGTATGAGATGTAATTTGGAAATAAGCAATTTCTCTATGTAACTTGCATAAAAACATCCCACCGAATGCATGAAAATACCTGAGTGCTCAAATTAATTGCTTGCATGGGAGACAACCGGTAGATAAATAGCCAACATTAATATTTTGAGTTCCAATTTCTATCTTGTGCTACTATAAACTATATTCACATCTAAATAACAAACTTGTACTCAAGCTAATCAGGGTTTAACAGTTGAGACACAATTGAAAAATATCAGGAGAATCCTATTTTTGCTGCTAGCACTGATTATTCTATATTTTCAAAAATTGTAATTGGAGGACTGCAACCTTTTTCCCCTAGCTATTACAGAAGAAAATTGCATTGGATTTTCTTTTTTCTTTTAAAGTCACTTTATCTGAGATCTTTACTGAGACCTATCAGAATATCTTTTGTCTGCATCAAGTCTTTTACTTTCCTTATACGAATATATACTGAGATCGTGGCAAGTAGTTGAGGGTTTTGTTCTGCCTAACATTTGTAAAACTTGTTTTGCCTTTTGTTTTGGTCCCTTCCTTAAAGGTCAGCAAGCATCACACCTAATCTGACTCGTAATTACTCTAGTAAACATGGCAGAATAGATAAATGCCAACACATTTAAGCATATAACATTAAATGCATTGCTTTCTGTTCCTAATGTACTAGAGAACAAGAAAAGCAGAACTATAGCACTTTTCTAGTGCTGATTTATAAGACAAGACAAAATGGAGTTTGTGTGTCTTTCAACTGGCTGGAAAGGTCCTTTTTCCATCACAAAACACTCTGATTACTCCTCCCTGCTCTTCTTCAGCAGCTGCAAAAGGACAGAATAAAACAGCTGTTCTGCACAAGCAATGAAATAACCTAAGGTGCAAGAGGTCAACTCATAATGGAATATACCGTGTGTATCAGCTTCAAGGGCCCACTTAAATTTTGGCAGCCATCCGTTATATTGATCAGATTACCTGATGGCAGTAAAATCCAAAGGGTGCATATTTCAGAAGCTTCCATGGATGAAGCCAGCCAGGCATCGCATGCAGTGTCACGTGCCGCCACGGAGCACAGCCTTGTCCAAGGACAGGGTCACCCCCTCCTAGGGGGGTATGGCAATAAATCCATAAATTTACTTTAATGAGTTAAGATAAATAAGCCAAGGAGGAACGGAAGAGCATGCACACAGGGAGCACAATGAGACTGCAGGGAGTTTGCGCAGCACCAGCATGGGGCTGGGCAGGAAGCAAGAGCTATCACCAAAATGAAGGGAAAGCTGCAGGGAGCTCCAGTTTGGCAGCTGCTGGCACCAAAAGCCCCTGTTGCCTTCTGCTTATGGGAAGAGCAGCCCCTAGGGAGCACCTCAGCCGCCTCCCTCCTCATCCTGCTCAGACATGGCCCTACAGTTGAGTGAGCTGCCGCAGCATCTCTGCTAGTCTGGGTTCAAAAATTACATGCTGGCTTCTCCACATTCAGCCTGTTTGCTGTCTGGTGTCCCCACATCACCCCTGATGTCCCCGTAAGGGCCTGCTGTCCCTGGGGTGCCATCCCCTCTAACTTGATACAGGGCTGGACCACTAAAGCCCAGGCCGACAGCAGCAACAACATTGCATTTCTCGTCCAAGCTTTCTGTGTGCTATTTTCTCAGCAGGAGGGCAGCAGAATTTAATTTCCATACTTTAAGAAAAATCAGGCAAAAAGCAGACAAACCTAACTTCTTCTGTAATGTTTTTTCGCTATCTGCGTCTGTAATCAAAATATAATTTTTCAGTAGCATTTGCATTTCTCCTGTGAGAATGGAGCATAAAAGCAATCCAAAGCCCTAACAAAAGGAACCACAGGTTTCTGTGTAAAAACAAATAGCTCTCATCCCACTAAACCCCACAGCTACTGCAAATCACTTGATACAGTATTTAACACAAATACCAGACTCCAGTCCCTGACTGAGTCAGGATAAAGAGCCTATTTAAAAAAAAATAACCACCATCTATATCACCCCACACATCAATATTAAGTGAAATGAAATAACAAAAGAAAATCATAATTTCCCAACCACAACTCTTGTCAGAGACCAGCCTAAGAAAATTGTCAGCCAGTATTTGACTAGTACTCACATTCATTTTATTGAGCCCACTGAAGACTGCTGCGAGACTGTTAATATACTGCACCACTGCCACATGCCAGGATAGAAATAGCTAAATCAGATCAAGACTGGTACATTGTACGAAATGAAAATCTCCTGTCAATCTAGGAAAGAACACGGTACTTTTCCCCATGAATATATCACATACACAAAGCGGGCACAGTAGGACCAGAGGCACATTAACTTCAACTTTAAATATCAACTTTCTGTGCCACCGTTTGCATTGGCGTGGTATCACCATTCTCCCTGCCACAGCCACCGTTTGCTCAGTATAGACGCAGAAATGGTGCAAACCCTGCTGGGCTGTAAGGGGTGGCCAAACTAGAGCGAAGGCTACTAGAGTTTACTGCCAGCTCTCAACATCTGCCAACAGAGGTATCCATGCTATGGAGCCACCACGAGTCAGGTTCATAACTTGCTAGCTCACTTTCAAAAAGAAGATTGCAGCTCCCGACAGAGCCTCTGGAAAGCTCCTCCCCAACCTGCTTGGGCTGCAGGGGTCCTGCTCGCCACTGCTGAGCCCAGAGGTGGCAGAAGAACAAACCATGACCCACTGCGTGCCTCACCCACCTCATCACCTGCGGTACCAGCTGCAGTGGCATTTCACATGGCAATGGCACCTCTCCCATGTCTCTCTTTTTCCAGTGGAGTTGCACAATTTGGGATACCTCACAAATACAGACACACTTTGCATTGAACTTACTACATGCAAGAAGTTATGCCAAAAGGCTGTGTATTACGAGCATGTCTCCATGCATGACGTTGACTGGGATTCTCCACCAAGGGCATGATCACAAGGGAAATACGCATTAACTTGCACACCAAAACTGGAATTGTGCAATGTCCTATACCATTTCCAAACCTGATGTATATCAGTCCCCCATTAAGCATCGTTAAAACACGTTTACATAGTCTCTATTCAGCTATGTGTGCGCTATAACTCACTCATATTTTGTGGTAAGTATGCACATGCCAAATGCAGTATTTACACATTATTTAAGTTTTTACATATCCCTAAGAGCTGAACAAATTAATACTTTGATTAACTTAGCCATTTGCTCATATGCGATTATTTTCTAAAATTAATGCATTATTTAAATTTATTCAATAAAACAGCTTCTGGGGTGTTTCTTCTCTGAGTTGATTATAAGCTCTGAAGATCAAACATTCATAATTTGAGCTGCGTGGCTTTGATTATAATTGTTAAGGTAAATCAGAGGGTGCTCCAGCTCTCCCTGGATTGGACAAGTACAGGCACGCTCCAGCACACAAGCCAAATTTGGCACTCAGGGCAGGCAGCACAACCTTGACATTTGCTTTCATCAGACGTTCAGCCAAATAAATTCAGGCAAATGTTTGTGATAAGGGAATAGGAAGGGTCCATAAGTGCAGCTTGAGCTAATTCTCTTTAAACTGTGATTGAATACGTGCACAGAACACCTCTCCCTCCTGAGCCCCCTCCCCAACAGCAGCGTGCTGACAGTAAAACCCTCTATGCGCAGTCTGAGGTTTCCCATTACTCAGGAACAGCTATTAAAACGCTTCTTGTTCTTTGTTTAATTTATAATATGCTCTCTTTTCTACATGCCCTAAATAATTGCTTTTTAATAGGTAATACAGTTCTACATCATACTGTATGTTAGTATTTCCCACTGGGAGGCTGGGACGTGCTCTCTAACAGCGCTGGCTCCTGTACAGAGATTCACCGATGCTCCTGCTCTGACCAGGAGCAAGTGCGCACAGATATATGGCTTGTAATCAGCACTTAGTGCCAAGGAAGCAGCACAAGGGGGAAAACGACATGGAAGTGCTTCGTGCCAGGGACGGCTTTTAAAACACGGATGAGTCCTTCACAGTCCAAACTATCTGTCGTCTTTCTAGTGTACATCTGAAAAACTACCAACAAAAGCAATTAGCTCTAGAGAAGTATTTAATTCCCAGCAACACATTTAAGTACTTTGCTATTGCTTTTTAATTGGAAAACATGCTACCAAGAACATTTACTGCAGATTTTGAACTGACCCTGCCAGTAACAGAATGAGTCTCTCCGGGATTTTCACTTACTGTGGTACAACTTTATCAGTAACAACATTAGTACTTTTTAGAAACCGGTTCTTCTGTACTCAGCCTCACCTCAGAGCTCAGAAATAGCAGCCTTAGGTGTTTTGGAAAGTTTTACCAGCTTAATCATCACCCAGTACAGCGTAACTTAAAAAACACATCGCTGGCTGATCCCAGCATATGTACAGCACATGGGCATGTATATTTATACAATACATTTAATACAATGAGCTGTCTGAACCACACAAATCCACCTTATTTCTGCAGGTTGTCTCTTTCAGGTTCCCCATGGCATACAATAAACATAAGTACATTCTTTATTATGACTGAACCAGACAAATAAATGCATGTATCCTAAATGAGAAAGCACTAGATGACAGATAAGCCAAAAATACACAGAGCATAAGGGACAATGGTCTGTTCATTACTTCTTTGCTAAACCTTGAATTAAGATTTTCTCAGTGACTAGAAACCAGACCGAGATTGATAAAATCTCCTGTATTTAAGTTAATGCAGATCTGTACAAGATTTTTCTGTGTAACTCAGAGAACTTCAAAGTCCTACAGTTAACATACAGCAATTAACCCGTTTCTTAAATTCAAATGGACATAATTTTGATTGCCGCAAACATAAGTAATATCCCCCTTAATTTACTTATCCAGTTGGAACACACTAAATAAAAGCGGAATTCAATAAGCATTTATAGAACAGTGCCAATGCTGCAAAACAACCACCAGAAACCCAGCCCGGGGGAAAGCAGTGCAGGGCATCCCAAAGGGAGCGGGAAGTGTCATTACAGTTACTGAAAACATTACACCTAAAAGGAACTGACAAGTCCCTAAAAATACGAGTGTTGGCTTTAAGAGAAAGCTTCTTGCAGAGATTCAGATTTTTGCCATATGCCAAGCTACTGTGGAGAAGGGAAATTTAATATTTTTTTTTTAAAAAACTTAGCCCCTACTGCCACCTGCAGTTCCTATAAAATGCGCTCTCTGATTAAGCATTTCCATTTCCAAGCAGAAGCTGCTGCACACCCCTGGGTACAAAACTGGGGTGCCCTCTCAAACCAGGCAACAGCAAGGATTGTCCTTTCCACAATTAATATTTAACTGCTTTGTGCTTGTTGTATGAGAGCGGGCCACATCCTGCTTTCACACGCACCCCTAAAACCTATGAAAATGCCACCAAACGCAGCGGGGATACAGCCTAGAGACCCACCAGGTTAAAGCTCTGGCCTTGCAGTGTTTGCTGCCCCTTGTGTAAATGAATTGGGCATATTCAAACATGCAAACCCTGATGGCAAACAGCATGTGTGCGCTTCTCAATTTCTTTCTCTGGCCTTACCAGTCTGGCATAAGTTTTGGCGGGGCCATCGTCTCCTCTGCTGCACCCCTGGGAGCTGCACCGTGCTCCTTGCAGCTCTCCCCTGCCAGAGCCAACACAATGCTGGCCCAAAACCACCTGTTAAAAAGAAATAAATAAAATTAAAAAGAACCAAAAATACTTTTTAAAAATCACTAATATATCTATATGTAAGTGATCCAGTCATTGCTTCAGGTGGACACAATTTAATATCTAAGTGTGTATACGGGCTCCTGTATGGTACAATCTGCATTTTGATTCCTGAGATGCCTGGGGAACAGCGGGCAGCTCCCTGTGACCACACGCATGCAGGAGAGCACAAGAGGTCCCAGCAGCAGTCAGTACCAGAACATACTCTTCGAAATCCCACCACAATTATGGTTTAGAGGTCAATTACGCATTTCTCTGTGGCAGGTTGACCATGACTAGCTGCCAGGTGCCTGCCCGGCCACTCTCTCATTCCCCCTCCTCAGCAAGACAGGGGAGAAAACACGGTGAAAAAGCTTGTGGGTCAAGATACAGACAAAGATAGATACAGAGATGGGAAGATCCCTTACTGATAAAGCAAAAGGAAAAGGACCTGGGGGTGTTGGTTGACAGCCAATATGACTATGACCCAGCAGTGTGCCCAGGTGTAGATGTGGTGCTGAGGGACATGGTTTAGTGGTAACTAGGTTAACAGTTGGACTTGATGATCTTAAAGGTCTTTTCCAACCACAACGATTCTATGATTACTATCACAGGTGAAACAGATTCAACCTGCGGAAAATTAATTTAATTTCTTACCAATTAAACTAGGTTTTGATGGTGAGAAACAAAGATAAATTATTCTCCCTTGCCCCCTTTTCCCCACCTCATCCTCCCTCCTTTGCTCCCGACTCCTCTGCCTCTCCCAGCTCCTGGTGCTGTTTCCCCCCCACCCTCACTTCCATCTCCTGAGTTGCCACCTGTGGGGCTGAGGGGCTCGGGGGGGCTCAGCCACGTGGCCACTGGAACCAGTCGTGCCCAGCCCGGCCTCATCTCCTCACAGAGACACCTCAGCCCTGCTGCCGGCACGGGCACCCTCCACATTCCCAATGGCAAAAATCAGGAGTAAAGCCCACACGTAGAGTCTTTGGATGCTCTCTTGGCTGCATGATTGCACGTCTTGTTACTTTAGGAGCAATTATGAAGCGGCGTTGCTTGCGTGCATTAGCAGCACCATCCCCGTTGAGACACCGAGGGCAAAACCACCCTCTGGGTTGGTGCAGAAGAGGACAGGGCCAAGCTATGGCGCAGCCATTCCTGCTCACCTTCACTGCCTGCTACAATCAGCTGCTCTTTTTTTTTTTTTTTTTTTCNTTTTTCCATCCCCCCTCTCTCTGCACAGACAAATCTGGTAATAATCACAACTGAACAAAAACCATCTGCAGGTTTTGTTCATTAACCACGTACTCAAAGCAGAGAGCAAGGCTTCACAAACCTGCTCGTGCATAAACACCCATTTTATGGCAATTTACTTTGTGTTCTCAAGTTATTTTCTCTTATCTTTTACTTAGCCCTTTCCTCAGTCATTAAGTGGCTTCACTGCAGTTTCTTCAAGACTTTCATGCATTTTATTGTACTTTATCTTTCCCCCCCCCTCCCATTTTAGTAAGCTTTGGGCAAGCATAACCTTGTGCTTGCTCCACCACTAGTGGAGCTGCTCCCAGAAACCTGAAGGCAAAGGTCTCACCCAGAAGCGAGCACCAGCACCCACACCTCACCACCAAAGCTCACCAAAACCAGGAGGCAGCGTCCCCAGGAAGGGGTAGGGGGAAGGAAAGGGGATTGCACACTGTAAATGAACAAGATTGAAAACACTAATCCAGCTGTCACACACAAAGGCAAGTTATTGTCACTGTACATCACCCAGCAGGTGAAGCCACCAGCCAGGACCAGGGAGGAAACCAGAGGGAGGCAAGAGCAGGGATTTCACTTTGAAAGCAGTAAAACGAAGCTCAAAGATCAAGCCTGTGCCAACAGGAATCTCTTCAAAAGCCACATTTTGAGACCTTCCTTCCCATCCCATCACACAGTTGTTTCACTGCATATAACGCAATTATTGTACAGCGGAAAGCAGAGACCAAAACCACCAGAGAGATTTATTATAATCCCAAACAACTGCAACCCACCTGTGCAGGTGGCAGCCGTGTCCCCTCCAGAGCAGAGGTGAGGCACTGCTGCTGGCACAGCCAGGCTGCCACCCCGATGGGATGGGACCAGCAGCTCAGGGGGAATCAGAGGCCAGACAGCAAGGTCCCCTCTGGATAACCAGTCTCCCTTGGTGGATTTTAAAAATTCATGCAGAAAAATGTGGCTGGCTGGAGAAGTATGCTTGACTGGGGGGGGTTTAGCACAGAAAAACTCTCCAAATGAAAGCCATCTAAACCTGCTACCATACACACTCCAATACTTATCTGTACTAACATCAACAGAAAATCTTAATACTGCTAACATCTACAGCTCATAAGCTACCCAGAGTTAAAGAAGCATGGCCAGCAGGTCAAGGGAGGTGATTCTGCCCCT
>RSEF01000006.1:10282058-10293905 GCA_003993805.1 Himantopus leucocephalus
ACCTTCAAGGGTTCCATAAGACCTTCAAGTTCCCATTTTATCATAGAGCTTGGCGGCAGTGTCTCCACTCCGCTCCATCCCCTGCACAGTTTCTCAGAGTCAGCACACCAGGCTCCCCCGATGTCACCAACATCTAAGGTTGCCTAGGGAACTGCTGTAGAATGTATCCCTTGCACACCAGCTGCACTCTGCCCTGAAAGTTTCTTCGATGCTGTATCTTTCCTTAAAATATGAATATAAATTTGATTTCTAAGTCACCTCCAGCAATTATTCCACAGTTAGTTAATGAATACCTGTAGCAGCCGATGAGTTTTCTTGATCGTTTGAACGGTTGTTGAGATGGCTTCACCTACGACCCTTTCTGCTTTAATATTCCACTCTCCGTTTCTTTAAGCTTTCAAAACTCAAAGTTGTAGAGTCATTCATTTTACAGCTCTACAAGCAGTAGGCAATGGGAGGTGATTAGCTCTAAATCCCTATACCAAGTTCCCTGAATAGTTTTTAATTGTCTTTTTGATAAAATTAAAGGTACATTGTCAACCATCATCATCAACATTACCATTCCTGGCTCTATACAAGTCATCTTTGCCACAAATCCTTTACCTGCTTTCTCATTTCTTGCTATCACATCTCTTAGGAACATTGAAGTGTCTCATGCATTAGGCCCAGACTTCTAGAAATTGAGTTATTTCATTTTAATTAGTTCTTGTTTGGATAAATGACACAATTCTTCCCTTGTCTTTTCCTTTCTGCTTCTTAGAAATGTTTTGAAATGCATATATACATAAACATAAGCATAAGCATATACATATACATATGCATATACATATATATGGCAATCCTGCTGGTAATTATTATGCTCCAAGAGCAGAAATTTAATACAGTAAATACCTGGGTAGAAACAGAAATCAGTTCTCAATGATTTATGTTATGAGTGAAAATGCCTGCTAAATCAAAAGTCCATCAGAGCTGAGAGGAAATCCAAGCCTAGATATCTACTTTGCATGTGGTTTTAATTATTATAAAGAATCAAACCTTTGAATCTCAGCACCTCTGTACTTTTGGGAAAATAAGATCCAGATCTGTCCACTGTAAAGCCCTCTGCAATGCTACACCATTGGCAAGGAATATATATATTTCTAAGGTACTCATGGTTTGAACTAACTACCTCTGCATTTCCAGTCTGTGTGGTGTGTACTCAGTGTTGAGCTTCACTTTAAGTTGTGGATTTAAAAAAGCAGAAAAGCTAAAAGTAAAGTTGAACCAAAACTATCGAGGCCAGCTGATTTCATATAAGCCACGTGAAGCTGAGAATTTTGCCTGGTTTTTGCAGAGAATCGCAGATCTGTCTGCACTCACTTAGAAAGGCTGCAGACCATCAGTGAATAAAAGAACAAATCTGTGCAGCGTGTGCAGCGTATACTGAAACTTGAACTCAGGAGAGCAGGAGAATGGGGGTGGAAACACTGCTGCACATGCACTATACTCCTTGTTAGGACTTGGGAATGTAGCAGGTGTTGTACCAGGGCGTTCATCTTAACTGAAAAGGAAATCTTACAAAAAGGGTGATCCTGAGAATGACATTAACATCCTGTGTAGGATGTCTTCAGGTCTAAAGCTCAGGGTAACAGATCTTTTTAGGATGCACTGGAAGGAAAGCAGTGGGGATCCCTTCTGGATCTGTCTGCAGAGCCTGGAACTGGAGAAGGGATGTCCAAATAAAAAGAAAGGGAGAAAAAAAGCTAGTGGCAGGAGAACGAGGGAAAAAAGCAATTAACCCTTTCCAGCTTAATTTTAAAATCAACTGGGAGCTGCCATTTTGTATTAACATTAGGCAAACCCATCTCTCTGATGCCATTGTCCTTTCTGCTCCCCCGGAACAGTCTCTAGTAAATTTCCAGGATTCAAGTCCCATATGATCCCATTCTTATTTCTAGTCTTATTTGACTATGCTGGTGGTTATATAGAAAAAGACACAGATTTTGAATCCTCTGTGACTGTCTCAATCCTCTTGCAGCCTGTCTACTGCTTGATTGTTGCTACGCTCTCCACTAGAGACAAACAGGGATTCCCACGGGCTTAGAAACATTTTGGCAGTAACAACAGTAAGGTGCTACTCTGAGTAAATCTCTGTGCAGCATCCCATAACACTGCACGTTGCACCCTTTGAATGAGGAAATATAGCCCAGAATATGAGGTAGCAACGTCATTTTTGTTATTGCTGGTGGATGCTATCTTGGGAACTGCATTTATCCAACAACATGGTCAATTATTTGATATCATAGAATCATAGAATGGTTTAGGTTGGAAGGGACCTTAAAGATCATCTAGTTCCAACCTTCTACTAGACCAGGTTGCTCAAAGCCCCATCTAACCTGACCTTGAACACTTCCAGGGATGAGGCCTCCACAACTTCCCTGGACAACCTGTTCCAGTGTCTCGCCACCCTCATAGTGAAAAATTTCTTCCTAATATCTAAACTAAATTTACCTTCTTTCAGTTTAAAACCATTACCTCTCGTCCTATCACTATATGCCCTTGTAAAAAGTCCCTCTCCAATTTTCTTGTAGGCACCCTTCAGATACTGGAAAGGTGCTATAAGGTCTCCCCGGAGTCTTCTCTTCTCCAGGTTGAATAACCCCAACTCTCTCAGCCTGTCTTCATAGCAGAGGTGCTCCAGCCCTCTGATCATCTTCGTCCCTCTCCTCAGGGCCGTTCTCAATCCATTCTCCGCCCAGCCTGTATTTGTGCATAGGATTGCCCTGACCCATGTGCAGGACCTTACACTTGGCCTTGTTGAATTTCATGAGGTTCCCACAGACCCAGCAGCCTGTCCAGGTCCCTCTGGATGGCATCCCGACCCTCTAGCGTGTCGACCACTGCACACAGCTTGGTGTCGTTGACAAACTTGCTGAGGGTGCACTCAATCCCATTTTCCAGCAAAGGTGTTAAACAGCACCGGTCCCAGTACCGACCCTTGAGGAATGCCACTCGTCACTGCTTGCCACTTGGACATTGAGCCATTGACCGCAACTCTTTGAGTGCGACCGTCCAGCCAGTTCAGGTGCTGGGAAGCCGTAGCGAAGCCCAGGAGAGTCACACCACCATGTGGTGAGCCTCGAGTCAGAGTTGTGATGGGTTTACATTTGCCCTTTCCTCCTTGAGGCTTCAGTGGAGGATTTGGCTAAAGCAAAGGGGTTATGGCTGAGGTTACTTTGTGTTGTTGATTTTGCTTATCCTGCTTTTTGAGGGTCTACATGTTGTAATCTGTAATAAAAACCCCTCTGCCTACTAACTCACATGTTTGGTATCCCAAAGTGCTCCCACCATGCATGGTCAGCAAGTGCCATGAGGCAGAGCAGGGAAGCAGAGCCCTGCTGGGTGATGCACCAGCAGCCTTAGACTGGTTCATAAGTGAAGCCCAGTGTTTGGCTCCCTGTCAGAGTGACCCCTGGGAGCCCTCCATTGCTGTTTGCAGCTGTCCCTCCCAGTGCTCCTTACTCAGTTTATAGGAAAATTCCAGTGATTTTAACAACAGTTTATAGAGATATTGAGAACTATTGAGCTGGGCTAGCTAAGAGTAAATCAAGCAGGAATCTTTGAAACCATTTAAAAAATCACTCTTCTTTCTGGGATGAGTTCTAGCAAAGACCTGGTCCTGTTTTCACTGAATTCAGGGAAAATGATCTGCCGCTAAATCAAAGGAGAGCTCGTTTAACGAGAAGATGTCTATGTCAGTCCATCTTCTCTTGCTGCCTGTCGGACATAGAATCATAGAACCATAGAATTGTCTAGGTTGGAAGGGACCTTTAAGATCATCGACTCCAACCATCAACCTAACACTGCCAAAACCACCACTAAACTACGTTCCTAAGCACCACATCTACCCATCTTTTAAATACCGCCAGGGATGATGATTCCACCACTTCCCTAAGCAGTCTATTCCAACGTTTGATAACCCTTTCAGTGCAGAAATTTGTCCTAATATCCATCCTAAACATCCCCTGGTGCAACTTGAGGCTGTCCTATCACTTGTTACTTGGAAGAAGAGATTGACCCCCCCATGTCACTACACCCTCCTTTCAGGTAGTTGTAGAGAGCAATAAGGTCTCTCCTCAGCCTCCTCTTCTCCAGACTAAACCACCCCAGTTCCCTCAGCTGCTCCTCATAAGACTTGTTCTCTAGACCCCTCATCAGCTTCGTTGCTCTTCTCTGGACCGTCTCTAGCACCTCAATGTCTTTCTTGTAGTGAGGGGCCCAAAACTGAACACAGTTTTTGAGGCGCAGCCTCACAAGTGCTGAGTACAGGGGAACAATCACTTCCCTAGTCCTCCTCACCACATTATTCCTGATACAGGCCAGGATGCCATTGGCACACTGCCGGCTCATATTCAGCTGGCTGTCAACCAATACCCCCAGGTCCTTTTCTGCCAGGCAGCTTTCCAGTCACTCTTCCCCAAGCCTGTAACATTGCATGGGGTTATTGTGACCCAGGTGCAGGACCTGGCACTTGGCCTTGTTGAACCTCATACCATTGGCCTCGGCCCATCAATCCAGCCTGTTCAGATCCCTCTGTAGAGCCATCCTACCCTCAAGCAGATTGACACTCCCACCTGACTCGGTGTTGTCTGCAAACTTCCTAGTGGTGCCAAGGGACCTATCTGACCTTGGGTAATATCTTGTCCCTTGCAAGGTCCCTTCACAAGCAATGCAGGTGGTAGGGCAGGAGTTGGAAGTCCCTTCTGAGCAGGACCCATGTGCACACCTGCCCATATCTGCTGTCAGGAATGGTTTTGAGAAAATCTGCATTCATTTTCATACCTTCCAGCAGCAGTAACCATCTTCTCATTCTACAATTATGCAGTAACCAAATCACATGAAAAAGGAAATAAATAGGAAGTTTAAATGGAGTTAATTTCTGTGGTGCCTTATTTGAAAAATCAAATTATCTCCAGTATCATTTTGGTGGTGTCGTGGTTTAACCCCAGCCAGCAACTAAGCACCATGCAGATGCTCTCTCATTTCCCCTGTGGTGGGATGGGGGAGAGAATCAGAAGAGTAAAAGTAAGAAAACTCATGGGTTGAGATAAAGGCAGTTTAATAAGTAAAGCAAAAGCCATGCATACAAGCAAATCAAAACAAGGAATTCATTCACTACTTCCCATCAGCAGGCAATTTTTTAGCCATCTCCAGGAAAGCAGGGCTCCATCGCGTGTAATGGTTACTTGGGAAGACAAAACGCCATAACTCCAAACGTCTCCCCTTCTTTCTTCCCCCCAGGTTTTGATACTGAGCATGACGTCATATGGTATGGAATATCCCTTTGGTCAGTTGGGGTCAGCTGTCCCAGCTATGTCTCCTCCCAACTTCTTGTGCACTCCCAGCCTACTCTCTGGTGGGGCGTTATGAGAAGCAGAAAAGTCCTTGAGTGCTAAGCAGCAACCAAAACCACCAGTGTGCTATCAACACTATTCTCATCCCAAATCCAAAACATAGCATTATTCCAGCTGCTAGTAAGGAAGTCAACTCTATCCCAGCTGAAACCATGACAGGTTGTCATAAATTCCTTGGAGGGGAGGTGAGGCATGCCTATTGCCCATTTACTACTTAGAATCATAGAATCATAGAATAGCTCGAGTTGGAAGGGACCCTTGCCAGCCTATCAAAGGTAATTGGAAAGGCAAACTGCTTTCAGCATTATCTCTTGTAATGCAGGTGTTCTATCTGAAAAAGCTGCAATACTGCCCTCACTTCCCAGATGCTTCATATCTACTTGAACATCTGTACTAGTCCAGTGCTGGTCAGAAGACGACCCTTAATCCTGAATGCTACTAAACTATCTGACCTGATACAACAAAATATTTAATAGAATCATTTAATTGTTTGAGCACATATAGATACATTGAATAACTAAATTTTTCCAGAAATACCTTTTTTATTTTCTAGACAGATAATTATTCAATAAAATGAAGGTTTGGGTTTACTGAAACTGTTCACTTGAACTCAACACCAAAAAATACACCTTGAAAAGTGAAAAATTTTTGCTTCTGGAAAAAAATTTTAACACCTACCTGTCTTGCTCTCATCAACATTTATCTCCTCTCTCTGGAAACATTTTAGCCAAGAAAAATAGGAATGCAATAAAAGAAGATGTATTACAATGTAAAGTAAAAGCAAGTGAAGAGCCTTACAACTGTTAGATTTGTGAATTTTATTTATTCATAGTGCTAAATGTTATAGTATTTCCCTGGACCACATCCATAGCACTGTTTCCTTGAAGACAAAGAACTGTACATTATTTTGCTGGGTTGAGTTTTGTTTCTTCATGCTGCTACCCAAATAGTGGATAGCTGCCAGTTTCTTCATGTATGTTGTTTTGGGCCTAGTTATTGGTTGGAGGTCTTTCTAGAAAGGCTTTTTTTCCTTAAATAGCTGTTTTAAAAGTTTGATTACTGTTTGCACTTTTACATGTATAAATATCTTAGTAAGCATAGAGGTATATATCTATGTAATGTGATCTATATTTATTTCCTACTTAAGGCTGTGCATGCATTCATTTTACTTAACTGTTCTTCTGGTCCTGCACAGTCCCTTACCTATTCCAAGAGAAAGACTGTTAGTGATAGCTTTCAAATGTAACTCCCCAGCTGGAAAACAAAGCAACATAGAGAGGGGTTTTTTGTCTGTATGGGGTTTTCAGGAGGGGAGGGAAGAGGCAAAGCGTGTCCAACAGGCAACCCAAGCAAGGCTGCTGCCACCAGCTGGGTGACTTCGCAGCCTGCAGGAGAGGCAGAGCAAGCACAGGACCTCCTAACCATGCCCACCTGACCTCCAACCTCCCCACAGCTCTGAAACTGACTGTCTCTGTGGTTTACATTTGAGAAGCATTAATTTTAAGCAACATGGGTAAAAACAGATTCTTTCTTTTGTATTACAGTGTTTATTCTCTGAATTGGTCTGTAACCTACCAGCTACAGGTACTGCAGTCCAAAAAGTGCATGAGGTTGAAATGACAGAGCAGTGCAGAGAGAAACTAATCATGATGGTATAAAAGCAGGTTCCTATAATTTCAGGATAAAAATTTACCTTAGCAAGTTAAAAATATCTATGTAGAAAAGAGGCATCACGCTGAGATCAGTTTATGACCTCATTTACACCATCAGCACCCCATCACTGATGTCAGCTTTCTGGGATTCGTACCATTTCCAGGAGAGTGCACTCTTCCACACATGCTGAGGTCCCTCGATGGCAACGGTGGCCAGTTCCTGGCCATGGAGGTTCACAGCTGAACAGCACAGGGACCCATGCACCTCTGTGTGCATATCAGCCTTCACCCCTCAGTGCTGGCTGCTTGTTGCTGTCCGGACTGATGGCTTTGCCAGATCCATCACTTCCATGCTCAAAAACCAGGCATCCCACTTCTTGTGTGGTTGGTTCTGGGTGTTGGCTAACAACAAAGATATCTTTACACTAAGGGCTGCAATTTAAGCAACACGTGGCTCTGTTGAGTTGACTGATCTAGTCAGCCACATGCCAAGAGACCCACTTATTTTCCTTATGCACCAAAACTATTTGTCTGCAATGTCCTTTCCCCACCATCAGCCAGACTCTCCTGATGATATCTACCACTACCCTCCCTTGTCCAATGAGCTGCTCACCCAGGATTTCTTTCAAACTACCTTACACAGTATTGCTTGAAAAGGTGACACTGATATCACCAGAGATAAGTTTCCACTGCGAAATTCCAACATCCAAATGAATTTAAAATTTCTTCTTTCTCTGCTGCTGTCTTGGTGACTGTGCAAGTTGTGACTGGAGCAATAATTGACAGGTTTTGGCAAGTGCAGCTTTTAAGTAACTGTTGAGGAAACTGATGCCCAGAATAACTATATAAAGCAGTAAATATAAAACACTTTAAAGAGGAATCGAATGAGTCACACTCATCTTTTATATTAAGAGATAAAAAAATGTTCATTTTTTGCAGACTTTTTCCATCTTACGGAGGGGGAATGTGCAGATCCTTGCATGTCATATTCTGCTATCAGTTAGTGGGGAAATCATCTGTCTTCAGTGGGTATATGTGGGTATAACTGAGGGCAGTATCTAGGTCTATGTCATTGATCTCACTGTCATGGTTTGGGCGGGAGTGGCCGCTGAAACAAATGACAGATGCTCTCCCCCACCTCTCTCTCCAGGGAGAGAGAAAGAGACTTATGAGTTTAGAAAAAAACTAAACTACTTTAATGAAAATATTAATAAATCAATAAAATAATTTAAAAAAGAAAATAATGAAATATATACAATATATACGAAACTGTATCAAGCTCCCAGGATGATGATCACGTCACTGGCAGGCACTGGGGAAGTCCCAGACTGGACTCAGTGACAGATGGGAACTAGATTCCAGATCTAGATTCAGGAATGCACAGATCGGGATCAAAGGCAGACAGACAGAGTCCTCCACAGACACCGGCCATTGAAGAAAGAGACTGACCCCTCTGGTCCCTCAGCTTTTATACTGAGCATGATGCAGATGGGATGGAATACCCTGTTGGTCAGTTTTGGGTCACCTGGCCTGTCCGCTCCTCCCCCCAGGTGGGACCCCACTGTGCTTTTCTGCTTCCGACCCTCCAACAGGGCAAATAATAAAGTTGGTTGGCCTTGGGGGTTATAGCAATAAGTATAAGCAAGAGCCTCTCCGCATACCATTCCTTGTCATAAATTACAGCTAATCAGGTCTTATCACTCTGAGAACAAACAGTGTCTCAACAATATGCTGTTAATTTCAGAGAATTCAGTTAGTTAGAAGAGGCTTATCTGCAAAGTAAAACAGAACAGAAAATCAGTTTTGTTTTACCTCAAACTAGGACACTCAATGAAAAATGTGTTAATTTAAAAATAAAACAAGGCTCTGGGAATTTTTCAGGATTCTATTAATTAAGTTCCGTTAGTTTGATGGAAGGAAGGCCACACTATAATCATCTGCCAGCTGGTGACTCATGATTTTGAAGTAGATTTAGGGGGACACTCTCAGCTTCTGGTTCCTTTGCTTTACTGAGGCAGCACAGAGCAACCAGAGCCTAAAGTAGCCATATGGGCTTGGATGTTCTCCACCAGTTTCCCACTCCTGTC
Organism: Himantopus leucocephalus; assembly: GCA_003993805.1. Classification (NCBI taxonomy): domain Eukaryota; kingdom Metazoa; phylum Chordata; class Aves; order Charadriiformes; family Recurvirostridae; genus Himantopus; species Himantopus leucocephalus. Next base: position 10,291,191 of record RSEF01000006.1, read on the forward strand.
CTCATCTCTCAATGGAAAGGGCACACCAGATCTCCCCAGTGAGTACTCCAGCACTGGGTCAGCATAGCAAGACACATCTTTTAGGAAAGTTCATAGTCTGCTGTAAGCTACATCACGCTGCTTTGGCCCCAGGAAAGGTCAATCATAGGGAAAGAGGACGATAAGCTCTTCTGTGCCTGCTCAGCTGCCCAGAGCACCACCTTCCTTTGGCTGGGAACCCAAGGATTTATTCCAAAGTGTCACCCTGAGAATAGCATCACTGGCTGACAAGTTTTTCACATCCCACTGGCTCCCAGATGCAATTTGCTCAGTGTAAAAATAAAACCTGTCTTCCCTCAGTCCTGGCCTTGAAGACTCAAGTGAATTTGACAGCCAGTCTTTTTTTTTTTTCTCCACTCTGTTAATGACATGTGAAAGTAGAAATTCAAAAGTTTCCACAGAAATGCTATCTTACATATTTTACTTTTCTCCTTCATTTAGAGACAGCCAACATGGGAGTTTACTGAGAAGCTGACTGTACACTGGGAGTCAACAGCACCAGGGACCAGGACTTTGTGCATAAACAAGGGAGGAGGGAGCTGCAGCCAATGATGCTCCCAGTCCTATTCCTGCTAAAGCCAATAGCCAAGCCACTTCCGTGCCAGGACCAGCACTGGGAGGAGACGGGACAGTTGGGATGGGCAGCTGAGACAAACTGACACTGGTGGTAGGATATGAGACATGAAGCAGCAAAGGGTAGTAGCAGAAAAGGGCAGGGTCTGCTCACAGCTGTAGAGGAGGAAGGAGAGTCCTGCAGCTGTGTGGGACCTCACAAAACCTTGGGAGGGTGTAGAGACTGGACAGCATAATGAGGGATGCCAGCATGCCAGCAGCAGTGGACCCTGAGAGAATGGATTTTGGAGGCAAGACTAGTAGTGGAGGATGAAAGTTGAAGTAGGCATAGGTTATGTTCAGCTTCATGCATCCCAAACTTAGCTGCAGCTCAGCTATAGACAGGAAGAAACTTTGGCAGCATCTTATTTTATTCTAAAATAGGTCATCTTTACCCAAGTGTCACCATTATCTAAAATATATCTGATACATCTGGCAAATCTTTACACTTAAGAGGTTAAGGTAAGTTGTACCCTTAAAAATTAAGAATGGTTTAGATATATCTCAGCTTTCCAGACAAAGAGGACTTCTGGCTGTTAGCCATGAGCTACCAACATTTAACTCTAGATTCAAGAGTTTTCAAGTCACCAGCTATGGAGTGCCCACTTAGTTTAATGAGTTATACAGAGCCAGTTTAGTGACATGCCACCACCACTTAATAAATACAATAAAAAATAATAAAATAAAAATATTTTATTCCCATTTATCTTTTAAATCCCCACTTAATCAATAACAATGAACATAGTGACTATCTAAGGAATTACATTGGAGTCCATTCATTTTAACGCTTGTCAGCTAACTCTGAAAAGATAGCACCAAAGCCAATTCATCAAGTATATGGGTATACCTCACTTAGGCAACTTGATGAGAGAATGGCCAGGACAGAAAGAGGTGCACCAATTTCACTAAGTAAGACCCATTAAATAATTAAGATACCTGCAATACTGTTCTTCTCTTGGAGACTTCAGAGGAGGTATGTCACTGCCTTCTAAGATAACACTGCCCCAATAAAATCAATATGTCCTTGTCTCCTACACCAGACATCAGTATCTAAGCACTTTAAGTTATATGTCTCCCTTGAAATCAGTGAAGATATAATGGCACTGGATTGAGGAGAATCAGCCCCCTAAAATGGTTGTGGTTGTAGAAAACATAAGAGAAATCCTGGTGTGGAAAGAACAATTTAAAAGGGAAGATTTCAGCTCACTCCATTCTTGACTGAGTCCATTGCTTTTCCCCATCTTTGTGCCATTCCCCTGCCAAGAAATCCTTCAGAGTTGCAGGCTGAGCATTGGAGTTATAAGTGATCAGCATAGAGGATGAAAGGCTCTTGTACAAGCTCCAGCTGGCTCAGACCAAAGCCTCTTAAAAGTATAGCTTCCCACATCTTCCTTCTTCAGCCATGACTAACAGTAATAATTAATAGAAAACCTTATAGGCAATGCCTCATTTCAGATACTTATCAGCCATGTCCACCTGATTTGCAGTGTGCCCTGCACCATTGCATTGGTCTGCAATGGTGGGGTGCTGGGTGCATCCCCCTGCTCTGCCGTCATGGCTGCTTGTCTGAGGCCTTCTGAATCCCCCTTCTCTTTTGGGGTATGGACTTGCCGCTAAGTTCGGTGTGATATATTTCCCTTGGGGTGATAATGTCATATTGCCTACAAGGCTAACTCTTGTGATACTACTGCTGTCTTCAAACCTTTTTTCCCTTTTGAGATGCTGGCAGAGTAATTCTGGGAAGTGGAGGGAAATATTGGGTTCTCAACGTACATCTTGAGTTTTTTAATGTCCCCTTGCTAGTTCCCAAGGACTCTCACATGAGTTTCAAAGCATGCCAGCATTCCAGCTTTGGGTAGTCAGTGGGACAAAACGTTACCATGTGACATCCACACTTCATTACTTACATCCAGCCAATGCTCCATGCAGACTAGACTCCAGCTCCACAGCCTGGTGCAGTCCATTGGAGAGCCCTGGGGGTGAGTCCCATGCTCCCTGGCATTGAAGTCATTGCAGAGCTCCCCCAAAGACTTCCCTGTGCCCTGAACTCACCTCGTCCTTGTC
>RSEF01000006.1:10313912-10355949 GCA_003993805.1 Himantopus leucocephalus
ACCACTCATATTGAGTGCGCTCATCTTCCCTCCGTCGCGACAAGTTTCCTCCAAATCTGCTAGCTCCTGGAAATGGTATAGATCAAACTTCCAATCCCAGAGGTATTAAAACATCAGCTGACCCAAAAAGCTCTTCAAGCAGATCCAACAGCAGCCAGAGTGACAAGGCTTTCGTGCTTCCCGGTGGGATACAGGGGATGCCTGTGCTGTGACGGAGGAGGAAGGATGAGCACTCTCATCCTTGGCCAGGCAACCATGCTGCTCGTCTGCACACAAGAGCTATAAATTGTGAGCTGCGAGTTATGAATTACAGAACTTGTGAGTGAGAAACTTTGCTTGCTTTCCTAATGAGCTCATAAAATAAAGTTTGATTTGCAGAGTACAAGCTCCTGTAAATTAGAGAGCTCCAAAGGGTCCATGACAGTGCTGGCAGCAGCACCATACCTCTGTGTACCTCAGCAGCGTTGTGTCTCCACGTGCCATCTGTAACGGGGTGACACCCTTGTGCTCTTTCATCCAGGTACTTCCTTGTCCCGGTTTGGGGTAAAACAGAACGATTTTTCTGTTCAGTAATCTTACTTTGCAGCTAAGCCTCTCCCAGTGAACTGAACTTGCTGAAATTAACAGCATATTTTTCCAACAGCATCCGCTTCCAGAGTGATAAGACTTGATTGTTCATAGCTGATGCCAAGGCATGGGATGCAGAGAGGCTCTTGCTTACACTTATTGCTATAACACCCCAGGGCAGCTCACTTTGTTACTTGCCCCGTTGGAGGGTCGGAAGCGGAAAAGTGCACTGGGGTCCCACCTGCAAGGAGAAGCAGACAGGACAGGTAACCCAAAACTGACCAATGGGGTATTCCATCCCATCTGCCTCATGCTCAGTGTAGAAGCTGAGGGATCAAAGGCTCTTCCTTCAGTGGCAGCGTCTGAGGAGGACTCTGTCTGTTCATTTGCCTTTGATCCAGATCTGGAATCCGTTGCCGAGTCTGGTCTGGGACTTGCCCAGTGCCAGCCAGTGACGTGAGCATGATCCCAAGAGCTTGATCCAGTTTTGTGCATATTTCATTATTTTCTTTTTATTTTATTAGTAATATTTTCATTAAAGTAATTTAGTTCCTTCTAAACTCCTAAGTCTCTTTCCCTCTCTCCCTCCTCTCCTTGGAGACAGAGGTGGGGAGAGCACCCATTGTGGGTCTCAGCGGCCAGTCTGGCCCGATGCACCAAAGTCAAAGCGACAACTTGGGATTTTACCCTTTGGCACGATGAAGAGGAAACTAACGCTGCAGCGCAGTTTCCCAGAGAGGTGAGGAGGAGCAGACGGGTCTCTACATCCCCACAGAACTGACCTTGACAGACACCAGGCAGCTCCCTCTGCCCTGGCGGCTGCCGGCCGGTGACAGGCCACAGCCCTGGCCGCCTGCTCCCGCTCAGGGACCCTCCTTCTTCCCGGAAGCGCCGGGCGGAACACTTAAGGCGGCGCACCCGGAAGCGCCGGGCGGAGTGATAAGGGCGGCGCACCCGGAGGTGCGGGGCAGAGCACTCAGGGCGGGCACCCGGAAGCGCCGGGCGGAGCGCTCGGGAAGGCGCACCTGGAAGCGCCGGGAGGAGTACTAGGGGCGGGTACCCGGAAGTTCCGGGCGGAGTGATAGGGACGGCGCACCCGGAAGTTCCGGGCGGAGTGATAGGGGAGGAGCACCCAGAAGCGCTGGCGGAGCGCTCGGGAAGGTGCACCCGGAAGCGCCGGGCGGAGTGATAGAGGCGGCGTACCCGGAAGCGGCGGTGGGTTCTGGACCTTCTGGCCGTGTTTCTCGGGGTCGAGCAGCTCCGCGATGGCGGTTGCGCCTCTGCGCGTGTGAGTGCGGCGGGGGAAGAGGATGGAGGAGGAGGAGGACGACACAGGAGGAGGAGGGTGGAGGGCGAGGGTGGTGGAGGGCGAGGGTGGTGGAGGGCGAGGGTGGTGGAGGGCGAGGGTGGTGGAGGGCGAGGGTGGTGGAGGGCGAGGGTGGTGGAGGGCGAGGGTGGTGGAGGAGGATGTAGGGTGGAGGAGGAGGAGGGGGAGGGTGGAGGAGCATGCAGGAGGAGGAGGATGTAGGAGGAGGATGGAGGATGGTGGAGGGAGAGGATGGTGGAGGAAGAGCATGGAGGAGGAGGCTGCGGAGGCGCAGCAGGCAGTGGGGCTGTGGCGTGGCGGCCACTGATGCACTGTGTCCCGCAGGCTGGCATGTGGTGATGTGGAGGGGCGGCTGGAGGCTCTCTTCGGGCGGGTCCGGGCCATCCAGGGCAAGAGCGGCCACTTCGATGTAAGACTCAGGACAGGGATGGGGATGGGGGGCTGTTCTGTGTTGGGGTTTCCGTGGGGGTAGCTCAGGTCAGGGGCCTGTCCAGAGTGACACTAATGTCAAAAAGAGTTAAAAAGTCCACAAAATTGAGCGACTGGTGGTGTGGTGGCCTACTCTGAAACCATAGCAATGTGAATAGAAAGTCCCTAAACAAAAAGCCCCATGAACCTATGTAATCCAGTCTCGATGTTAGCTGTTGCTCCAGGCGGAACCCCAATAGAATAGAAAGTTATACAGCAATCTAGTGGTAGCTGACAGGATGAAGGTATAGTCTCTAGTTATCTTAGGTAATTTTAATACTAAAAATCACATCTCTAGGAGGAGATTTTTATATGTAAATGTAAGACCACCTTAGTGTAATGAGCCAGACAGAAGTTGGGATGTGTGCAAATGAGTTTTTGTTATATAACTACAAGTGAGCAATCAGCTATTTTGATGTGATTTTCCTTTGTTACCTTTTTGTATAAAAGACCCTAGGTGCTTCCTAACAGGTGTGCTAGCTTTGTGAAATCATTGCCCAGCGCCCTTTTCTGTGCAGAACTGGAATAAAACAAATATCTCGACTCTGTGTGTCAATTGGTTTTTGCACACCAGGTGAAGAACCCAGATTTGGGACAACAACAAGGGAGAAGCTCCTGGGTGGGTTTCATGTGGAAGGGTGATGGGGCGTGCAGTTGCTGCTGCTGTTGCCCAGCTCTGGGGGCGTGACCCCTCCAGCCTCATTCTGCTCTGGGTACGAAGGGGCCAGTGGCGGGGGGCTTTGCAGCCCCCTCAGCCCTCCTTGCCCACCACCAAAGTGTTGGTAGGAGCCGTAATGTGTGGGCAGAGAGTGCAGGAGAGCAACTGTCACCTTGTCATATTTAAACCTGTTAATGTTGCTGTTATGCGTTTGATACTGGATGCAGGTAAGGGCTACGAAGATGATCAGGGGAACAGAGCACCTCTCTTATGAGGAAAGGCTGAGAGACGTGGGGCTGCTTAGCCTGGACAAGAGAAGACTGAGAGGGGATTTCATCAATGCTTATCAATATCTACAGGGCGGGTGGCAAGAGGATGGGGCCAGACTTTTCAGTGGTGCCCAGCGACAGGACAAGGGACAATGGGCACAAACTGGAACACGGGAAATTTTGTCTGAGCATGAGGGAAAACTACTTTACTTTGGGGATGCCAGAGCACTGGCACAGGCTGCCCAGACACGCTGTGGAGTCTCCTTCTCTGGAGATATTAAAAACCCACCTGGATGCATTCCTGTCCAACCTGCTCTAGGTGAACCTGTTTTGGCAGGGGGTTGGACTAGGTGATCTCCGAAGGTCCCTTCCAACCCTTGTGATTCTGTGAAGGCCGGGTTGGATGGGGCTTTGAGCAACCTGGTCTAGTGGGAGGTGTCCCTGCCCAGGGCAGGGGGCTTGGAACTGGATGATCTTTAAGGTCCCTTTCAACCTAAACCATTCTGTGATAAACACACAGGAACCTCTTCACCATAGCAAAAAAAAAAATGCTGTTGAAGTGATGCATGTCACAGTGTTGGGACAATACGGCATATTGTGAAAAAGTTGTGTGTGTTGTGTCTTTGGTCAAATGGCAACTTTCATTTGTTTTTAGATGCTTTTGTGCGTTGGGAATTTTTTTGGCTCGACTTCAGAGACAGAATGGGCAGAGTATTGCATGGGGGCCAAGAAAGGTAAGGAGGTGTCATTCTGGATGCTGGTAATTGCACTATTTCGCAACCCACTTCATGTCTCTTTGCAGTGTCCTTTTGAATTCAGAAGTCGCAGTTAAACAGTGTAATGTTAAAGCAGTTAAACTCACATAGGAAAACTCCACCCAGGAGGGAAAGATGGGTTTGTTTTAAAACCAAACTCATTTCTGTCATGCTCTCAGACTCAGGAGCACAAAGATGCATGTGTCCAAGTGGCCTGTCCACAATTTGGGCATCAAGGCCTGTGCCTGGGTCATCTGGCCAGCACTGTTTGCAGTGGTAGGAGAGATAAACGGTGCTGCCAATTGGTGTCAGGGTCTTCTCTGTCCTTGCCTGGGTGTCTTATGGCTCTACTTCTGTTCCTACCATCACCTCCTTACAGTTTCAGCCTGAGGCTGCCGTGTGGAGCGATCCTTGTTTTCTCAACCCAGGTAGCCTGAGAAGCTGTATGTTTACAGCACTTCGGTCAGCAGGCCATGGGATCCCAGCATGCCAGCCAGTGTGGAGCCCTTCTTCTGCCACTCCTGGTGCTTCCCTCACAGAAATTCCTGGTCATTCCCCGTTCACACCCACCTTCACACTTCCACCACAGACCTCTCTCTGCAGGATGTCTCTGTTCTTCAGCCTTGGAGATTGGAAGGCTGGGTTTGCCCATTCCTCCTTGGTCCCAGTAGCCCTTGTGCTGAAGATGTTTTCCCAGCCATGGATATGAAAAATCCTGTGTGGACTTCTCTGCCTCTTTCCACACCCCTCTTCTAAGGGAGATGCTACGTCAGGAGCATTTGTAGCATTGCTCTTTCCCCTTCAGTGCTACTTTGGCTCTTGCCCCTCTCATGAGGCAAGCCAGAAGGGAGCTGAGACTCTTGCTTTCCACTTCCTCTCTTTGCTGCATCACTCCCTTGTCATCCCCGCGTCTGTGTGAGCCGTCTGAACAACGCTTGTCCCATTTGCTGCATGTGGCTGAGGACTTACATTGGTGAGGCATGCTGCCTTGTGTTCCTGTTGCTGTGAGAATATAAGGAGAATTGTTACTGGTTTAAACTTTGCTCTCTGAGGAAGCTCTCCTATGCGCACAGGGAGAAGAGTGGTGTTAACAGCAAAGTCGTCCCTGGACTAATGCTTTTTTGCTCATCCTCAATTGAATTGAATCTTTACCCTTTGAACTGTTGAAAACATCTGTAGTTTATAACCTCACCTATAGGCACATATATAACAAACAAGATCCGTGTGAATTTGTTATGGTTTTAAGCTATTCATAAGGTTTTCAAACTCTGCTCTGCAACTGAAAGCAATATCTCCTGTGTCTTCTGACTCTGGGAGCTGGAACTTCAGCCAACAGTTGAACAACAGCTGTAGCAGAGCTGCTATATTGCTGCTGCTCTCCCTTCTTAAATAGGAAACTATTGCTGGTTTTTATTCAGTGAAAATCTTAGGACCTGCTGACCAGGTGAGCTGTTGATCAGCTTACTGGTCTGCCGGGAAATCTACAGGTGTCTCTGACATCGGTCATTGCTTTTTCTAATTTTTAATAGCTTGAAAAGATTTGACTCATGCTGTTGGGAGAAATAAATTTTTATTGGTCACCTAGCCATAGAGAAATTAAAAACTGGTGCTTCCCGTTGTTGGGTTTTTTTATTATATCCACCAGTTCTAGCTGAAGTCATGCAGCAAATTCTTCTACCAAGTGAATCAAAGAGCTGATGAACTTGAGTTTTTCCCCTAAAACATCAATGGTTTGCACTTTTTTGATAGCCATACAAATTTAGATCAGCTTAAACTCAATCACCAGGTGTCCCTGTGCTCTGGTGTTTACTTAGCATTGCCTCATGTTTTTAGGGCTATGGATCATTTCAGAGCTGATCTTCTTATGTAGGCAGTGGAGTGAGTTGTAGTTAAAGCAGAGGTTATTCTCTGCTGGTGCTATATGCATCTGTGGAAACAGCAGGCTTGGGGACTTATTTCGAAGAAAGGTTTCTTGTTCTGTGTTGCTCCTCAGCATGGTGCAAAGGAGTGCTTGGTGGGGTCTGTAGGGATGGATAGGACCTGCTGCAATTCCTAGTAAGTGTGGACTGAACTTGTGCCAACGTAGTTGAATTAAAGCAGACTGAGTGCATGTGGTTTTCTTCCTCAGCTCCAATCCCAACCTACGTGCTTGGTGCCAATGACCAAGAGACTGTGAGCTATTTTCCAGACGTCAGTGGCTGCGAGTTAGCTGAGAACATCACTTATTTAGGTAAGGCTGCAGGTGGTTTGCGATAAGGGATGCGCATTTGCCCAGTGGTGCTTTCATGAACATATTATGATCTTCCCACTTCAAAGCCCTTCCTTTACTGGAAATTTTAAGGTGGCATTTCTTATTCTGGGGTTCAGACTGAAGATGTATCAGCCTTTCAACAGAGAGTTCAATCTGATTCAAACTGGCTGATTCAGATTGGAAGAGGGGAGATTAAGAATAGATACGAGGAAGAAATTTTTCACTCTGAGGGTAGTGAGACACTGGCCCAGGTTGCCCAGAGAAGCTGTGGAGGCCCCATCCCTGGAGGTGTTCAAGGCTAGGTTGGATGGGGCTTTGAGCAACCTGGTCTCGTGGGAGGTGTCCCTACCCATGGCAGGGGGGTGGAACTAGATGTCCCTTCCAACCTAAATCATTCTACAATTCTATGATTCTATGAATCTGCTATGGAAAATGTGGAAGAGAACCCTGGTTTTTTTTTGTTGTTTTCTAACACTGCACTTGCTAACCAAAAGGAATAGTGGTTGAAAGAGCCTGTTCTTTGAGAACACCTTATTCCCATAGCCTGCCTGTCTTTGTATGGGGAAGATTTCCTACTTGAAGTATGATTTTTGCTATGCTCTGAGGCTGTACTGGAGTAGCAGAGGTAAGAAGTGTCATCTTTAAGGTACTGAAGCTGTAGCAAAGCTAAAAGTAAAAAATAATTTCTTCCTAGAATGCCACCTTACAAAAAACGTAACAAGTAAAGGCACTCACAGTTGTCTTTTTTTTACTCAGCCTTCATACAGAGCTTTTGATATGGATTAATTTTGGGGAAGCAAGACAGCAGTGATGAGAGAAGACTGGGGGCTGTCTGAACAGCTGCTTCACTCTACGCAGGGTTTGAGCCATTGCGCTAAAACCTGTCTTTACCTCAGTTTATGGGCACAGAAAATGAGCTGTCTGTAAGGATAGTTTCACTAGAATAAGGCAGGACTGCTGAATTTGGTCCTCTGGCTGTGATGCAACTTAGAGATTACTTACAGTGCCTACATCTCAAGTGCATGCCTGTCTATTAATGCAGGCCGTCGAGGTCTTTACAGTGGTACTTCTGGACTGCAGATCGCATACCTGAGTGGCACCGAGTCCCAGGATGAGCCAGCTCCTGCCTACAGTTTTAGCGCAAAGGATGTGGCAGAACTAAAAACATCTTTGTTGTCAACCCCAAACTTCAAAGGTGTTGATATATTGTTGACATCCCCCTGGCCCAGAGATGTGGGGGCTTTTGCCAACAGTGCGGTAAGTGTTATGTTTTCTGGTGGAATGGGTTTCCAGATGGATTTAACAAAGGATTGCCATTCTGCTTGCTGTGGCAATTTGGGCTATTGGGTCATTTCTGAGTGTTTGAGAAAGCTAAGAGTAAAAAATGGACAGCAGATGTTCTGGTTCTTCAGAGAAGGATCATTGGGGAGGGGGGATTTGTGAAACTTCAGGGTGTTTTATCTGTCCCTGCCTGAAAAATCAGAGTCAATAGCTTTCATCTGATCATAAATGTTGCTCTGAATTTAGTTCGTTGCAGTTGCTGTGGAACAATGCTGCTAGTCTCTGGAGGGAGCACAGAGGAAATCTGCTTTCTTGAGGGTGGGTTAGTGCCTGTCCAGCTGCTGCAATGAACAGCTGTGACAGATGCCTGCCAGGTCAGACTCTCATTCCCTGTGCTTTTACCAAAGATAACATGTTATAAGTAACAGACATAGGCTATTCCTGAACTTCTCTCTTCCCCTGCCCTTTTTCTTCCCTACTTCACTTCTCAGTCTAAGGCTAATGGGGAAAAGGCAGTACAAGAAGAGCCTTCACCCAAGGAAATGGTTGGAAGTCTGCTCTTTGGTTCTGTTTTGTTTTGCTCTGACTTCTCAGGGATGGGACTGGGATAAAATTATGCTTCCTAAGGAAACCTCAGAGCTTTCCTATTTGCTTGACTCGTGCACTAAAGCTTTGGCACTCTGGGCATGTGGTCAAAACTTGTGTAAATGATTTTGACATTTGTTGGTGGTTTTCCAAACTCATTCTGTGCTGTTCTGGCTTCACAAGACCAAGAGAAGGCAAATACGACAAACTTGCATTGATGAAATGCATGGATGCAAACCTTGAGTGGAATAAATGAGTAAGCTCTGTTTGGCAATAAAAGATCAAGCCCTTTGGACCTCTTTTTCCACTTCCAGGGAATGGCACCCAGTATAGTCAGTCTCTACACTTCCAGTTTGCAGTTTTGTATAAAACTGTTTCTTTTCACTACAGTATGACATGTTTTTTTAAATATAACTGGTTTCTATTTTATAGGGAGAAATAGATACCAAGAAATGTGGCTCCAAGTTAGTATCTGATCTAGCTGCAAGTCTCAAACCAAGGTACCACTTTGCTGCCCTGGAGAAGGCCTATTATGAAAGACTTCCTTACAGGTTTGTAAGACCATGTGAATCTCATTTATTTTCTGATAAGAATTCAATTTTTAAACAACAAAGGAGAACAACTGTAAAATAATTTTATGAAGTCATCCAGCCCCAACACAGGGTCAAGATTGTTTCTCAGATTCATCTTATTACTATAATTCCTGCTGCCTTGAAATCTGTGCCATTGCTGACAACACTTCTCCCAGTACATTGCTGTGAATCTGATGCCAAATTAGTTGCCCTTAGTCACATTTAAACAGTGTTCAGCTTAATTCAGGAGAGTATCTCCGAAAATGTATCGTGGAAAAGCTTTTGTGTGGTGAAGAGAGTGGTGTCTTCAGTCATACCTTTGTATATAATGTGACTGGTAACATAAGGCAGGTGTCAGAACAACCTACACATAGAACTAAGGCTGTCATGTTAATGGTGGGTAAGATTATTATCCTTTCCACAGGAAACACTTTTAAAGGTATGGCTGTTTTCAGACTAGTGAATTGTCCTCTTTTCTCTGTATTTGGACTGCAATGAGATGTCATTTTGGTCTGTGCAGCTGTTTGCTGTTAGATGAGTCTGTCTGTCCTCAGCCCTCCTTGTTCTTGGCCAAAGACTGTATGTGGCTGACATGCTGTCTGAGTAGCTTCACGGAGGACACGTTGTTTTCCCACTGTCCTTTTCTATACTGTGTATGCCAGTACAATCATGTTTTACTTCCTTACAGAAATCACACAGTGCTACAGGAGACCCCACAGCATGTGAGCAGGTTTATTGCGCTTGCTGATGTTGGCAATACAAGCAAGAAAAAGGTACTGACACTCTTGAATCTTTCTTCTGTTCTCGAGTACAAGTAATAGGGCAGTAAGCCTAGCTTTGGCTGGCTAGAGGACAGCATCAATCACTTCAAAGCTTGACTGAAGTGGAGGGATCTGTCTCACTTGAGTAATAGATACCATTTGCACATTATGTTAGTAGGGTAATGGCTGCAAGATGTGTTCTGAGGCACAGTTGTTCTTCTCTGCCTGGTCAAATGGCATCTAGCTGTGAAGAGAGCTGCACGGGAAAGTGCTTAGAAATCTACCATTCCTTCCTCTTACCCAACTGCTTTACGTATTTTCTGTTCACATGGCCTGCTTTAAGAAAGAAGAGAAATTCCAAAGGAGCCCTTACACATCACTGAAAATTTCTAACTTCTGGGATGGGAAGGGGCTGGTTTGGTTTGGTTTTTTTTTTAACTTGTTTCTCTTTTTTTCTTAAGAAAGTTACAGAATGTTGGCATACAAGGACAGGTTGCTAGTGGTTAAGAAGGCATAGGAACCAGCCTGGTAACAAAAAAAGGTCCAAGAGTTCTGGACAGAAAGAAGGCCTGGAAACAGGCAAGAATCAAGGTCATTTCTTTTTTAAGGAGGATACACTGCTGCTTTTCAAAAAGATCTTTCCTTAAACTGAAAGGAGGAAGCATTCCATAAACTCTTGGTTTTACTGGGTGGGAGACTGGCACAGGGAGTGTGTTTTTCATGTCCTGCCTCAGCTTAAACATTGATTTGCTGGGTTCTTGCAGTGCTAAGTTGTGTGTTACCATTTCAGGGGGGCTTAGTTCACAACCCACATCTTTAGAGTTGCAGTCATGGCAAAAGCTTCTTGCATTTGAGCCATCTGTTTTTTTTCTAGTATCTCTATGCCTTCAGCATTGTGCCAATGAGCTTGATGGACCCTGCAGAGCTGGTGAAACAGCCACAGGACGTCACTGAAAATCCATACCGAAAATCACAGAAGGAGACTCAGAAGACCAAAGCACCCCTGTGTGCAGAGGTACCACTGACTTCTCCCCCATGTGCGCACTCTGGTTTCACTCTCTGTGTTTAGGGAGCTTAGAACAGTGTTTGGCTTTAACCTTGGAGTATTTCTGTCCAAAAAAAAATCAGGGTTCTGTGTAAACTATTTGCATCAGCCAAATTGCAATGCAATGCATGGGAGTTTGTTACAGTTTTCGCCGCCTTAAGCCAACCATGTCCTGGGCAACACCAAAAGCAGCGTGGCCAGCAGGTTGAGGGAGTTCTGCCCTTCTGCTCTGCGCTGGTGAGACCCCACCTGGAGTACTGTGTTCAGCTCTGGGGCCCCCAACATAAGAAGGACATGGACCTGTTGGAGTGGGTTCAGAGGAGGGCCACAAAAACGATCAGAGGGCTGGAGCACCTCTGCTGTGAGGACAGGCTGAGGGAGTTGAGGTTGTTCAGCCTGGAGAAGAAAAGGCTCCGGGGAGACCTTATAGCAGCCTTCCAGTACCTAAAGGGGGCCTACAGGAAAGATGGGGACAGACTTTTTAGTAGGGTCTGTAGTGATAGGACAAGGGGTAATGGTTTTAAATGAAAACAAGGTAGATGTAGAGTAGATATAAGGAAGACTTTTTTTACAATGAGGGTGGTGAAACGCTGGAACAGGTTGCCCAGAGAGGTGGTAGATGCCCCATCCCTGGAAATATTCAAGGTCAAGTTGGACAGGGCTCTGAGCAACCTGATCTAGTTGAAGATGTCTCTGATTATTGCAGGGGAGGTTGGATTAGATGACCTTTCAAGGTCCCTTCCAACACAAACCATCCTATGATTCTTCCTGCAGGTCTGCATGGTGGTGCTATGGTTAGATCTGCTTGCACATCAGGACTGTCCCGTGCAGACACCTCAGCACGCATGGTCTTATTCTTTCTAAGCTTGTAGACTACAAATCAGTCTTTTGCAGTTGGCCCCCAGTTTTCTCCCTTAGACTGCTGGCTACTCAGATGCTACTTTTTTTGATGTTGTATTTCCACTGTATCCCTCAATGCTGGTGAGCTAGGTGTTGGGTACTGTTTGGTTTGTTTGGTTTTTTTCTCAAGTGTCCAACATTACCAACTCCATGCTCTTTTAAATATTGATTGCTTGCCACCTGAGGGCAGAAGGGTTACTTCCTGGGGCTTGAACACTCAGCTGGTGTCAGAAGATTTGAAATTGCCAACTTCATAATTTGATCATCAGACAAGTGGATTGAGTTCGTCAGTGTAGAGACTCAGATTATTTCCCTGTGCAAAGCATGTTTTGCCCTCTGAGCATTGTGGGATACTCCACTAATGTGGACATGTGAATAGCTATGCCTGTATATCTTAATGTAATGGAGAGAAACCAAATTGGGAAATCATAGTGGGGGCGGGGAAATACTCAGTCTGAAGTTAGGCTTGACTTGGACTTTGCTGGAACAGTGTGTCAGGTAGGAAGTGCAAGCACTGCTTTCCAGCCTTTCTCCACGCACGCAGAGTGAAGGGCTGGCTCCTTCCAGCTGACAGGGTGGGTGAGTGTGAGGGTAACAGGCACCTCCTTACCCCTTTAGCTGTGACAACCTCCCCGCCCCCAGTGGAGATTTGCTCTGTTCAACCCCTGGCAGTACGGCTTTAAATAGACTGAACAGTCAATAACTTGATGGAAGCAAAAATTCTTGTACCCTTGAGCTTCAATATCCAATTGAAGACAGGCACGAAAGCTTGTGAAGTTTACTGGGGAAAACGCTTCTGCTGTACGTGACAGTTCTTCCAGTACAGGTTAGATTGTAGACTGCAGTTGTGCTCCCATGTGGGAGCCAAGCTAAGCTGGTGTGAGCA
The DNA here is from genome assembly GCA_003993805.1 of Himantopus leucocephalus. Taxonomy (NCBI): domain Eukaryota; kingdom Metazoa; phylum Chordata; class Aves; order Charadriiformes; family Recurvirostridae; genus Himantopus; species Himantopus leucocephalus. The sequence goes on from RSEF01000006.1 coordinate 10,326,238, forward strand.
ACCCTGCTCTTTTCTGTCCTCTTCCCAAGTGCTTTCCTCTGCAGGATTAAAGCCTTCTAATGGCATTTTGCTGTACATGACAACTTAGTCAAGTGGTTTTAGCCTCTGTGGGAGACTGTTGAGAGGTTAAAATCTCTAGGAAATACAGCCATTCTTTTGGCATTGGCTGTCAAGTGAAAAAGAGATTTGAATAATCCATAAAATCAAGCAATTCTGAATGTTCAGCATAAGGCTAAATAGGAGCATGTGACAATTTGGGGCAGCTCTCCAGGATTTTTTTTCCCTGGCTGAGGGTGCATATCCAGGCTGGCAAAGTCTGCTGTGTTTCTGGGAGAGCTCAGTGCATTCTCTTCCAGGATGTTGATGCTTTTTCTGTTGTTTGAAGATGGTGATACACCTCTTCGGGGAAAAGGCAAATTCTTGTATGTACCGTGACTCTCTGTGATGCAGTTATAATGGGCTTCGGTTTTCATTTTCTGAACAGGAAGAACCAGCTTGTCAGTTTTTCTTTGATTTGAACAAGCATCAGGGAAAGAAACGTTCCTTAGATGGGAAAGAGACAGGGAACTCCCAACCTAAGCAAGCCAAAAAACCCCGTAAGTACGCAGATGCTTTTTTTCCCTGAGCTCTTCCCTTGAGGCATTGAAACATCTCTTCCTTTTTCTCAAGCTGTTGAGCTGTATATGTCAGCTTGCCAACGTGCTCTGACACTATACTAAATGCTGTGGGAATACAGAGGAATGAAGGGCCCCTTGTTTCCTACAAAGCTGACAATCAATAGGTGAATGAAAAGTCGAAAGTATAGTTTAAAAGCTAATTGGATCTGTGGTGGTTGCAGTTGGGCTGATGCCATTTACCCTCTGAACAGGATAACAGGCAGCTTCACAAAGCAGCATGTTTCCATTCAGAGGGACTGCAAGAGACTGGGCCACGGTGCTGACAAGTTCTTGAAACACCACTTCAGTTGTTCTTTGCTGTGACTTCACAAAGTCTTAATGAACTCAGAAGGGAGGAAGCTCTTCTGTTACCTCTGTATTTCTGTGCTGTAAATCTCATTAGAGTTTGTCTGGCTTTAAGAAATGGAAATGAAATCTTTAAGGATCGTGACTTCTCAGTGACAGTGTTATTGCAAGCATGTATCTTTAGAAATGTTGGTCTCAACTGGTTATAAAGAAATTTGGGCTTAAAATGCAAACGTGTTAGCCTCCCCTTTTGTTTCTGTGAAAGCTATTCCCACTGCCAGTGGGTAAGAAGCCATTCTTCAGAAATGCCCCTGGTAGATAAGTCTGGTTGCCTTTGTTACATGAGACTAAGTTGTTCACTTTTTACCTATTAAGATTTCCAAACCCTTTGCGTAGTCCTTGTGCACAACAGTTCTATGGGCTAAATTACTTGATGCAAAAACGAGCGCAGTGTCATTGTCTATACATGCCTGCAGAAGTACAACTGGCTGTAATGGCAGTCAGTTTTGATGAAAGAACGTGCAGGGAGGGTTTCTTGTTTTCCCCTGTCACTTCTGTAGGACGTAGTGTGCCATTGTGCATATTCATATAACTCCCAAGGTCTTCTGGAGTTGGATGTCATGAGAAGAGAGCCTTGTTACACTGTTTTGCTCAGAAATGAACCCCAAAATTGGACATTCAGTTTTCTGCAGTTCTTGGGAGACCCACCTCGTGTTTATTGCATGTGCAAAGCTGCTTGTCTATTCTCGTACACAACCTATGGAGGATGTGAATACAGTGTTTGACCCCAAGGAGAGGTCTAACTTGTCAATGCCATCAACTTATATTAAAGGTCAGCTCAAGTATCGCAATTTGGTTGTGAATCCAGGTGTTTTGAATGTGATGAATAAGCCAGAACTGACAAGTGTGTTTGGCAGCATCTGTCCTTGTCTGTACCTCTGCAGTAATTTTACCTCATTTTGATTTATTGGTTTAAATTTGCTGGTGCTTTCTTATTAGTGAGCTATAATCACTAAATTCCTGGAGTTAGAGCTCTTCCATTAAATTAGAGCACTCAATGAAAATGGCAGTCAGCAAGGGTGTGACAGCTGCCACCTCCTCTTTTGCTGGAATTTCCCAGAGGCACCAGTTCTCTGACTGGATCTGCTTCTAGGAGCTGTGCTCTTCTGACATCTTCAGCACTTTATCAAATGGGAAGGGTGGCTGAAAAAACAACAGCTTTTCCAGATCTTGTTCCTTTCCTTGTTCTGACAAATAAGCCTTGTGCTAACGCTTGTTTCTTTTTCCTCTCCCAATAAAGCACAGCCCACGGGGCCCTGCTGGTTCTGCCTTGCCAGCCCAGAAGTTGAGAAGCACTTGGTTGTTAGTATTGGCACACATGTAAGTACCTGTAGCACGTCCTTTGCTACATGACAGCAAAATCGTGCTGAGACAACAGCAATATAAAATATCAATCTCCAGTTTTAAATCTTAAAAAAACCCAAACAAACTTTATCTGAAGCTGACTCTCGGTTTTATTTTCAGTTTCTTCACATCTCCCCTACAAAAGACATTAGTATATAGCTAGTCTTTTTAAAAAATGAAGCGTGGCCCAGTTTTGCTCCACACTTTTTGCTGTGCCAGCCCTTGTGGTTTGCTTCTGTTACCATCTGGCAGAACTTTTCCAGCATGAACTCAGTGTAAACTGGGACCTGCTTTGGCTGCAGGATGCACTGTCTGGAATTACGCCAGCTCTCCCTGGGATGACTGGTTCCAGTTTTATTCTGTGTAGATTCAGTTTTATTATATATAAACAGAAAATAAGGTAGCTTTAAACTCAACATCATGAAGTACATCTTGGAGGTTAATTCATTGATTGGTATATTCACTTTGCTTAAAGTTATTGCTCCTGTATAGCATAATCCACTTCAAACTGCTACAGGGACAGGTTTGTCCGTGGGCTTATTTTAAAAGCTGTTAACCATTTTCAAGTGGATTTTTTTTTCTTGTCCTTTAGCAGTCCCTCTCTCTTTCTCATCCCTCTAGTAATTAATAAATTGCTAATAAAGAATTCCTAAAAAGTGACATAGAGGAGAAGATTTTTCCTGTTTCTGAGGCAGAATCGCTAGGCTGGGGGATACTCAGAATACAGTCAGGGAGGGAAATTTCCACAGCACGGTAAGTAAGTGCTGCTTGCAGCAAGTAACAGCTGTGTATCTTTTCACTCTAGTGCTATCTTGCCCTGGCCAAAGGTGGCTTACTACCTGATCATGTCTTGATTTTGCCTATCGGGCACTATCAGTCGGTGGTTGACTTGTCTTCAGAGGTGGTGGAAGAAGTGACCAAGTACAAGTCTGCCCTAAAGGAATTTTTCAGAAGCAAGGGAAAGAGATATGTCCTGTTTGAAAGAAACTATAGGAGTCAGCATCTGCAGTTACAGGTATGGTTTCGGTGGCAACCTGAGAGAACACAAACTTGCCCTTCTCTGCAAATGAGTTGAAAGAGAAAGCTCACCTTCAAAACTCCCTCTTTATTCTGTGCCTTCCCAGAGTATGGAGAGAAGTCGTCCTACCCACAGGCAGAGCCAGAGCAAAAATAAAACTGGTGCGCTGGTTCTGCCACAGTCCTTTAATTCTTCCTGTTGCAGCAGCACAGCGTTGGTTGCGTTGAGTGGGTGAGGAAAACTTTTCCTGCACAGAACCAATTAAAAAGGTTTTCAGATAAGTTGCAAGACCCTTGCTCTGACTCTGATCACCTCACACAGGCACACAAACCGTGGTGCTCGCACTTGTAGGCTGAAATGTGAAGATACATGCAGAAGTCTGGTGGTCATTGTCTACCAGTACCAGCCCTATGACTTGATTTTATTTTTTTTTGTCCTCGTGTGTCAATCATTTAGGGGTTTATTGTGGTGGTTTCTGTATTTGGCAGATCTGTACCTGTGTCAGAACGGCCTTAAACCACCACAGAGATCAGAAAGGAGGAGGCTGTGCTGAGAACTTTTTCAAGCTTTTAGTTTTCAGCTTTTTGTTCAGCTCCTACAGAAAAAAAAAAAAACCAAACTCGTAAGTTTAAGCCTGTACAGATAGGTGCTCACCTGTCTTGTTTGATGATGCTGAGCAGTACTGAGGAGCACACCAGCTCCAGTGATGGATTGGTTGCTTTCTGCCATTTCTGCAATTTCTTGTTTTGTCTTTTCTTCTTTTTACGGAAATGTTGTCCTCCCTCTCCAGGTGATTCCTGTCCCATTGGACCACTGTACTTCTGAAGACATTAAAGAGTCCTTTATTACGCAGGCACAGGAACAACAGATTGAATTGTTAGAAATCCCAGAACACTCGGATATCACGCAAGTACGAGACAAGATTTCACCTGTTAATTGACTTTCCCTCGGTCCTGTCAGGGTGGCCATTTCCCTCTGAGATCACTTCATGTGGTGGGGTTAAGCTCTTGGGAGGCAGACTGTTGTAGACTCGATTTGGAGACTCAGACTCACAGAATAGTTGTGGTTGGAAGGGACCTTTAAAGGTCATCTGGTCCAACTCTCCTGCAAAGAACAGGGATGTCTTCAACTAGATCGGGTTGCTCAGAGCCCCATCCAACCCGACCTTGAATGTTTCCAGGGATGGGGACATGCTGGGTGTATTCTGCTCCGGGTGAAGTTCCCGGTCAACAACAGCTGTGTTGCTTCCCTGAAAATTATTCCAGCTACGTGTAGGGCTTGCGGAATTCATTCCTTCCCATACCGAACAGTAACCCTCTCTCAGTGCGGCTGCGCACAAGGAAGTAGTTTTAGGTTCCCTTGGGTAAGAATTTGTGAGAATGAGCTGTATCGGTACAGGATGACCTAGCTCAGGTTAAGAATGACCACAACTGCCTGGCGCTCTCATTAAATGACACTGTAGCTGCAGAATTAAACCACAGAAAACCAACCACCCTGCAGTAGTGCCCTGTATGCATCCTCAACCGCTGATCCCAGTGGAAAGCAATCCATGGCCCCCTGGAAGTTAGGGTTTGACGTCAGCCAGGGAAGCAGTTAGGTATCTCTTGGGGGGGGGGGGGGTCGGTTGGTTTGTTTTGCCCGAGTTTCCCTTCGGCAGAGCCGCCTCTCCGGTTAAGGAAACAGCTGGAAACAGCTGCCAGGCTCCCAGCCGGCTGGCGGAGGCTGCAGCACCCACGCTCCGCCTCTCCCCCCCGCCTCTCTTGTCCCCCCGCAGGTGGCGCAGCCGGGGACGCCCTACTTCTACGTGGAGCTGGACACGGGGGAGAAGCTCTTCCACCGCATCCGCGGCCGCTTCCCGCTCCACTTCGGCAGGTCGGTACTTTCCCCGCACCCCCACCCCCCCCACCCCTGAAGCACGGCGCTGGCGTCACGGCTGGTGTCACGCCCGACGTCACGCGTGACGGCGGCTGTGCTCTTTGCAGGGCGGTGCTGGCGAGCGAGGCGCTGCTGGCGCTGCCGCAGCGGGCCGACTGGCGGCAGTGCGCGGCGGGGCGGGCGGAGGAGGCGGCGCAGGCCCGAGCCTTCCGCCGCGACTTCCAGCCCTTCGACTTCGCCCTCCGAGCCTGACGGCGGCGCTGGACGGCGAACGGCCGAGGCGGGGCGGAGGGGAGCGGGGGCGGGCGGTGACGCGGCAATAAAGGCGGAGGAGCCGGTTGGCGCCGAGTGGCTGCGGCGAGATGGAGCGGGGCGGCCCCCCCATACCCACCCCCGGGCCTGGCGGCGGCGCGGAGCGGGCCCCCGGCGGGGCGGCGCTGCGGGGGCAGCCGGCGGGAGGCTGCGGGCCCTGGGAGATGCGCGACCGCCTGGGCACCGGCGGCTTCGGTAACGTCTGCCTCTACCAGCACCAGGTGCGGCGGCGGCGGGGCCGGGAGGGCCGGGGCGGGCGGCGGGGAGGGCCGGGGCGGCTGAAGGCGCTGTGTCCCGCAGGACTCGGGCGTCCGGGTGGCCATCAAGTCCTGCCGGCTGGAGCTCAGCGTCAAGAACAAGGACCGCTGGTGCCATGAGATCGACATCATGAAGAAGTGAGTGCGGAGGGGGTTGGCGCGGCACAGCCATGGCAGCCGGGGCCCAGCCGGACCTGGACCGGCCGGGCTGAGGGAGCGGGGAGTGGGCACAGCCAGCGCTGCACCGGCCGGGCTGAGGGTTTGCCTGTCACCTAAGGGCTCTGTGCTGGTTTATCTGTCATCCCAAGATGTCCAGGTGCTTCAGCTCTGGTGTATAGCTGGTGCCTCAGCTTGGGACCTAGCGACAGCCAAACCCTTTGCACCAGGCTGTTTGTCCATGCCGTAGCGATAGCTAAATTCCTCCAAGCTCAGACCACACCATGTGTTGAGTTTTATTGTGGTGACATGAGAACACCTGCATATTCCTGTACCATGCAGTGCTTTTATCTTTGATCTAGCAACCAGGAATTGCCTTTTTTTCTGTCACGGTCACACATGTACAGAGTAATGTCTCCTAACGCTTTTTCATGAGAGACTATGTACTCTATGCTGCCCACCATCCCTCCCTCTGGCATGTCACTCTGATGAACCTGTAAATCAGAGCTGGCCAGGTTTGTCCTTGAGGGCGTTGGAGGGGTGTCACACAGTTGTTCTCTCGTCCTGAGAATTCCTCCTCCCTTTTGAGAGAGATCCTGGAGCGTGGAATGTTCTGTCTCATTGGTGGAAGCAGGGACGCTGCTCTGTTTTGATCCTGGTTGTCCTCACCAACGCCTGCAGTGTCCCTGCTGCGTAGAGCTTTACTGAGCTCCTGCTCTGCCACCTTGTCACCCTCAGCTGCTCACTGCACTAACGTTGGAGGAAACCACTTCCAGGCAACCTGAGTTTGTAAGTCGGGGCTTGGTAATCACTGTTCTCATTAATGTTTTCACCATACTTGTTTTCTGAGTACAAGCACTGAGCTGCACAGCTACAGCTGCTCTGTGGTGGCTTCCAGAGGCTCTGGTAGGTGTACAGAGAAGTAACTTGTCTTCGTTTCCTTTTGGATGTGTCCTTTATTCCCAAGAGTGTATGTTAGAGTCAGGAAACAGCTGTTTGAATTCAGTTGCAGAAGTGAATCGTTCCCTGTGCATGTGGACTTCACCTGCCTGGTTCTACCTCCCTAGTACTGTCACACAAGTGTTAATGGATTCCTATGAAACCCTTGGGCCAGGGGAAGCTGTCCCCACATGCAGAAACAGAGATACATATGTGACAACTTTGCCAGGAATGTACAGGAATCCAGAACTTGAGCCCGGATCCCCATCATCTAAGTTCTGTACCTTGACTTTGGGACGTTGGTTCTGGTCATCACTGGTTTGTGTATTCCCAAAGTATGGATTTTATGCATTTGGATACTGGTAGGTGCCAGTTGAAGAGTGTACATCTCAGCAAGGATACGTTTGGGGAACAGAAATTGTACCTGAAACATAAAACGTGGTTGGCTGACAATCTCTTGTCTCATTCTTCCAAAAGAGGAGTCAGAATTTTCATCCAGCTTTCCACGTGCTTAGGTTGAACCATCCCAATGTAGTAAGAGCCTGTGAAGTTCCCGAGGAGATGAACTTTCTGGTCAACGATGTTCCTCTTCTGGCAATGGAATATTGTTCAGGGGGTGACCTCCGGAAGGTAATGTCTGCTTTGCTTTGCACTGTTTAGCAAAATAAGTGGAATTAATGGTGTTTCCATAACTGTGGTTGTGTGTGGAAGCATGTATGCTCTGTGGCATACTTTTTTTTTTTTTTTAAAGTACAGGTGTGGGGAAGTAAATGTAAAGTGGAAGAAAGCCACGTGGCAAACGGGGCTTGTGCTTTTGAAACCAGAGGACAGAGAACAATCCATAGGCCAGATACATAGGGGTTTTTATCCTGAAGCAGTATGTCCTTTCATGGAACTGCTTTAGCATTCATACAACTTCCTATAGCATATTTGGCTTTCAAAGAATCATAGAATGGTTTGGGTTGGAAGGGACCTTAAAGATCATCTAGTCCCAACCTGCCCTGAGCAGGGACACCTCCTACTAAGCCAGGTTGCTGAAAGCGCTGTCCAATCTGGCCTTGAACACCTCCAGGGATGGGGCAGCCACAGCTCCTCTGGACAATCTGGGCCAGTGTCTCACCACCCTCACAGTCAAGAATTTCTAATCTAATCTAAGTCTTCCCTCTTTCAGTTTAAAACCATTACCCCTCATCCTATCACTCCTGTCCCTGATCAAGAGTCCCTCCCCATCTTTCCTGGAGCCCCTTTAGGACTGAAAGGGACTCGAAGGTCTCCCCTGAGCCTTCTCTTCTCCAGGCTGAACAACCCCAACTCTCTCAGCCTGTCCTCACAGCAGAGGGGCTCCAGCCCTCGCAGCATCTCCATGGCCTCCTCTGGACCCGCTCTTAACAGGTCCATGTCCTTCTTGTGATGAGGACTCCAAAGCTGGCTGCAGCGCTGCAGGTGGGGTCTCCCCAGAGCAGAGCAGAGGGGCAGAATCCCCTCCCTCGCCCTGCTGGCCACGCTGCTTTTGACACGGCCTTTGCTGCCATGTGTCTCTTTTTGGAGTCTGACCTGGTTTTGATTCATGCGTAGCCAGTGTTGTATTGCTCTCGGCATAGGGAAGGATGCTTTTGGTACTGGACTGGGGCCTCCAGGGCTTCAGAGACTTTCGTGTTTCCTGCTGAACAGATCCTGGGAACTGGCCTTCTGCAAAGCAGCAACACCCAGGAGTTCCCCAGGCAGCGGCTGGATGGCCTGATAGAGTTTATGCTCCCTTTCTGTTGCAGCTGGATTCAGGAAGCAACCATTTGTATCGGGGTGAAGAATCCCTGTTGATTAAGGTTTGCCTGGAAATCACCTCATCTACATGATCAGGAAGCTCATTTTTCTGTCATTTTTATTACTGGTGTACCAGTGGAGGAACATGAGCAGATGTTGAATGCAATGTCTACGATAGCAGCTAATGTATCAGTAACTTACTGAGCCTCATTTTATGTTTTTGAGTTGTTTAAAACAGTAGGGGCAATTTTAAGAGACAATTTTAAGGTTGGCAATGAAAGGAAGTGGGTATAAAGGAAAAAAAAACATTTGGATATTGCAAACGCGGGTAGCTGACCACGTTCGCGGGGGCACTTGAATGTTGTATTTTTGCAGTAGAAGTTTTTAGACTACTTGAGGGTAAATTGGAGGCTTTGGCCAAGAAATTTGGGGTTACATTAGCTCTACTTGCAATGCAGTGTTTGATCATTTAATTTCTAATGAATCCTTGATGTTGCATAGATGCTGGGGCAATTTAAGAAGTAAGATGCTTCATTTCATTTGATCGCATGTAATGTCTTGTCCCTTAAAGAAAAATAAAGATGCATGTTTTTTTTATTTCTGATCCTGCTCTTCTTTAAATCTTTCTCTTACACTCACTTAGTGTCATTTGTGTTTTGCACCACGATGAATTTCTCATTGCACAGCTGCATATTCCATAAACCCTGGAAAAACACCAGCTTCTGTCTATGTCCCACACACATTTTTATGCTTGTGCTCTTCCAGGGTAGTGTTGTGGGCTCTGACCTTGATTTCTGACTTGGCCCCTCTCCTCCTTTGTTCAGCACATCTACCCGGAATTTAAGGAGCAAGATGTTGAAGTTTGGCTTCTGCACTGTAGAGGTTTGACTACTGGTTGTGCCTGAAGTGTGGGAGGCAGGCAAAAACATAAGGGGACATCATGGGAGGTGTGGCTGTGGTGCAGAGGTGTCCCTCAGTCATCTCTAAAAGTCTTCAGTGTGGTGATCAGAGAGTCAGATCACATGTTGATTGACTCAGGGCATATGCGGGCAATTGCTGAAGCTGATTATTGACAGATCATTAAGGCAGTGATTAGAAGGGGGATCCTATGGTGATTCTCCCATACCTTGCACTTAGAGGAGAAAAGTTCAAGGCAAGGGAGAGGAGAGATGAAGAAGCACTTTAGAGTGGAGGCAGGGTTGTGAGTTCAGGTCATGGTCCATGGTGTGGACATTCCAGTGATCCACAGGCCAAGGATCTGCTTTTTAGCTCAGGATTAATTGCGTGGGTGACCTAGGAGCCAGCATGCTGAGCTGTTGAGCAGCTTCTTGTGGGAGTGCGGTCAGAAAGGAGACCATGTCCCACAGTAGAGCCAGCCAGTGATTGAGCACTCTGAGCTGAAGAAGGTGACTTGTGTGGGTTGGGGCAGCCTGTGGCAATAGCACCGTTATCAGAGAACATGGCCTTTGCTGTTTTTAAGGTGTCTGACCGTGAGGTGGGGTGGCTGGTACTGTGCCTTGGACTCTTCAGGACTTGGGCAGTGTAGGTGACTACAGAGGTGGCTGCACAGCGTTGGGAAGCCTCTTGGAGCACGGGCTGATACCTGGGTTGCTTTTTCATAGCGTGGGATGTCACTTGGGTACAGCGCACTGAGGAAAAACAGGCTCTGTTAGAGTCGTAGCTGGCTTGTTAAGATTAAAGCAGCAATTGCTTTGGGCCAGCTGGACTGTTTGGGAGCTGTAAATGACTGCAGTGGTCTTCTCTTTTGTAGCCTGCACTGAATTTAGGAGTTAACCTGTTGGTTTCCCTTCTTAAATCCTTTTATCAGTGACCCATGTTTGAAAGCCAAGGGCTTAGATGTGTATCTGTTCCTTTTGCTTTTTGTCACTCAGTTTACGTTCCTCACTGGTGGGTTGTTCTTCCAAGCAGCAGTCCTGCTTCAGGTCAGTTTAGATTAGGTATAAGTAAGAAATTTTTTACAATGAGGGTGGTGAAACGCTGGAACGGGTTGCCCAGGGTGGTGGTAGATACCCTATCCCTAGAAATATTCAAGGTCAGGTTGGACAGGGCTCTGAGCAACCTGATCTAGTTGAAGATGTCCCTGCTCATGGCAGGGGAGGCTGGACCAGATGACCTTTAAAGGTCCCTTCCCACCCAAACTATTCTATGATTTGGGGTGTTCCCATATCCCATCAAGCCAAACTTCAGCAGATGAGGAACAAGGAAATTCCAGGAGCCTCAGGATCCCCATTGTCTGCAGCTGTCTGGCCCAGCCTGCATATCTTGCCCGTTTCGCTCTGGTGGCTTTGATGCTGTTGTAGTATTCTAGCAGCCCAAATCTTATTTTTCAACCCCATCTCCATGCAATGAATTTTCATTTTGTCCAAGTTGTTTCCTTTTTGCCCCATTCTCTTATTTCACAGAGCCAACTACCCCATTCAACTAGAGTTATATTTGAGCTGTGCTGTTTTCTGTAATGTCAGCAGGGGGTGGAAGATGTTGTTCTTGACTGTTAACTGTTGCACTGTGGGTCTAAACATCTTTTTCTTTACTATAGTTGCTAAACAAACCAGAAAACTGCTGCGGACTTAAGGAAAGTCAAATACTTTGTCTACTTAGTGACGTTGGTACGTAGTGTAATGCCTTTCTTGTGGGGTTTTTTTTGTGGGTTTTTTTACATGTAATTTTGCTTTTTCAGTGACCCTGAAAAGGGAACTAACGAGAACAGAGTGTTAAAACGAATCAGATTTTTATTCCAGTGGAAGGACTTGGTATCCCTGCTGGTCACAGAGACAAGAAGCTTGCACTAATGACATGTCTGTGGAATGGGATTGGAAAAGCTGTGTAGTGGTCAGTTGTAGGTAGCTATGACCTTAACATTTTGTTTCATTAACATCATGGTTTTCTGTTCAAACTCTGTTTCTGTTTGTGGCTCTGGAGCTGTCAAACTGCCTGTCACTTGAAGGAATGTAACTTTTGCAAGCCAAAAAGCAAGAACCAACATGATAAGTGCCAAAGCTGCCCTGTGGCTTCTCTGCGTAGGGTTTGCATAATAGGAGGGAAATTTTGTTGTTCAGGGGGACAGTACAGAGGAGATGACAAACTGGCATGGAGCTGAGAGCAAGGTAGGTAAGAGCATAGCAGAAGAGAAAGCCAACCATGCTGTGGCTAGTGCAGCAATCTTCTGGCTAGTGATTTGCTCTCAACTGAGGGTTAATTAGGTAGGTGATCCCGAAATAAGTGTGCCTAAATGTTGAGAAGCTTCTCATTTTGGAAGAGCAATCCTGTCGGTCTGCATTAGGGCTGTGGCTAGCGTAGTGACGGAGATCACAGTCTCCTTTACTCAGCGCTGGAGAGGCTACATCTGGATACAATTGTCCGCATCTGGCCCCAAGTTCCAGAGGGACATGGAGATCCTGGCAAGGCCTTGCAAAGGCTGTCCAGGGCCTGGAGCACCCAACCCACCGGGAAATGGGCTTGGTGCGTCTGGCTGCAAGGCGGCTGATGAGGCTCTGAGAGCAGCCTGTAGCCTGTGGCTGCAGAAAGGGCAGGTGCAAAGGTGATGGGTGGGACCAAACTGTACTTGGTGAGCAGTGTAACAAGGGGCACCAGCCCTGTGTTGCACCGTGGGAGGCTGAAGCACAAGGTTGGAGAAGAAAAATCCTTTCCCATTTACACTGCTGTTGTGCTGTGTCCTAGGGGAGGTCCCAAGGCAGCCTACAAGGAGGCAGGGTGACGACAAGATGAGAATTAGCCAGACATCAACTTGTTCTGCATTCAGGACGTGTCTGGTAATGTGTGGATTTCAGATTCTGCAGTTTGGAAAGGGAGCAGGCAGCAAATCTGTACAGGAGTAGCCCGAGGTTGACAGCACTGCTCATAGGGAACGATTTAATTTCATACCTTTGGGTGTCTGCTTTAAAGGCATTTCCCAAGGCTGTGGTAATCCGTGGAAATCATTCTGTGACACAACCTTGATGGTCTCCAGAGGCGTTTCATCAAATATCTTAATTTTAAAACTGTTGAGCTTCAGCCAAATTCTTCACCACTGAGAGCAAGAAAATAGAAGATGTGAGACTTGAAACTGGCCTTCCTGTCTATCATGAAGCTTCCTGTCCAGCTTCTTGGACACCCTGAGGAGAAGAAGTCATCTTGATGGAAACGGATGCCTACAGATGGTTTCTCTAGCAAGTAGGCTTTCCAGGAGAGCTCCTTGATAGAGCTCATTGATTTCTTAGCTCTTACAGATAATCTGTCTCTACTTGTAGGAACAGAGCGGGCTTTGGCGTGAGAAAGCATTTTGGATGTATTGGCCTCAGCTTCTGTTCTTTCTGTGCTCAGAGGGCTTGCAGTTGAGGTCCTGAAATCAAGCACAACTCTCCATTCCTTCATCCTTGTTCCCCTTCCACCCGCAGAACGGGGTCTGTTGTCTTCATAATAAGTTGAACGTCCTTGGCATGTCTTTGGCAAAGACTTGAAAATGCAGTGGAGAAGAAACACAAGTTAGAAGCTGTTAAATGTATAAATAGTAAATCAGTGAAGGTTGGGGACTTTCTCCCTGATGGGAGAAAGTGTCTGAACTGTGGACAAAGAGTGATGGTTAAACGTTTCTCTTAAAATAATCCCGTAACAAACTTAGTCATGGCTGGTTAGAAGTAGGCTTTACACAATGTGCCGTCAGAGTATCTTTTGCATAGGAAAATTTAAAATACCCCCTGATGGACATGAGAAAATACAATACCTGCCTTGGGCCTTTTGTGGGACCTTTTATTTCCACTTGCACATTTTCAAGGTTGAAAGATAATGACTTTAAAAACAAACAAGCAAACCAAAAAAAACCCCAACCAAAACAACCAAATTTTGAAAGTAATCTTTTGCTGTTTTGTCTGTGGCTATGTCCTGAGGGAGGTGCTTGCTTGATAATCATTTATGTAGCAGCCAGTGCTGTTATTTGGATAAACCTGTAGTGAATTTTCCCCTTCTTGCAGACAGAATCCTGTTAACTAGAGGCTGCCCAGGGATTATTTTTTAGCTCCAGCTGTGCTTCTGCTTCATCACAGCTGAGCAGTCCCTTCCCTGATGTGGTGGTTTGCATTGTGGTGCTTGGGCAGTGGTAGAAGTTTACTAGAAGCTCTATAAGCTGCTGTTTGCCAGTAGGTTTAGGTCAAAGGGAAACTTGACTTGTGTCATTTGCTTAATTAATTTCAGTGCTTTCTTTCATAAGCATCTTGCATAATGTGCTCGCGTATGTAAATAGGTCTTTGTGTTATCTTGTGTTAATTTATCAAGATCTTCGGCTAGAGGACATGCAGAGCTGTTTCAAACTGCCTGCACATTTTGGAGACCTGTTTTGCTTGTCTGCATGCTGTGGTTCGTTTTGTAGCTCTACAGTTTGAGAAGAATTCAGCTGCCTTCTCTCTTGCCTTCCAGGCGAGTGATGTGACTGGCGTTTAGGCCACAAGGTCTGAACTCTGTAGCAACCTCCATTTCTGTGGAGCAGAGGAACAGAGCTAGTTCAGTCCTAGCATAAATCTTGACAAATCTCTTAAGTCAATAGTTCTTAATGGTGCTTTAAAATGAAAATGTATTGACGTCAACCCCATTGTCAGGGATGTTAGATTTTTATAATGTGCATCTTTAATCAACTTCAGTTTATTTTCTATTAAATCAAATGTGTCTTTCAGGGTGTGGTATCCAGTATTTGCATGAAAACAGAATTATACACAGAGATTTAAAGCCTGAAAATATTGTTCTTCAGGATGAAAGTGGGAAGGTAAGTCAGGTGGCTTCCATCAGTGGTGTTCCCCCTATCATTTCTGGAAGTTGTCAGCAGCTTTGTCTTACCTGAGAGAAATAAAAGAGAAAAAGTAGTTTGTGGCATTGAACTGGGCTGAAAAGTCAACTGCAAGTTTACTAAAAGTTTCTGTTGTCTTGAAGCCACAAATCCTATTTTGCTTCTTTTTAAGTCCTTGTCATCAAAAACAAACAACTTCTGCTTCCTTTCAAGAACCCTGCCTGCAACAGAATATGAATGATACGAGATTGTAGCGTATCCCTGTGTTTGTGGCTTTGAGGGCTGCATGTAAAATCAAGCTAGTTCAGAGAGTCAGCCTCGTGGATTTCTTAGTGAAAATTGTTTTCTCTGTTACTACTCCTTAAACAAATAACTTTCAGTTCCCAAATAAAAAGCTAGATACTGTGTTTGGCCAAGCTGTAACTGGCAAGCTGCTTTGAATAAAGTCACGTCTAAGTTGAGTTACCTGGACAATGCCAGCTTATGTGGTGAAACAGCAAGCTTTAACACTGTGTCGTATGTTTGAAGCTTCACCACAGACTTTCTCCAGAATTTCCATTCTGGCTTTCCTCTTCTCGAGTGTATGCTGTGGATGTCACTGCACAGATTTTGGATTGTTTGGTGGGGGTTTTTTCTCTGAATTTGCTCTTCTGACAAACTATCTAAACTGTCTACAGATTGTTCACAAAATAATAGACCTGGGATATGCAAAGGATCTGGATCAAGGAAGTTTATGTACTTCCTTTGTTGGAACGCTACAATATTTGGTAAGACTTGGTGGTTTTTTCATGTGTACAAGTCATGTGGTACTGCCGCATTTTATAGAATCACAGAAGCGTTTGTGAGAAAGAACCTACAGAGGTCCCTTGTCCAGCCTCCTGCTCACAGCAGGACTGTCGCCAGCACAAGGTCAGGGCAGCTGTGTTTCAGCTGAAACCCCTGAAAATGGAGATCCCGCACCTTTCTGGGGACTTGTCCCAAGGGCCTTCCCTCATGTCCAACCTCAGCCTACCAGATGGTGATCCGGGGCTGTTGCCCCTCACTGTATCATCTGTCACTTCCAAGATGAGTTTGGCCCCATCCATCCCCTGCATCCTTCCCTGTGCCGTGGTCAGGACCTGCTCTCAGACCAACTCCCCACAGACAGACCCAACAAGCCCAGCTCCCGCTTGTCTCCTTGTGGGTTGGGTGCTCTAATACATGACCCACCAGGTAGCCTAAGTGGGGCTGCATCAGGATCCCCATGCCGCTCTGGAACTGGGGGCCATGTCTAGGCACAGCTTTGTCTCTTGCAGAAATGCAATAAAATAGGTGACCAGAAGTACCAATTTCAAAGTGTCTTTTTTTATGATCCTTTTTAGGCTCCAGAACTCTTTGAGAATAAATCCTACTCAGTTACTGTTGATTACTGGAGCTTTGGAACAATGGTGTTTGAATGCATTGCAGGATTTAGACCTTTCTTACATAATCTACAGCCGTTTACCTGGTAAGACACTTATTCTGCCAGTGGTGATGCTAGGCAATAGGAACAACAGCTACTGTGTGTGGTGAGGTGACAGTGTGAACCCAAACAATAAATCTATTGTTCGTTAGGTGCTAAGGCTGGTAGTCTGCTGAGCTTTGCAGAAGCTGTTGATGCTTCAGTTGTATCAATGACAGTTTGATTGGCTATTTATACACATTGTAGTACATGCTTATTCCATTGCGTGGTAGCCACAGGTCATAATAATTCCTTCACAAGTGAAATGTGAATCAAAAAATATAATAAACCAGTCTGTGTATTAGTATCAGAAAAATGTAATGGGAAGTAGTGATACTGTCCTTTGTTCACCAGGGCTGTGAGATTACGTATTTTTAGCAATAAATAACACATAGCAAGACACAGTATATTTTCTGTAGTGAAAACATACTTGTGGGTTTGTAAATAACTTCACAAAAGTGATGACTGAAAGACTTTATCCTGCTTGCTCTTTTGGGGCTAGGAGAAAAGGCAGAAGGGGCATGTTTTTGTATTTCCACTTCTTACCTTGCAATACCAGGAATGTATGTAAGCTTGGTTTTTAAAAGGGTGATTCTGCAACAGAGAAGATATGAAACTTGCTTTTCTGTTAGCATGGGAATAACAAGCAGAGAAGAAGTAAATTTGAGGTTTGATGCGAGTGTTAGCTTAAAGAATTACTATGTGGTAACAAAAAATAATTTTAACCAATATGTTGCAATAGTTTCCCTTTTAATTGCTAACTCTTATGATGTTATGATTTTAATGGTTCAATATTTGTTGCATTTTTTCCACCATGGAAAACTTGGTTTCCTAATGTAGGTAGTAGAAAATGAATGAATGAATGAGATTAGAAACTGCTCTTCCCTATCCATAAAAGAAGGAAGAGAGGAGCAGAGGTCACATATGTTGTAGATTCAATTCCAGTTGGGGCTGACTGGGACAGAGAGCAAGCTGGCAGCCTCCAGGAGCATGCAGCCTCGCAGCTGACTGACTGTGGGCTTGCCCTGGGGAATCCTGCTGCTCTGGGAGCAGCTGAGCTCTCGGCAAGGTTCCAACTGGTGCTGAAGTGAGCCAAGGTGAGGAAACTGAGGCTTTCCCTGGTACTGGATCCAGTAGCATGCTGTGTTTCTAACACTTCTTAGATGCTTCACTCGGATCAAGGTAAGGGCAGTGGTAAGGCCAGAAACGGAGTTAATTGCAAGGCCTCCCCTCTTCCACTTGGAGGTGTTCTGGGTGGATTGTTTGGAAATGTCGTCTTTGTCCTGAAAAAAGAGTATGTTTTCTAAAGTGACTAGACTGTGGCGCTTTTTGCTGCTGCTGTATTCAATTGGCTCTTTCCAAGCATAACATTGTTGGTATATCCACAAAGGATTTTATTTTCTAGGCATGAAAAAATCAAGAAGAAGGATCCAAAGCACATCTTTGCTTCTGAAGAGATGAATGGAGAGGTTCGCTTTAGTACCCATTTGCCACAGCCTCACAGCCTCTGTGGGTAAGTGTGTCCTTGTGGCTACATGTGATAATTTTTGGCTCGTCTCTTAAGCTGAGGGCTCCTCCTCCTTAATCCTAAGCACTGAGAGGTCCTCCTCCTTTCTCTGAAGCAGTGTTTAAAGCTGATGCCAAGCTACCATTTGCTGTTAAGGAATAGCCCGTAGCCACATGTCTCTCTTGATTTTTTGGACTCTTGAGTGGCAGTTCACCCTGCAGGTTGTGGGATGATGGCAGTTTGCTTTGCAGTGTGAATGGTGTGACCACTTTCCACCCATTATCACAAGGCCACTGAGTGACATCTACCTGATAACTGGATGGTATTGGGTCTGATATACCAAATACTTGAGTTAGTTGCTCCGTGAAAGCAGAAGCTTCTAGTATTTTGCGTTGAGAAAACTGCAGCGAGTCCAGCGGAGGCCACAAAGATGGTCAGAGCCTGTTGAATAGAGCGTACAAGGAGGGGCCCTTAAGCTGGGCTTCTTCAGCCTGGCAAAGAGAAGGCAAAGGAGGAATCTAATTTTGTCTTCTACTATCTGTTGGGGTATTACAGAGACAGTAGGCTCTTCTTAGGGTGGTAAAGCGAAAGCACAAAAGGTAACAGCACAAGCTACAAGGGAAACAAAATTTGGACACAGGAAAAAGGTTTCCCCAAGCTAGTGATGTGTCCCTGGGACAGGGCCCTGAGCGGTGGGGGTATCGCCATCTGTGGGCACTGCCCAGACTCACTTCAACAGTCCTGAGCAACCTGCTGTAGCTGTGACATTGGCCCTGCTGTGGGCTAGGGCTCAGACCAAAGACCTCCAAGAGGGCCTGCAACCTGTATTAACCAAATCAAAAGTCAGACTCTCATAGTTCGTTGCTTATTTAGCACTTGTGTCTTTAGATGTGGCCAGCAGTGCAGCACAACCCATGGCACTAGCAGATTTCTCGGAAAAGTACTGGAGTTGAGAATGAAATAAGCGGCTTTGTGCCAGTGCTTTGGGCTTTTTGCACTGCATACTGTCTTTAAAGACTTTTTTGACAATAAACTTACGTGCTGCTTGTGTGGATAAACATGGAGGAGAACCTTCCAGGTGGCTCTGCAGCATGGGGTGATTATTCTGCAGGCAAGGCTTTGAAGACTATTCAGTTTTATGTGTATCACAGATGGGTTTTGGAGGAGGAAAAAAAAACTAACAAAAAACAATTGTCCCCCTTATCTATTTTGACACACCCTACTGATATGTCAGGATACTTTTGACTCAATGAGTCGGAGTCAGGAAGAGGGAGAAGTGTGATGCGAGGTGTGTTGGATGGGCATGTGCTCCTGTGGAGGTCACAGAAGACTGTTGTTACTGGAGATGCTCCCTCTGTATGTGCTTTCCTCCCCTTCCAGGCTTTCCCTGCTGTCAGGATGAGCGACTGCAGCAAAATCAGTTCTTCACACATGTTCAAGGGATGTTGCATGCATATGGTCTCTAACCAAAGAGTTGTAACCTTATGCTGTTGTGAGACCCTCGTTTCCTAAGTGGACTGAGTGTTGTAGAGTATCTGCCTTCTCTTTCTTACAGCCCTTCTGTTTTAGTTTAATTGTAGAACCGATGGAAAATTGGTTGCAACTGATGCTGAATTGGGATCCACAGCAGAGGGGTGGAGGTTTAGATGCTGAGACCAGTCGTCCAAAGTGTTTCCTAATAATGGATCACATACTGAATTTGAAGGTGAGTGAGGGTTTTGACTGGGTTTAAAGGCCTTCTGAAAGCATCTCGGAGGACAGAGAGTGTGTTCAGTGGAGCGAAGCTATAATCCTGGCATCATCCAGCTGCAGGATCACGGGGAATGTTTTTCTTGGTGTCAGAAAATGTGTGTATGTACAGCCTGTCCAGTACATATCTGAAGGCAAAATATCACCAGCAATATCAATCTCTGGCTTTACACTTGGAATAGAAGAATGACCGTATCTTGCTGTCTTGTCATCTCAGAAAGGACTCACCAAGATCAAATAATGGTTTAATATTTGCTAATAACAGGTTTCCTGAACTCTACTGATGCTGTGACCTCCAGGTTCATCTACTGTAGTAGTACCTGTAGGAGAACAGAGATTACATTAACCCGACTCTTCCCCTTCAAGTAATTGATTTGCTGGAGTTAGACTAGCTGAGGCAAACGTGTAGAAGCCAGAGGATAATTTTGTCTGATCTGGAAGGATTCCAAAGGAATTAAAGCCCGAAACACAAAATATTGTGCCTATGATTGGAACTTGTCAAAATCTGTAGATCATGGTGTGGTTTGGATCTTAACAGTCTCTGCCCAGATATAGTAAAACTATAGAGAGGGCCATGAGAGTAGTGAGAAGACAAGTGCTGGTATGTAGCAGCTTTTTCTGTATGGAAGGATTAAAGGAAATTGCACTCCCTTTCTTGGGAGCAGTACTGGCCAGCATCAGAGAGGACAAGGCTCAAGATGGCCGTTATGCTAGCTTGTCACCATTCTTTGATGTAACTAAACTGCAGCGTGGCTTGGGAAGGTTATTAGTGCATTTTATTGTAATTTTCTCTGACATTAAGTTAAAAGTTACAGGCCCAGGCTTTGAGTTGTATTATGTGGGGCTTTACTCCTGAACTTGATTACCGTAGTCATTAAAACTCAAAGAATGCTCTCAATCTAACATGCTAATCACTACATACTCCCTACCAGGCCTTTGTGCCCTTTGTCTTTGATAGCCAGTGACTTGTAATCAACTTGTACTCTTTTTACAGATAGTACACATCCTAAATATGACTTCTGCCAAGATTGTTTCATTTCTCTTGCATCCTGAGGAAAGCCTTCATTCCCTTCAGATTCGGATTGAGTCTGAAACTGGAATAAGTACTGGAAATCAGGAGCTGCTGTTGGAAACAGGAATTTGCCTGGACCCTCGGAAACCTGCTTCCCAGTGTGTTATTGATGGCGTAGTAAGAATGATTCTGTTTGTGTAATGTCTTTCATGTTCTCAGGGACTTTAAAAATCTTAGGGAAGATAAATTGCCTTAATCTCCCACTGGGTATAGTTTGCTCTGTAAGTATAGTAACTCTTTAGGTCTAGCATTATTTCCTTTGTCAGGTAGTGTAAGTAGATTCCTATAGTTATACTCTGTCTAAATATTTAAATACAGTAATTTGCTAGCAGAGAGTCCTGTGTTTCTGTGAGATCTATCAAGATCAGGTTTTATAGTCACCTGATAAGAAGAGTGTCTGCCCACAAGAATTAGTTCATGATGTCACCAGGACCCTCTAGGTTAGTAGGAGCTTGGTTTGGCATTTGTCTTGTTTACATTCTCCTCTATTTTTCTCACCAGAGAGGCTGGGATAGCTACATGGTCTATTTGTTTGATAAAAGCAAAACTGTCTATGATGGACCCTTTGCTTCTCGGAGTCTGTCTGACTGTGTAAATTACATTGGTAAGTATGCTGGAGGACAGCTGGGAACTGAAAACACTGCTTCTTGTGTAATATGAAAGCAGATTTACCTTACAAATCTCCGTGTGGTATCTTGAAGGGTATTCTCTGATTGAAAGAGGACCATTTAAGAACCTGGAGCAGCCTAACAAAGTTTCATCCACAGTGCTGTATCTCCACATGTTGTAGATGTAACAGTTCAGAGAATTTAATGTCCACCCTTTGGGAATTCTCCTATAGAGCAACTTAAGAATTCAGTTAAGGTTTTTGCCCTTGTATTAAATTCTGTGCACTGAACAGCATCTACCCCGCCTAAACCTAAACATCACCCCACTTAAACAGAACTACGATGTGAATGAAGGCTTGGGAGGTAATACGTGCAACCTAATCTTGTAGCCTAGAGAGGGAAAATTTTAGCCTGTGTTTGCACACTGCGTCCTGGAAAGAAGAAGATTCTGACCTGGGGACTGTGATTTCATTTGCACAGCCTTCTGGTCTGCTAAAGGGTCTCGTCCTTTCACACCCACAGAGTGTTGCAGTGACATCATGCCAGGAGATGTTTGCAGAACTTGAGTGATAGCCTGCATAGACATCCTTTGGTGGTACCAAGGGTTAGGAACCTTCTTATGTTGGGGTTTAGCATCTGAAGAAGTTGTGCACATATCCTTTCTTCTCTTCCTTCCCTCCTCCCTGTGCACAGATACGAACAGGTTTCAGCTCCTTGCAGTCCCATCTCCTGAGATTGGATGCTTTGGATGTTCACAAGCCTAGGTTCCTACAGCCCTTCTAGATTTATGCTTCTGAACCCCATACCAGCATCCTGAGGATACAGATTACCTTTTTGCCCTGTACTGTCTGTAATAACTTCATTTCAGCTGTGATCCATCTCTTGTGTCTCGCCTAAATGAAAGAACAGGTCCCTCATTCTGTGCTGCTGATTGTTCAGGCCCTGTATGAGGAAATCCACCTTGCTCTGATCACAGAGCCAAGCCAATGTATTTGGCTATGTCGCACCAGTTGCAGAACTGTTGTCCTTTCCCTGTGGAGGTTATGGATTAGGGCTGGTCTTCAGAGATACTTGGCAGAGGTTCAAAACCTGCAGTCTTGTACTGTCTTCCCAACAGTTCTTAGCTCTAGTGATACCGTGTCCATAACTTCTGGTCTTGCCAAACAGGGCCAAGTGTCTTGAGAGAGTCCAGGCCCCTTCTTCCTCTTGAGTTGTTAGGAGTAGAGCCTGTCTGTTGCTGCATGGATACTGGCGGGATCTGCGCCAGTTGGTCCCTCTTCTGGTGCTGCTGCCTGGCCCTGGCATCAGCGGTATTCTTTTAGACCATGCATGAAAGCGGCTTCTCTGCTTACAGCTTCCCTTACATGTCTCCTGAAATGACAGCAGTCATCTTCAGGACCTAATACACCTCTATGAAGGTATTTATATAGCCAACATACCTGTACGAAGGACCTTGTATGCCTCTGTGAAAGAAAAAAATAGTGTCAAGGGACAGGAGACATCTACTGGGATACTGCATGTAAAGGAAATGCCTTGTCATATACAGTGTCTGTTAAATAGCTTTATTTTATTTGGCCTGGCTCTACAGAAGTTGTGCTGGTTTTCCCTCTCTCCTTTTGCTGTCAGTCACATTTATTCCGATTGGGTTTTTTTTCTGTGTGCTGGGCTATTTTATTCTGGCGAATGTCATTGCATGGCATCATTGTGCTGAATCTCTTGGAACTAAGGCTTTTTACGACATGTTTATTGATCTCCCAATGTACTGACAGTTCCCCGTCTCTATAGGGGAACACACATAAGTCCTGCATCTTTTCCCCTTAGACATCTACATCAGGTATCTGGGAGGAAACGTACAAAAGATTAGATGGCATTTTCATATGAAACACATGTCAGGACAGCAGCTGATACCACTTGATTAAATGGAGCAATTACATTTGCTTTGTTAGCTTGGGCAAGTGCTTTAGAGAGAGTTTTTGGATAAAACCACCCATGGGTCCTGCCGTGTGCCGTGTTTCATGCCATGTCCCCCACGTCTGCTAGTGCCAACAGGCCAAAGTGCTCCAAGAAATCAGTACTCTTGTAGCTGTGAGTTCAAACATGAGCTGTTGCCTGGCCACTATCAGGCTGCCAAATACCTGGGGAGCCGTAACGTGAAAAGCTTGTACACGCTTAGACAGCATGCTTTAAAAGTTGAGCAGAATCTTATGTGGCTTGATCCCTTACTTTAGGCACCTGAAACAAGTTAGGAATGTTGTAAGCACTGAAGTCCTTTTCTCAAGTTGTCCTTTCATTTGTGTACAATTGTGGGTTTTTTTTGCATTCAGTACAGGATAGTAAAATCCAACTGCCAATTCCACAGCTGCGCAAGGTGTGGGCAGAAGCAGTTCACTACGTGATCGGGCTAAAAGAAGATTATAGCAGGCTTTTCCAGGGCCAGAGAGCTGCCATGTAAGTTGTTACTCCTTGTTCAGAAGATTCATTATTAGGCAAATGCAGGGACTGTTTGCATGGAAATGTACATCTCGGGGACTTCTGGTTACCCAAAGTTTTACAGCCCTCTGCTGTTCTATACTTTTACATTATAAAACATACCTGGGCTGGGAGCTTATTCTACTCCAGGAATTTCACCATGTAGTGCCTGGCACTGATAATACTGAAAAAACTTGAACCTTGAATATAGTCACGGACCAGACTTACAGATGACCTCTGGAGGTCATCCAGTCCAACCCCACTGCTCAAGCAAGGTCACCTAGAGCTGGTTGCCCAGGTCCATGTCCAGATGGCTTTTAAATATCTCCAAGGATGGAGACTCCACAACCTCTCTGGGCAACCTGTGCCAGTACTTGGTCACCTCACAGTAAAAAAAGTTTCCTGATGTTCAGAGGGAACCTCCTGTGTTTCAGTTTTTTGCCCATCAAAACAGGACCATCAGGTCCTGTCACTGGGCATCACTGAAAAGAGCCTGGCTCCATTCTCTGTGTACCCTCCCCTCAGGTATTTGTACATTTTGATCCCCACTCAGCCTTTGGTTCTCCAGGCTGAACGGTCCCAGCTCTAATCTTCATAGCCCTTCATTGGCCTCTCTCCAGTATGTCCATGTCTCTGGGGCGTTGGGGAGCCCAGAACTGGACCCAGGTGTGCCCCTACCAGTACTCAATAGAGGGGGAGGATCACCTCCCTTGACCTGCTGGCAACATTCCTCCTCCTAATGCAGCCCAGGAGAGTCGTTTCATAAGTGGCAGAATGAGTGGAACTGTTTGTTATATTTGTAGGGTTTTGTCCTGTGACTGAGTCACAGAATGGGCAGTGTTTGTATATCTCAAGTGGTAAAAAAGGTGCCAGCATTCATCAGGGGTAACGTACTACAGCACCCTGTAAATGCTAAGAAATACTCTACACTGCAAAGACTGTTTAACTGAGCTTGGCAAAAAAAACCTGGGAAACAAGGAAGGACTTTCTCTTTTGCTTGCTGAGGACCTGCAGCTTCTGAGGATGTGAGGTGGAGCCTATGACCCCACAGAGACTCCCTGTTCCAAGGATCTTACAAAATTTTCTGCTAGCTATGTCTTTCCTTCAGGTAATGTGACAGCACTGGCCACATAAAGTCTGGATATGCTTTTCAACTAATGTGCTCTTCTAAACACCAATGTGTTTCATTTGTTAGGCTCAGTCTTCTTCGGTATAATGCCAACCTTATCAAAATGAAAAACAATATGGTGTCAGCATCTCAGCAACTGAAAGCAAAGCTGGAATTCTTTCATCAAAGCATTCGCCTCGACCTGGAGAGATACAGTGACCAGATGGCTTATGGCATATGTACGTATTGTGTAATACTTGCCTGGGTGTCTATGAAGGGCTGTGGGTAAGAACTAGAATTGAAAGGAAACAAATGCAGGAGCTGCCACTGTGTTCCTCAGCATCCTTATGGGTGTGTTTTAGCTGGGGCAAATGCAGGAGAAGAGTTTGGCGGAAGCAAAGGCAGGAAGATAAAAAGCAAAATGTTTTTGGAGACCTTCAGTGACAGTGAAACAGGTGGTCAGCTGTTCTCCACTGAGAACTCCAAGCGAACAAAACTGGAGTATTAATAGTACTGGTGATGTAAACGTTTGCTATTTATTCATTCAGAGTCTGATTCATTTGGAGTTGTCACTGGGCATAAGGTGGAGGGCGGAGTTGCTGCACTTGATGTACAGTGGAAGGGCCACCAACCATCCATGGACCAACGGGCATGGTGACTTTAGAAACATCGTTTTGAACAGCGCTAAGGGAGTGAGGTGAAAAAGCACCAGCTACAGTTTTAATATCGCAGAAACGACTGGATCTTACAAATACTGTTCAGGGGAGAATAGTGAGATTTATGCATAGTTTGGATATATGGCTAAAACCCAAAACTTGAGTCAAAAATTATGATTAGGCTGAAGGAGGATGATGGAAAATGGAAAGACTCGGGGAACTGCTTTTGTATAGTCTGTGTTTAATCAAAAGTGGCAGTTGTTGAGCTTAATGGTGGAGTTTAAAGACTCAAACTCACTTTAGGCCGGTGATTGTAAACAGCAAAATCCTACCAAACAGTTCATATGTGAGTGTGGAGTTGTTGAGTTGCAACTTTGCTGTCTCTCTGTAATCTCTGGGTCATGACTCCTGCTTGGAGATTCAACGTCATGCTCTTTGTGTTCAAATTCAACTGATGTATGTGACGTTCAGGTCATGTTTTATTTTTGTGTCTGTATGTTTTTATAAATTATCAATTCTTTTTCTCTTAAGCTTCAGAAAAGATGCTGAAAGCCTGGAAGGAGATGCAGGAGAAGGCCTCTCAGTGTGCACAGGTAGGGGCTATTAAAGAAGCTTCATCATCTCCCTGTGAAGGAGATCATGACAGGAACTTAGTGTCGTTATGTGCCACTGCTCTGTGCCTTCAGTGTGTTTCATATCCTGCCTGCTGTGGGAATGAGAACATCATTGCAGATGCATGAAAAAAGAAACAGTCCCCAGTCACCAGGTTGTTTGAATCTAGTGGTTTGAAGAAAACCAGCACAAACGTCACTAGACTCCATTGTCTGTATGGGAAAGTAGACTATAAAGACATGTTATTTATTGCCCAAAAGAAATGACGTTGCTATAGCCGAGAGTCTTCCTGGTTGGATTTATTGTGCAGAAAAAATTCCATTGCTACAGCTGAAAATAATACCAGTCGCTTGCTATTGCAATTTTGAAATCACTGCATCCTTCATTTAGGAGTACAGACATCAATTTCTGGTATTCTGCAGGTAAATATACAAATTAGTTTTTAATAAGAGTCATCCTTAAGAAGTTTAGAGCAGAGCTTGAGCCAGTTCTTACTCTGAGTAGTCCTAATAGTTAACAGATGTTTTTGCTTGTGGTTTATGGACAGTTGAACTGGCATAATGGCTTTCTGTTTCCCAGCGAGTTCTGCGAGAAAGGCTAGCTGAAATTTATCTACTGCTTAGAATTCTGATCTCTGTCTTCTGGGAATGAGCGTTTCAATTTCACATCCACTGAAAACGATGAGGAGATAGAGGCCTTTTTGACAGAGAATGATTCTGCCTGCAGTTCTGTCCAGACCTTTACAGGGAAAGAATAAGCTTTTAACTGCTTATTTGAAAAGGTGTTTCTTCTTTGCTACTGGATGTACTGAATAAAGCTGGGGGGGGGGGGGGGGGGGGNGGGGGAAAGGGGGGGGGGGGGGGGGGGGGGGAGGCATTCAGAAGGAATGCAAGGAAAAATTAGCACATTTGTAATTGTAATATTGTAAATTGTAATATTTCTCAGAGGGAAGGTCTTTAAGATATCTCAAAAAGTAGTCTCTTTATTGTGCTCTGTGATAACAGCTAGCTGCAGGGGTGCCAATAACGCGTGTTCTGCTGACCAGGACTTTCATGTGGTTTGCTGGGCTGATGTCTCGCGTTTCTGCTCTGCCCTGCAGGGAGTTCTTGTATTGGCTGTCGTAGTAATACAGAGCACAGTGATTAATACACCATTAGAAACACAAACAATAAATTACGTTGACTGGTGGGTTTTGTCCCTGTGAAGGAATAGGCTGGCTAGTTCAGGTTCTGGGATCCATTACCTATCTTCATCTAAGTCAAAAGGTTCTTGGAACCTTGATTCTGCTTGCTAATGTGATGGAGATAGGGCAATTGGGATTCCCACCTGAATTCCCCTCTGTGTAGCTCTTTACATTCTGGGATCTTGTTTCCTAACAGGGAGCAACAACAAAGATAAAAGGGAGGCTGCATCTAGCTGAATGCAGCTTGATGTTCCAGGAGTTACAGCTTGGAGTTCCAAGCTGTTACAGACTGTTTCCAGAAAACCAGGAACCTCAACTAATATTTACTTTGCAGACCATCAGAATTACGTTCTGTCTTCAAGTTGTGCAGTCCACGTGTATAGTCACACTGTGTCCGTTTATCAGGAATGGAAAACATTTTACTTTGTAATACACAGCAGTATCTCAGTCTGTCTAGTAGGCAGCTTAACTTCCGTGAATTTGAGAGACATGATTATACTGTATGGTGAGTCACGGTGCTCCAGATAAAGACACTTCTTTTGATAACAGGGTTTACTTCATGTTTTTCTTGCAATCTAATTCTCCTTTGATTATGTGGCTTCTCACTGGCTCTTTGTCTTCATGGTTTACTCTTTACCTGCAAGACCTACAAACATCCCTTTCTGATCAAGGGGTCACATCCCATTTATATAGCCTCATACCACGTACTTCTGCAGTTTCAGCAAAGGAAAATGTTCAATTTGCAGGTCCTACAGCCCCATGTCAGAAAGAAAAAGCTGAAATACCTCCAGATACTTTCTCAGGAAGGCAGATCTGTGCCCACAGCCCATGGGACTAAGACCCATTACGATGACCAGTGCTTGCTTAACCATGCTGGGCATCTCCAGTGCCTGTCTGGCACCACATACCCAATCCTCATGCTCAGAAATTTCGTTGTTGGCTGCCCCACCTAACTTAAATGTCGGGGCTTGGCATAAGATTGGTATCTTTTGTATTGCATTGAGGAAGATGTGAAACACTGGAGAAATGTCAAACCAAAATGGATACGGAAGGGTAAAAAAGGGTTAAAAAAAAAAAAAAAAAGCACTCTCTGTCCATACTGTAAAAGTCGGAGAAAAAAAATCTTCGCTGCCAGTACCAGAGAGTGTGAGTGTGTGCAGCGTGCATCTTGGGAGGATTTCTGAAGAAGCTGATTTTTCTTATCCAGTGTGGTTGTTGGAGGTTTGGACCTAGGTGATGTCATGCACTGAGAAGATAATAACAGTAACCTCAATTATTGTAGTGGCAGTCGTGTCAAAGAGCTTTTTTCTCCTAAACTCTGCATGGAGTCAGCCCATTATCCAAAAAAGTATTCTGGGAGTCTTCATCTACTTCATCGCTTTCTGCCTTCAGTTTGATTTGTAACTACATTTCCCCATTAGGCTGAAGATATAGGATATCTGGATGAGCAGATCATGGCTTTGCACACAGAGATTGTAGAGCTTCAGAAGAGTCCGTATGCAAGGCGCCAAGGAGAGGTCATGGAGAGCTTGTAAGTCCTTTGCTGATTGATTTTATTGCACATAAATGGATTTTGTGTATTTCAGTGTTTGAGGGTGGGGTTTTTTCCCCCTCTGTTGGTGGTTCCATCAGCACTTTCAAAATACACTCCTTGCTTTTTGCAAGTACAGAGTCATTTGCTATTGGTTTAAGATCACTTTGCTGGTAAAAGGGAAGATCCCACCACTTAGAGCTGTACATTCCTCATTCCTCCTGAGGTTCTGAGGATCACTTGACAGCATTACAAAGCAGAAAGCACAATGACTAGACCTGGGGAAACATGGAAAACACAGCTAGGGAGGACAAGACGCTTCTCTGTCACTGACTATGAAACTTCAGTTTAGAAGAGAATGGGCCTAAGATATATCTTGGTCTCAACTGAAAAATGCAGAGGATTTCTTGTTGCATTGGAGAAGAGTGAATTTTATAGTGTTGAGTGAAAAAATTATGAGATTGTTGTAAAATCCTGTTAAATATCTTCAGTGTGTTTTCAAAGCAAGGATAATTAACAACTCGTGGATACTTGAATATTTGGAAATTTGAATATTTTATTTTTTAAAAATGTATTAAAATATGAAAGAGCTAAGTGGTACGACTGATCTTAAGATGACCTAGGAAGCAATTATTTTAGTTTGGGCTGTTGCTGAGAGCACAAGCAGCAATTATAAAAGCGAGAGATCAAATAGCCACCAAGATCAAATAGATGCTAAATTTCTTCTTAATAAGAGCTGTTCTGAATGACTCTGAATATTCTGGGAGGAAACATGCCTGTTCCTGGCATGTTCTCTCGCCTCCCTCTTCGCAGAGCTAGATCAGCTAAGTTGCTTTTCATCCATGTGTAGTTGCAGGAGCAGCAGAACAGGTGCACAGGAGACGAAATGGTGGAATGGAGAAACCACCTCTTGCAGCAGTAGCCCACATTCAGAGCAGCTTAAACTAATCATGAACCAGCCTCCTAAAACATCATCTTTAAGCACTTTCACCACGGCAAACCCGAGGCTGCATCAGCTTAGAGCAAGGTGCTTAAAGTGTGCCCTAAGCTGTTGATGATTCTCGTCTAAAGCTGCTCCTGTTAATGAGAAGTGGAGAACAGATTGAGTCTCCCGCTCTTTAGTTTTTGGAGCTGTAGCAAAGCATACTGCAGAGCAGTAGCTTAAGGTTTGATATACCCAGCCGCCAGATGCACATTGAGAAGCTCAGCATGAGCTGGCAATGCGCGATTGCAGCCCAGAAGGCCAACCGTATCCTGGG
>RSEF01000006.1:10365557-10396524 GCA_003993805.1 Himantopus leucocephalus
GAGAGATGGGGACTGACCTCTTCTCCCTAGTGAAAAGTGATAGAATGAGAGGAAATGGGTCCAAGTTAAGCCAGG
Organism: Himantopus leucocephalus; assembly: GCA_003993805.1. Classification (NCBI taxonomy): domain Eukaryota; kingdom Metazoa; phylum Chordata; class Aves; order Charadriiformes; family Recurvirostridae; genus Himantopus; species Himantopus leucocephalus. The sequence goes on from RSEF01000006.1 coordinate 10,365,633, forward strand.
CAAGGTTTAGCCTGGATATTAGGAAAAATTTTTTCACTGAAAGTGTTATCCAACCTTGGAATGGGCTGCCCAGGGAGGTGGTGGATTCGCCATCCCTGGAGGTGTTTAAAAAAAGGGTAGACAAGGTACTTGGGGATATGGTTTAGAAGTGGTTTTGTCAGGTTAAGTTAATGGTTGGACTTGATGATCTGAAAGGTCCCTTCCAACCCTAACAATTCTATGATTCTATGATATCACCACTAGCATTTAGCGTATACTTTGAACAATGAGTGTTGATAATTCTTACCCTTTTATCCTCATTAGAAGCACCACATATTCAACTTAACTGCATACCTTTCCCTCCAGCACAGGTGCCTGTGAGGAAAAAAGCTAAAAGCAAAATCATCCAGCATCATTTTGTGCTGCAAGACATCAGCATTATCTCTTAGGAAATGACCAGTGCTTTACTAAAAATAGGTTGCAGACAGCCTACTCTGGTGGCCAAGGTGGTTTGCCAGGATGAGCCATGACTTGGGTCAGGTCTATCTTGTGTGGCAGAGCATGGCACAGAGTATTCCGACGCAGGCTGAAGAGGTCTGGTGTGCTCCTGTGGAGCAGTTCAGTGCTCTGCAGACAGCAATGCTGGCCCAGGTCCCCTGAAGCACAATGTAGTATTAGTGCAGGGCTGTACCTTATCTTCCAAGTCCTGCCCTTCTCTGAGATTAATTAGCTTCATGGTAGCACTTTTTCTTTTTTCTGGGTTGTTTTTTTTTTGGTTTTTTTTGAGCTAACAGCAGGTACCACTATGACCCACACACTTGTATGGCACGAGGACACACTCCAACAGTTCCAGTACCATCCCTCATGTAACGGGAAGATTAAGTAAAAACATCTGAAACAAGGAGAATTGCCTAAGAATCATGAGCACTAATATGACTGACCACAGAGTTAATTAAAAATTGTAAAGGCTAAATTGTTTGGCTTGGTGTCAGTCACAAACACAACAAGCCTTCTTCCCACTACCTCTGCCTTCAGTACTTACTCAGCGATTTGACAGATACACATTTACACAGCATCCATAATGCACCAGGAGCTGAAATTTTTCAAGCACACCCAGAAGAGCAGAGTGGCATGGTGAGGGTAATGCATTAAAGATTTTATAGCAGAACCATTACATTACACATTTGTAACTGCTTGCCAGTAATGCTTATTCTGTTCACTAAGTGCACTGCATGCATCATTATCTTGACATACAGTCACTGGTAGGCAAGAAGAGAGGACGCTGTCTCTCAGTTGTCACATGCCATGTTTTGCTGGCACTGAACTGCTGCAGAAAGAAAGTTTCATTATATACCAGCTTATATTCCAGATACAGCCATAAAGAATCCAGAGAAAGACGCACTTCTTCAACAGGATTCACCTTTGCATACCAGACCCCAACAACAGAGTAAGAGTTAAAATTTTGGGGCAAATGGTCTAGTGGCCGGCTGCAATACAATTTGAGACAAATCCATTGCTGCTATCGCCATAAGGCTGAGTGGACAGATTTCTTGGGAGAGTCAGAGAAGAGTTAGACTGCCCTGGAGTCAGGACACAGAGCATCCAAGCAACTATTTCATAATTTTTGTAGGTACCTTCTGAGATACTATTAGTCATTACAGTCCACTGCTGGTTTGTTTATCATTTAGTGCTCCTGCTGGCCTTAGAGAACCATGGAGATATTCAGCACCTGAGGAGGTCTGAGACCATACTAATGGATGTCATCAGAGTGGAAAGGTATGACAAGAAAATTAAGATTCAAGGCACTAGTTTCCCATCCAGAGAAAGTCAGAGTGCAGTTTGCCAGACCACTGATAGTTTATGCCCTCCTTCTCTCCTTGTCCTTGCAAGGGGGTACTCTATCATATCCTCATGTCAGCTCTAAAACATAGGAAAATAAATTTCTTTAACAATTCCTTTTTTTCAGAGAACTAAAAAGTCTGTAATCTTAGGAAGCTTTCTCAAATTCTTCATAAAGTCACATGAATATACTACCACACAACAACACCTCGAGGAAAATAAAAGCAATATTCGTTCAAAGATAATTGTTTTGAACCAACTCCTATGAATTTGTCTGATATTCATGGTCTTACTGCATCCTGAAAATTAGAAGAGCTGCAGAGCTATAAGAAGTATTGTAATTATGGTCTCTGAAGCCTGATAAAAAAACAGAAATATTTCCAGGCTCAGTACTATTTCTAACACAGTTTTGGAGAGTTGAAAAAGGGCAGTTTCTTCAGAAAATACTATGAAAGTCTTACTAGTTATCTTCTAAGTGTGCATCAATGCCTCTGTCATTGAAAACCAAACGTGTTAATACTGATAGATTGCCAGTACTAATTATCACCAGTATAGGTCTGCAGTCAAAAGCTTACTAAAGCCTTCTAATGAGTTCTGCAGGCTTGAATGATTTCATTCACTGGCCATTAGATACAGCTGAAAATATGAGGCTGAAAGAAGACATCATCATACAAACCCTCGTGGGCTCTTGCCCAAATTCTTATCTTATTCAATTCAGGGCAGAGGCAGGTCACTTTCTTTTCTCTGATCACCGCATTTGCTGAATGGCACAATTTCAGGGGAACTGACTGCTTTTCTGAAATGGAGATAAATATTTTAGAATAATTCTGTGTGGGGAAAAGAAGGCGGGGGGAAGGGAGGGGAAGGGCAAAAAATTTGAAATAAACATAAATGCTTGGATCATTTCTGTATGAAACAAGTGTTTTGTTGCTACTGAGGTAACATATTAATTTGGGAAAAAATTGGAAAAGACCACTTGAAATAATACTGGAGGCCCTGGTTCATCTGTGGAGATAAAGAATGACATCAGAGCCTGCTCTGTAGGAGAAACCAAGAGATCCTTGAGTTCTGGTCCCACAGAAGATACCATTTCAAATGTATTCAAAAGTATTTCAGTGCATAATGTTTTTAAAGAAACCTGAAACTACAAAAACACACTTTCTAATTGTCACTAATTTGTGCCCATGACTTGTGCTGCTTCAACAGAACCTTTTTTTCATATTCCACTTTTCACTTCAGACAAGAGAAACAAGTTACAGATATAACCCCTCTTACTATTTCTAAAGTAATTATCAAGCATCTCTTCTGTGATGTGATGAAATGTTTGACGAAAACAATGTGAACAGCAAATAAAATATTGAGCACTCATGTAAAACTATTGTAAACTTGCACTTGGCAAATTCAACTCTAAATTAGTTTTTTTAATTATCTGTAACTTGATTAGATGCTCAACAAAATACAAATTTCTGCAGTAGGAAAAAATGTCACTTAGTTTGAACAAAAGCCTTCTAGACACGAAAAGACTCGACATTTTCTCATTATCTTGATTACAAGGATTCCTGCATAGGCAACTCTATATTCCTCACTAGAATTAGAGAGTGATCAGGTGCTTGTGAGTCTGAAAGGAAAGCTGAGACTCTATGATCTTTTTTATAGAGCAATGTAGTCTGTGGTTTTGATCGGCAGACTTTAATGTAGACATTTCAGGCCTTGGTTTTGTGTTCTGTAGCTTCACACCTGCTGAGTTCTGCATTGGGTTTTGTGTTGATTTAAAGAACAGACGTGAAGTTTTTAAAGGAATCCCACAGCTGTATTAATATTTGAAGCACATTTCTTGTATCTTACTGTTGTATGAACCACTATAAGAATACTGATTTGCACTGAGGCCACCAGTGTCAAATAGAAGTCTGTGCTGATGACTTTCCAGAAAAGAAATAATACACAAACAATACTAAAATTAATAGTCAAAAGGCCACCACTGAAGTAACATGTCTGTGATTTCTACACAGGCATTTTATGAAGGTAGAATAAACTACAAGATTTTAATCTGGAAGAAAATTATGGCAAAACGTAAAGTCCAGTCAGTGAACTCAGATAAGATGCTGATGAAATAATTTTGACTGGATCACAAAGACTCAAATGGACAAAACAGCAGGTCCATCAATTATTCTAGACTACAGCTATAAGACATATTGCATAATCTATTGTTCCACAGACTGTTTTCATACAGTACATTCAAGATTTTCAGCTTTCCTCCTGTCAGCTTTGTTTTCATAAGCATCATGCTGATAGTATCTGTCCGCATTTCTTATACTCAAAACCTTGAATTTCTTGATCAGTCTTGAGAAAATCTGATAGAGACTGAAGTCTTAAAGGTATGAAATTTCTATAAATTCAGCTGTTAAGGAAGACCGTCATTTTTACATTTAAGAACAAAATGGTATGATTTTAATATCCTGTTTCTAATTTTCTGTTTAACGTTTGCTTGCCAATCAGCTTCATTACCCCAGGCCATTAATCCCCTTCCTTGGCCAACCAACAATAAAGAGGGAAGAAGAAAATTAGAGCGGTATAAGAGAGATTTAGACCCTGCACAAAAATAGTAGTGGCATTTTGGGGTCAGAGAAGAAGCAGAGGATTACTTCAGCACTGAAAGTGTTGCAGGAAGAAGAGGTGAACTGGTGTACCTGGCACATCTAGCACATGAAGGATTGAGATCAGTAAGAGATTGGGCTTCATGAGCTCTGGTATTCATGGAACAATTTAGTCTTAGTTTTAATAATAAGGTACGAAGCTGTAATATTATCCTCATAGGCATACCACTTCCCTTCCTTTTTGAAAATAGCAATTTGTGGTTTGTTTAGGAAGAAATATTTTTGGCAGCCTTCCCAGTGATATGTATTAGAAATTACCTATAAATGTTAAAAAAGTTTGTATATTCATAACTAGAAATACACATTTTATTCATAGCTCAATAGTAAATATAGAGATTTGTTTAGCCAAGTTTCATAGGTACACATGGAAATTTTTTATCTTGGCTATATAAATGATGGATCATCTTTCTTCATAAATACTGTAAAGATGGAAAAACCTATTTATGTGTATCATGCAGAAACAATATTTAATAATCTGAAATTATTCTGTAAAAGATATTTCTCATAATAAAAGTAGTTAGTGTAAAATTATGTGATACCATGCATAATTTTGCCATGATGCTTTTGAAGAAATAGGCATAAAACAGCAGTGAGATTCAGTGTGTCATTTGGTCTCATATTTTTCCTAAACTACTTTAGTTATGTCTTTTCGCTCCTTCCCCAAGACAAAAACATTTCTGAAAGCCTATGAGAGAAAGTCCATGCTGCCAGAATCAGTCGTAGTCCGTATATTGTGGACAGGAATGGTTTTGTGCTTAATTCACCTATTCCTTATTCGCACCTCTTAACTGAGTTGTCTGTGTCAGGAAATCAATATTTTATACAGTTCATTGTGCATCAGTTATAACGTTCTTTAATCACCCTTGTACATCTAGCACTTGCTAGCACAGAAATAGGCTATTGAGAAGTTTGTCTCCCTTCCTTTGGGCATGAAGAGTTTTATTTAATGAGCTCCAAAGCTACCAGAAATACACTGCAGAGTTACCAAAAGCAGTAAGAAAAACAGTTTACACTTGGTGTTACTATAGAAATGTGCCCAAAGCAGGGAAACTTGTTTTGCTCAATGTAATGAGTTGTGGTATATAAAAGGTTAATTCAGAGAACTGGAGAAGCAGTCTGATTTTTCCACCTCTGGTGAAACAGGAAAATTATGAGAAGCATATGATAATTTATTCATCATGTGGCCCAATTCTTGATTCAGTTTAAAGCTGAAAGCACAGATGAAATACACCATTATAGCCATAATGAAATTCTTACAGTATTTTATATGAAGTAAAAATACAAATTTATCCCTGAAAGTGGAAGCAGAATAAAAAGTGCTTGTTTGCTAGATAAATACCCTAACAAGTAGATGACAGAGTGAAGGTCCTTTTCTTCCTCTTTTTGCTGTCATTGTGAAGTTGAATTTCTTCATTGCATGGGGTACATTCTCCCAACAGATAAGTGGAAATTGCCTCTCCCTAAACAAGTCTGCCGGTTTGCAGTTAAGGACTCTCCTTGTGTATGACAGATACAGCTTCATAGCCCCTTAAGTTGATGAGGCATTGAGCCCAAGTTTTTCACTTCATGAGTGAGTGGACCAACTCCTAAACTATTACAGAACCACCTGAGGAGCAGCACTACCGTCTTCTGCTATTCTGTAGAAGAAAAGAGCGCAGTTTTTCACAGAAGATTGCAAATCACCTTTCCTCAAGGAAGGTTGCTCATTCAGGATTTGAAGACAGAGAAAGAACTGAAGTTCCAGGTGGAGTTGGGATTTCCAATGTATTTCCTCCATCCTGAGAATTTCCATCTGGCTGGCTGGGTCTTGACAAGACCTTGTGGTCTAATTTGGATCACAGTTCTAAGGAGCCCAACTTCTGCACATTGTGTCATCTGGTGGATGCCTGCTTCATGGCTCCAGATCTGATGTCAGCAGAATGGAAGAAATATAGCTTATCCATCATCAACCAGATTCAATACTCAGTTTCTAGACTTTGGCATTTGCACAGCTACATGTTAGAAGCATAAGAGTTTTGTTTTGGTTCTTGCCCTCAGTTTCTTTATCACTGTTCCCTTCAAAATGGACTTAACAAGTATCCACAGGTAAACACATTAAATAACAACGATTATCTTTAAATTTCTCAGTACTTTCAGTGAAAATATTTCTACACACACAGGCTCACTATCCAAGGAAATGTTTAACCTTCATTCTGAAACATTTAGTAGCCTCCCAAGCTCTATCATTGAACAGACGGACACACTTAAATATAGACTGCATTTCCTAGTTCAGCAGCAATTTGGGTCTGAGAGGTCTCTCACTGCTGTCTCCATGCAGCATTCAGCCTAACGAGCCCCCGTTACTTGGGTACCTCAATGTAATAGCAGTATAAAAGAAAACAAAACCAAACAAAAAACAGTAATATGCTATCAATATGAGTTTCCGACCTTCCACTTGCTCCTTCCTTCCACCTTGTTATTGAGTTTTTACTAGAAATTTTCACATTACTCTTGAATCTTTTCTGTAAGTTTAACTCCACCATTCCTTTTCTCACTGTCTCAGAACAAGCCTTTCCCCTTGACCGGACAGGTCCTGTGGAAGATGAAGAACTCCTGAGGTTGTTGGGCTGTGAAAGCTAAGCAGGAGGACAACATCCTACAACACTGTGAATGAACAATCAGCACAAAATGGGAGGAGGAACTGAGTTTGACCACGCTCAGCACATTTGTCTTCCCCCAAGCCCCCATGCCAGCAGTACCTCTCACCATCAAAACCAGTGGAGGAAAACACTCAGTCCCAGGTTTCATGTTCCAAAAAATGGTGTAGATAGTTGCAGGGCCATGCAAAAGTTAGCTTCACAAGCATGCAGATTGTGGCAGCACCCAGGAATCTCAAGCGTGGGCACCCTGTGCTAGGTAAAAGACATACCCTGAACGAAATACTCCAAAGAACTCATGTCAAGTTTTGTTGGTTTTGGCTTTTGATTGTGCTGTTTCTGTTTCCTTCCTTTTTTCCCCCTCCCAGAAAATCTCTCTCATTTTCCATTTCTGTGACAGATGTTAGGTAACTGAAACCAAAAAGCTGGAACGTGCTAAGTATCCAGATGTTTTCATAACTGCTTCATCACATTAACATCAGTTTCACATAGTAATATTTATCACCTTCATTGTAAGCACTGCTGTATTCTAGAAACTCAAGTAAAAATAATCAGCAGAAAAACTCAGAAAGATTAACATCAAGGAGATGCCTTAAAAGACAGAACACTTTGGAAGAACACCACTGTACATTGAAACGGAGTCCTTATTAGCCTCTTTGAGTTGTTAAATACATCAGTTCTCATATGATCCTACGAACAGACAAAATGGATGAGTGTATCTAAAATGGAGGGTACAAAGCAGGACCTGGCAATACAACCGAAAGGGTTCTAGAAACAGTAAAAGCTGCTATGGAAAAAGGTGAAATTTGAATAACATTCTACTGCCTAATACTCTGCAGGATTAAGGAGAATTTGAGGCTCCACAGGAGTCACTCAAAAGATTGCTGTCAGATCCTGAAATGGAAGCAATCATTCATTCACGAGTTTCCTTTCTAGACCTACTCTCCATGAAATTCAGAAAACTGCTCCCCTGGAGCAATGCTGAGCTGCCATCTGGAGAAGCCTCCTCCAAAAGCAGAGCTAGACCCTATTAGATGAGGTTTTCATATTTTTTTTTTCTTCCTGCTGATGCTACTGTTGATCTCACCCAGTTACAGTTAAGGTAAGAGGTGTGCATAAATTAGAGAGCTTTTGCTTCCCTGCAGTAAGGGGAAATTTGGAGGTGCTTCCACATGGTCTTATTCTAGCAAGCCCTGGTTTACTGGAGCACACAGGGGCACAGCAAATAGCAACAGATGAGAGGTGATCAAGTGCTGCTGCCATCTCCATGTATGAAATGAACCAGAAAGCAAACCTTCCAAGTCATCAGATCCTACTAGCATTCCAGCAGCTCTAAGTCAAACAAACCCAATGGATTTAGGTCCAAGAAAGTTCACTCTGCATACATCCCCGGTTTCTGCACCTGCTCATCACCACTGGGCCAAAAGATACCAGGGATTGCGCTGGGCTGGCTGAGCTAGATACATCTGAGAACGAAGTTCCTGCACCACTCCTTGAAGAAGCAGTACAAGTGCTGTAAGTAGTCACTCTGGCTACATCTCTAAGAGAACCCAGATTTGTGTATTTATGTGTTTATTAAAGGATTAAACTGATGTCTTGGAAAGAGCAAGAATGACATGAAAAAATGGATTAATGGATTTTCTTTTTACTAGATAATATGCAGGTCACATCAGAGCTGACAATGCCTTTAGTTGCTGTGTTTAAAACAAATAAATATATCAGCTGTGTCAGGCTTACAGCAGAAGAAAAATTACTGTTTCATTTATGAAACAACTAGGAAATCAGTCAGAGCTCAAGTCATTGCACAACTTCGACAGTTCCTAGTTCTCCATCCCCACCACTTTTTTTTTTTAATAAACTAATATTTGGATCAGACAAATTTCATTTTCCCTCATCAATGACAGTATGGGAAGGTGCGGTGTAGTGACCCTGGTGGGATGCAAGGTGCCTACAAAAGCTACTTTACCACTCCCCTCCTCAACTGGACTGATGAGAGAAAATGTAATGACAGACTTGTGGGTCAATATAAGGACAGGGAGATCCTCAGCAATTAGCATCATGGTCCAAACAGACTCGACTTGGGGAAATTAATTTTATTTATTACTAATCAAATCAGAGTATGGTAAATGAGATATAAAACCAAATCTTCAAACACCTTCCCTCCACCTGTCCCTTCTTCCTGGGCTCAACTTCACTCCTGATTTCCTCTACCTCCTCCCTTCCAGTGGTGCAGGGGGATAGGGAACAGGGGTTGTGGTCAGTTCATCACACGTTGTCTCTGCCGCTCCTTCCTCCTCAGGGGGAGGACTCCACACTCTTCCCCTACTCCAGCGTGTTGTCGCTCCCATGGGAGACAGTCCTCCACAAATTTCTCCAAATTGAGCCCTTCCCATGGCCTGTAGTTCTTCATGAACTGCTCTAGCGTGGGTCCTTCCACTGGGTGCAGTCCTTCAGGAACAAACAGCTCCAGCGCAGGTCCCCCACGAGGTCACAAGTCCTGCCAGCAAACCTGCTCCAGCGTGGGCTCCTCTCTCCACGGGTCCACAGGTCCTGCTGGGAGCCTGCTCCAGTGCAGGCTTGCCACGGGATCACTGCATCCTTCGGGCACACCGACGTGCTCTGGCATGGGGTCCTCCATGGGCTGCAGGTGGATATCTGTTCCACCATGGACCTCCCCGGGGCTGCAGGGGGACAGCCTGCCTCACCATGTCTTCACCACAGGCTGCAGGAGAATCTCTGCCCCAGTGACTGGAGCACGTCCTCCCCTTCCTTCTTCACTGGTGTTTGCAGTTGTTTGTTTCACATATTCTCATTCCTCTCTCTGCCAGCTCTTGTGCAGCAGTTTTTTCCCCTTAAATATGTTCTCACAGAGGTGCTACCACCATCACTGATGGGCTCAGCTTTGGCTAGCAGCGGGTCCACCTTGGAGCCAGCCAGCATTGGTTCTATCAGACACAAGGGAAGCTTCTGGCATCTTCTCACAGAAGCCACCTCTGCAGCCCCCCTGCTACCAAAACCTTGCCATACAAACTCAATGCAGAAAGGCTACTCTTTCACACAGGAGCCTGGAAACATTCTGGTAGTTCCAGATATTTTCATACTTGTGCCAAAAAGGACTGTCCTCCCTGTGAAGGTTTGATTCTGAGCTGCTCCTCCTAACTTAACAGCCTTACGCTCCTGCAAGGCTCCGCTCTTTCAGGGACAGAACTAGATATTAAGTAGTATTTTTACCCTAAAACTTTCTCAGGCCTTCAGTACAACCTAATCTGAATTCCTTTCACTTCAGACCACATCTCCACAATCACAAAGCATCTAGCGTGGATTTGACCATACAATGTAACAGGGAGAAATATTCCTTTTGCAAAAAGGAGAAGGAGATTGACCTTTGTAAGCATTGTGCTTAGTGCTGGGAAACAGAAAAAGCAGAGAAAAGTGGAAATACAAAGATGCACATAGGATGTTTTCTCTAGGATATTCAAAATTCTTCTATAGCAGGAAACTGGAAATGTTTCTTTTACTAAATTCCATCCAATGTGAACCTGAAAAACATTTAGGTATTCAGATAAATTGATCTGAACTCAGGCAAACCAACTTACCCCCTCCAAGACTGATTCATGATCACTCTTTATTTAACCTGCTCCTTCTTTTCTATCCGGGTAATTGAGAAATTGATTTCAACCAAACAGACTTAGCCCTCTGGCAAAGACCTATCCAAGAGATATTAAGCCAAAGAAAATACAAGGGTAATTATCTGTTTATGAGCTAATGTACTGCAATCAGACAATCTATTTGTGATACAGACTGAAGTCCCTTGTTCTGCAAAACTCAGAAATACACTTCCCTGTTCCTGGAAGACATCTAGAAGTATTTCACCTCTTCATATGTATTCTTCATATAAATATAGCACTGTCAAAAACACCTTGCAATAGGGAGAAACCCACTGTCACTGGTGCCTGTCACTGCATCTACACTTCCATATTTTAATGAATGCCTTTGGCTAAGCTTGCACAATACCTCGCAAGAGTAAACCTAAAGGATGAATGAACAAATACACATTGGAGAACTGGTTAGAGGGAAAGAAGAGACAGAAAGGGAGGAAATCAAGGAGGTATTTCTAGTTATCTGAATTCTTATCTGCATTTTTGTGTGTGTTGGGGAATAGTACTGTCAGGGTTTGTTTAACTTGCAGCAAACCAGAGCTGTCTCCACTTCCAAAGCAGAAGTAAATGCAAAATTATTCCAGTCAGTTTTGTCAAAAGGCAGTGACCTGGGTATTGGTGATATAATGGAAGCAACAACTCAAAGCTGAATGACTACAGTAATAGACCTGAATATAAAAACATGAAATTAAGAGACTGAAGGCAGAACCAACAATACCAAGGAACAATTCTGTGTTCCAGGAGCAGCGTGAAACAGAACCACCTCCAGATTTAGCCCTTGAAAATTGCAACCATACAGGTGCATTCCTTTTCCAGTCTTGACATTGAACATTGCTCTACTTCTGTAAATTAAATGTTTGTCAGAATAAAGTCCAAAATATAAAACAAAGAAGTATACTGAATGTTGCATAGGCCACAGTTGTTTAGAAGTGTTCAGTGTGAAAGGTTACACTGAACTGAAGTGCTGTCCCAGGAAGAGCAGAACCGAATCCTTTAGCAAAATCAAAACGTCACCCACAGCTTGTTAAAGACCACACTAAACCAACTAAGAAGAAAAGGTGTGTTTGCTAGCACTAGTACTGTGTGAAATGGCAGAAAATTGCAGACTCATTCCTGATTCACACAGACACTGTCAAGACTCAGTCTGTACTTGGAAACGACAGGAAGGACCTAACACTAAGATTTGCTTTTGTTTGTTTATTAACCTTTCCAATACTGATAGACCTTCCCTCCCATCCACCCCAGGACCAGAAGCTTGCAGTGGAGAATATAATTTTGTAACAACACACTGTATAGCTATTTGAATGAGCAAGGTTCCCTGTTTACTTACTGTCCTTGAAGGAAGTAAAATAGTCAAGGTCAACACCTAAGGTTGACTCTAGCTTCCTTGTACAGCAGGTGGAATGAAACAAAATGGGTGTACATTATCTGCCTACTACTTCACTTTGCAGAAATGGAGAAGAACTGTAATTGCAGATTAGGTTCCCCACAAAAAACCTAATGGAGCAGGAATTCACACTGAAGCACTGAATTTACACAACTATGTGAGGCTGGAAAGATACTATTCTAAAAGAAATGAGGATTTTTTTTAATGCTGAGAAAGCCCGAGAAAATACTTGCACAATGGCTATGCCAGTCTAAATCATCACGTAAGCAAGTTCTCAAGAGTCAACAATTCTGGATTCTCTTTATAGAAGCCGCTCATTTTTAACTCCAAATCCAGAGGCAAACTCACAAACCCATTTTGTTCCGGTGTATAAACATGAGATGCAGCCTCAGTGTAGCAGAAAACTAATGAAGATATAAAGAGAACTCTTGTAGATGCCTTTCTATATTTTATCAGTGTAACATTGTTACTGAAGTTGCCAAAATAGGCTTTCACAATCATCCCTATTATTTAAGCATCTCCAGCACATTAACAAAGAGAAAAGCATTAGCTTGATGCAACTTTATTATACTTAGGAACATAAAAAGTGGGTTAAAGCATCCCACTTTGTGTTAAAATTCCCATGTTTTAATTAATGCACTTTTGCAAAAAAGCTTGCTTAAAATCACATCAGAATACATTTTTTGATTACCAGCTGCAATGCTTTTATCTCACGCTCAGCACAGAAAGTGTGTTCTTACTTCATATTAAGAATTGACAGTTAATTGCTGTATGTTAACTACTTCTCTCTGTAATGTGATTTAGCCTTATAGTAAATACCACACATTAGCTAACTCAGAAAGAACACACCCCCTTTACCTTCCCCTGCCACTTTGAAAGCTGACTGGAAAATTTGTTTCACAGGTTTTCCCCAAAATTTAAAAAAAAAAAAAAANTTTTTTATTAAAAAAAAAAAAAAAAAGAAAGAACTTTTTTTGACTAATGGACCACCTAACATTCACAGAGCTGTGGAACAGCTGGAATTAAATCACCTTAACAAATTACAGTAAAGTGGCAAACTCCATTGTGGCTATCCTCCATGTTGCAATATTACTGACTTTATTCAGGGATATTTTCTTGTCACCTAAATAGAGTTTTAAAAAAGTTACTTCCTAACCAAACCTTACATGGCTGTCAAATCCAGGGTTCCACCCCTCACTTAGGAATCAGTATTCCAGTCTTCAAAGTAAGCTTTAATGTCTGTAAAAATAACTTCTGGAAATAGAAAAACTGTGTTCGTGGCATCCACATTTGTTTTTTTCTACTAATAGTATGATACTTAACACAAATGGAATTACCAAATGTCTTAAGCTAGCTCCTTTTTCTTAAAGATAGTTGTTCTCAAACTTGCTGCTTCAGTTCTTTCTGAAGCTTAAGTGTGGGGAAACTCACGTCCAATTACTCATTAACATGGTACACAAGACACAATGGATTAGGTACTGCAGGCTTTAAGGTAGCTGAAAATAGGGATGCTTTGTTTGTCAACTGTCAGATACTTCAAGGGATACAAAACTTGTTCATTGCTGAAGCAGTATTTCCCCTCTCCCCTCATTTAATTAAATACTGTCTCAGTATTCTCATTGAGTCCTATATCCCACTTGCTCAACACTCAGCACAGCCACAGGCTCCTGCCCAAAGTCCTGATGTGAGAGCTCTTCATTTCCAACTGCATTTAAGGAAACTGAGGAATCAGATGTTCACCTTAAACTGAGGCAAGGCTTACAGTCCTGTCTTCCTATGGGGATATGAAAGGATGCCTCAAAAGTGAAGAATCACATTTCTCAGTCACACTTCATCTTGCAAGCAATTTCTCAGTCCTTAGAAAATCCAAATCTGTGTTGAAGCAATTCCTGTGTTCTTCGTTACTCTTCTTCACAGTTTAGGCTATTCAATAGAAGCAAGCTGCTGCCATCCTTTATTCTAACAGATCTGCAGCTTTTACAGTTCAACACCCTTTCCCACCTGGAAGAAAATGGATCTCAGTCTATTTTTTTTAGCTTTGCCTATATATTTCTTTTTCAAGACATTCAGTCAGCACTCCTGCATTTTACAACTTCTCTCCTTGTCAAGATTGTAATGCTGTCACGTACTGCCCGTCTGACTGTTGAAATTGCATTCTTTTTTTACCATTTATTGAAACTTTTTCATAATATTATATTCATTTTTGCTGATATTTTTATTTCTCTGACTGCTTTAATCATCCTTAATATTCTATCCCTTGCTCCTGCACACTTTTCATCATTCTAACTGACATCTGGAACATCCACTGCCTTTTTCTTTAATCATATCACAAACCACCTCCTTTGGCCTGTATTATCTCATCTCTTTTGTTCTGATTTTACAACAGATCTTACTTAATATCATTAAAGCACTTGGAAAATACCATTGCACTCAGTGGAGCTGATTAAAGAGGTACACCATCCAACATCTTAGCTGATCTGTTTCAATGTGATGGTTGCCATGTTCTCTGAAATTAATTTAGAGGTCCCTCCTCACAATTGAAATAACACTCATTTTATTTGATGTAGAAGCAAGATTTGAAGCAAAACTCATACCTAGAAATGCTCTGACACATGACCTGCTCCAATCTTTACTCTTTCAGGAAGACCCCCTGGTGAAAACCTCTTGAGGAGTTTGCTTAAAGGCAGTTTACGCTGGTTCTCATCAATTTAAGCCAGGAGGAACCCGTTCTGCATTCAGGGAGACAGACCACTGCCAATTTGATGTGAAAAAAGGAAAAGTCTCCCTCACTGGAAGTCTTTCTAAACCAAATTAAAAAGGTGAGATGTGGCATAAACCATCGATCCAAGGTAAAGCAAGAGAGCATTTCACTTGTGAACTTGCTGAACTGAGGCCTTCTTGTGTCACACAGGGAGGGATGTTGCGCACAATTTCTAGTCATGTCCCCACAACTCCTGAAATAACCATAAAATTCTATGTGCTAATAAAGCGCTATGAGATTAAATAATAAAGGAAATGATATATCACTGCAAATGGATATTACTGCAAGCACTGCATGTGAGTGGACAGCAATTCATCACGCAGAGCATGACTGGCTGCATATTGTCGCTTTCTTTCTCATATATATTAAAATTAATATCCCTCATGAATTTTGATGGCTCTTTTCCGTCTATGGTTTGGAATATACAATGCTTTTCCACCGACCGCTGCAGATCTGGCTGCCAGGGCCCTGGAAGCCGCAGCAGTGCCGGGCCTCCGGCCACAGCCGCCACCAGAGGCCCAGGACGTCGCCCCAGCCACGCTGAGGGGACAGCCCCCACTAATGACCCGCCCCTCCCAGCTCCCATTGGCCCCCAGAGAACTTGCCCCTCTCCCACTGGCTGTTGGCACTATCGCTCAGGGAAGCCCCGCCCCTATTGTTGCATGGACCTCGAGGAGTCCCGCCCCGCAGTGTTGCCATGGTGACACCAGGCCTCGTGATGTGGCCTTGCTGTTATCTTCAGCCTCTTGGGGGTTTTGAGGGGATGTCCCTCGTGCCCCTGGGCAGCCCCTTCCCCACTGCTACTATGGTGGGGTTGTGGCCACGGCTTCTCTCACAAGGGCCCTGCCAGGAGCTGAGCTGACCATGCTGAGGCACAGGGTCAGACTGAACCCTATGCCACCTTTGCCTTCTACCCCCACAGCCAGGCTGGGCTATCAGGGAGCTAAGCTGAGAACAGAGCAATGCTTAGCTGTCGGGGCAGAAGGAGCCATGGGGCTCTTGGGGCTGCAAGCCCCATGGCGTGGTCCCCTGCCAGATCTACCTCTCTTGCCTGATCAGGAGGAGGGATATGAGAGTTTTTAAAACATGCCAACATTATCTTTGGAACTGCCTCTTCCCCTGTAAAGCCTGAGCAGTGAATATATGGCATGGCATAAGTGATGACAGGTTTACAGGTTTGGCTGAGATGACTGTGTACAGAGCTAGAACAAGATGCACGAGATATACAGGGGTGTATTTTTGTGTCTTCCATTCCCTGGTCAAAAGGATAGCTTCAAATCTACTTTCAACTGGTAAACCTGACAACCAGTTAAGCACCAGTCAGGCCATCCCTGTTACCAGGTCAGTCATCCTAAATGATGGGCGAGAACAGTTTTGGAAGAGCTGGGCCATCCATAGAAAACCTAAAGAACCTTGACGTTTACAGCAATGCTTACCTGTAAATAGGCCTCCCAAAAGCTGTTGAGATCTAGGCTCTGACAGTCATGAAGGAAATGGCAGATGAAGTTGCTAAGCCACTAGCCATCATATTTGAGAAGTTGTCGCGGTCCAGTGAAGTTACCACTGACTGGAAAAGAGGAAACAAAACCCCCATTTTTAAAAAGGGCAAAAAGGAAGACCAGGGGAACTACATGCCTGTCAGTCTCACCTCTGTACCTGGCAAGATCATGGAGCAGATCCTCCTGGAAATTCTGCTAAGGCAGACGGAAAACAGAGAGGTGATTGGTGATGGCCGACATGGCTTCACTAAGGGTGAATTGTGCCTGACAGATATAGTAGCCTTCTACAACGGGGTTATAGCATTGGTGGATAAGGGAAGAGTGACTGACATCATCTACCTGGACTTGTGCAAAGCATTTGACACTTTCCCGTATGACATCCTTGTCTCTAAATGGGAGAGGCATGGATATGATGGGTAGACCACTCGGTAGATAAGGAATTGACTGGACTGTCACATTCAACCAGTTGCAGTTAATGGCTCAATGTCCAGATGGAAACCAGTGAAGAGTGGCGTTCCTGAGGGGTTGGTATTGGAGCCAGTGCTGTTTAACATCTTTGTTGGTAACAGGGACAGTGGGATTGAGTGCACCCTCAGCACATTTGCGGATGACACCAAGCTGAGTTGTGTGGTTGATACTCTAGAGGGAAGAGATGCCATCTAGAGGGACCTTGACAGGCTTGAGAGTGGGCCTGTGTGAACCTCATGAAGTTCAACAATGCCAAGTGTAATGGCAGGCACCTGGGTTGGAGCAATCCCAAACATGGATACTGTCTGAGTGATGAGTGGTTTGAGAGCAGACCTGCAAAGAAGGACTTGGGGGTGTTGGTGGATGAAAAACTGAGTATGAGCCAGCAATGTGTACTCAGCAACCCAAAAAGCCAACTGCATCCTGGACTGCATCAAAAGAAGGGTGGCCAGCAGGTCGAGGAAGGTGATTCTCACCCTCTACTCTGCTCTTGTGAGACCCCACCTGGAGTACCATGTCCAGCTCTGGAGCCCCCAGCATAAGAAAAATATGGACCTGCTCAAGTGGGTCCAGAGGAGGGCCACGAAGATGATCAGAGGGCTGGAACACCTCTCCTATGAGTCAGACAGAGAGTTGGGGTTGTTCAGCCTGGAGAAGAGAAGGCTCCGGGGCGACCTTATAGGAGACTTCCAGTACGTGAAGAGGGCCTACAGAAAAGATGGGGAGTGACTTTTTGTCAGGGAGTGTAGTAATAGGACAAGGGGTAGTGGTTTTAAACTGAAAGAGGGTAGTTTTAGACTAGATACTAGGAAGAAATTCTTTACTATGCTGGTGGTGAGACACTGGAACGTGTTGCCCAGAGAAGTTGTGGATCCCTCCTCCCTGGAAGTACTCAAGGCCAGGTTAGATGGGGCTTTGAGCAACCTGGTCTACTGGGAGGTGTGTCTGCCTATGCCAGGGGGCTAGGAACTAGATGATCTTTAAGGTCTATTCCACCCCAAACCATTCTATGATTCTGTGATCATCTGTGGGGATCACTAGGAAGACTCCTGGCTTCCCCAAGGCTTTCTACCAGACAGACCCTTGGTCATTTTGTGCTTCTCAGCTCTTCATCTGCCACATAAGGTACAAATACCTCCTTTGTTCCATCCTGTTTCATTTGCCCCTTTCAGCCTATAACCCCCTGGGTGGTAACAGCAGCTTCTTGTAAGGAAATGCCAAGAGCAATGGAAAGCTGGTCTCACAAAACATTTGTGAGTTCCCACCCTTACCCTGTCCTGATAATTGTGTCAAATGTCTGAGCTTTCAAAGTTTCTCTGGTTGGTAGAGAGGGGATTGGTCTCCTCATTAAAAATAGGAGTTGTTTGCAAGAGAGATTTTCACTTGTAGACATTACACACTGCAGCCCCCTTCACACATGCCAGTTCATCATGGTGATGATACCTGGAATAATTCCCTTGCAGATCTTTCCCATGCCTAGCAGCTACAGGGACTTTTGTTTTTTCCAAATGGGGAAAAAAAGGAAAAAACAGCTCCTTTGAAAGAGGGAGCCAGATCTTTGACAATATCTCTCATCTGCCCCATGATGCTTAGTCCTGTCTCTGGGATCCTCCTCATGGGGCCGAACTGTGCAGTTGCCTATGTCTGCCCAAAGGATGAGGAATATCAGGGTTTAATTCTGTTTCTCCTTTTCTTGCAGCTCCCAGGCTATGAAAGAGCTCTGGCTATATATGCTTCTTGGGTAAGTGCTGCCTGGGAATTTAAGCAATCTTTTCTGGACATTCAGCCTAGCTTGTGCCATGAGCATTGGGGAGTTCAAGATCAGAATGTGAAGGCTTGACCCATACCTCATTTCCCTCTGGAAAGGAGAAGGACTGACTTTATGGAAGTAGTGGATTTACCTGTCCAATGGTAAATCTCAATATAATCTACTTAGAGCAACAGCTACATCCCTACCCAATGAAAGCACACTCCACCTCCACATTCAAATTTGCTTCTGTCTCTGAAATAAGGTTCACTTGTCACAAGGCCTTTCTTCACCAATGTAACTGTTTGTCTGTCCCTGCCTGCATACCCTGCAGGATCTCCCGGCTATATTGTATGCAAGAGGACCATCATCTGAGGGGGTCTTCAAACTAGCTGCCAGTGAGAAAGCATGCTAGGAGATGAAGGAGGCCCACAACAAAAGAGGGGATGGTGACCTTCAAAGCCAACCTGACTGCTGACAGAGATATTGAAGATGAGTTTTTCTAATTCCAGCTGTGATGTTTCCTTGCTCACTTCAGGAACTGGATTTGGCCTACCTGGGAACTCCAAGCTAAAAGTACAAGGAAGACAATTTTGTTTTCTGTCTTCTTTCCTGTTCTTCTTGTAGTGCACCTGATTTGTTGTGTGCCTACAGGAAACTTTCTTCCCCTGCATCCTCCCCAGGGAGGCTCACTGCGAGAAGAGTGAGAAGGAGAGCAGAAGGCAGAGAAGAGCTTGGTCCTGTCAGGCTGATTTATGGGGCATGTAACCCAGAAGCTCCCTGCTCTGTCAGTGTTGATGGCTACCTGTGATAGCAGGGAGCTGAATCCAATCTGCCTCTTTGTGAGCCAGAGTCAGCAGCAGTGCTCGAAGCCTCATTTGAATCTCTTGGCATTGCAGGACTTCCTCTGAAGCATCCCCTCAAAAATTCTGTTAGCTGACCTCTATGAGAAAGTGGTGCTAGCTTTGGAGAAGCCAAGCAAGTGGGGCAAATAAGGAGGACTGAAAAAGTAAGCTTTGCAAACAGTCCCACTGTTACAGAGTGACTGGCAGAGCACTGGTGTATCCCTGCAGGTTGACAGTTGACAGCCTCATGTAAAAGCCCATCATTTCTATTAGCTCGATCTTGTTGGTGGATTTGGAGGTAAGGTAACATAGGAAAGCATTTATCTGGTCAGAACACTTCTTCAAGGCCTTTGAGATTGCTTCACAAAACGACTCCCTTAGGAAGGGGAGAGAGGTTGCAGTATCTTAGTGAAGTTAGTCACTCTGCTGTAGATCAGGCATGGAAATGACAAACACTACCATGCTTTGTAATTGAAAAACAGGAGACTTGAAAGCTGACTTAGAATAACTTGGAAGCTACACAACACAAGCTTTCATGTGCCTTAGGAAAGCCTCCAGTGAAACATTATAGGATTTATTACTGTTATTGATCTACTCAATGACATGGGATTCTGCAATGCTGACCTGTTGGTCCAGATCTTAAAATTAACCTCATGCTGAGCTGCCTTTGGGGATTTTTGAATGGCACTTCTGCTAAGTCACTGAGAAAAGCACACACTTTTCTTTTTTTAGCAGTAGCATCATTTCTGTGAGTTTAATGGAAATGCACTTCTATAAAGAAGTAGCAGCCACTGAATTGATGCACTGGTGTCATACTACATTTGTGTTCCCGTAGGGTGGCTGACAATTGCCTAGAGCAAATCTCTTCCTCCTCAAGTAGTTGCTTTCTCTGCTCCACCACATCATCTGAAACTCTTCAACCAGCATGATGAATTCTGGTAATCTTGCCATCTGCATTGGGCAACATATGCTAAGTCCAGTCAAGGACAGCTCCCACTGTAAGTGCTGATGAAAATGAATGACAAGATACACCAAATTTACCCACCAGTTACACCCTTATGGGCCATTCCTCTTGAGAGGTACCTTGCTGTCTCCTCTCTTGAACCCTTGTGGAGGAGTTTCATGTGAAAACAGACACATGGCTGCAAGGGTCAGGAATGGAAAGTGTGTTTGATACCTTTTCACCCCATTGTGGTTTTATGTGTGCAGGTGAAGGTGCTGGCGGAGTTTCTGATTAACAACTGAACTGAGATATTTTGGAAGAAGATTGCTTGACTTTTCAGTCTATCACCTTAGGAATTGCCAGCACACTTGGACAGCTCCACAGGTGGGAGAATGAACTGAGGATCATCACAAAGAAGGGCTGCTAGTCTATATTCTTCCATTTGTTACTGAGGTGAATCTGTGAAAATGTAGACAGATTCTGAGTGCTCAAAAAGTTAATGCAGAGGTCAGAACATGGATGTGAGCAGAGACAGAGCCTAGGTCACTGGTCTGCCTCTCCCTGGTAGTCCCCAGTGCAGCTGTGATGGGACTGTGATATGAATGAGTCCATCAGAGAGGCTAAAGCTCACTTCACCACACTTATCCTTTTGCACTATGCAGCATTAATACTTTCTGCTATAGCTGACAAGGGCCAGCAGCCCCACTTCACAGTACTGTCTTCAGCATAAGTGCTCTTTTCATCCTCCTTTCTCCTTGCGAAGTTTTTAAGAGAGACTGTGATCAAGATTTCTTTATGTCTGCTTCTCTGACTCCCAGCCTCAAGTGCTGGACTTTGTCAGGAAGGTCAAACTGATGCTTGACATGTTGATTGCAGAAACTCTGGAGCTCTTCTAGAAGTCATAGAAGAAGAGATGCCTAACCTGCAGGCAGATGAGGAACTGCCTGATGCAGAGTTTGCTGAGGTGCAGTGCCAGAAACATCATGGGAGGTAATCCTCGTTGGAGAGGAAGGAGAAGGTGCGAGTTCCTAAGAGCAAAATAGGCCTGTCTTATTGCTTGCCGGAAGAGATACAACCATTTACATCACTAGAAGGCAAGACCTGAAATAGTCTGATTTGCCTAAAAAGGGTCTGCTGAATTTGACACGCCTCAGAGCAGGCCAGTGCCTTCCTGCTGCATTCTCCAGTTGGCTACCATGTCCCATCACAGGGCAGGAGTATTTTTCCAGGGACCCAGTGTGGTCGGCCACCTGATCAAGAGAAGAAACCTGACAGCATTTTTCTTTTCTACCTGGTGCCATCAAACGCCTGTTAATCAGGTAACTAAGCCATTTTTCTTGCAATACATCTTAAATTAATCCTCACAGTGCTCTAAAGCAAGAAAGGCACTCTCCTGTCTTTTAACACAGGAAGTCCTGAATATACACATATACCTCTCAAGATTTCAAAATATTAAATTCATTTTATTCATAGTACCCATGAATAGTAAGAAGAATGGACAAGTCTCTATTATTCCCCATTCATCAGCCTTACACATTCTTTCTTTTAATCTTTTCTTGCATGGGATGGGATAGAAAAATGACAATGCTGAAACATTCAGATAGTTCTGGAGCAACATCATCTCACCCCAAGGCTAACCATCTGCTTTATCTGCAATCCCAATAAGGCAACATGCCACTAGATCAGTACATTCTAAGATAGCAGAGAAAAGCTTAGTTTTACCAGTCACAAGATGATTGGTTTGCATACTTACCAAAAAGAAAAAGGGGATTCCCTTTCATTCTCTTGGGGCTTAGTACTACATGTAACTCCCACCATGACTTTAGACAAATCAGTCTCTTTCTGTCTAATTTTGTCTGGGTGAAAATAAATCAATAAAAGGAAACAGATGTGACTCGTGAGAATTGCAAATGTTTCCAAATCTTTAGTGGAACATGATATGGCAGTTTGAAGCACTGCTTATTACTTAAAAGGTATTTGGTTATATATTTACAGGACACTTACCTAAGAAAGAGAATGGCTGTGGATCATCAACCAAATGCTGACTTGAGTGTTTATTTTTTTTTAAATTATTCAAGACAGAAGTGGTTGACTGCAAGATTTTAATTTTTTTTTCCACTTCTACTTTGTCATTTATTTCCTGTATAACTTGGTTAGAAAGTGTTGAATTACTACACTTATGTAGGCTGTAAGACAATTTCTGCTCTAAATCTTTTTGTAAAATAATGAGTACACACATTGCATTAACTCAGAAATCCTGGCTAATGAAAATTCCAGACCCAGTTACAGAAGAATTCAGAGATGGTAAGTCACTTTTGATTTTCATGTCCCATTAAAGATGTTCTACAGGAAAGTTGCACTGCTATTATGTGAACTAGAGATACATATGCATATACATAGCATATCTGTAGAGGAGAAAGCATTTTTAGTAATACTTAGAAAGACGAGCTCCTGATTTCATTACAATGGCAAGTTTAAAAACCAAAACACAAACAGTTTATTTGTGGCCCAGCACTGGGCCTCTTCACCGTAGCCTTTTGGCAGAGAACAAGTGGGAGCAAAGAGGAAGGTGCAAAAGTGGGAACTCTGTGCCCTGTGGAGACAATGGTGAAGGGGACTGTCCCTCTCCATAAGAGACCTCAGGGCTGTATCACAACCCTTTTCCCCCTGGTCACTACCTTTGCACTTGGCCACAGAGCCCTGGGGTAGAGCATCCATTAGAGTCAGCATTGCTAGGGAAATATTAATTCCCTGCGGAGGCCCACAGGCAGTGCTGCATGCTGTGGGATGGGAGGGCTCATGCGTGGTTTGCAACCAAGTTGAAGCCCTTGCTCATGGGTTTGGAGCAGTTCCTCCCTCTCAACCTATGGCGTCCTTGGGTCTCAGACTGTGGGTGTGCACTGAGCCACAGCTGCTTCTGCATGAGTGTCTTTCCATATCCCTACCAAAGAAATAAACAAACAAACAAAAAAAAGAATCCGGGTCCAGAAATATCAGCCAAAATCCTTCCAGGCCCCAATACAGTCTATAAAGAAGGTCTGTGCCTGCACACTTCTGCAGGGGACAGTGACAGGCTTTGCTCACCCCAGAGAAAGCTCCACCTGCCAGTGAGAGGAACTAGACATTTTTATGCTGTCCATTTCAGACCATCCTGCTGCCAATGACACTAACATAACTTCAGCTCCCAAAAATACACATTAATTAGAAATCTTCAGCATGTGCTTCCTGTAATATTAAAGGGGAAGAAGAGGTACGTCCAGGTGGTGGTGGACACCTCTGTCACGGACCTTTTTTCCATGAGCCATGGACTGCACCCAGCCAGTCAGCTTTTGCATTGGAGTGATCCCATGGTGATGATTTGGGGATGGAATGGGAAGAATGAGACTTAAGAGTTCTCTGGCCTGCAGTTCACATATGAAACAGGCACTGTCCAGAGCACTGCCATAGCCAGAGCTGAAAAAAGCGTCCCCTTTGGCAATGTTCTTCTGTACCTCTGTTAACCGTGGGCACTTTGGAGACAACAAGTTGGGAAAAACTGCAGAGTGTAGCTCTGTCACACACTTCAGTCCTGAGCATTCAGGTACAATCCAGGCTGTAGAGGTAATTGGGAGACTTGAATACAGGACAGTTCTGCTGTCTTCTTCCTCGCCCCCAACATTTTCTTTTACAGAGAGAGGGCCAGAAACCCCTCCAGCCCCAGTGCACAGGTGCCCCAGCTCTATGAGCTGCACAGGGAGCTTCTGCCCTGGGGGTCCCTCTTGGCATGGCGGGGCTTTCCCAGCTGCTCCAGGAGAGGCCTGATGCCACATCAGTGCTGCTGGGAGTGTCTGGGGACAGAATTAGATACAATTTCACCAGGGATATTAGTGAGATTTTCTGTGTGGGATCATAGTTGTGTGCAGAGAGTGTGGGGAGCTCTGGGGATGTAAAGGCATGGTTTCATTCAGTAACATGGAAGGAAGAAGAGAGCAGCAAGCTGGATAAAGGATCATCCTGGCATGTGACTTATGGACCAGAGTCATCCTTCAGGCCTCATCATAGGAAAGGATGTGTCCTGGGCATCGCCACAGGTCCATTTTGCCCACTGAAAGCCCTGAAACAGGCACTGCTGAGAGTTGTCTCCGGGGTTCCCTGTTTCTGAGCAGATGCTTTAGCTGGCTGAGCCTCAGCACCCAGGCTTGGAGACCTTTCTCACAGGGGCTGAGTGGGGCAAGAGTGTTCAACGTCTGCAGAGGTGAGCCAGAGTCTTTCCCTTCCTCCCCCAGTCTGTCTCCACAGCCCATTCTTCCTTCAACAACCAGCTCCTCCAGTGGACTTAAAGGCACCAGGCCTGAGGAAGCAGGGTCTCAGCCAAACAACCTCAACACTCACCCTGTTTCTGCCCTGTTCCCGCATCGCAGCAGACCTGAACTCCTGTGATACCCTTTGGAGCAAATGGTAAGAGCTGTGCCCACAGTCAAAGTGTAAGTTCAGGCTCAGGCTGAACATGCACTTTTTGAGGTTCAAGTCTCACACTGACTTTCAGGTTTTCATGTTGCAATGGAGTTTCATAGGGCAACTTCTTTTTCTTCCTCCTTCCTTCCTTCTTCCCTCCCTCCCTCCCTTCCTTCCTTCCTTCCTTCCTTCCTTCCTTCCTTCCTTCCTTCCTTCCTTCCTTCCTTCCTTCCTTCCTTCCTTCCTTCCCTCTTTTTTCTTTTTCTTTGTTCTTGTTTCTTTCTCTTTCTTTCTTTTTCTTTCTTCCTTTCTTTCTTTCTTTTTCTCTTNCTTTCTTTCTTTCTTTCTTTCTTTCTTTCTTTCTTTCTTTCTTTCTTTCTTTCTTTCTTTCTTTCTTTCTTTCTTTCTTTCTTTCTTTCTTTCCTTCTTTCCTTCTTTCTTTCCTTCTTTTCCTTCTTTCCGTCTTTCTTTCTTTCCTTCTCTCTTTCCTTCTCTCTTTCTTTCTCTCTTTCTTTCTCTTGCTCGCTTGCTTGAAAGACTGTGGAAAGGTCCTGGCCTCCAGATCCTGCCCTGCCACCCCCAGGTGACCCCCTGATGCTTCCAGTCCCAAGCAGACCCCAGCCTCTGCAGTGCACTGGGTAAAGGGCTAGGAAAAGTGTAGGAAAGCATGTAAATCTGTGCCTGAAATCTTTTCTAAATTAGGCTAGGTGTCTGAGTGTGTAATTGCAATTTGTGCATTTTTTGTGCAGGCCACAGGGCCTATTACTTAGTTTTAGCAAATGTGACTACAGGTCATTTTTAAATAACAGGCCTGCTGCAAAGTGTCAAACAAAGGAAACCAAAACTGTGCTGTCCTTGACTTCACACACACTGGTCAGTTCTCTGGCATGGGAACAATAGTCTCAATCTTAAAGTTCAGTTATTTGATGTCCAAGCAATTAAAAAAACATAACCAAAACACTAAACCACACCAAAGACACTAGTACCAATTTTTTTCAAGGAGATGAAATTCTGAGCTGAAGCTGGTGAGCAGTTAACTTGAATTCTTCAGTGAAATAAGGATTTCGTCAAGTATCTGAAGTATGACCTGGGAATGGGGGAAATCCTAGAAGCTCTTGGATTTTCTGTCTTTCATTTTCCTGGATTCATTCAAGGACTGTGCAAATAAGGACCCAAATTGAAGTCATTGTATAAGCACTGCTCGTCAGTGAGCTATTGTCAGGAGAAAGGAGAACTCATCAGAGACACGGTTTGTTCGTTGAGGGGATGACTCATTTACCTCAATCTACTAGCACAGATGTTTTAGCATACCTGTCATCCCATAGGTGATCCATCTACCTGAAGGCCTCAGCTGCCTGAACCTTCATTTTGGTGATTTGTGATTTTTTTAAAAATATGCTTGGAAGCAAAACCCCATTAAAAAGAAATATATAAAATGTCTCCATCACCACAGAAGTCATTTCTCAAATACAGGGTTTTCATGGACATTTATTATGAATGGCCATGATAAAATTACATAGACAGTGGACACTAGAATACTAATAGCAAAGTGAGGGGACAAGATATCAGATATTTTTTTATTTTTATTTTAAAAAAATTTCATCTCAAGTCAGTAATTATTTGAACAAGGCTAGTGCTGGCTTCATTCCCTCAATTCTAGATTTCTAGTGCTTTGTTATAGTGTAGCTATAAATTTAACTATAGGTAGTGAAATGAAGGTGCTCTGACTGAGAGGGGCTTTTATACTAAAAAAAAATTGGAAACAAGATAGCTAATCTAGGTTTTTTTCCTGACAATGTGGCTGTGGATGATACACAGTGATGTCTCCTGGAGACAACGAAGACTTCATCAGACTGAAGATGAGAGAACCACATGTATTACACAATTTGCCACAAGCCTCTCTAAACCTGGAAACAAGGGATTCAGATATTCAATAAAATCTGTTTTTCCAACATTTTTGAGGTCACAGGTTTTTATAAGTGCCACATTTCAAGTTTTATATATTTGAAACAGTCTGACCTTAACCAAATTAATTTAGGTCTTATCCTTCAGTAAAAATGGTGGCGAGGCAGCTTGTGTAATTGGGGAGATGCTTTGAAACTGAATGTAAAACCTCGGTTGTTGTGGGGCTCAGTTAGAATCCAATGTGAAGCAGGAAAGGCAGGATTCTTCCCTCATAATGCTCCTGAAGGTTCCAGAATTCCTGTGGGAAACCTTAGTAAAGACTTCAAGATGATTACTTCCTCACAGGATTTCAAACCCTAGTTTTTCTGAGCTTCATTCCTTCACAGAAGAACAAAGGCTTATCTATCTCCAAGGCCAAGGCCTATGCTGTATGCATACACACATATCAAACCTTTCATTCAAAAGCATACCAACATCTGCTTTTGGAAGTAATGCGTGCATGTGTACACATGCACACATGTACATCTGTTTGTTGCCATCCACATGCGTGTAAGCACTATGTAGAAAAGCAACTGAAGGTTTTCCATCAGGTAGTTTCGTAATCTGTTCAACCATTCTAACTCATTCTTCCATTCAAAGCCATCAGAGATTGCTTCACCACAACTATTTTAAAAACTATTTAATGGTCCGGGTGCTCTATAACAAAAATGGATTTTGAACTTTGGATCCCTAAAAAGTATCTGATTTTTCAGAAAATCCAAAGTACTTCCTTTAGGACAACTAATGAGTTTCTGGATGCAGCCAGACTTTTTTTTTCTCCTAAAGTATTAGCTTATCAGAGATCCTGATTCTACGATATTAGAATTTCCAATATAGAAGGACTTGGAAAAATCAATTAAGATTAGGATCTGTTGCACCAAGGTATTCTTTTCTAAAGAAATACACTGAGATACTTTAACAATCCAGCAAAGAAATTAAATTAATTCACTTGTTCATAGTCCAGCTTAAGCAGCCCAAGATGCAGAAACTTTCACAGAAGTACATAATTGCCAGATTAAGCAATCCAAGGTGCAAAAGCTTTGTGTTTCACAAAAGTACATAAATGCCAGTTATCCAAAGAAACACTAGCACATTTTAAGCCATGGGAAACAGGAGCTACCAATTTATACACAACAAAGTATGCTGAAATGCCTACAGATACAGAAAAAACTTGTCAGCAGTCAGTAACAGACGTAGTCATGGAAATCTGGGGTCACCTACAGTAAAAAGTTTTGACTGGTAGACTAAGTAGTTCATACTTTCCTTGAGGTCAGAGTGTGCAAGAAGGTTATAGCTAAGAAATCTTTTTTCTGTAAAACAAAAGGTAGGAAGCTAAATACAAGCATCCATATGAAAACAGCCAGTCTCTTCAAGAAGGTAACATGGCCTACATTAGCATGCACAGACAAATAATCAGAGGCTCTCCAGAAGGCTTACCAAAAATATTAAGCAAATCATGAAAGCCTTCTCACTTTCAATATTTGATTTTAAGTAGGTCACTTTTTGATGAACTTTCACTTCAGTCCAAAGTAAAAATATTCTTCATAAGTCACTGTGGGATAAAAGCTCCATTTCTTCCCGTTTCCGTTATTTTTTTATTATTATTATTATTATTTCTAGCAGGGACTTTCTATCTATGTGTTAAAGAGAGAGAGATTATTTGCAGGGATGATATTTACCATATGTTCACATGGCAGTTCTCAATTGCAAAGATGTATTTTGCAATAGCTAGCTGCTTATGCATAATATTTTCTTTTATCTATGTTAATTGACATTATATTGGCTAAACTGATTTATACAAGAAAACCAGAAAAATAAATCTGAAACTGTTCCTCAATGAAGGGAATAACCTTTTGTGTTCTTGAGGTTTGTGAAATTCAAAATCAAAATAGCTGAGATAAAACATTTCTTCAGACATTTTCAGTTGTGGATTAGTACTAATTAGTTTCCTAACTTGCACAAAAATGCTATCATTCTCCAGATTTTACATGCCTGACAGTCCTTCCAAAGTGTGCCAGTATTTAAAATACATTGGCCTATGGATAGCGCACACACAAATCAGAGATGAATGGCTGAGTGAGATGAGCAGGCAGAAGCAGCAGATAGAGGATGGCAGAGGGGAAGAGGGAAGGAATTTGAAGGAATGCGGAAAATATCCTGACATAGTGCCCAGATATGGGGGTGAAACAAAACCTGTTAGTGAATCAGTTGTTCAAAACACAAATATACCAATAGCAGATAATCCAAGTGTTACATCTGTTTAAATAAGGTAGTTAAAAGAGGAGATCTGTTCTGCAGAATACAGAGATAGAAATAAATAGAAACAAAGACGAAAGCTTGCTCAGTTACCAGAAATACTAATGATGAGCTTTTATTTTATTGAGCCAAAGTCTTCACACATTTTTAAATGACTAGGACCTGTCTATTGAAGCAGAGTTTAGACATCCTTACGCTAGATGTAGAAGCAGTAATTTGGGTTCTCAAGGCAATTTAACGTAGTAGTTTGGGTTTCAGCACCAAGTAAATTAATCTGTTGAAAATTCCTTACAGTTACAACTTCAGCAAATCAAAACAAACAAATTTATTTCTATCCACAAGCTGAAAGAATAAGTGTGCCTGACAATTTCTTAAAAAAAGAAAATTAAAAAAGTAAATCTCACATTAATTTTTTGTATGTTCACAACTAGGTAGCTTGTTCAAAGCCCACTTGGGAATCTTTCCACTACTTTGCAGTATAGATGCACTGCTGGAACACTGGTAATTTTTAGTAAGCTCATTGGCTTTGATGCAATCTTCTCTACTGCTATAATTTCATGTATAACAGAGATCTCATCTCATACAAAAAATATTAATCAAAGCCAGGTAGCATAGTGTGTCTACCTATAGGTAGTGAAAAATACATACACACAGACACACACATGAACAGGCACACCCATGATGTAGACAACTAGAGATTTAAGTCCTGATACACATATCGTATGCAAGTTTACACTTGGAAAGTCACAGTCCTGTGCTTTGAGCAAAGTAATCTATGATTTAAAAAGTGCTAGAAGTATGCAGACATCACTTCATTTATTGTTAGTGGTTTTGGGGGGTTTTCTCACAAAATAAATAAAAAAAAAAAAACACCAAACAATCTTTCCATATTACAATAACATTAGGACATTTGAAATAACATTAAAGAAGCCATTCACAATGAGCCTGCAGGAAGCAAACTACTACCATTGGAAGTTTTGCAGTAAGTATTTCCAGACCCAATCTTGTAGAGATTTTGAGCTATAAAATAGGATATACGTAGGTTACATACAGGAAAGGCAATTATTTGACAGAAGAACAGATAGGCAGCATGGTCCAGGATAGTTTCATGATACAGAAGGACTGAATAAAAAAGCCCAAGGGTAACTTAAAAGGCACCTACTTTAGGCCCATCTTTGGAGCATTATTTAAAACTATTTATACTGTTGTCTTTTTTTAGAAAAGAGAAAAGAAGGAGAGCATATGATGCTGATCAGGAATATCCTCAAGAAGATACATCAAGAGCAAATTTGGTAGAACGCTTTCCCCTCAAAGGTTATCATCTCAGTGAAAACTGAGGTTTCCTTTTAAAAGAATAAGGAAGAAGATGTCACCTGTTTCTATATATATTTATATATATATATATTTATATACATATATGTTTGGGAAGGCTCTGGATCAATAATTCTACACTCACACACCCTATAAACCTCAGGGAAAAGCAGCTGAATGTTTAAAACTGATCTTGAAGCCAGTCCTCAGAGATCTTAAAGTCATGAAGCCGAAGTAGAGAAGAATCTGCAATAATGTGTATCTGTAACTGCAGTTAGCAAACATTGATAACAGTTTTATTGAATTTGATTCCCTGTCTCAGCCTTCATGGTGGAAATCCTCCACTATTTTTAGCTTCTTTGGACTCAGATTGCAATGGAAGAGGAGAAAAAATTTACCAAGGATCTGGAAAAAGCAAGCTTCCTTAAAGAAAGCATGTCAGAGCTGGGAGCCAAACATATATTAGCAGCTTGGTATAATGCTGGTGCAAACAAAAAAAAAAAAAAAAAAAAAAAAAAAAAAAAAAAAAA
>RSEF01000006.1:10404312-10419260 GCA_003993805.1 Himantopus leucocephalus
CCCCCCCCCCCCCCCCCCGAACAAACTTCAGATCTTTTTTACAGAGGACCAGGAAGCCTGAAGTGCTGTAGGAAGAGAGTGGGAGAGATATTATGGAAAGGACCTCTGGAGGTCTCTGCTCCAATGCCCTGCTCAAAGCACGTCCAACTTCACAACCACAACAGGGTCATTGTAAGGATATCTGAATTCATACGGTAGGGCGACCAAAAGGATGCAGCACAAAAAGGTTGAAATAAAAGTGACTTTCCTTTCTTTTTTTTTTCTTTTCTTCCTTTGTTTCCACTTTTTTTTCTGTTGGTTTTTAGATCCTCAATATAAGATCCACATTTCCACACTGGACAGCTGAGGACAAAGTGTCCTGAATAGAAATCTGGCTTTTGACACTAATTTGCCATGTTCATACACCTGTCCTCCTGCTTCCCAGGAGAGGGACACTTCCAAGAATGGGGCATCACCCCCTCCACTTTGAAACACCGGTTCAAGTGAAGAACAGAAAGGAGCCAAAATGGTGAGATAGCATTGGATTGGCCACGTGGGTTTGGCTTTTTTATCTGACAAATGGCTTTTTGCTGCTCCACTGGCTGCCTTTGAGCTGGGGTAAAACCTGGGGCAAGATTTCTCTGTCCCATTCATTCTTATCTTTTCTTTCCTCTTTGGAGCAGATCCTCTCAGAAAAAGAAGGTTGGTGTGGTGGGCACCTGCATTTCTTCTGCTCCCAAGGTTAATCCTACAGGGAAAGTTTTCTGCTTGAGGCCCCAGCCCATGATGAGGCAGCCCTGACCGTGGCCTAGTCCAGCCCAGCAAAGCTCTCAGGGTCCCTGGAGCAGACAGACCTTCTCATGGCACTTACGGGGGCAGAACATGCTGGAGCCCTGTGCCTCTGCTTTGTGGGAGGTGCTCATGCTTCCTGGGTTGTCTCTGCCATGAGGAATCCTCTGCATGGTGAGGTAATAGCCATCGTCTGTCACCACTTCATGCTCCTCGTAGGGGTACCCATGGTAGCGGACAATTTCACCCTGCGGGAAGGGAAGGATAGCATGGGATGGGTCCCCAGGGAGCTGGGGGTCTCTGTCCTGGAGGATGTCAGGGCGTCCAGCTGGGTAAAGCCAACAGTGGGCTGCCCTGAGCCAGTGGTGGCCACTCCTGCTGTCAGCGGGAGGGTGGAGTAGGCACCTCCCAATTGTCCCTTCCACCAACACCACGGTAATGTCATGACTTCAGCTAAAATTTTTGGCAGGTGTGAGTTTCCCTCACCCCCTGAGCAGGTCCAGTAAAGAAAGATCCATTGTTGCTTTTCATGTTGCAATCAACATTTGTGAAGAGCAGGGCAGCAATGACAGTGAAGCTCCAAGCCTGAGACAGCTGTGTTGACCAAACCTGTTGACTTGGACCGAACTCTTCCATAAGCATCTGCCATAAATCTCCACATACATCAGCACAGGGAGACAAAAGCTCTAATAAAACCCTGGTATCAAACCCTGGTGAAGATACACCTGTAGAGACCATGGGTCCTGCCCAGACTATGGCAGCATGGGTTGCTTGCATGACCAAGCAGGAAAAGAAGGGAGAGAAGTCAGGACTTACAACATCCATGGTCACCTCAGGGCTTGCACCTGACTTTTCGCTGATGCACATTAAATAAGCAATGGTGATGAACAGCCACATCATGGTGCTCTGCAAAACAGTCAACAGGATGAATGTGAGAGACGTTGATGGAGCTGACACAGAATCCTGGGATTGCACAAACTTCGCTTGGCATGCGCTACACTTTGCTAGTATATCAATCTGACCACTCAACAGGTGAAACAGTTATAGATTTGAAGTCCTCTAATTGCTTCTAGAAATTGCTCGTTTTCCTTATCTTGAAAAATGCCAGAGTCCAAACTCTGTATGTGTAATCACACATCTGCATGTGTAATCACACATTCTCCATTAGATCCTTGTGTTCAGGAAAATGCATGTGTATGTATACAGATATACCATCACAGGCAAATCTGGTCTTCGAGGGGATGATTATAGACTATTCATTTAAAACAATGTCTCGGATGGTCAGAAGAATAGATTATTTGGTTGAACTGACACGTGAACTAATCAAGAGTTACCCACCCAATTTTAAGTTGCAGGACCATGGAGGTTTTGTTCTTAATATGAAAACAAATAATGTGATTTGGTTGGCCTCTCCTTACGACTGAAAGGGACCCCGGGACACACCTAAGTTGCTTTTGCAAACCCAAGTGAAATACTGTCCCAGGAGACCCAGCATTTTTCCTTGGAAGGATTTTGAAGTATCTATTTTGGCATGTTCCTACCACAAACCATGTTACTATCATTTTATTTGTTGGAGACAACAAATTTGCAACAGAAATACTGCCTCAGCTGTTGTGTGACATGCTTAAATAGTTAAATTGCGTGGCCCTCACAGCAAGGAGCCCTGCCAATTCCCAACTGAATGCATGTGCCTGTGCTGGGCTGCGCAGGAAGCAGAGACCGCGGCTGGATGCCAGCACCAGGCATCTTGCATCCACCTTATTGCTTCTCTGCAAAATATCTTCCCAGGGAAAGAAAGGAGAACTGCAAGCAGGTTTCTGTCATTTTCCAGCTGACCCTCATCGTATCCTCTCTCTTCTGCTGCAGGAACCGGCTTCCCATGCTGCAGGAGGTTGTTCTGCAGCTGGGGAGAAGGCCACCTGCTCCCTCTGCTGTCCCTGGAGCAGGTACGTGGAGAATCACACAGGCACTGCTTCTCTGCTGGAGGGGGCCTCAGGACACCCCATGTCCACCCTCCTGCTCACAGCAGGGAGTTACCAGCATGAGGGGTGGCTGTGGCTTGGCCCAGCAGAGCTCTGACTCTCCCTCAAGGATGGTGACACTCCACGTCCCATGGCTGCTCCCCACTTTGGGGGACGAAGGGTTCCTCACCTCTACTCTGAACCCCCCAGGGCAGCGGTTTGGGGCCGGAACCCCCTCGTTGCATTGCCTGTTGTTGCTGACATCCCTGCTGTGCAGTGGGGTGCTCCTTCCCCAGGGGAAGGCGGTTGATGGATCGTTTGCGGGACACTCCTGAGGAGCATGCGAGTGTCTGGGACACACGGACAGAGGTGGGAGGCACAGCAAGGACACCAGCCACACACACTCCACACAGCCCTCCAGCAGCTGTCTGGCTCCAGACAGCTCTGGTCTTGTTACTTTTAAGACTGAGCCTTTCAGCAATGCAAAGAGAGACAGAAAGCATTTTTGTGGCATAACGTCATGAGAATAGCATGCAAATTCAGGGGAAGAGCCTTACCCAGGATGGCCCTTTCCTCCCAACAGCCAACCTGCAAAAATACTCCTTTTGTGAAGGGTCCCTCAGCTCAGCAGGCCTTGAGAGCTCCTGGTGACCTCCAAAAGGTGCAGCAGGGTGAATCCTTTTCCACCAGCAACATGGTCCTGATCCCTGAGCACTCCCACCACCCCTCCTGCCAGCAGAAAAGACTTCCCTTCAGACCCAGGGCTCCCAGGAAGCCCCTCTGTTCCATCCGCGGTGCTCTTTGAGTACCTACAGCTCTCTCCTGCTGTCCCCTGGGGCCTCTCGCTGGCAGCCTGTGCAAAGGCAGAGGCACTCAAGGAGGAAGGATTACCTGTCGCAGTCCAGGGGCTGCAGCAGAAGACGTGTGGGTCCCTTTCTCCCCAGTGGATGCCAAGAAGGAGGTCCCTGCCGCCGGAGCACTTTGCTCTCGCCCACCATGCATTGGGCTGTTATTCCCTCTGCTCCACGCATTTGGGAGCGTCACGGGTCACCACTCCCTCTAATCCTTTCTTCTTTGAACATGTAATTTACCTGAGGGCTGGAGTCTGCTCTGAAAGGAGACACCCTTTCTACCCAGGCTTGCTAGGGAATATTTTCCTGGCACTAGGGAAGAGTTGAGAGCTGCGACAAATTGGTTATTTCCACTTGATGCAGCACAGCATCATCTGACGTCACCCATGACCCCTGTGGACTAGAGACCATACAGCCTTTTTTACACTGGCGTTGGTGCAAGGGGCTGGTGTTGGTGCAAGGGGCTGCTGTTTGTGCAAGGGGCTGCTCTTTGTACAAGGGGCTCATGTTGGTGCATGAAGCTGGCATTGGGGCAAGGGGCTGGTGTTGGTACAAGGGGTTGGTGTTGGTGCAAGGGTCTGGTGTTGGTGCACAGGGCTGGTGTTAGTGCAAGGTACTGGTGTGGGTGCATGGGGCGTAGCAGGGTGTGTGGGGCTGGTGGCGTTGCATGGGGCTGGTGTTGGTGCTCAGGGTGCTGCAGGGTGCATGGGGCACAGCAGGGTGCATGGGGCCAGCCTTGCTCACCCCAGCAAGCTCCTGTGGGAAACCCACCCAGCTCTGTTCGGCTCTTCTTGTTGCCTGCTGGTGTGTAACCAGCCACTGCTTGGAAATGCAAAACCTCTGAGTCCCCATTATGACTGCTGGGGGCGCTTTTTAAAAAACAAAAAAGAAATCCATCCACAGGGAGGAAGGAAGCTACCTTTTGCTCCCACCAGCCATGGGGTGCAGTTTTGGTGGGAGAACCTGTCTTTTCTTCCCAATCACAAAGGATGCCCATCTGCACCACAGCCAGAGGTGACTTTCTCTGCTGGGTGTCTGTACCCACCCAATTTTCAGTTACCTCCATCTGCTCAATTATTTCTGCATGTGCTTATCACAGCCCTCGTTAGGTGTTTTTAGCCCATCCTGCACTTCTCCTACAGACTTCACCTCTTCCCAGCTGGCAACGTCTTTGGCCCGCCACTGCCCGATGGCTGAGGAGCTCCTTGCAGGGACGACAAGTGGTGGTGCGGGCTGTGGGTGTCGTTTTTGGCAGCGCTGCCTTCGAGGCCGCCTCTCCACCCCTTGCCAATGTGCCTACGCACTGGCACACAGGAGCAACCCAGCACTGGCTTTGCACGCTGTGGGCTCCTGTCTCCTCACCTGGTGTCGATACCCGCCAGGTCTGGCCAAGCTGCGCTTGCTGAAATACAAACATGCATTCTTTGGAAAGCCTAAATATTTTTGCCTTGATTTGAAGCTTTAATGACTGGTCTTTACTGAAGACTAGCTGGAGGTAGCGCCAGAAGCCCTCCCAGCCTGGCTCACCCTCATGTGAGCAGTGACTCAGACCAGAGTCTGATTTTTCTCCTGCAAGGAAAGAAGGAAAGGTGGAAAAACAGGATCAAGTATGCCGAGAGAAGAAATCACTCCCCCTTTCTCCCAGCATATATTAACGCCAACATAACTTGCCTCCCTTTTGGGGACAGGACATCAGAGAGGCTCCTGGTGGAACTACGGCCACTCCTGGTCCTTGCATCAAGTCTGGGGACACGTTAGTTCCCTCATTGCTTGAGTCTGATGGAGAGAGAGCAATGCAGGAGCTGAGCCTTCAGCAAGGTGCAGACCACAACACGGCTCTTGCTGTGGGGTGGATACTCTCCAGAGAGGATCCAGCTCATCTGCTGAGGCTTTGTGCACCACTGGGATGCCGACGTGCCCCCCGCCCCGTCCCCTCACCACTCTCTGTGAGATACCGTCACAGATGGTATCTCACTATTGCCAGTGCTGCAACCGCAGGGATACCCCCCACTTCTCTGGGAGGCCCCTAGAATGACCTTAATTCAGGGTGAATTACTGCATGGACTATTAAGGCATGAGCGAGTCAGGAGAACAGCCACAATCAGATCTTGAAGCATCAGCATTTTCTTGCTGGCGGGCTTACCTGCCAAAAGGAGACCTGTGCATGCTGCAGCCTGCAGCGGGTGGGACGCCTGGGCTGCGTCGGCATCCCCAGCCAGGTTGCAGAAGGGGTTTATGTCAGGCAGCAGCAAGCTCAGTCCAGCATCTGGCCCTGAATGGGGATGGATTGCAGCATGCCGTGCGTACCAAGTATCAGCTAACAAGGGAGACCGTGTAGGGGGTTTGTTAAGCTCAGCACCTCGGCACAATCCAGGCTTCCAGGCTTGAAAGTGAAGGTCATTGCTGGAGAAACAATATAGAAACGTAGAATGGTTTAGGTTGGAAGGGACCTTAAAGACCATCTTGTTCCAACCCCTCTGCCATGGGCAGGGACACCTCCCACCAGCCCAGGTTGCTCAAAGCCCCGTCCGCCTGGCCTTGAACACCTCCAGGAATGGAGCTTCCACAACTTCTCTGGGCAACCTGGGCCAGTGTGTCACCACCCTCAGAGTGAAAAATTTCTTCCTATTACCTAATCTAAATCTTCCCTCTTCCGGTTTGAAGCCATTCCTCCTTGCCCTATCCCTACATGCCCTTGTAAAAAGTCCCTCCCCAGCTTTCTTGTAGGCCCCCTTCAGATACTGGAAAGCTGCTGTAAGGTCTCCCTGGAGCCTTCTCTTCTCCACGCTGAACAACCCCAACTCTCTCAGCCTGTCTTCATAGCAGAGGTGCTCCAGCCCACTCATCTGTCATATTTCTCTTATCTGTCTTAAAGCAATTAAAAAAATCCACCTACAAAATTGGGATAAAAATTAAGAATTCTGAGCTTAAAGCCAAGCTTACTCCATAGGTTTTAAAAGTGTTTTTATTTTCCTCTTGTAACAACAAACACCCACTAAAGGGGAGAGAGAGAGAGGAGGGGATTACTCGAAAGCACCTGCAAGGTGAACCATTGGACCTCTTTCTCATCGGTGCTGCTGTTAGTACTGGATCCCGACAGGACTGGTGTGAACACACTGTGAGTCATGGGAGTGAACGTCCACCACACATGGGTTTTATCTGCCCATAGTGCCGGGGGACACAGTTTCTGTCTGGCTGTGGACCAGTGAACCAGAGTACTTAGCATTCAAGGAAACATCTGGAGATGTTGCTGACTACCAGCCTGAATGATAGCAGAGGAGAATGAAGGAGCTTTGGAATCACTTGTGTTTTGAAATGGATTTTTCAGAGATTTTAACATTTGTACATTTTGAATTTCCTTAGATTTTTTCAATTTTTTGAAAGTGTTTGTTGCCTTTCGAAATTGGGTTTGGAATGCAATTTTTTGAAAGATGCTTCACCTTTGGGGACATACATGTAGCCGGATTTGATTTGTTTTGGTAAAAGTCAGGTCACATTGGATGCTGGAGCACTGTGATTGCAACGGACGCCGGAGCAGTGCGAGGAGCAGCAACATGGTGACCATCTGGCAGAAAGCAGTGTCCTCTACTTCTCTTGAGCTTCTAGCACTTGGTAGAACCGATGCAGCCGCACAGACAGAGCTCCTGTTCAAGCACACGACCACCTAGGTTTCTGGCTGTGCGATGTGTGAAGGTCCTTAGAGGTGGAAAGTGATTGCAAGGAAGCCTGTGGGAGGTGTGACCAGATTGATGAACTTCTCTGCTTGGTGGCCGAGCTGTGGGAGGAGGTGGGCAGACTGAGGAGTATTTGAGAGTCTGGGAGGGAGATTGATCAATGGAGCCATACTCTGCCATCTCTGATGCACAGAAGCCAACTCAGCGTGGCTGCCACAGAAGCAGGTCCAGGATCTGCTTTGGGCCAGGAGGAAGGCAGCATCACAGGTGTCCTGGTTTGAGATAGACCAGAACCACTTTTCAGTAATTTTACCTTTCAGTTAAGTCTCTTCTAACTAACTGCACTCTCTGAAGTTAACAGCATACTTTTCCAGTGTCCGCTCTCAGAGTGATGACCTATGTTTATAGCTGATGCCGAGGCACGGTATGCAGAGAGGCTCTTGCTTACACTTATTGCTATAACACACCAGGGCAGATAACTTTGTTATTTGCCCCGTTGGAGGGTCAGAAGCAGAAAAGCGTAGAGGGGTCCCACCTGCGGGGAGGAGCAGACAGGACAGGTGACCCAAAACTGACCAACAGGGTATTCCATCCCATCTGCCTCATGCTCAGTGTAAAAGCTGAGGGATCAAAGGGTCAGCCCTCTTCCTTCAATGGTGGTGTCTGAGGAGGATTACATCTGTTTGTCTGCCTTTGATCTCGATCCTGAATCCAGATCTGGAATCCAGCTCCTGTCTGTCACTGAGTCCAGCCTGGGACTTCCCCAGTGCCAGTCAGTGATGTGAGCATCATCCAGAGAGCTTGATGCAGTTTTCTGTATATTGTGTATATATTTAATTATTTTCTTCTTTATATTATTATATTTTCTTTTATTAATAATATTTCATTAAAGTAGTTTTAGTTTTCTTTTCAACCCATAAGCCTCTCTCCCTTATTCTCTCTCCCGTCTCTTTTTGGGAAGGGAGAGGGGTTAAAAGAGAGCATCTGTCATTTGTTTAGTGAACAGCCCAGCCCAAACCATGACAACAAGGGACAAGGAGGGGTGGCAGGAGATTACAGCACAGAGTGGTAAGAGAAACCCCTCCTTACCCTCTAAGGTACCCTTACAGAACAGGTACGAGGTCCTGGGTATGATAGATGAAGCGCATAATGAGACAGGAGGAACCTGAGCAGGCAGCCTTGCCAAGCTGAGAGGGACCAACCCCTCATAACAAAACCTGCTGAGAAGAAACAATGGCGAGTTGTGGTCATCAGTTATTCCCTCCTGTGCCAAATGGAGGCACTCGTTTGCAAACCAGACCCTCTTTTCAGGGATGTTTGCCTCCCTGGGGCCCGAATTAGGGATGTCACCAGAAGACTAAAGAGCCTAGTACAACCTTCAGACTCCTGTCCATTCCTGCTCTTCATTCAACTCTAGTGGGAACATTTACAGCACCCTCTGCTGCCCAGGCTTTCCCTTTTCCTTCAGAGAACACCATCCCATGGAGAACAATCAGCCCAAGACATCAGTGCTTATGAGACCACACGGCAGCTAGCTGAAGAGCAGATGGCACCGAGGAATTTATGAAAGTGTACACGAGATTAAAGCAGCTTCAGGCAGGTCGTCTCCTCGGAGGCAGAGCCATCACATTGAAGGGATGGGGGGCTGCAGAGGTACGAGGACAGAGTCACCAGGATGCAGCAACCAATGACCCCCCCAGTGCTGTGCACCCACCCCAAGGTCTTCCCCGAGGTGCTGATATCTCCACAGGAAGCCCCTCCTGAGCAGAAGGCTTTGTAAATGTTGCTGTCAATTTGATATAAACAGAACAGACTATTTCTGTTGGAAGGGACCTACAATGATCATCTAGTCCAACTGCCTGACCACTTCAATCCTGAGCATGTTGTTAAAGTACGTTGTTAAGGCATTGTCCAAATGGCTTTTAAACACTGACAGGCTTGGGACATCAACCATCACTCTGGGAAGCCTGTTCCAGTGTTTGACCACCCTCTCAGTAAAGAAATGCTTCCTAATGTCTAGTCTGAACCTCCCCTGGTACAGCTTTGAACCATCCCCACGTCTCCTGTCCCTGAATCCCAGGGAAAAGAGATCAGCACCTCCTTCTCCAAGTTGCCTTCTCAAGAAGCTGCAGAGAGCAATGAGGTCACTCCTTAGCCTCCTTTTCTTCAAACTAGACATGCCCAGAGTGCTCAGCCGCTCCTCATAGGACATGCCTTCCAGCTCTGCCACCAGCTTGGTTGCCCTCCTCTGGATGCATTCAAGGATCTTCACATCCTTTTTAAACTGTGGGGCCCAGAACTGCACACAGTACTCCAGGTGAAGCCTCACCAACACTGAGTACAGCAGGATAGTCACTTCTGTTGAGCAGCTGGTTTTACTATTCTTGATGCACCCCAGGATATGGTTTGCCCTCTTGGCTGCCAGGGCACACCAATGACCCCTTTTGAGCCTGCTGCCCACCAGTATGCCCAGATCTCTTCCTCCAAGGCTGCCCTCCAGCCTCCTTCACATTTAAAAAGACCCCAATAGTCATCCAACCCTCCTTGAGCATAAGATACCACCTCATGAGGTGGTTCTACAGCTGGCCATGGCCATCCAGGGTGGGAGCTCTGCAGGGATGGAGCCCTCTCTGCTGGGAGGATGGGAAGGGGCAGTCTGGCCAAGTCCAGCCCTCTCATCATCCGTGTTATGAACTGTAATGCCACTGGCCATGTTTGTGCTGCTTCAGGTGGGTGAGAGGTGTGTTTTCATTGCGTTCCTTACAATATATTGATAAGACATGCTGTTATTTCAGGCCCTCAACAACCTGCTGCAGCTGTGAAGTTGGCCCTGATGGGGGCTGAGGTTGGACCACAGACCCCCAGAGGCTGCTGCCAGCCAGCATCACCATGATGCCCTGGTTGACTGTCTATTTCTTCGCTCTGATTCTGTGGAGGAGCAGGAGGGGAAGAAGTAAGCTCCTCTGTAAGTCCTCCGTGTTTTTCAACTGGTTATAAAGCTTATTGGTGTTCCTTCTGACACAGAGGGAGTGACATGTTTCTTCTTGTGTGTGCACCTGTGCTGTTGAGCTTAATTTAGCAAAAAACTTGAACTCAGGTTTTTCTGGTTTGTCAGAGGCAGAGTGTAAAGTCTGCTGCTGAAAAAAAAAACCAACCCAACCCAAAACCGCCAGGGCACCTCTGACTCTGATTTGCTTTCCTCCTTTGTCACCAAGGGGAGAAGCAAGGTTTTGTGCAGTCTGTGTGAGTTCCATCGCTACCTTATCGTTTTACTGCTCACATGACTAACCCCTCCCTCCCCTCCCTCTGAAGCTACTTTGCAAACCACCGCAGCTCAGCAGCAGGGTAGAAAGATGGCGTTGACTTCAAGGAGGTGCAGTTGTCCCCTGGATGCTGGACTGTGAATGGCAGAGCAACCCCCTCACAGGCTCCTGCCTGGGCAGTGGGGTGTGTGACCGTGGTATGCTGTGTTGGCCAAGGGGCAGGTCCAGCCTTGGAGATCATAGAATCATAGAATGGTTTAGGTTAGAAGCGACCTTGAAGATCATCGAGTTCCAACCCCCCCCTGCCATGGGCAGGGGCGCCTTCCACCAGCCCAGGTTGCTCCAAGCCCCATCCAACCTGGCCTTGAACACTTCCAGGGATGGGGCATCCGCAGCTTCTCTGGGAAACTGGTTCCAGTGCCTCACCACCCTCATAGTGAAAAATTTCTTCCTAATATCTATTCTAAATGTCCCCTCTTCCAGTTTGAAGCTGTTACCCCTCATCCCCTACATGCCCTTGTCCCTCCCCAGCTTTCTTGTAGGTGCCCTTCAGATGTGTCTTCCCAGGCTCCATCCCTTCCTACAAGAGTGTCCCCAGGCCTCTCAGTATCTCTCAGCTTCTTCTTGGTGAGGGAAAGCACATCCTGACTCCAGCTATGATTTTGCTGATTATTGGCCATGCACATGCTGGTTGTGCTGAAGGCACTGGGCACCATTTAAACTGTGCCAGTAGAGACATGGTGGTGGCTGAGCAGATGGTGCCAAAGCAACTTCCTCAGATGCTCTGTGAGCCTCTTGGTTAGGTGCATGTGTTTGGGAGACCACGCTTATATGGACAAACAAAGCCACAGGGAGGTGACACCCATCACACATGTGCTGGGTGCTCTCAGGGAATATGCAGTAGCTTTTCACCCCTGAACAACAAAGCAAAGGTTGCGAGATGCTCACAAGTAGGATGTGCCAAGAGGGACTTGTGCTGACATGTGGCTGCCGTGGCTAAGAGGAAAAGCTGAAAGCTTCATTCAGTGAGCAGTTTTCTGGATCTGCTAGGCAACTCACTGAAATGCATCTGAACACGTTCAGCCAGTGGATACCTGCCTGTGAGCTGGGGGGCTCTTGCTGTGCCCCTATGAGCAGAGTCCAGGCCTGGCATGTCCAGGACCCCTTTGGACAGGGGAGATGCTGTTGGATTCCCCTTTGCCTCCTCATCTCTGGCTGAGCAAGCCCAGCTCCCCCAGCCTCTCCTCGTACACCCTGGCTCCTACCCGCCGTCACCAGGGTGTCTCTGGGCTCACTCCAATTTAGGGGTGTCTCACTAGTCCCTTGGAACTCAAAACTGGATCGGCATCGTGATTTGGCCTCCCCAGTGCCAAGCAGAGGGAATAACCCCGTCCCAGGGCTTGCATCCATGCATGCATCTCTTCTGGCTTGAGTGGACCGGGAGGGCTGGGTGAGGAGTCATCCTTCTCGTGGAGCAGCCGAGCCTGTCCGGGAGGAGAGGTTAAGAAGGTGGGGCAGCACCTGGAGAAATAGGGGAGGTAGGGGTAGGGAGAGCCGTGGGCTCACAGCTTTTGCGGAGAAGCACGGAGGGGAGCAGGCATTTCTGGAGAGGGTGTGAAAGGAAGGA
Organism: Himantopus leucocephalus; assembly: GCA_003993805.1. NCBI lineage: Eukaryota > Metazoa > Chordata > Aves > Charadriiformes > Recurvirostridae > Himantopus > Himantopus leucocephalus. Next base: position 10,416,457 of record RSEF01000006.1, read on the forward strand.
CCTCTGAAGGACCGAGGAAGACTCACCAGGCTTTGCTGCAAGCCAGTGAAGTAGATGAAGGTGAGCCTAGAGGCCAGAAGCTGCCTGTGAGGACACAGGGAGCACGGACAGAGCTGAGCCTAACTCCTTTCTACCTGCTACCTACCTCTACTGTGGGGAGTGTCCCTGCCCGCATCCTGGTGGGAGCTGTTTTTGCTGCACTTGTGGGCCTTCTGGGGAACTCCTGCAAGGAGAAGGTCTGTGCAGGTCTGCCTGCAGACCTCTGTGCATCTCAGGAGCCTCTTCTGTCTGAGACTGCTCTGGTGACAGCAGATCGCACTGGGGATAGCATGTGAGCACCGCAGAGAACCACAGCTTGAAGGTGGTGAGCTGGGCTAGGGAAGAGTAGGCTTTGGGGAGCATCCCTGCAGCCATTACAGGCTCTGGGGTGGTGTGAAGGAGGGGGTAAGGCTTTGAGGTGTTGCTGGATTAGTATTGGATTCCCAAGTCATGGAGGTGGGGAAGCCAAGGGAGAAGGCTCTCATGTCATATCTGCTGGTGGAGGCTGTCCCTGATGCTGGAAGTGGTGGGGGAAACGCAGTTTTGGGTTGGGACAAGGCTGGGATCCACGTTTTAATGGGATGCCTTGGTCTTTGAACAATGATCAAATACAAGAGCTCTTTCCAGCCCATCTTTATGCAATGGGGAAGGTAATTCTCAAGCCTGGTCTCTTCTCTCCTTGCTTCTGCCATCTGCCTTGGAGGGAGCCATGGAATGGTTGGCTTCTGCTAATGGTCCTCAGATGCAGTCTTCCCTTATACCCTGGCCACATCCCTATGTCTCTGAGTGATGCACAGTGGTCTGAGTCCAGCCTGTGTGCTCTGGGGATGAGCTGGTGTCAGCCCAGCTCTGCAGCTTGCCTACCCTGTAACATCTCCCCTCCTTTTTCATCTGAAAACAGCATGAGGTGCCATCCACGGCCACCTTCTCACGATCTGTTGGGTGGCATGCAGGTGGCTGCCAGTCTTAACAAATGTGTCCCTAAATAAAAGGATGCCGAAGGCACTTTTGCCGTGGGGCTCATGGGCTCCTGGAAGAGCAAGCCATGACCTGCTGGCTTGATAAGGAACCACGCTGCTGTGGTCATGTGCTGGGAGCCTTGAGGTCTCCAGGAAAGCAGTGGAGGGATGTGAAGGGCTCTAGGGTCCAGGGGGAGAGACACAGGTCTCATAAGAGGGCTGGTCTCAGCACATTCTCAGCTGTGCTGTGACCATGGGCTGAGATGCCCGGAGCAGCCCAGGAGCTGGGGACAGCATTCCATTGCCTGAAGGTGCCTGGCAAGTTCTGGTACCCCAGGATTTGGGGTGCTGGGGAAGCTGGCACTGCCACCCCAGACTGAGCTGGCCCCACTGTGGTTCCTGGTCTTACCCTTGCCCACTTTCCTCCAAGGTGAATTTTCTCACTTCTGCTCTGCCTGCCAGAAAAGCAAGGGCTCTCCACCATGTCTGCACACAGGGACCGGGGCAGTGGAAGAAACAGCTCCTTCAGGAAGGACAGAGGCATCACCTGCTGTTTGATGACAGCTTCTCTATGGGAAAAAGGCCCAGGGTTCCCCAAGGCTTTTCCTGACGGCCAAGGAGCACCTGGTCCCTCCAGGTGGGAGCTGCCTGTTATTCCTCACCAGCATCTCACCCAAAGATTTAACTGTTGATCTGTTGTAGGTATCAAGCCAACATATCTGCTCTTTCTTTGATGCTACTTTTTGTTCCTGGAACAAAAGAAGGATTAGCCTTTAGACCTGGTGGTCAGCATCTTACTGAGACAGATGTCTTGTCATGCTCCCTCACTGGACCAACGGGTTACTGACAGGGGTGTCTCTGCCCTGCACAGGCTCCTGGAGTTACCTGAAGGTTGAGCTTTGGACCAAAGCATGGCCAGCATTGCCAGCTCTATCTTTAGGAAGGCTGTGGTATGGGCGATGTGCTGGAGGGGAGCATGTGGCAGAGGTCTCGGCATTGCTGCTGAGACTCTATGCTGGGATGAGCTCTTCCAAAGCTTCCTTGTGAGTCAGCATGGGAGCTGGGCCGTGGGCAGAAGGCATGGGATTCAGGAGTGATGCCATCAATGATCCCAAATGTAGGTCTCAGCAGGCACAGACACCTGAATGCAGCTACTGGGCAGGTATGGCTCCTCTTGCAGGTTTTGGGGAGCTGTAAGGAACAGTGACCACTCTTATTCCACCTAAAACACCACCAGAGACGTACCCCTCATTAGAGGGTCTGCAGAGACCCACACAGACACGCTCAGCATTAGTCATGTTGCATATTTGATGGGAAAAATGCTTGCAAATTACGGAGCAAGGAAGACACAAAACTTAATGTTTTCTCTGCACCAAGTACTTTACACCACAAAGGCACAATTAGGGCCTTACAGGAGGCCTTGTAACCTCAGAAGATCTCCAGAGAAAAGGCTGCCACATGTGAGGATGATGTCTGGATAGGGAACAGCTGGTCTGGAGGACAGCTAGACATTTCTGCTGAGCAGGAGGAGCTTGGGGAGCTCAGGCACACGATGGGTGCCTTCAGACGTATGCACCCATGTGCCCTCTTTTGTATTTTCAAGAGGCTCTGTTGCACTTGAGCTGCCACAGGACCCTGCTTTGTGGAGCTGGGTGGCTCAGCAGAGCAGTCCTGGCTGTCCCCACCTTGCAAAGCTCCTGATCAGCTCCTCTGTGGGTGTTAGTCCCACTGAAGCCTCTGCTCAGGAGACTTCATAGAATCAGAGAATCATAGAATGGTTAGAGTTGGAACAGACCTTAAAGATCA
>RSEF01000006.1:10419360-10487721 GCA_003993805.1 Himantopus leucocephalus
CCTTCCAGTGCTTAAAGGGGCTACAGGAAAGCTGGGGAGGGACTTTATCAGGGAGTGTACTGATAGGATGAGGGGTAATGGCTTTCAACTGGAAGAGGGGAGATTTAGATTAGTTATTAGGAGAAATTCTTTCCTCTGAGGGTGGTGAGGCAGTGGAACAGGTTGCCCAGAGAAGCTGTGGATGCCCCATACGCGGAGGTGTTCAAGGCCAGGCTGGATGGAGCTTTGAGTAACTAGATGATCTTCAAGGTCCCTTCCAACCCAAACCATTCTGTGATTCTATGATTCTATGATTCAGTGATTCTTTGATTCTGTGAAGTAAGGTAATGAAACAGTGAGGGCTCTGGCCACACCTACTGTCAGGAAGATAGTGCCCACACATGCAGTCCTTTTGTGTCAGCGGTTGTGGCACTGACAGAAAATTACAGTCTGCGGGATGGAGTAACACATGCATGTTTTGGGCTGTGTTTCACAACTTGCATACTGCTCATAGTCTATGGCGGGTATGAACATTAGAAGTCACCCTAATCTGTGGCCAGGAAATGCTCAAGCAGAGCACCTAGCAACGAACCGAAGGCTCCGTCTTTTAGGTGGCTACCAAGCAGTTACAGAAAGGCGTAGGTTGTAGGATTGCAGGCTGGAGGTGGAGAACTAACACCTTTACTCTGTGTAATACCTGTCGCTTCAGCCAAACAGAGGCGTTGCACAAGTTCTCCTCTGCTCTGCCATCCATCGGCAAGACATTGAGCTTGGTGCTTTTCCAGGAAATGTTGCAGAGGTTTTGCAAATTGCCCATTGCAAATACAATACCACTTGGGTGTAAGGGCTATGTGGAGGTTGCCTTGGCCACTGTCACTTTTGAAAAGTGTTGTAGTCGCTGAGTGTCTCCCACCCAGGTGGCCTGTGAAGCCTGACCTGCCTTTGGTGTGCCTATGGAGAGATTGGCATGATCCCAAGGCCTTGTGAAGCTGATGGAGCCCAAATCCTTTCATTGCTCCACAAGCTCTTCTAAGAGGCATTCCCAAGGGCCCCTGGGAGTTAGGAAATGGCCCTTACAAAGAAAACCTTTTGACATTGTTTTACTGCAGCTATCACGAGCTTAAGGTGCAACTCCATAGCTGAAATTCCTCACCCCACCACTCCGTCTGCTTTTTGAAACATAATCCTTTGCAAGCATGAAAGTCATGACCACATGGCCAAGCAGAGGAAGTTATCAAAGATATGACCAGCACGCACATTGCTTAATTGAAGGTCACGTGATGTGGTCCAGCGTCATGCCAACGTAGCAGGGCTCTGACACAACGTGCTCTTTTTAACACTGGTGATGATAGAGCCACCACCATTCACACCACCAGCCTGATCAGATACGACAGTGGGCTCTGCCTGGTAATGTATTTTCCTCCACATCATTCACATTTGTGTTGGAGCTATCCTGAGGGTGAAAAAGCATTGATTGTTTTTTTTCTTGGTAACTTGCCTCTTGGTAATACCATAGAGAGGGTTACTAGGAATATTTCAGAGGGCAGGTATGTCTCACAGTGTGGGAGACCCATTGGGAGGAGTAAGAAGGTGGGTAGAGAGTAACCAGATGGCTGGTGTAAAGATTTGCAACCCATGCTACTGGGTTGAAGTTAAACTCTAATTTTTAAGAGCCTGGTGAAGCGTTAGAAATCATATATAATATTAACTGTGTATTTTAAGAATAGATCTCTGCTCTGGACAGGAGTCTCTAAGGCGATCAAAAATGTGTCTCTTTTTTTCAGGCTACACTTATTTAATAAATAGTGTTCCTATGAGGCTCTACCAGTTTTAGTTCATAGGATCCTTCTGTTAATGGTGGCTTTCTTGGTGCAAAAGCTAAGCAATAAAGAAACAGCAAAAATGTAGACATAGTCATAGCCCAGCCAACATAAATGCGTTCCTTGTGTAGTGTAAACTCTTGCTTCAGATTAAGTGGCCTGATGGCATTTTCTATCACTTTAGTTCTTGCATTATAAAATTGTTTGTCTTCTTTTTACCATTAAAAATACAAAAATTGGTCTTGCCTAGTACCAGATCCAGTCTGTACAGAGGAGTATGAAGAGCCTTGTGTGGACTCTAATGGAGGCTGGAATTGGGAATCCCCTCTGCTTCCCTGGCCCAGACTGTCATATATGGTCTTCACATACAGAAAGAACTTAACCGACCATAACCAAGTAGAAACAGACATTCATAACAATGTTATTTTATAATAATAATAATAATAATAATAATAATAATATTTTACACAGACACAAAATGTGGCTGTTTATTGCAATCCTGGTTTTGATACAAGCACCTACGAACTCAGCAGACACCATCGAGCAGAAAAAGGCTATAAATCCTGAGACTTTCATGAATGTTGTAAGTCAGAAGTCTGAATTTCCCTTCTGTCTCAAAGTTTGTGGACATTTAGCTGGGGGAGAGAGGGATGGAGGGTACGCACGTGGATAGGGCTCAGGTCACCACGTGTGCTGGTTTTGTTGAGCAGTGTGACATGACGTTGCCACCATACCATCATTAACAAGCCCTGCTTCCTGAAGGAGTCCTCTTCCTCCCAGCGGTATTAAGTGCAATTATTAGCACTCCAATGCAATCCAGTCTGGATTTGATCAGACATCTTCCTGGAGGGTAGAAAGTTGTGCGTGGCTCCTCTCTTTCAGCTGCAGCAGGTTGCTTGAGGCAAGTCCTGAAGGTATCTGAAAGTGGGTTTAGATGGACACAAGACATGGACAATAAAATTGCTGAAATTTATCCCTTCTGTCAAATGTGTGACAAAGTGACCACACAGTGATGTGTATGCAGGATCACAGCTGGATTGCAGCAGACTGAAACTTCCCAATCTGTGGAGTTTTCAGCATAAATAAAGCTCAGGCAGAGCCTCAGGAGCCCAGCGACTAATCCTACGGGGCTTGTCCTATTGCCCTTCCAGTTAGTCCAGCTCAGCAGGTTCAATATGCCCTGCCATCTTTCTGCCCCACACACCAGCTCCCAGCATGACATGACATGTCCTGCCGCCGGTGTCAGCTGTCAGTAAATCCCTTTGGTTTCGATCTTTAGTTTTTGGAAGCATTTCAAACACATGTGCTGCTGCACGCTGCTGCTGCCGAGCTCCCCTCTGGCTCGTGAGCCCACAGCTGAGTGCCTCCTCTTCCCTTGGGCATCTCACCAGGATTCAGACAGACCATCCTCTCTCAAAAAATCCTCAGGTGATCCAGAGATACCCTGGGCAAAGCAATGTCCCAGCTGCCACAGCATTTTGGTTTAGCAAAGGCATCCCAGGAGATGAGGGATGCCCTCTTCGAGTCAAATGAGCACCTCAGCTATGGAAAGCTTTCTACCTGGGTTTTTCTTTCCTCAGAGCCAAATGATCTGCCACAGGGGGTACCCCAGTGAGGAGTATGAAGTCCTGACTCGCGACGGCTACTATGTCAGCCTAAACAGAATTCCTCACGGGAGAGAAAATCCTAGGAACAGAGGTATGGCTCTATTTCACAAGGAAGCCAGCAAAAAAAACAACAACCAACCAAACAAACAAAACCCTTAACATAACAAGCAGGTGAAGTGATGAACCTTACCAGGTCAGGGGAGTATTTATTGTAAAAGCAAAAATACCAAAAATCTGCAGCCCTCCAGCCTGAGACAACCACCTGGGCAACCACCATGAGATGACTATGGCAAGGATCTCTTCACCAGGAAATGTCATTAAAATGCACATTTTATATCCTCTAGCAGTGCAAGAAAGAGGCTTTATTGGCCTGAATGTGGAGTAAGTAGGGAAATTCTGGTTCAATGAAACGTGCTGTTTCTTTCACATCCAGGGGCCAAGCCGGTCGTGTTTCTCCAGCACGGGTTCCTCGGAGAAGGCAGCCACTGGGTGGAAAATCTGGCTAACAACAGCCTTGGCTTCATACTAGCAGATGCCGGCTATGATGTCTGGCTGGGCAACAGCCGGGGGACAAGTTGGTCGCGGAGACACCAGCACCTTTCAGCTGACCAGGCTGAATTCTGGGATTTCAGGTGGGCTGTAACGGATTACAAAAGCATGGCAAACTTTGCCTGTCACTAACCTCTAGGCAGAGGTGGGTGCCTCCAAGCAAGCAAGTCAGAGCACTTAATCCCTGGGTATAGGCCTCCCCCAGACCTCCCGGTTATGTGCCCAGGGAGGATGGAGGTACCTGTGCAGACGTGCCTGCTGACACGGTGCCAACACCTCCCTGCAGGTTCCCAGCCCTGCCAAGATGCCTGCGGTAGGATACCCATTCTGCAGAGACATCAGCCCTATCTTGTAGCCTCCATGGGGACATCGCCAGCCAAGCCTCCCCAGCAAGGTGACTGCAGGCATCATTGCAACCTCCCCTTCTGGAGATTGTCCACCAAAACCTTGTCCCCAACGACAGCATTTTAAGCTGTTGCTGCCACTCCAAGTTGATCTTCAGAGCACTCCTGGATTTCCCAAGCTCATAAACGTGCTTTCAGTAAAAAAAGCCAATAAAGTAGGCTGCATTTCACCACATCACACTAAAAGGCACATGGCCAGGAACTGGTGCTCCATTCCCTTCTGGGAAAGAGCATCTCTAGGAGCAGAGCTGGTGGTGTAATCCTCACGATAGCCAGCTCTGGGTCTGTAGAGCTGCCGCATATTGCACCTGCATGCACAGCTAGCCAGGCTCTGCATGGTTTCTTTACCACTAACCATGGTTATGGGAGGACTAATCCATTTCAGGGAAGGATGAGGCCATGGCAGGAGGGATGCCTTCAGGCCCTGTGCAGTTTCACCCAGCACAGGTCTCTCCCAGCTCATAGGAATTTTCTCTTGGAAAATCAGCCACAAGATGTTAAGCCCTTCAGTATACGAGCAATGCAAGGCAACCAAAATTCACAGCTGAGTTTGCTCTCCTGATGTTGCCTAATAACCAATGCACTACTCCTGTGTTGCAGCTTTCATGAAATGGCAATGTACGACCTCCCAGCCATGATCGACTTTGTTCTGCAGAAGACCGGGCAGAAGCAGATCTACTACATTGGCTACTCGCAGGGCTGCACGATTGGTGCGTTAGAAGGGGTTGCGCATCACGCTGCCTGGAGCACCTTGAAAATGTTAATTTTGGTGTTTGTAAGCAGAAAGTGGAGAGGTCCTATCTTTGTGGGCTGCCGAGCAGGCACGCTAGATAGAAGGTCTGCCTCGCAGTGAGAGGTCCCACAGCAGCCATGCTTTCCATACAAGGCATCTGCGAGGACCAGCATGCTCCTAGGGTAGTAGGAAAGCTCCTGGTGACTTCAGTAAGCTCCTCACTGAAAATGGAGCAAATATAGTTCCACCTAGAAAACTGAATTGCAGCATTCCACACCAAAACCAAAGGCATTTTGCATGAAGGTCACAGCTTCTCCTTTCCAATGAAACACAAGGTGCTCCTTTTCACCAGCTGGGCCATCAGGGGTATGAGATAACCTCTGTGACAATGGAACCCTTTAGCAGTGGTTGATGGAAGATGACAGTACTGTTCCCTTCACCTGATGGGGCAGGACTTCCCATCAGTGGTACTTGCTGAAGTGCCTCATGAGCAACTTCTAACCATAGGAATAACAGCATTGTCTCCTTTTGGACATCTCCAGCACTAACGTTAGGCAGAAAGGTGGCAAGAGATCCCAGATGTCTAGCTGGAGATAATGCCAGCTAAACAGATCTGTGCAGCGGGTCCAAGCAAACCCTCAGAGTAAGCACCTGAAGACAGATCGACCAAGTCTCAGGTTGTTTTTCTGTTTTCTCAGCGTTCATTGCATTTTCATCCATGCCAGAACTGGCTCAGAAAATCAAAATGTTTTTTGCCCTGGCTCCAGTCCTGACAATCAAGCACGCCAAAAGTCCCATCATGAGAATGTCCTTCCTTCTGGACAGGCAATTCAAGATGTTTCAGGTAGGGGACTACTCCATGCTCTCCTCCCCTGAACATGCCAGTGCTAGAAAAGGGAGTGTGCCCAGATGGAGTGCCCGGGGCTATCCTATGCAGCAGAAAAGGGATAATTCCCGCTAGTTTATAAGCAGAGACACAATTCAGGTGCAGGTGCGCTCCTGCGTGGTCACTTTGTTGAGTGCACCCCTGCCTTCCATTTGTAGGACCTTCAGATGTTGGAATTGGTCTTTCTATGGGGGCACTCGTTGAATTCCCAGACAGACCACCTAGAAATTAGCAGCTCTACTGTGTTGAGTTTAATGGCAGTGAAAAACGAATCCAACACTTGAGGGAAGTGGGTGGAAAAAGAAGAGCCCCAAATATTGTTTTCCCTGGTCTGCATTCAACCAGTACCACCTGCTGCCATGACCTGTACACATCTCGGCGAGGCAGGAGGGAAGGAGGAGCAGGTTTGACTTCTGCAGGCACCCTGTGCCACACATCCCCCTCACTGCCCAGCTGGTGGGACAGCTCACAGGGAGACTGGCTGGAGGCGGGCTGGAGGAGGCAGTCCGAGGAATGCAAGGGAAATGCAAGAAATCAACCTTGCCCTTCACTTCTGCAGCTTCTGCTGGGCAGAACGGATGCCTTGCTGCGGATGAAGAAGCTGTGGAGGTTTCTCCCCCAGCTGTGCAGCCGCCCGCTGCTGTATAAGCCCTGCGCCAACCTCCTCTTTCTGCTGGGTGGCTACAATGAGAAGAACCTCAACATGGTGGGTGTGCCAGCCTGCATGGGGACGAGGGATCCGGAGCCCGCTGGGTCTGCCGACCCCCCCTGCCTGCTGCCTGTCCCCTCCCTGCCAAACACCCTGCCCAGCCTGCTTTGGCCGCTCACACCCAGCGCTCATGGGCAAGCAGATGCTGTAATGGCAACGCGCATCCCTCTGCCAGATCCTTCCCTTGCTGCTTCTCCTCCCTGGACAGAAAAAGTCCCTGGGCTCTGCTGGGTGAATGTCAGTGGCCAGGTGGCACCTGGTAGCATCTCTGAGTTAGGGCTGTCGGTCACCGAGACCAGCTGTACCTCCCACCAGACACCCCTGGGGTGCAGCCCTTGCTCCTGCCCACCCTAAATCAGGTCTGCTAAAGCAGCATCTGGATGACCAGGGACAGTCACTAAGGTCACGAGTGCAGTCCCTGAGCCCAGATGAGGTACTCACAGGTGCTAGGGGTACCTCATCCTTCATCATCCATTCTCCCCCTGGAGCTGTCTCAGAGGAATTGGTTTTTAATGAAAATTATGTTCCTGAACCTCACCCAACTCTCCAGACAGTGTGACTCAGCAGTGGCTGTTTTGGGAAACACATCATCTGGCAACTACAGTTCCTTGCTCTTGTCCGTTGGGAAGCAATGATGGCTTGAATATTGGTCTAGTGGAAGGTCTAGTGGAAGGTGTCCCTGCCCATGGCAGGGGGGTTGGAACTAGATAATCTTTAAGGTCCCTTCCAACCTAAACCATTCTATGACTCTATGATTCTATGAATATGTTTCCTTGCAGACGCGGCTGGATGTGTACACATCCCACTATCCAGATGGGACATCTGTCAAAAACATGATACACTGGGCCCAGGTAGGTTGCCTGAAACGCAGATGCTTCACCCCTGGGATGATACCTTCACTGAGAGTCTGGTGTGTCCAGGGCAGACGTGAGAGGTCAGGGATCTTGGACATAGCAGCTTGTGAGAAAGCAAAGGCAACAAATTAGGCATACAGAAGCAGCGCTGGATGTGGGATAACCTGCCCTGGTCCCTTTGGGGACCAGGAAACGGTAGGGTGTGCGTGCTGGGCTGTGCCAGGCATGACAAGGGAAGGGATGGGGAGGCCACGTCTGGATGCTGGGATCAGTTTGGGGTCCCCAGGGATCCCCAAGGCAGAGAGAGCCCAGGGAGACTGTGGTGACAGTGGGTGGAAGCCAGGGCATACGAGGAGAGCCTGGGGGAGCTGGGCCTGCTCAGCTGGAGATAAGAAGGCAAAGGGTGATCCAATGGCACCTCCCTCTTCCCAGAGGGGTCCCGCAGATGCCAGGGCTGGACTCTGCCAGTGAGCAACCCGCTGCAGCTGCTGCATCAGCCCTGCTGAAAACGGGGCCAGGCTGTACACCCCCACCCTGGTGCCTCCTTGCAGAGCCAAATTATAGGCAACGGGGAAGGCATGAAAGGTCTTTTTAATCAATGCAACTATTGTGGAGGTATCTGAGCTTTTGACCCTAGCACAGAAGCAACTCTTATAATAACTTGGCTCACTGATGTCTCTGTACTCTGAGCCCAAAGTGTCACAAGAAGGTAAGGATGAGCCAGTTGTTAAAGGAGAACTTGCCAGTGTGAACTCCTGTGTCAGCATCCTGCACACACACAGCGCTGCTGGTGATGAGCAGGTTTTCAGAGGCATGAGCGTTGCACTGGGGCAGCCAAGGAGTCGCGTGTAACACCTTGGTTTGTCAATCCATAACTGGGGACAGGCAAGGAGCTGGAGGTCAAAGCATCACCCTGTTAAAAAAGGTAGAATGCCTGGCTTTGTAGGGATGCCGCCTCCTCCTGTGACCTCTTGTGCGAACACCTTCTCATGATGTAGTCCCTCGAGGAGGCCAGGACATGCCGGACCCATGCAGCGGTGCTCGCTGGCCTCCCGCTGCAGATCTATCCTCTCCTCCCAGGTGTTGAAATCAGGAGAATTCAAAGCCTTCGACTATGGCAGCGAAAACCCAGCTGTGTACCACCAGGTAGGAGGCTGCAGCGGCAGTGCTGGTGGCTGGAGATGCCAGGGGACTGTCCTGGGTGGTGCAAGGATGGGCTGGCTTGCAGGGGTTGGCCATGACAGCGGTTCCTCAGAGTCCCCTGTGTCCCTCCAGGAGACACCTCCCTCCTACCGGGTGGAGGAGATGCCCGTGCCCACCGCAGTGTGGTCCGGAGGAGTGGACTGGGCGGCTGACTGGAGGGATGTACACCTACTGCTGCCCCGCATCACCCACCTCGTCACCTACGGCCACATCCCTGACTGGAACCACTGGGACTTCATCTGGGGCTTGGACGCTCCCAGGCGCCTCTACAGCAGCATCCTGGAGCTGATGGAGGGGTCCTGGTAGAGTGGCAGGCTCCTCTCTCCCTCAGCCAGGACTGCCCGTGGAGGCAGTGTTCCCTGCTGTCCCCTCCTTCATGCTGGCCTGACACGCTTTGTGGTGACGGTGCTTTCTGCCCATCCCTTGGTCGTCGGGGTTTGTCCTCCCCCTTGCTTGGGAACTCCTTAAGGACCACTGGCACCGTGCAGGCAGGGTAGTGCTGGGGTCAGCCGAGGTGTTGTGGCAGGCAGGAGCCACCGGCCTGGCAGCCCTGCTGGAAGGGCCCCCAGGTGATGGTGGAGCCGTGTCCTGGGCTGTGTGAGGGGGACACGGGGGACCCTGCCGTGCCCCCATGGTGGCTGCCCAGTGGGTCAAGGATTACAGCACCCAACCCACAAAGAGATGGGAGGGAGCTGGTCTTGTTGGGTCTGGCCATGGGGAGGCAGGGGGGGTCTGAGAGCATCCCTTGATTGCTGCACAGGCACGAGTGGAAGGGATGGATGAGGCCAAAACCTTCTCAACAGTGACAGGCGAGGCAACAAGGGGCCCTGGCCCCAGATCGCAGCCCAGGAGATTTGAGATTGGATGTGGGGAAACCTTCTTCCTCCAGGCAGGTTCCCAGGGAGGCAGAGGGTCTCCATCTGGTGTGGGGTCAGGACTCCCCTGGGCCCCAGGGATGGCTGCATGGCTCAGCACCAACATGCCAGGAATGCCCATCCTCCATCCCTGGGAGCCAGCAGCCCCAAATGCCCCAGGGTCAGGTCACAGGGCCACCGGCCCCCAATGAAGACGCCGCCGGGCTGGTGTCCCATGGCAGTGCACAGCCCCCCCCCCTCCTCATACGGTCCCACCCTGCTGCTTGCTGGAAAACCAGAGGTGGGGAAAATCCCTCCGGAATAAATGCTCAAAGGGGATTTCAGGAGCCTGTGCTGCAGCTCTGACACCCACAGCTCTTCCTTGCACGTAATTATTTTCGGGGGGGGCGCTGCCTGTACCTAGGGCCGCGGCAATAAATGATGCTTGCCACGGGTGGTGGGATGACACCAGCAACAGCCGGCCGGGCGTGCTGCTTGGCAGGGTGGCATGGTGGGTGCTGCCCAGGGGTCCCAGCTGGGAGCACTTCGGTACCTGCAGGAGGTGGGCAGGAGGCAGGGACATCCCCTGGGAGGCACCGGGACAGGAACGATCGCCGGAAAAGAATCACCAGGCAGCCTCAGAGACGGAAGCTTTTATTCGTGGCCACGACGGCTCAGAAATCACCAGCATTGGCAGCTTCTCCCCGGTGCCGCTGGGACACGCACGGCCAGGCCAGCTGGCTGATGGACCAGATGGAGGCATCCATCAGCTTCTCCACCTTGCCTGCGCTGGCCAGCCATGCCACCGGGCAGCTGCTGGTGCAGGACAGGGAGAGAACGAGGGTGGTGAAGTGGCCCCTAGGGGTGTCCCCCATCCCAGGAATTGTCCCCTCTCCCACCCCTCCACCTGCAACCTGGCGCTTGGTCCCACTCGCTGAAGCCATCGCCCCACCAGGAGAAACCCCACCGAGCATCCCCGCTCGCTCCCTGCTTCTCCCACGCTCGGGGGCGGGGCTTGGAGGGGGGGCGGGGCCCGGGATGGAGTGGGCGGGGGCTGGGTGAAGTGGGCGGGGCGGGAGGGGGTGGGGCGGGGCCTGGCGGGATCTGGCGGGAAGGGGGCGGCCCCGGGGCGAGCCGCGCCCGGGCGCCATGGCGGAGGGCAGAGGGCGGCGGGTGGTGGCGGTGGGCGCCGGGCTGGCGGGGCTGGGGGCGGCGGGGTGGCTCCGCGGCCACGGCTCCCTTCGCCTGCTGGAGGCGGTGGCCCGCGTCGGGGGCCGCGTCTGCACCCGCCCCTTCGGTACGGGGGTGGGGGGGCGGGCAGCACGGGGGGACGGGGCTGGGGCGNCCCCCCCCCCCCCCCCCGTGGGGCCAGTCCTGAGTGGGATGGACACGGCGCTGGGGGTCTCTGGTCCCGTGGGTGCAGTGGGACCAAACCGGAACTGGACATGGGTGGCACAGGGGGCGACTTGGGGCAGGTCCGCTGGGCGCAGCTTTGTGGGGTGGGGGGGCACTTGGGGTTGGGGTGGGGTCCTGCCACACATATGCCATGGGGTGACGCCCCTCCTCTCCCCCCCACAGCGTCGGGGCTGGCAGAGATGGGGGCACACTGGATCCACGGCCCCTCACCAGGGAACCCCATCTTCCGCCTGGCCACCGGCTACGGCCTGCTGGGCCCGGAGGCTGCCCAGGAGAAGAACCAGCAGGTGGAGGCAGGGGGCCACCCCCCGCTACCCTCCATCACCTACGGCAGCTCGGGGAGGCCGCTGAGCCTCCAGGCTGTGAGCGAAGCCCGTGACCTCTTTGACACCCTCCTGGCCTCCGCCCGCGCTTTTCAGGGGGCTGAGGAGCCACCAGCGCCCAGCGTGGGACAGTACCTGCGGGCGGAGATTGCCCGGAGGGTCCCCACTTTGGGGGGGGGCAAGGAGGATGCCCAACGGCTCCAGCTGGCCATCCTCGCCGCTTGCCTCAAGCTGGAGTGCTGCATCAGCGGGACCCACAGCATGGACCTGGTGGCCCTGGAGCCCTTTGGGGAGTACATCTCCCTGCCCGGCCTGGACTGCACATTCCCGGGGTAAGCATGGGGCTCGGGAGGGGGGCAGACAAGGAAGAGGGTTGGGGCGGGGGGGGGGGCACCTCCTCCCCAGCGGCACCTTCTCCCGCAGCGGCTACAGCAGCTTGCCTGATCGCATGCTCTCGGCTCTGCCGGAGGGCACCGTCCTGCTCAACAAGGCGGTGAGAACCATCCGGTGGAGAGGGTCCTTCTGCGAGGAAGGGGATGAGGCCAGAAACTTCCCCGTCCGGGTGGAGTGTGAGGACGGAGATGCCTTCCTCGCTGACCACGTCATCATCACTGTCCCGCTGGGTGAGGACACCAAGGGCTTTCCTTGTGCTGCCTGTCCCCTCCAACCAGTTGGCGTTGTTGGAGATGGGACAGGTGGAGGGCAGGGACTTGCCCAAATGCCTTCCCAGCCTCCACTCTCCTACCCAGGGGAGGCTGGGAAGGGGTTTGGGGAGGGCAAAGTATCTCAGACCCCATTTTGGACACCAGTGAACAGAGCTGCCCCATCTTCCGCCTGCAGGTTTCCTCAAGGAACACCACCAGGACTTCTTCCAGCCTCCCTTGCCTGAGCGGAAAGTAGAGGCCATTCACCGGCTGGGTTTTGGCACCAACAACAAGGTCTTCCTGGAGTTTGAGCAGCCTTTCTGGGAACCCCAGCAGCAGCTCCTGGAAGTGGTGTGGGAGGATGAGTCAGCCCTCGAGGAGCCCAGCACCGACCTGGAGGCCAACTGGTTCAAGAAGCTCATCGGATTCGTGGTCCTCCAACCACCAGAGCAGTACGTGGCCAGGAGCGTCAGGAAAGGGGCATCATGGGCAGAGGGTCTGGGTATCTTCTGCGCAATGTGAAGGAGCATCTTGGTCATATCTAGAGCTTCAGGTCCATCTTGGGGTCACTGGTGGCCCGTGAGGCAGTGGGGCTCCCAGGGCAAGGAGGGCATAAGGCAGCTCTTGGCCCCATCTTCCCTCCCCAGGCACGGGCACGTCCTCTGCGGCTTCATCGCAGGGAAGGAGTCGGAGTACATGGAGACGCTAAGTGACACAGAGGTTCTCGGCACCATGACGCACGTCCTTCGCACGTTTACAGGTACCGCCACCTCCTCCACCCTCATCACCCCAAATTCCCCCCTGGGGAAAACACCCACCCGGATTTCTGGATCCTGCCCAAAATCCACACCTGCAGGAAACCCATGCCTGCCCGCTCCCAAGAGTGTGCTCAGGTCCCGGTGGCACAGCGCTCCCTACACCCGGGGCTCCTACAGCTATGTGGCTGTCGGCAGCTCGGGGAAAGACATCGATGTGCTGGCTCAACCCCTGCCCGAAGACCCCGAGGACCCCCGGGTAATTGCTTTATGTGACTGTAGGGGGAGCAGGGACCCTCTGGGGATGGCGACAGATGGGCAGGGGTGGGAACAGGGTGCCTCAGGCCTTCAGCAGCACAGGGAGGTGGCATTCCCCACTCCTGCTCCATTTGGGGGTCACTGATGCTTAGGTCACCAACCAACCCCCCCTTGGCTCTTCCCACTGAGCTCCATGGGGGCAGGGGGAACCCCATTTTCATGGAATTTGGGGACACATAGCTCCTTCCAGCCACTTTCCAGCATTCTCATGGCATGGGGTGGGTCTCTAAGGAAGGGAAGGTGCCCACTCCTAAGTCTCTACATGGCTCATGCATCTGTGTGGTGCCAAAGAGGCAGGGAGATGAGGCTGGTTTAGTACGACCCCATGTCCCCGCGGGGCTGGGGGAGGCTGCAGGCCTCTGGCGCTCACCTCCCGTCTTGCCGCAGCCTCTGCAGCTCCTCTTTGCTGGAGAGGCCACCCACCGCACCTTCTACTCCACCACCCATGGGGCCCTGCTGTCGGGCTGGCGAGAGGCTGAGCGGCTCAACCAGCTCTTCGAGGCACCCGGCCCGGCTCCTCGGCTCTGAAGCAGGAAAATAAAACTCGTGCTTTCGCGGGTCGCTTGCTGGTCAGCCTCCTTTATTGAGAACGCCGCAGAGGGATGCAGAAGCTTCTCTCTCTCTCCGGTGCGGGGGGGATGGACGCTCCTCAGCTCGGCTCCGGCAGGGAAAAGGGCACAGCAGCGTTAGTACCAGTTGGTGCTAGCGATCAGGAAGCGAGTGTCATCCAGCGGGACCTGTGTCGGGCCTGGCTCCGGGGTGGGCTGAGGGGCTGTGGGCGGCTGGGGGGCAGGTTGGGGACCAGGCCCCGCGGCACGGGGGGCACCGGACCCCGTGCCGCCAGGACCCACCGTGGAGCCCCCCTTAGGCCCCACAGGCTCCGTAGGCCGCGCCTCCGCCATGGCGCTGAGGAAGAGACGCCTGCTGAGGGCAAGGCCCCGCCCACCCGGCGTCGCCCCGCTCACCGCCCCATGTCTCTCCTCGGAGAGCGTCGCACCGGATGTGACGCAGATAACGAGGCGCCGCCGCCATGAGAGGGTGGGCGGGAGCACTGCGGGTGGCGCTGACCGTGACAGGGCCCGGGCCGGCTCCTGGCGGCTTTCGGGAGCGTTTCGATTTCGGCGGCCGTGATGTGGCCTCCTGGTTCCCGGGGCACATGGCGAAAGGTGAGGGGTGGGAGCGGGGCGGGCTGACCGCCCAGCGCCGCCGCTCACCCAGCGCTGTGTTTCAGGCCTGCGGCAGATGCGGGCCTCCCTGCGGCGCGCCGACTGTCTCATCGAGGTGCACGACGCCCGCATATCCTTCGGCACGGCTCTTCATCCCCACCCCTCCCGCTGAGGGCGTCCCCCGGGGGCAGCANCCCCCCCCCCCCCCCCCCCCCCCCCCCCCCCCCCCCCCCCCCCGTCTCCCTCCAGCCCGCCCCTTCTCCCGGTCGCGTACCCCTCTCCAGTACTGCACCAGCCCCATAAGCTTCCCCCTCCCCGGCCCAGCTGGTCCCCCCCGGTACCTGCTCCCATGCCAGCACACAATCGTTCTCCTTAGCGGCACTCACATCCCGCTGTCGGGCCGTAACCCCATGCTGCAGGAGGTGCTGGGCATCCGCCCACACGTCCTGGTGCTGAACAAGACGGACCTGGCTGATCCTCGGCGGCAGCCGGTGAGCGCCGGGGCAGTGCTGGTTGGCTGGGGGCCTGTGGGTCACAGGTGCCAGCAATGCCTCTGCCTGTCCCCTTCAGACAGTCTTGGAGCACCTAAAGCAGCAGGGATGCTCGCACGTTGTCTTCACTGACTGCCAGCACGATGGCAATGTCAAGAAGGTAATGGGCCAGCAGCCCCATGCCCAGCCCTGCTCCTTGCTGCCGGCAACTGAGGGCTGTGCGCCAATCTCCCAGTCCCACGGAGAGGCCTCAGTGCCCCACTGTGGGGAGGTGATGCTGGCTGGTTGAGAGTGACCTTCATTTCCAGCTTGCCCAATGTGCCCCATCCTCTGCTTGGCCCCTGTTTTGCGCATCCTCTTGGCACAGCATCCTCCGAGCGAGGGTGCCGTGACAGCCCTTCTCCATCTTTCTCTGCAGGTTGTTCCCCTGGTTGCCAAGCTGGTGGGCAACAGCCCACGCTACCACAGGGCTGAGGTGAGATGTGGTAGTGAGGCTGCCAGTGCATGTGCGGGGGAGTCAGGGTGGCCATCTGCAGGTCACCTCCCTCTCCAGCTGGAGGGACAAGGCTGCTCGCATACGTGCCAGAAACACCAGCAAAGGCTGAGCTGTTTCACTCTTGCGACTGCCCGTCGCTTCTGGAGTGGGTGACCAATAACCATCTGCTCCCTGCCTGTGTCCCCCTCGCTTCCAGAGCACCGAGTACAGCATCCTGGTGATCGGCGTGCCCAACGTGGGCAAGTCTTCCCTCATCAACTCTCTGCGGAGGCTGCACCTCAAAAAGGGTATTTCTCCGCTGCACCTGAGCTCAGGGAGGAGCCACCGACGCAGCCGTGGAGCGGGTGGCAGGGCAGAGCATCGCTTGCTTCTCTGACTGTGTCTCTCCCTTCCCTGAAGGCAAAGCCACTGCTGTTGGTGGCGAGCCAGGCGTCACCAAGGCGGTGCTGACCAGAATCCAGGTAATGTCCCCTGTGGCGCTGGGCTGGCTGGATGCTGGCCTCTGCCTCCCTGCATCCTCTTGCAGGAGCTCTGGAAAACCTCAAAGCACGCAGAGCTCATCTCAGGAGGGTTGCTCAGGTCCCCTTTCTAGCAAGGCCTTAACGGAAAAGCTCAATGCCGTGCTGGGGTCTACTGTGCTAATTCCGGAGCCGCATGTCCTGACAGCCCTGCCTCCCCCTGTCTTCCCCATCCCAGGTCTGCGAGAAGCCCCTGATGTACCTGGTGGACACGCCTGGCGTGTTGCCCCCGAAGCTGGGGGATGTGGAGACGGGCATGAAGCTGGCGCTGTGCGGTGAGGTGGAGGCTGTGGCTTGGGGGCGATTCCCCAAACGTGGCTTCCAGCCCTGGCTGGGGCTGCTACCTGAGGCTGGGGTGGGAGTCTGCTGCTCACAGCGCTCCCCACCCCACCTCGTGTGTGCTGCCTGGGTGCCCATGGGCGGCACGTGGATGGCAGGTGGGGTGGCCAGGGCTTGGAGCAGGGCTTGACCGTCTTTTCCAGGAGCCATCCGTGACCACCTGGTGGGGGAGGACATCATGGCTGACTACCTCCTGTACGTGCTGAACAAGCAGCAGCAGTTCAGGTGAGCCAGTGGGGGAACCGGAGAGGGCCCTGGGCTGTGTCCACGGCCTGTGGTCCCAAGTGGGTGGTGGAGAAACCATCCCTGGGGAATTTTGGGGGGGTGGGGGTGGACAGAAGTGATGCCAGCAGGGTGTAAGCCACCACCTTCGGCAGGTATGTGCAGCGCTATGGGCTGGCCGAGGCCTGTGATGACATCGAGCCTGTGCTGAGGCGCGTGGCCCTCGCCCAGGGCAGGACGCAGAAGGTGAAGGTGCTGACGGGCACAGGTGAGTACTCTGGGGTGGCAGATCTCTGCCGCCTGGGGAGCAGGGGCCAGGTTTTTGGGGATCCGGCTCTGCTGACACCTCCTTCTGCATCCACTGCCCCCATTTCCAGGGAACGTCAACGTGACAACACTCAACTACCCAGCCGCCGCCTACGAGTTCCTCCGGGATTTCCGGGCTGGACGCCTGGGCAGGGTGACGCTGGACTGAGACCTGTCCCGTGGGGGACAGGCACCACCCACAGCTGGGTGGGCTGGGGGACACCCCAGCACAGCGCTCTGGTGTGTGATTAAAGCATCTCTGCCGAGGTGGCCCCCAATTTTAGATCNGGGGGGGGGGGGGGGGGGGGGGGGGGGCTGTGCCGTGGTGGCTGCCCCGTGGTGTCACTGTGCAGGGTGATGCTTTCTGGGACCCGCCATGGACAGGGTGCTGGAGCGGTGCCTGTCCCAGGGTCCCCATCCCAAGCCCCGCATCCAGCCACACCTGATTTCCGCCCAGCTTTATTGCCACATCCTCGTCCTCCAAACACTGCGAGACACCCCCGCCAGTACAGAGGAGCGGCCGAGCAGGATGCCTGAGCTGGTGAGGTTTGGCACGGGGTGGGTGAGGTGGTGGAGGGGCTTCCCGCGGGGTCCTGCCCCTGTGATGGTGGGTGAGCCAGGCACAGGCTGGGGGGGGCTCAGCCCCAGGGTGGCAGCCGGTGGGTCCATCAGTAGGTGCACCGGGCACAATCAGGTCCCCCCATCAGCGGTGGAGGATGGCAGCTAGAGGACACAGCCAGGGCACGGCCCAGCCCGGCGGTGCCCAGGGCGCCGTGGCGGAGGTCCAGGCGCCAGTGGCCACCGTCCCGTTGCCATCTCGGTACTCGACGCCTTCACCGGCTTCCAGCTCGTCGGCCAACTGGGCCCGCTGCAGGGCCGCTCCTGCCGCCACACCGGCTGCTGCTCCTGCCGCTGCTGCCCCCGCCACCCGTAGGGCCGCCCCGGCCGAGCCGTAACGGGGCACCATCGCCTTCACCCGGCCGCGGGCGGCCCCACGGGCGGCCCCGCGGGCGCCCCCGCGCCCACCTTTACCAGCCACCGTGTCGCAGAAGGCGGCGGCCAGCAGCATCAGCGCCCAGCATGCCGCCGCGCTCCGCCGCATCCCGCTGCTCGCCCGCACCTGCGGCGGGAGGAGATCCCCGGCGCTCAGCCGCGGAGCCGATACACGCGTGGGCGCGGCGCAGCCTGCGCTGCCTTCATCCGCGGGTAAGGGGGTCTGCACCCACGCGTGAGCCCCGGCTCTGCGGCTTTTCCCCCCTCCCCTCGTAGATGCTCTTGCACGCGTTTCCACGCACGCTTCCCCCACCCCCCGCCCCCTCCCACGCACACACCCACCCGCGACACCGTCCGGCCCTTCCCTGCCGCGGGGCTCACCGGGCCCGGGGGTTGCCGCCGGCTCGCTGCGTTCCCGCTCCTCCCCCGCCGCGCTCCAGCCGCCGGCGTCGCGTTCCCCCACCCCGGCAACCCCACGCGGGGCGGGGCACGGCGCCCACGCAGGGCTGTCCGTGGCGGCGGGGGAAGCACGCGCCGCACCCCCCCCCGGTTCCGCCCCACCGCGCCTCTAAGCCGCCCCCGCCTCCAGTCCCGTCCCCACCGGCCCCCACTCGTGTTCCGCCGCGGCCTCCGCCCACGGGACCGGGGGGGGCCCCCACGGGAGCCGCCCGGCCCCGCCCCGCCCCGTGCGGCAGCACCGCTTTGGCCAATGGGGACGGCGGGCTGTGGGGCGGGGCCGCCTGGGCCAATGGGCGCGGGGCGGGGGCCGGGCCGTTCTGCCGCCGCGCCGCTGCCATGGCCGCCTCGCTGCGCGCGCTCCTCCGCCCCGCTGCCGCCGCCGCGCGCCGCCGCGCGCTCCTCCCGCCGCCGCCCCGCCCCTTCCCAGGCACGCGGGCGCGCAGCGCCGGTGAGCGGGGACACGGGGTGGGGGTGGGGGTGGGGGGAGGGGGGCAGGCGCTGAGCGGGGCACCGGGATCACTGCACCGTGGCTGTGGCACCGCCCACCAGGGTCCCAGCACCGCGCACCGGCACAGGGTGGCGGTCACGGGGCTGCACACACACACACATATACAGCCGGGTCGGGGTGGCACCGGCAACTCCCCCGCTCCCGAGCCCCCGGGGGTGACGTCCCGCTGGCTGCCGGTGACCGCTGGCACGCGCCCGCCGCCATAAAGGTCGCCTTAAAATAGCGCGGCAACCGGGCACAGACCGGGGGCCGGGGGGTGGGGTGCCTCACCCGGTTGCCCTAACGGCGGCGGCGGGCAGGGTCGCCGTTCCAGTACCTGGCGGTGCAGAAGACGGGGGAGCGGCAGAGCGTGGGCCTGATCCAGCTGAACCGGCCGCAGGCCCTCAACGCCCTCTGCGAGGGGCTGATGGCTGAGCTGGGGCGGGCGCTGGAGACCCTGGAGAACGACCCGCAGGTGGGGGCCATCGTCATCACCGGCAGCCAAAAAGCTTTTGCAGGTAAAGTAGGGCGCCGTGTCCCCAAATATTTTAATTTTGGGGGGAAGCGGTCAGTTTCCCACACAGTTTTCCCTTTGCAGCCGGTGCCGACATCAAGGAGATGCAGAATAAAACCTTCCAGGAGTGCTACAGCGGCGGCTTCCTCACTGGTTGGGACAAGGTCTCCACCGTCCGTAAACCCATCATCGCTGCTGTCAACGGCTACGCCGTGAGTGTCATCATCCCCCGTCCCGTCCCCACCTCCGGCCACCCCCTGACCTCCTCCCCCTCCTCTTCCTCCCCTGTCCCAGCTGGGTGGCGGGTGTGAGCTGGCCATGATGTGCGACATCATCTACGCTGGGGAGAAGGCGCAGTTTGGGCAACCCGAAATCCTGTTGGGGACCATCCCAGGTGAGTTGGGGGCAGAGGGGGAGGCCACCCCCCCCCAGCTGGAGTGGGGGATAGTGGAGGGGACACCCAAAGTGTCCCTCTCTGGACTTTTCCCTTCCCTGAACACCTCCAGGTGCTGGAGGGACGCAGAGGTTGACCAGGGCAGTGGGGAAGTCGCTGGCGATGGAGATGGTCCTCACTGGGGACCGGATTTCGGCAGCAGAGGCGAAGGAGGCAGGTAGGGGCACACAGCCAGCGTGGCGGGGGTCCAGCGGGGAGCCGTCCCACCCCACCCCACCACCTCCCACCATCTATCCTAGGGCTGGTCAGCAAGGTCTTCCCCGTGGAGAAGCTGCTGGATGCGGCCATCGCCTGTGCTGAGAAGATCGCCAGCAACTCCAAGCTGGTGGCTGCCATGGCGAAGGAGTCAGTCAATGCCGGTAGGGGCTGGGCAGCCAACTGGGACAGCTGCCCCCCGCCCCGGGGGGGCTGGTGGGGCCAGGCAGCAGGGTCTCCCCAACTTCTCCTTTGCTCTCAGCCTTTGAGACAACACTGGTGGAGGGGACCAGGACAGAGAAGCGTCTTTTTTACGCCACCTTTGCCACCGTGAGTAAGGGGCGGTGGTGGTTGGCCCCGTTGCAGGAGGGGGATAGCGGGGCTGCCGCAGCCCCTCTTCCCCCCATCCTCATCTCTGCTCCTTGCAGGACGACCGCAAGGAGGGGATGACGGCGTTCGTGGAGAAGCGCAAGGCAAACTTCACCGACAGCTAAGCCCAGGGTAGCACAGGTCCCCCACGGCCACCTGCTGCCTGTCACCCCCCCCACCTCACCCCACAGAGGTGTCCGGGACCCGGCGGCGACCGATACGTGCCTGGAGTGAGACAACTGGCAGCAGGGACCATGTTTGCCATTGCTATTAAAAAGTTTTCCTGGTGCTGCTGGGAGATGGGGTGTCCTTGCTGTGGGGTGTGTCCCCCCCCCGAGCTGGAAAATGTTGGTGGGGTTCACTGAGACCACCCCCACCACCCCTCGCCCCGATGCTCAGCTGGGCAAGAGCAGCCTCGTGGAGCGGTAGCTCCGTGTGTCCCCCGGGGAGGGGGACAGCACCTTCTTGAGCACAACACCCATGTGCTGAGTTTCCCCAGCCTAAGCCCCACCTGGGGTGATGGGCTGAGTCCGCCCACCCCACCCCAAGGCATCATCCTCACCCTGCTCAGGGTCTCAGGGTGAACCTGAGGAGGGGGATCCCCCAGATTTGGGGAGGTCCTGCACTTCATGACAGGTTTCTGGCAGCAATGAGGAGCCCACCAGGACATGGAGGGGAAAATGGGTTTACTCGGGGGGGCGGAGGTTCAGGGGTGGGTAGGGAGACACGATTTCCTTCAGGAAGCCCCAGGGGTGGCTCCCACCCCTCATTTCACAGCCCGGGCACATCTCCACTCAGCCATGGTGGAGATGGTCGTGGTCCTCCTCCGGGCCACTCTGCACCTCCAGGGACAGCATCTGGGGTGGCCTGTAGGTATCAGCCTCCCTGGCGTTGTCCTGGGGGTGGTGGAGGTGATCGTGGTCCTCCTCTGGTCCCACCTGGACTTGGAGGGGGCCCTGTGGAGCCCAGGCGCTGCTGGAGAAGACCTTTATACCTGGTTCCACCTCTTCAGTGATCTTACCCTCCCCCGGCGGCTCCACGGCTGCTATGCCCAGGATGCTGGAAGAGGGGAGCAAAAATTCGTGAGGAAAAGGTGGCAGTGCGTTCGTTGCTCCATATCTTCCTGCCCCAGGGAGTGCAGGAACCTTGGCGAGACGCGTACGCACCACCCCCCCCACACACAACCAGCCCCAGAGGTTGCAATTAGCATCTTGGGGAGCAAACAGGCTAATTTAGTCATTTATCCTGCCAGTGGGCTGGATTGATCTGGGACATGGGTGCTGTAGCTCCCCACCACCAGCAAAGGGAAACCAGCCGGAGCTCAATGCTCAGAGTTTGGGTGATTTTGGGGGGAAGATGGAGCTGGGAGCCCCNGGGGGGGGGGGGGGATGGCGGGGGCACAAAGCAACGAGGGAAACTTACTCCCCCCTGAAATGCTTTTTTGTGGGGATGTTGCTCTGTTGCTTTTTACGCGCCA
Organism: Himantopus leucocephalus; assembly: GCA_003993805.1. Taxonomy (NCBI): domain Eukaryota; kingdom Metazoa; phylum Chordata; class Aves; order Charadriiformes; family Recurvirostridae; genus Himantopus; species Himantopus leucocephalus. The sequence goes on from RSEF01000006.1 coordinate 10,440,901, forward strand.
GGTGCAGGGACTGCAGCCACCTCTTACATTTGCTTGGCCAAATTCTGCTCCGCTGCCAGGTCCTTCTGCCTGGTGTTGCTCAGAGCCTGCGGGGAGAGAGTGGCGTGCCGGGAGGGGTGGCAGAGATCATGCGTGGGTCTCCCTGTGCCCGCTCGTCATGCCAGGGCAGTGGGAAGGTGAGGTGGAGGATTTGGGGGACGGGGGCGGGAGCTCACCTGGCTGCCCCCGGGTGCAGGCAGGAGGAGGATGGCAGCACCCAGCAGGAGGGTGATGCTGCAGAGCTGCGCGGCCATCGGGCTGGCGTAGAGATGGCAGAGGGAGCCATGTTAGTGGTAGTGGCATTGGCTGGTCCCTGCCTTCACCCACAGCTCCTCGTGCCCACCCGTGCCCACCCTGCCTGCCCCCCGCCCCCGCCGCTGTAGGGGACATACCGCTCCGTGGCTGCCATCCCTGGGGTTGCCCGGCCTTTGCCTCGTACTTTGCCCTGGTACCAGCGCGGGTGCGGCTGCTCCCAGGGCGTCCCGTGGGGCACTGGGTGGTGCCGGGTCTTGCTGCTGGGAAAAACGGGGCACAGGACTAATTACCCCCCCTCCCCACCCTACGCTTCGGGGACACCTGCGCCATCCCCCTGTGGCTACCCCATCCCTGGAGGTGTTCAAGGCCAGGTTGGACAGGGCTTGGAGCAACCTGGGCTGGTGGGAGGTGTCCCTGCCCAGGGCAGGGTGTTACTGCGCAAGCGTATTAACTTTGTTAATACATATATATATATAATTCACATTATACACTGTAATAACGTGATGAAGGAGTGGAGTTTTACTGGAGACTTTGGTTGTTATTGTTCATGCCGGAGCACATGTGTGTGTGGGTGTATGGCACTTTTTTATACATTTGCTGCGCCTCATTTTCGCACACGTCCACAGACCTGGAGTCTGGGAAAGAGGACGGAAGGAATTTCCAGGTGGAACCATAGAATCACATAATGGTTTAGGTTGGAAGGGACCTTGAAGACCATCCAGTCCCACTCCCTGCCCTGGGCAGGGACACCTCCCACCAGACCAGGTTGCTCCAAGCCCTGTCCAACCTGGCCTTGAACACCTCCGGGGATGGGGCAGCCACACCTTCTCTGGGCAATTTGTTCCAGTCCCTCACCACCCTCACAGTGAAAAATTTCTTCCCAGTATCTCATCTAGTAAACTTGGAAGCTTGACACGTAAGAGAGAGATTGGGCTGCTTCGCCCTGATTTTTGTCCCATCACATGCCAAAGCCTGCAGGCATCTCTGGCAACAATGTGGTGCCCGCTTCAAATTTCCTTCCACCCTTCCCTCCCTCCTCCTGCCCCTCCAGACCAGCAGCATCCAGCTGGTCTCTCCTGGGGCTGCCTGCTCTCCTCTGGCAGCCATCACGGCCAGACGGTTTGTCCACCGGAGGAGGCCGAGGAGCAAGGATTAAGGCCAGAAAAGCCGGCTGAGTTTTAAAAAGAGCAAAGCACTTTAAAACTCACAGGGAAATCTCCTGCATCTCTGTAAGCATCGTTCCTTGCTCCTATTTGCAAGGATTTTTCAAAGCCCTTTTTATCCTTTTTTTCTTCCGGGGGGGGGAGCAATTCTAGACCCTAAGCTTCCTGGATAAACGTCATTCCAGCAACCTTTTTTTTCTTCCCCCCCCCCCNTCCCCCCCCCCCCTTATGGACAATTTTCTAAGTGTCATGGTTCAAAAGGACCCTGAGACCAGGCAGCAGCACACTGAGCCTGGCTGCGTTTCCAATCAATCTTTTCTCCTGACAGGATGAGATTAAAAAGGAAGGGAAAGACGAGAGGAAAAATAACCTCCATCTTAATTTTGGGGGTATTTGGAGCAAAATGATGTTCCTTCTTCAAATCTGACTCTGCCTGGGTTTCAAACCAGCATTTAAACTCTCTACAGAGCAATTTTTTAAAAAAATCCTTTTATTTATTCACCTAGTTGGAAGTCACTTTGTTTTAACTCCCCATGGAAATGAGCTGCTTTTCCTGCCGTGGGCAAACCTTTTGCGGGGGTTTCAGAGCAAGCGCCGGGGAGCGGAGCAGACTTCAGCAAGATGGAGAAGGTCAGAATTAAGGACCCACGCTTTCTTTTTTTCCTGTTTTTTCTTTTTGTCAGCGGTTCCAGCTTCTGTCCAGTCAGCAGATTTTGTCTTGGTATTTCTTGAATTTGTTTTTTCCACCCCGCAAAAGGCAAAAAATAAATAAATAAACACCCCCTGATCCTGTGTGGTCTCGTCTCCAGCAGCTGATTTCTCACCTCCACATCGCAGTGCTCCGCTTGCAGCCTGAAACTCTTTCTGCCAACAACTGAGGGGGAGTTCAACCCGCCCCACATCTGCACGCTGTCCTCCCTGGGAGCTTTTAAAAACACTGCAAGAAAATGAAAGAATTAGATGAAAAGAATCAAATTAATTGTTGCAAGCTACACCTCTCTTCCTCTGGATTTTATTTCGATTCTCCCCTGTGCAAGCAGGCCAGCCGAGGAGGCTGCGGGGGGGGGAAGCAGGGCTTCCTGCAGGAAGAGGGAACACGGTGTATTTTGCTTGGTGTTATTCCTGCTGAATCTTTAGCAGCGATTCCTTGCCAGTTTTTTCCAAAGCCTGCGCAATCCCCCCAGCCACCTGGAGTTTCCGAACAGCATTTGCCATTCGCAAAGCTGCCGCTGTTGATCTAGAACGCCACGGCTGCCCAGAGCGGTCCAGGCGCTGAAGAGACCACAAACACTCACAGCACAGAGGCAGAGGAATGTGTTCGTAGTTTGATTTCAGAGAGGATGAGAAAAGAGACTGTTGTGTCTCAGGAAGGATAGACATAAGTGTCGGCTAGCTCCGAAATGCTGCCGAAGAGAGGTCGTAGAGAGACACAAAGCACATCCCAAGGTATCAATGTATCCCCAAACTGCTGCCACAGAATCCCCGTTTTCCCCCTTCTGCCTTCCCTGTATGGAGCAGGACCCTCGCATGCAACAGCAAATATCCCCACTTGGCCACGGTGCCATCACTAATATTTGCAGGCAGCAGCGGCCGGGCGCTTTCTCACCTTGCACAAATCTGGTGCGCTGACCTTCAGACTTTCTTCCTCGGTCCTTTAAATCCTCGGGTGGCACCCTGTCCAAAGCAAATTGTGGACGGGATCCTGGAAAGGGAGAAGACACACTTTCACACACGTTAACACCGCATCTCACACAGGATCACCGGGATGCCTTGTGTAGCATTTCAAGCTCCCAGAGTGGGAAGAGCGAAGTATCGGAGGAGCAGGACATCTAAATCAGCAAAGTGTAATTAAAAAAAAAAAAATACTTGTCTGCTTTCCTGTTTATTCTGCACATTTCCTTTATGTTTCCAGAGGCCTCTCCTCTCCGTGTGTACAGTGTTACAAAGTGCCATTGGGCAGTTGCAGTGGTTTGTCACAGAAGCACGTGATTGTGAAGGACGGGAGAGCAGAAGCAGCAGTAAAAGCTCAGCCTTGCAACATCAAATTCTCCTTTTGACCTGCACCATCACATCGAATGCACGGAATGGTTTCTTTCTGGTTTATAAGCTGTTAACACTGGCAAAGCAGTGAAGTTTAAAATGTCACCCACTTCAGGACAGGATTTTGTCAGGCAGATCATGACATACAAAAGCAGACCCAACTGGCTGTAGTGTGTTGTGAGCACTGTCAGACTCCACACACCTCTTTTGAAAGCCCTGAAACAGCAATGCTTGCCTCGTTTTACAGAGGCGGAGCGAAACACTGATGCCAGTGAAAGCAAGAGGGAGCTGAGGAGAGCAGCAGGTTTTCCAGCACAGTCACAGGCTCATCGTTCTGCTTCCAGACTGCCAGCACGTCACAGATGCGGGAAACAAAAAAATGAGAATCCCTTTGCTAACTGGAATAGTTCAGGCAAAACCATATGTTAAGAGATGATTAAAATGATGAAAATAATGACACCCATCCAGGTGCTGGGAAGAGGGTGGTGACTTTTTGATGGCTACCTTGTATCTGGTACAGGTTTTACAGCACACGATGAGGAGGGATTTCAAAAGTCAAGCCAGCATTAGGCAATTCAGTTTTAACTTTTTGTAAAAATTTTATGTTTAAAAAAAAAAACCCAAACCCAAACCCAGAAAAAACAGCAACGCTGCTTTGGCCTAATCTACAAAACCTACAATTCAGAGCAGCTTTATTTTTGCCTTGTCCTGCAACAGCACAGGAGCACAGACAGCTACAGTGAAACGCACAGTGCAGCCCCAAGTCCGCTCGGATGGGAAAGTGTTACAAAGCAGGAATGAAACTCGTCTGAGTATTTTAGGACAGAGTTCTTACCTTCAGACCCACGCCAGGGAAAAGATCATGAGTGGGCAGACTAACAGCAACTTATTGACACAGCCTTCACGGTGTACGCACACCCTGTCCTTCCTTACGCTTTCCTCTTTCAAAAAATGGCTTTTAAAACATACATGGAAGTCCTACCCCTTTTATCTTCAACACAGAAAACCCTTGAGCTGTGCTGCCCTAGGCACTGCAAAATGCAATTAAGATGATACAGTCCCAGCCCCAGAAATTTTTGTCTGTGGAGGTCAACAGTACAGACCTGGATTTATAGAGTCGTTTCTCTGGTGCCAGGGGGCCAGGGCTGGCTGCAGGCTGAGGGATCTCCATGGTCTCACTGGGCCCTATTTCCATGGGGTCCATTTGGAATGGGTCCGATGTCCCCACGCTCACATCCATCGGCACGCTGGCACCCTGCTTCATGGGAGAGCTCATGTGCTTGGGGCCACTGCAGAGAGAAAATTTGACATCCTTTCTCAGCAGCAGTCGTGCGAGCCCACAGCAAAGGAAATGAAAAGGTATTTCATGATGAAAAAGGTCAAGTCCAACTTGGGTGAGTTGCTGCATGGAGGCATTTGGCTGTGCAAACCACTGGGAGCGGCTGAAAGGCAGCTGAAGAGTTGCGTGACAGGCTTGTATGAGTTTCTACTTAAGTATTCAGGGTTGCTGCATTAAAGCACACAGCTTTGTCCCCAAGTTCTTTTTTTCAGGCAATAAAGGGTAACTCATTCACGCTACCCAAGCAAGCTTTGAAAGACCCAGTCCCCTGGCCCTTTGGGCACCCATCCCATGGCCACACCACTCTGCCAGGCAAGAAATTTTCTCTCCATCCCATCACCTGGGTCCCTGTGAAACTACATCAGCCCTTCTATGAGTCCCTGTGGTGAAAGCAGTGCTTGAAATGAACAGCCAGCTGAGAAAGCCATTTGCCAAACTTACAAAGCCTCCCTCTGCTCTACTTGTGCTTTTGGGGAACGGGAATATTGTAAAGGGTTGGAGAGCAAAGCAGGAAATGTGCACAAAGTGGCGCAGAGGGAGGCTGGGCTTTGCATTTACACTTGAGATGGCACGAAGGGAGCCACACGGGGAGAGAAATACAATGCTTTTCAAGATTAAGATAAAGTAATACATTGCCACAGAAAGACTTCCCAGTTTACCCGCTCTTACAAGCAGTAGAAAATGTCATTTCTGAGCCTCTCAGAATATAAACTTGCTTATTCTGGAAAGGGAGTGTGACAGCAGAGACGCACATCACCTCTACAAGGGAAAAGCAGTTGTGCTATTGCAGTTCTGCAGTTACCTTTGCACTTTCTTTGGTCTATCAAACCGAAAGTCAGCGGGATAAAGGTGAACAGTGACCAAGTGGTCCTTTCTGTCCTTGCTGCTCTTGAACTTCTCCGCACAGCCTTCTACCAAACACTTGTACTGAAAGGTGTGGGAAAAAAAACAAACAGCCAGTCTCTAGGGGTGCCGTGCACACCAACCACCAGCGAAGGGCTCGGCAAGGGCAACTCACCATGTTTTGCTTCTCGGCCATTATCTGGAAGAGCGAGTCATGCCACTCCAAGATGTGAATATCCAAGAGATGCCCCGACGGAAAGGAGCGCTTGCAGAAGGAGCAGACGTTCCTGTGCAGCGTGTTGTAGTGGTGCTCGTAGCCCTCCAGCGTGTCAAAGACTTGGCAGCACCCAGAGATGTGGCAACTGAATTCAGACACCCTGCGGGGGAATTAGGACATCCATGACTTAAATTAAATTAGAGCCTTAATTTAAGCTGCATATATCCCTCTAGCTGATTTTATTTACTTGTGGCATTTTTTGTGAATAATACTTAAATTAAATGGAAGGTGCAATGGGGTGAAGGTTATGATGGTACTGGCAGCTGGAAACTCTTATTTGCCATTACGGCTTAAGCATCACATATGTTATCATCCTTTGAAGTGGTGCTTCAATTAAGAATAAACACCAAACAGCAATGTGAGAAATAAGATGACCTTAAAAGTTACAGTCACAGCTTAAAACTTTGTGCCAATGCTGTTTAACAGCATCTGCAGGATAACTTCACACAATCCTGAAAGTAATTCCTTGATTTTATATGTAAGAGCAGGTTTTAAAGCAAGATGAAGATTCTCCTGCAGGCATTCCTAATTGGGGCTATCTGTGCCATACAGCTCCCCCACTGTTTTGACTGGGTAAATAATAACCTGCCACTTAAATCCTCTGGTTTAGTTACAATCCCAATTTTCAAACATATTATATATGCCTTATATTCTTACACGGAACTCTCAGTGAAACGATGTCATATCCAGCAAGCACAATGAAGTCGGTATTTAGACAGACAGCTAACTGCAGTACAAAACACCAATTTTTGACCTTTTAAGCAGGACATTGAGGTGTGCAAACTGTATCACCTCATTTTCCTTTTCAAAATGCTTTGCAATGCATCTGTGTCTTCTCCCTTTTATTTCTCCTCCTCGGCCTCTTAAGTCCCTGGATGAGAGGAACAGCACCCACCCCTGCCTTGTGCCCGTGCAACGCAAGCGAGTGCGATTCGTACCAACAGTGCTGCACGTCGGCGTGACATGGAGTGGGACATATGAACTAAGAGGCACACTCGCAGCCATCGCCATGTCGGGGCGGTATGCGGGCCCTGCCTCACTTACTTGGGTCTCTCCGCCACCTCGGCGAGGCTGGTGAGGACACCCTGGAGGTAGAGGTGCCTGTGAACGTCCCCGTCCTAGGAGAGGAGGAGAGAGAGGCGGTGGGCTGGCAGGCCTGCCTCCACAGAGCAAACCTTCTCTCCACGGAAACAGGCCGCGACGGGCAGAGGCCCGGGACGGGCTCTGAGGGAGCACGGCCCTTGCTTTCCACACAGATCGGGCCCGCAGGCCCGAGGGGGCTGGCCCGGCGCGGGGAGGCAGCCCCTCACCTCCAGCAGCGGGTGGTGGGGGCCGAGGCGGAGGCGGCGGGGGATGAAGGCGAAGGGCGGCGGCGGAGGCGGCGGAACGGGTGTCGGGGGCGGTGGGGCGAGCAGCGGGGGCGGCCATTCCCGCAGGCGACGGCGCAGCCCGGGCGGCGGCGGCAGCATCGTGCGGCCGCGCGCATGCGCGAGCGCCGGAAGGACTGGGGGGACTGCGCATGCGCGAGAAGCTGCGGGGCACCGAACGGGGCTGCGTGGGGGCAGTGCGCATGCGCCAGGCATGCGCGTAGCCGGGGAGCGCGTTGCGGGGGGAGTGCGCATGCGCCGGGTATGGTTCCGGTCGCCGACGGCGGGCACTTCTGGGCGGGCAGGTAGGCAGATGTAAGGCCGCCAGGCGAACCGGGGCGAGAAGCGGGCGGGAAGCAGAAGGACCCGCTGCGGTGCCCGGGTAGGGGGGTCTCTCGACCCCTCTCCCAGCAGGGCCAACGCTGTAGCTGCAGCAGGTCACTGGGGGCCCTGTCTGGGAGAGTCGGGGCATCCCCAGGGATGGGCATCCCCCACCGCTCGGGGTCCCGTCCCAGGGACGCCCCGCTCGCACGGCGCTGGGCTGTTTCCTTGGGACCGGCCGGGGTTTCCCGTGCTGCAGCTGTGCCGGTGCCTTTGGGGCTCTCGCTGTGCCCCTCTGAGCAGAGTCTGGCCCCGGCGCCTCCGGGACCCCTTTGGGCAGAGGGAAATGCCATTGGGTCTGGCTGAGCAAGCCCAGCTCCTCCAGCCTCTTCTCATTCCTTACGCTCTTGACCCCCAATCGCTTCAGCAACCCAAGGGGGAACTGGAGGTTGTTACTGGTGTCCAATCTCGCTGCTGGGGCTGGTAGCATTTGATGTGTTCTTTGGCAGCTGCGGTGACAGGAGGGGTGGCTTTTGGTGAGTGCGTGCATCCCACAATAGGAGTGAGGGCTGCAGGTTGTGGTGACCACTCATGGGGAGCTTGATAGGCTGGGCAGGTGGGCTCACAGAGAGCTTAAGGAATTGGGGAAAAAATGCAAATGCTGAATCCTTGGGGACACAACAGCCCAAATAACAGTAGATGCTGGGTGACAGCTGGCTGGAGCGCACCTGTGTGAAAAGGGATCTAGAGGTTCAGGGCAGCAGGGTGGATGTGACCAGCGCTGTGCCCTTGTGCCAGCAAAGGCAGGGTGTAAGCAAGGACACAGCCAGCAGGTAAAGGAAAGGGAGTGCCTTGTTCATGACACCACATCCAAAAGACTCCTGCCGGTCTTGGGGTTGCCTTATGAAATAATTATAAACAAACTGGAGCAAGCCTGGGGAGGCCCTGGCAATGGTGGTTGGAGGCCAGGGCATGCGAGGAGACGCTGGGGGAGCTGGGCTTGCTCAGCTGGAGATGACAAGGTGAAGGGGGATGCAACAGCATCTCTCCTTGCCCAAAGGGATTCTGGGGGCGCTGGGGCCAGACTCTGCTCAAAGGGGCACAGCAGGAGCCCCAGAGGCACCGGCACAAGCTGCAGCACAGGAAATCCCAGTTGGATATTTGGAAAACATGTTTCCACATGAGGATCAGGGCCCCAAGTGGTGGAGGAATCTGGATCTTTAGAGATACTTAAGCTTAGACTGGATGAAGCCCTGCACAGCCTGCTCTAGTTTGACTCGTTTTTGTGTGGAGAGTTGGACTGAGGCTTGCAGAGATCTATTCCGGCCTAAATGATTCAATGATTTTGGCAAACCAAAAGTGTGGCCATCTGCTTGATATTCTGCATCTGCACAGGGTGTCACATTAAACTCCATACTTGCACGATGCCGTAATCAGACTCTTACTTCTGTGGCCACCATTTAAGTAACTTTGCAGAATTTGATGCTTGTCTGTTAATAAAATGGGCAGTAGAATATAGGGACCCCTGAACTTGGCAAAACTGCTTTTGAATAACTTCAGAAGCAGCAGTATGGGCAGGCAGCTGAAGCCAGTGTTTTCAGCTGTGTCTGCAGTCTGCCAGTACATGAGCCACTACTTCTTATGATGACTCAGTAACTTTTCTGCTGCCAGTGTGATCTTCGAGATAGAAAAATCCTCTGCTGCCTCACCTATGTTTAAGGTGGGGTTCGTACCAGTACAGTTAAATCAGGCACAATAATGAGTATCTCTGTTTTGCTTGCTTCCTCCCTTGCATGTATTTCTTTATTCTGGTCAAATATTTTAGCATGCCCTGCAGGCTCGTAATGTAGTCAAGAAATGTTGTTTGTGTGGGTATAGGTTCATTTGCAGCAGTAAAATAATAACTTTGCTACCTTTCTTTCTGTGTCCCACAGAGCTTGTAGCCTCAGATAGGAGTATGAGTGAGTTCCGCATTCACCACGATGTCAATGAGTTGCTCAGCCTGCTGCGTGTTCACGGCGGGGAAGGAGCCGAAGTCTACATTGATCTTCTGCAGAAGAATCGAACACCTTACGTTACCACGACTGTCTCTGCGCACAGCGCAAAGGTAAGCATCGATGTGCTATAATCACAGCTGAGATGCGTTTCACACCTTATGGGGGGAGTGGCAGGACTCCTGAGGTGGTGTGCTGCTTTCACAGTTGTAGATAGAGGTTCTGTTGGCTCTGAGAGCACAGTCCTCCCTAAGTAAACATTCCTCCGTATGATTTCTGTTGGCCAATGATGTGAACCACCTTTTCCTTACTCTACTCTTCTGTGAGATAACTTGACTTCTATGGGTGCGGAGCTGGACATGTGTTGGGAGGAGTAATGGATGTTCCAATTTTTCCAAGAATCACAGTGAAGTCATGTTGGTGTTGGTAAAAAAAGGGGGTAATCTGATCTGGAATCTCAATTTTGCTTGTAAAGTAGAAAGATTATATGAGGAAAAAGATAATATCCGTGTACCTTGGAGAGCTTGGTGGAAGAACATGTAAAGGAATTTTAGAAGTGGGGTGGGGGGGGAAGTTTAAAGCAGGAGCTTATTTTGTGCCTATGATGGTTGTTTCAAATTTTAATTAGAGGGGTTGTCCTCTGGAGGAGTAGAACAAGTGAAAAATAGTAACTGTATGAAATGTGATTATATGAACAATACCTGACTTTTTTTCTGAATATCACCCAGGCCCAGGATTAAAGCCTAACACTCTTGTGACCGGGTATACTTCTGTGGCCATGCTGCTTTTCATTGCTATTTTTAAAAGCAAGCCATCAGTCAAGCTATAAGTGCTAGAAAATTGCTAACTCTGTCTGAAAGTTCAGATTTTTGTACCCTGAAAGGCGTGTTTTCACTGATTCCAGTCTTATGCATCGTTTACACTTACAGTTCATAGACTTGTAGAAAGATTTAAGTAGGAGGCACAGCTGGAGACCTGCAGTCCAACCCCTTGTTCACAGCAGGGTCAGCTTCACAGCTACAGCAGACTGCTTAGCTGCGTTTTGAAGATCTCCAGGAGATTCCTCCATCTTTCTGGCCATGTCACAGGGTCACCTCTCTCTCCAGAAAGGACTGTTTCCCTAGGGTCGGCTGGGATTTTCCATGTCGCAATTTGTGACAGTGCTTGTGGTGCTTTTGCTGTGCCCCTTGGAGCAGGGTCTGTAACTCTTCGGGGCAATGGGCAGCATGTCCCACCATCTCCGTGGCTCAGTCCAGTTTGCTGATGACTCTCTTGTGCTAGTGGGGCCCCCAAAGTGGACCCAGTGTCCAGATGTGGCTTCGTCAATGCCAAATCCCTTAATAAACCTGCTGATACAAAATTATGTTGCTTCAGACTGAGCATGGGCAAAGCAAGCCCTGCTACAGATCTTGTGCTTACGTTCATCTTTCCTCTCCTGCAGTCCCTTCTCCATCACCTGAAGTGCTAGGACGTCCACTCTCCTCCAGCAGTTGTTAGGAGGAGACCAATACTGCATCATTCAGTCCAAAACCCATTCCCTGAAGTACTTTGGCAGCAGCAGCCTGTACCTTGTCTCCATCTTCGCACAGTGCTTCTCTTTGGAATGCTGGGATAATAATGTACATTAAACATTTAATGTTAATGTGGTGTTTTACAGGTAAAAATAGCAGAGTTTTCTCGAACTCCTGAAGATTTTTTAAAGAAGTACGATGAGCTGAAGTCTAAAAATACAAGACATCTAGATTCTTTGGTTTATCTACTATCAAAACTCACAGAAGACAAAGAGGTTTGTTTATCCTTTAGAACTGGGTGTGTTCTAAGTATTCAGTGGTAGCAACAATGCAGTGATTTTAAGTACAGCATGCTTTCTGATGACAACATTCAGCGAAATGCATTGAAATCAACAGATAACCAGTTCTAGCATTTACTTAATTATTAAAGGACTACTGAGAATTACACTCCTTGATATAAACCACTAAGACATGGGAAATTGGGGCAGAAAGACCTGTGGTCTGATTCAGCACAGCCATCTTATGGTCGTGTGTTTTTTGCTTTAGTGTGCGCACCAGCATTCACAAAATCTTTTCATTTTTGTGTATGTGCAGACACTCCAGTATTTGCAACAAAATGCTAAAGAAAGGGCAGAACTTGCGGCAAATGCAACAACCAGTGGCAGCACAAATTTTTCCATTCCCTCATCTACTTCCAAGATATCTCTACAGGAGCTCGAGGAGCTACGCAAGCAGCTGGGCAGTGTCACAGCCAACTCCAGTGTACAGCAGGTACTGTCTCTTCCCAGGCTTTGGGCACAAAATGTTTCCCTTCTGCTCATGTGTGTAGCTGTGCTCTTAACTTTTATTGTCTAGTGGAATTATAAATGTTCCTCTCTGTGCAGATAATCTCTATCATCTCTCAAAATTTTTTAGTCGGATTATATTAAATCTTTGTCCTGTTCTTAAAAGGGGCTTTTTTTCTCTTTACATCAGTTAAGGTAAGTCACATTTAAGCTGTGACAGTTCTAACTGGTGGAGGTTAATGTAATTTCATTTTCCCATTTCCAACAACCGCTTTAAGCTGTGCTGCGGTTTCCTTTTCTGCCTGTGGCAGTGCTTGCTCAGGAGCTCAGCAGCCATTGTGGTGTGTCCCCATCCTTGTTAGGAGTTCTGTTCTCAGATAATGTGAGTACAATGCCCCACATAATCATTCCCCAAATGGACACAGGCGTTCCCTCTATTTTGCTATTTGAGCTCCTGAAATAAATGCTGCAAAGTGAGCCCAAAGACAAAAAAGAAGGAAAAAAAAACCCACTGTAGAAGTAAACTGTATCTTGCAAGACACAGGCTTAGAAAACAGTTAAACAAGCATCTCATTATCAGTAGGCTGGGAGGCAGGAAGTGCAAAAGGGCGATTATTACTTAAATCCAAACTTCTATTTCCTATGATCGTTTGTATAAATAACTATACTGTGATGGGTTGACCTTGGCTAGCCACTCTATCAATCCCCCTGCTCAACAGGATGGGGTGGGGAGAAAAATATGACAAAAAGCTTGTGGGTCAAGATAAGGGCATTTTGGCTGCAGAAGGCACAGGAGCTACTGTGTATGTACAGTTATTTGCACAGAGGTGAGTGATACGTGGGGAGAAGGGGAAGAAGAAAAGATGCTCAGAGGTCCGTAGCAAGGGAGCAACTGGACAGTGTGTGCAAATGCTTCCATTTAAAATTTTGCAGCTTACCTTTGCCCCAGAGGTTTGTTTCTGTTCTCTCTTCTGATGACTGGTCAATAGAAATCTAACAGGGGACAAGCCTCCAGGCTCTGAATGTGATTGTTTCTGAGGATGTTGGCCTGCTTGTGAAAGCTCAGAAATCACACGCTGGGCTCGTTTCTGTCCGCAGTCTCTGTTGTGGCAGTCCTGCGGCCTCGCTCAGCAGAGGCATATCTGTGTCTTGTTAGTGCACGGGCTCTGTCTGCATTGGTGAGGTCCATACTTCACTCAGCCGTTCTCTCTGTGGCACTGCTGGCCCCATCTTGGCCACATGGCAGCGTTCACTTTCATGATGTGTCCTACCAGCCTTTGCTGCTGAGCTCTCTAGCCACGGCTGTATGTGGTTTATTGCCCATGCTGGCTTCTCAGCAGATGTGCTTTTGCTCTTCAGTCAGTGAAGATCTTCCTGTGGCAGTGGCTGAGCAGAGCTAACACCTTCCAGGGAACACCCTCCTGTGAAGATGATGACAGTAGATCTGCTGCCAACTGGGGAGTTTGCTGCGATGGTCAGATCACTTCAGGCCATCACTGGCTAGTGGAATGGACCCTCAGTGTTCAGTGTTTTGGAACACCTGTGGGTTTTCTCAGCTTGAAGGGCTGTACGTGCATGTGATGGATTGCTCAAATCCTAAAAAGAGAGAGTCTAACTCCCTCACACTGTCAGGCAGTGATGAAACCAGCTTTGTTTCGCATACACTGTGAAATACATGTCTGCTCAGGCTGTTTGCCTGACTTATCCAAATCCTTCACAGATGATCTGAGTCAAGTGGTTGTTATAGATCATGAAGGGAAGATGACTTTCCAGTAAGGTAACTGATCTTTTTAATAGGATTTATATGCAGACTTGCTAAAAGAGGAAAGAAGAGTAAGTGGTATTCTCTGGGATGCGCAGTTCACAACCAAAGGAATTGAAATGGCAATGCAAGCCAAATAAAAAGATTTGTGCCTCCCTGCTGCTCCATTTATACTTTCTTCAGACCTAAAGAGCTGAAACTCTGATAAAAGGCCCTAACAGGCAGGTGCTCGGGTCCTTTGTGTCAGTAGGGCTGAATCAACTCACATAGCTGAAATCTCTTGACCCAGAGTTTCCCCTAGAGCCACTTCCCAAGAGGACTGTCAAGTAGTCATAATAATTGCCATTGATTTATTTCTCCATCTCTCTTCTAGAAGCCAGGTAGTGCACTGGCACAAGCCCTTGAGTGATCCTTCACACTGTATTGATGGACGCAAGGGTCTCACTTGACCAACTCCATTTCTGATCCTTGTGGTACCGTCTTCATTCACTGGGCATGGAGGATAGCTGCCAGTGTTGCCACAGATTCGTTGTAGCACTGGTGGGAGGAACCGCTGGGGTTGTCCTGTCCAGCCCCCCTCTCACAGCAGAAATGTCACCCACGCTAGATCAGGGCAGCTGTCATTTTGCACATCTGAGTCCTGCAGCCCCCCAGGAGGGAGATACCCCACCTCCCTGCTGACCCTCCCATGGCTGCTCCCCCTCTGCAGGAAGAAGTGTCTCTTTCTGCCTGATCTCAATATCCCAAGAGGAAGCTTGTGTCCATGGCCGCCTGAACCCCTTGCCGCTGCTGAGAGGAGCTTAACTTCACCCATCGTCTTGGTACTTTTCCTTCCTCTAGTTGCAGACTCCTCTTAGACCTTCTGTTGGCCAGACCCAGCGAAGCCCAGCTGCCTCCACTACTCTTCCTTGGTCGTGTGCTTTAGGTCCAGTGTGTGCCCACTGCTGCCCATCTTCCCTTGCACCAGGGCTGTAGTTCAGGGAGCCCTTTGGCACAGTTGGCATTCATTGAGCACAAAGACGAGCTCTTTCTCTGCCTCGATGAATGTGAGCACTGTCATGATTAAGATGCCAGGTGCAGGCTCATCAGCATGACAGTGGCAAACTGCCACCTTATCCCATCGGCTTTTAAGTGCCAGTTTGACACCTGAGGGCCACATTTTCAGTCCTGGGAGTTTTAGCTAGGCTATCGTTGAAGCCAGTAATGACGATGTCCTAAATTTTAAGTTGCAGAGAGAAGGTGATTCATGCCCCTGAGACATGTGCTTTGTCATTGGTGCCACAAGTGCTGGGCCATCTGCTCTGTGATTACTTGGCACTGTCGGAGACATCATCCAGTGATCTGTCAGTGACTGGAGTTGCTGCTTGGCTCGGTTTTGGCTGGAGAATTATCGAGGTGGTAAAACTTATGTGTTCCCTTTCAGGTAATTATGTCCTTTATAGCTTAACTATGTCAACTTTTTTGAACTCTGCCAGTTAACAAATACACACTAGAGCTGGTTGAACTCCAACAGAAGCTCCCCGCCTCTTGTCATCCCAGAGAACCGCTAGTGAAGAAGAACCAGTCCCTCGATAAAGAAGGTTCTGCATTTGTTTCAGGGGTTCTGGCTGCTCCTTTTCACGATCACTATACAGAGCAGGCCTCAGGCCCTGTCTTTTTATTAGGGACAGATGCCACAGCCCATAGGCTGTGAGCACACAGGGACAGAGGCGCCAGCATGCTCCCTCACAGTGGCACGAGCTCATCTCATTTCGGGGGCTTCCCTCAGGCACTGAGAACTATTGGGCTTATTCTTGTATGGTAAGGAAATAGGGAATTTTACAATAGGTATTTTCCAGGGCCAAGAAGGAAAGAAGACTGCTAGATGGATAAGGAATTGGCTGGATGCCTGCATCCAAAGAGTTACAGTCAATGGCTCAATGTTCAAATGGAAACCAGTAAGGAGTGGTGTCCCTCAGGTGTCTGTACTGGGACCAATACTATTTAATATCTTCATCAATGACTTATGTAGTGGGATTGAGTGCAACCTCAGCAACTTGCAGATGACACCAAGCTGAGTGGTGCAGTTGATACGCTGGGGGGACAGGATGCCATCCAGAGGGACCTTGACAGGCTGGAGGAGTGGGGCCATGTAAACCTCATGAAGTTCAGCAAGGCCAAGCACAGGGTCCTGCACCTGGGTCGGGGCAACCCCACTACCAGTACAGACTTGGGGATGAAGGGATGGAGAACAGCCCTGTGGAGAAGGACTTGGGGGTACTGGTGAAAAAAAAAATTGGACAATTGGACATTAAACGCCAGCAATGTGTGCTTGCAACCCAGAAAGCCGAGCGTATCCTGGGCTGCATCACAAGAAGTGTGGCCAGCAGGTCGAGGGAGGGGATTCTCCCCCTCTACTCTGCTCTAGTGAGACCCCACCTGGAGTACTGTGTCCAGCTCTGGGGTGCTCAGTGCAAGAAAGACGTGGACCTGTTAGAGTGGGTCCAGAGGAGGCCATGAAAATGAACTGAGGGCTGGAGCACCTCTCCTGTGGAGAAAGGCTGAGAGAGTTGGGGTTGAGAGGTTGGCCAGGAGAAGAGAACGTTCCGAGGAGACCTTACTACGGCCTTTCGATATATAAAGGGAGCTTATAAGAAAGAGGGAGGGGCCTATAGTGACAGGGCAAGGGGCAGTGGTTTTAAACAGGAAGAGAGTAGGTTTAGATGGGATGCTTTATCCCTGGCAATGTTCAAGGTCAAGTTGGTTGGGACTTTGAGCCACCTGATCCAGTAAAAGATGTCCCTGCCGTGAGGCAGGGAAGTTGGACTGGATGATCTTTTAAGGTCCCCTCCAACACAAACCATTCTGTGAGTCTGTGATCTGGTTTCATTTTGGCAGTTGGAGACAGGAATTACTTCATGTCTCTAATTTTCCAAGGTTGTATAGTCCATTGTATGGTCCATCGTACAGTCCATCGTGTAGTCCATCTCACTGAACTAGCTCTATTTTATAGTACTGTTTTCCATCGACATGTGCTGTTGAGATCTCACCTGGCTCTGTTAGGTTCTGTGGCCTCCCATACTTAGCACAATGCCTCAGAAGCTTTGGGACTTAGATACTTTCTTAGTCTGCTCTCTCGTAAGTATGCGTGGTTCATGGCGATGTTGTGATGGTGAGGTCCATGGTTTGGGGAGCTTTTCTTCCAACTCATTCCTCCCTGCCATTTGGGAAGATGTAACGATGGCTGCCCTTCTCCTAAGCAGAAGCTTGTTCATACAGCCATCTTGCATAGGGCCAGTGCTACAAGGAGATCTTCCATTCCAGGTCTTCCTTTAATAATCTGGAGCTCAAGATGGTACAGAAAGCGCACATGATGTTTTCATCATCTAGCCAATGTCTGTGTGTCCAGATTGTGATGGACAAATAAACTACTCCATACTACAATAGAGAAGTATTGTCTCACTGTATGGGTTTAAGATTTATGAAGGAGTTCAAGTTGTTGACCCAGGGGAAGGACTCAGTCCTGCACTGAGATCAGCAATGTTATGTGAAGTTTAGTCTTCTTTTGAGTTGCTGACAGGTTACTTGACGCTTCATACTTCTCCATGCCCTCTTACGAGAGTCCTGTTTCTCTTAGGGGAGCAGAGGAAATTGAGGTCCTTCTAGCAGATCACACATATACAGTAGAAGTAGGAACGTTAGTGTTGCTTTGGGCTGCCTCTCTTACCTTGGGACATTGTACTGGCTTTGAGCCTGCAGCAGACATGCCCAGAACTGGTGCTGTTTGGAGGAGTGGTCCCACAGCTGATGCTTGTTTGAAGGATTTCAAGACCCAGCACTGGGCAGCTCTGAGAATGCGAAAAATGGCCAGGGCCAACCACAGTGTGCATCAACTACCTCTCTCAATGTAAGAGTGCTGTTCTTTAAGATGCAAAGCTCACGCATATGTTTGCTTCCTTCTCAAATTCCTCTCTCCTCTGAGACATCCTATAAGAGGAAAGAAAAATGACCCTGTGCATATCCTATTTCACATACACACCTGCGGAGCTTGAGAAATGGCATTCATAAGCATAAGGAGTTTGCTGCCTTCCACGTGGTGCACTTTGCAGACTAGTAAGCTGCCTGGTGGTTGTGCATGTCCCCATTCTGCTCCCCTGTGTGTGCCTTAGAACCCAGGCTGGTGGGGAGGGGTGCAGAAAAGCGTTATTTGATGTACCCTCCAATGAAAAAAAGGCCAACTGTATAAAAAAATCACCTCTGCAGCACTGAGAACAGTAGACTCAATAGTATTGGGAGACCAAATCCTACACTGTGCTACTGAAACATCAGCTATTCTACTTTCTGTTCTCAAGTTACCAGTTTACAGTGAATTTCTGCTTAAAATTCAAAACTTCTTGGACTTCTGAAGATCTCTCTTTCTCCTTCTTTCTCTCTCTCTCTCTTTTTTTCCAACAGCCTCTTGAGCTTACACGAAAAATCCTCCGAGATAAGCAGAACAAGAAGAATTCTGGTCAGCCCATTCCAGTATTTCCATCCTGGGTATATGAGAGACCTGCACTTATTGGCGATTTCTTAATTGGCACCAGTTTAAGCACTGACACAACGGTACCTATAGGTATGTGATACGCAGGGAAAATTGCATTAACTTCTTGTGTTTTGTACTTGTTCAGAAATGCTGTTCAGATTTCATCACAGTCAGATGAAAGCAAAACTTGGCTCCTTGCACTCTGCAGATGAAGAGCAGGGTTCAAAAAAAAAAAAACCAACCCCAAACTTAGTTTGTTCGCAGTGTTTTTCCTGCCTTGAATTTCAGCCCCGCTGTTGATCCATGGGATCTAATCTGTTCTGAGTTTCCCAGTCCTTTTTCTCTCTTGAGTCACAGCCTCTGTAAAATCCTACTGTAGGAGTATCACATCTGTATGCTCAGCTGAAAAATCTGTAGTCGCACCTGATGAGGGAGTATTTATCAGTCCACCCAGCTCAATATCCTCTCCAGTAAGACTGTAACAACCTCCCTGATTTGCTGTGTCTCTCCTCTCCAGAGCAGCAGGGGACTAATCTCTCCCCGTTATATTCTAGCTTTAGGCTGAGCTATGTATAGTTTCTTCTTCATAAATTAAATTTAAGAACTCTTTTTTGGAAGAGAGCAGCTGAGTTAGAGACTCATGTTTCCATTCCCCAGAACTATGGAAGCGCCTACAAGAAACCTGTAGCTTCTTCCTGATGTGGATTTGGGCTGTGTCTAAGGGGGGGGGACACGAAAACAGTAGGCTCGTTCTTGCAGGTGCCCTTAAATAGCTCGTCCACCAGTGCCTTTCTGCCAGACCTTTTGGCATGTGCTGTGAGGCGTGTGCTGTGAGGCATGTTTGGCATGTTCCTAGCAAGCTCAGAAGCATTTGTTCTTTCCCATACATTCGTATCAATGGAGAGGGATTGTTGCCTTGTTTCACGAGATAAGCTTTGCTGTAGTTAGTGTTGTAGCCACTCTGTTCCCTAGTCTTCTGATGCACTTGATTATATTTTGGGTTGAATTCTTCTTGCAGCTGGTTTGTAGTTGAGCGTACCATTCAGAGACACTACAGTTTACAGCTCACCTGCAGCTTTTGCTGGGCTAGCATTTCTTTGTGTCTGTATTTGAACTGTTTTCTTGATATTTGAATATTTCAGTGGAGCAGAGGTAGGGGGAGTTGTTGACAAGATTGAAGCTCCTCAGGTCCAGTATAACTGAGCCCTTTTGGGTGGAAGGAGCACCAGCACAAGCTGTGGATGATGTTCTCTTGGCCACAGATGTCCGATGTATAGCCCCATCTACTCAGTTTGCTTTGAGTATAAATGAGTAAAGGATTCTTTTTTCTTGGAAAGCAAGGTAGGTGATTTTACAGTTGACCCTAACCCAGTTTTGTTTCTCTGTTTCTTGATTCAGCTTTGTGTGACCTTCCTTTGTTCTCTTTGAGTAGTAGTATGTCTTCCTTTCAAGCTTCAGGTACTAGATTGAAATGATACAAATGATCAGGTAGTACTATGGCATGTTCTAATTGTGGGGTGTTTTTTGTCTTCTCTTTGAAAACAGGTACCTTGCCATTAGCGTCCCAAGAATCCATGATTGTGGAGGACTTGCTGTATGTTCTGATTGGTGTGGATGGAAGATACATCACAGCACAGCCTCTTATAGGCAGGCAGAACCGAGCATTTTCAGTCGATCCAAACTTGGACTTGTCCATCAAAGAGTTGGTGACCAGGATTCTTCCTGTAGCAGCAAGTTACTCTGCTGTCACCAGGTACCAAGCTGACGTGTCAGAGGAGGATGTTCTCCTTTGTAGAATAGAGAATCTGTCATTGTGCAGATGGTAACTTCCAAGCTTAATTTAAATTTACGGGGATATAAAATAAGAATGTCAGTGTGTTTGAATTGGTTTTATCTACATTTGTTTTTGCTGGGTTTCTCCTCTGTGCTGCCAGTTCACTTTTTTTGTTCACCCCACCTTCACTTTGTCCAAACTTGGTCTTGGTAAATTCAGGCAAAGTGCAAATAGGACATGTCTGCTTGTTCTGGCTTGTCTCTTCCCACTCTGCTCTGAATTTCTCTGTGTTTCATGCTTTTTGCTCTCCTCTGGGCATCCAGGACTGAGACAACCTTTGTGTACTTCTGAGCAGGAGAACCTACTGCTGCCTAGTTTCTGGTAGCTGCCTTAAGTAACGGTTAAAAGGTCTTGGTATAAGGTACACCTCACTAACAGCAGGTGTTTGTTGTATAGATGTCTGCATTTGATTCAAAGTCCCTAAAAGATCAGCAAAGAGAAAGAAGCATTTTTAGAATGTGATTCATTCAATCTCTTTTACATGTCTCCTTCCAGATGATGTCACTTGTGTTCAGAAGCGTCTGTCTCTCTCCACTAACATGTCTGGAGCCATCTGAATCCGGTCAGATGAATCCCTGCTGTGGCATGTGGCGTCTGAAGCCAGCAGCAGTGCTTTCCCCACATGTCTGGGTGCACATTGCTTCCTTTTGAGATCTTTTCCTGTCCTCTAATCTGTTGCTTATGCAAAGACAATCACCTTGAAAATCCTGGCTCTCACTTTTTACAGAGTGGTTTTGCAAATAATTCTAGTTCCCCTACAGTTTGAGAGGAAATGTCTTCCCACGACTTTCTGTACTAGGAAATGCAGTGATGGGAAATAGGCAGGGGGGACACAGAGCATATGTGGAACCTGAAACTCCAGCTGAAGACTGGTGCGCTTTGCAACACACGTTCTACTCCTGTGCTTGTACAGTGTCCTGAAGATAAAATCCCTGAAAATGATAGAAGGTGCCTTGCCTGAAAGAGTTTCCATTTTGCTTTTTACAGGTTTATAGAGGAGAAGTCTTCCTTTGAGTATGGCCAGGTAAATCATGCTCTGGCTGCTGCTATGCGGACTCTAATCAAGGAATACATGATACTCATTACCCAGCTGGAACATCTTCAGAGACAGGGACTTCTGTCACTGCAGAAACTCTGGTTTTATATCCAGCCTACAATGAGGACCTTGGAGATTCTTGCTTCACTTTGTAAGTTTCAAAAATACAGTCATTACATTTTGACAAGTGCATGGCAGTGGCTTCTGAAAACTGTACAGGATAGCAATACAGGCAGGGCATGTGTCATTTTAATTTTATGTTATATTAAAGAAAAAAAGGCCAAGGGGAATTGTACTTGCCAGAACACCGCTCTTTTTTGAGAGCGGTGGGCTCTAGGGCTGAATCTGCCCTTCAGAGCTGTTGTGAGGCGAGTCCATGCCTTTTAGCCTCACTGCCCTTCGGATCAGTTGTTTCCACTACTGCTGTGTCTACTCAGCTTCTTTCCAAATGCCTCTCCAGGTGGCTGTGGATGTATAACTGCAAACCGATTCAATCAAGAAAGAACCTTTGGAAATTTCTAGTCCAACCCCTTACAGCTACTGCAGGTTTCTCAGGGCCGTGTCCAGGCAAGGCTGGACAATCCCCAGCGATGTAGATCTCCCACCATTCTGGGACCTCTCCCATGACTTCACCACCCTTTTTATGAACATTTCTTTCTGTATTTCAGCTGCAATTTTTCCTTCTTGTAGCTTTTGTCTTTGTGATATAGTCACCATGCTCCTCCAAGAGGAGTCTCATACCATCTCCTCTAGAACAATCCATTGGATAGTGAAGGAATGATTTTTGACAAACCCCAGCATCATCTTTTCTCTCAGCTAACAAGCCCAGCTCCCTGAGGCTCTTGTACACCTTGGGCACCAAACCTCCGCCATCTGATGGACTCTTCATTTTGTCATTCATACTGGGGACCCCAAACTGAACACAGCGTTCCAGGTGTGGCCTCACCAGTGCTGGGCAGAGGGGAATAATCACTGGCAGTGCGGTCCTGGGTGCGGTTGGCGTTCATTGCTGCAAGGACGCGCTGCCGACCCATGATCGGCTGGTTGTCCACCAGGAGCCCCTGGTTGTTCTCTGTAGTGCTGCTGCTCAGCCAGCTGGTCGTAGCATATACCATTGTCTGACGTTGTTGGTCACAGATGCAGTTACCTCAATAATTTTGGTTAAACTCTTTGGCATGAGAATACTTGTACATTTCTCTCTGCTCAGCCCAGAGAATTTATCTGGATGTAAAGATCTGTTCTATTTACAATCTGGAATTGAATGATCCCTCTCGGTATTCACGTTTCCTGAAATTTTCATTTTTTTGGAACACAGCAGTTAGCCAACTGCATCAAGGTTTACTTCGATCTGAAACTCACAGCAGTCGTGTATTCCTCTGTCCCTACATCCCTTTTGCAATGGCAAAGTACAAATTTCACTATCAACCTACCTAAATCCTGGTTTTCCCTCGGACGTGGTCCCCTCAGTGCTGGAGGATTTTGGACTCTAAGCCACCATGTACCTTGTGTCTACCTGAGTTCAGTTCTCCTTCCCTGGAGGCTTGGGTTTGGTTATTGCTCTTTTTAGATTGTGGATCATTTGGGTTTTCGTTTCAGAACATTTCAGGATGTAAGCTTTTGGTTGTGTGGTGGAATGGCCTTGCATCTTCACTGGAGGGGTCTACAGCTGACACGGAGATCTAAGACTTAGTGTGGTCAGCTAATCAACTGCTAACTTTATTACATTTAACAGCATAGCTTGTGCAATTAATCTGTGTCAGCTTTGTGTCTTACATCTGTATTTTTAAATTTTAGCTACTTCTGTGGATAAAGGTGAGTGTATGGGAGGATCAACCCTGAGCTTACTCCATGACAAGACTTTCAATTACACGGGCGACAGCCAGGCCCAGGAGCTGTGCCTGTATTTAACTAAGGCAGCCAGCGTGCCTTACTTTGAAATTCTGGAAAAGTGGATATATCGAGGCATCATTAATGATCCATACAGGTAAAAAACAGTTAAGGAATGAAAATTAAATGCAAAAGTCCTTGGTTTCTACTTTTTTTAGTGCACCCATCCCTCTGCTTGCTCGGTAGAGTGCATAGCCTAGGGGCCTCGACCTGGCAGCAGTAGGTAGACAAGGCAGTGTCGCGAGGCAGGGGAGCTGCTGGAGCATGTTAAACTACATTTCTTATTTGATTCGGTGGTTATACAGTCAGAGACGCTCTAACTTGCTTTATTTTTCCAAATTCAAGGAAATTATATGCATAACAGTTCAAATATGCATTCCACTCCAATTCCACCTTACCATGCCTGTCCCTCTTTAAGAATTCTCCTCTCACATCCTCCACCTCTTCACGATGTGGGTGAGCCCTCTTCTCATGGGGCACGCGTGTGATAAATCAGTGAATCAGTGTTAAATGTAGTCCACTAATATGCTAATCTAATAGGAGCAAACAACACTCTCTGAAGTTTCTTGTCTTTTGTAGAATCATTTGAAGCATTTTGCGGTGTTTAATAGTTTATGCAGCATTTCTGTTTCCCCCATTTGCAGAATCCGAAGGGGGGGCAAAACTCAGGTTAAAATAGCTAAAATTAACGCCTTCCTGATGGTGAGGAGGCAGGCAAAGGCAAGCTTCCTCACCTCTACACTGACAACCAAATACTGTTTAGACTCGCTTTGTGAACCCTGTAAAATTCTGTTTCTGTCATATTATGGTTGCAGATTAGCAGAAACGCTCTCCAGAATGCTTCTCGTCTTACTACAAATACAGACTGATTTCAGTTCTTGATTGGAACGTATTTTCATGAGACCTTATTTCTGATAGATCGTGTTACCAGTTTACAGCTCAAAAAAAGTAATCCTCATTATACCACTGCCTGCTTCTAAACATCTGCTTTAACTGTTCAGTGAGTTCATGGTGGAGGAACATGAGCTGCAGAAGGAGAAGATTCAGGAGGACTATAATGACAAGTACTGGGATCAAAGGTATACTGTTGTTCAGCAACAGATACCCTCATTCTTGCAGAAAATGGCTGACAAAATACTAAGCACAGGTAGGTAAAGATAGGCTTCTGATGTAAGAGGAATCTTGAGACGAGCATTGCCATTCTTTGTGTAAAGATAAAGGAAATGTCATTGTGCTTTGCCAGTTTGTGGGGTTGTCCAGCCGAACTTCTCCGAGGAATAGAAGAATCACATTTAAAAAGAACCCCAAATCCTATAAATAAAACAATGCATGGGAAGGAGTCCAACAGCAAGGGGAGCTGTCTGTCTTACTGCTGTTTAATGGGTACAGTTTTCTAGCAGCTAGCTAGATGGAGCTAGACAGCTGAGGTTTCAACATGCTGAGTTTTAATTTGGGTGTTTAAATGAAGCATGCAACCTGATGGCTACCATTGTTCTCTTCCTTAAGTACGCCCCCCCCCCCAAAAAAAAAGATACTTCTGAAGTGCAGCACCAGATCTTCAAAGTTTCTGGCTATCTGCAGATATGTTCTGCTACCACTGGGAAACAAAACCATTTCCAAATCTTGATACTATGTGCCTAATTTAGAATTCTGTCTTATCTTTTGAAAGGTGTCTAAATCCTTTCCAGCTTTTAGTAGAACTTAGCATAAACGTTTCACAGCAATCTTCCACTTGAAGGTAGTGGTCTGAAAGTTTCCCTGTTGGATGTACAGTAGATATGAATATGGGTTATTCTTTCTTTTTGCTTCTAGGGAAATATTTAAATGTTGTGCGAGAATGTGGACGTGATGTTACCTGCCCCGTGGCTAAAGAGGTTATCTATACTTTAAAAGAGAGAGCATACGTGGAACAAATAGAAAAAGCATATAACTATGCTAGCAAAGTTCTTCTGGATTTCCTAATGGAGGAGAAAGAGCTGGTGGCTCACCTAAGGTTTGATTTATTTTACTAAATGCATGTTAAATAGATTGGTTCTGATAGTGAACATAAGTTTTTTGAAGTTACCCCTCTTTTCTCGGTATATTATTAATGTATTCTGTCTGTTTCCATTAGGAAGGTTGACCTGAAAAAATAAGGATTTTTTTTTTTTCATGAAGAAAAAAAAAGAAAAGCGTAAAATCGTAGAAATGTTGGGTGGGAAGGGTGTGTGGGGGTCTCTAGTCCATCATCCTTTGGAAGGCTGTTGCCAAAACTAGGTCAGGGCAGCCGTGGCTTTGTCTAGCCCAGTCCCAAAACTCACCTTCAGGTATGGACATCCGCCATCTCTCTCATGACTTGTTCCGCAGCTGCATCTCACTTCCACCTGGGAAAGGAGTTTCCTAATATCATCTGGTATGATCAAGAAGAGTTTCATGTGACTGAGAATGGTTTGATATTAAGCATCTCACCAAATATATGCCGTGGTTATTTTTCATGCAAACATAGGTAGTTGGAATTGAGTGTATTAGTCCCAGGTTCTGGTACAAGGGTTTTCTTAACGTTGTCCTTTTTTAAAGTTCATTTTAATAACCTGTATTTTGATTCTTGTAACACATTCAGCTGATAGCAAATGCAAGTGCATTCTAGCATGCAAACTCCAGCTTTCTTGCATGAATCAAGCTTTTAGTTTGTTACTACCTTCAGAAAACACTAAAACCAGGAATCTTAACTATCCAGAAGACCAAGACAGCAACAAATAGGTAGGAAATTGCAGTTGTAAGATAGTTTGTCATTGGTGTGAGACTTGGTACTAGACGTTATGCTTCAAACCAGTGACACAGTGTGAAAGAAAGTGATCTGAGCTTCATGGGCCAAACCTGCCAAGTGACCTGCACAAGAAGATGCCCACTGGGAGACATAAGCTGGAGCAGTAATGGCAACTGGAGTGAATATACCTAGCAGTCCAGGTGGGATTACTTTGGGCCTGCTTTTTACTAGGTCTGAAAAAGTTGTAGCTGCAACAAAGGTGTCTGCTCCAGACCTGGGAACACTACAGCTCCAGCTGCAAGAGGGTGTGGGAGGAGCTGAAGATCCATGTTTCACTCCTTTGAAACTGATACGTGCCTTCCTGCCCTGTGAAAACCAGCAGAGAACACGCCTTGTTTCATGAAAGGTTGTGAGAGCTGTCTCAAACCTGCCGGTCATTAAGGAGATTCTTCCTAGCCTTGCTAATGACTGTTATCCTTCCAAGCTTTCTTTGCTTAATAGGACTGTTCAAAAGACACTGGCTTCCAAAGTTCTGGTGGCACAGGTCCTCTGTTGGGCCTGCTCTGTCACAGTGGAGTTTCAGATTAAGGTGTTGCTCAGCCTCTTCAGCTGGGGTTGATCAAAGAATCATAGAATGGTTTAGATTGGAAGGGACCTTAAAGATCATCTCATTCCAACCCTCCTGCCCTGGGCAGGGACACCTCCCACCAGCCCAGGTTGCTCCAAGCCCCGTCCAACCTGGCCTTGAACACCTCCAGGGATGGGACAGCCACAGCTTCTCTGGGTAACCTGGGCCAGTGCCTCACCACCCTCAGAGTGAGAAATTTCTTCCTGGTATCTCATCTAAATCTCCCTTCTTCCAGTCTGAAGCCATTACCCCTCATCCTATCACTACGTGCCCTTGTAAAAAGTCCCTCTCCAGCTTTCAGGTCTGGTCTGGTGATGTCTATCTTCGAAACAGGCTCTCTGCTAGATCCTTCAGCAGCTGTCCTGTGCGTATGTAATCCGCAGGGGTGCAAGTGCAGGGGCAGCTAGTTGGGGAGGAAGTTACTGAGTTTCCAGCATGTGTGCACTTTGAGAGCTGAAGTGGGATGGTTGCAATCAAACCCCAGAGACCTGTGACAGATAACCACTTCTCCTCAGTGAAGCGGGAGTACTGACTCTCTCTCTCCACCATCCCAGAAACGTTGCTTGGAAGGAACCAACAACCTCTAGTTCAATCTCCTGCTTGAAGTGGGATTGTCACTGGCGTTAGGTCAGGTTTTTATTTGGGTTTGTGCTCTAGGGTGTGTCAGCGGTAAGTCTCTTGCTTCCTTATCTGTTGTGCCCTCAGTTAACAACTGACACTGGCATGACTTCCTCGTGACTGCAGGAATTTTCTTGGTTCAAGAGAGTAAGGACAGTCAGGGAAACAGAGGGGCTGAGCATCGTCCTGAATTGACAGTGATCAGGAGTCTGCAACCACCTTGTGTTAAGGCTGTGCTGGCCCTATTTTTGCTCTGAAAACTGCAGTTATCATGCGTGGGCTTTGGCCAAGTGCTAAGTTAATCCTCAAACTCTCCCCTGAGCTATTTCCAAGATCTTGGCCTGCTGCAGTTAGCTCTCCTGGTGCCAAGTGAAAATTAAAGTTACGGTAGCAGAACTCAACACAAGTACCTGGAGTACTTAAAAAAACAACGCAGATTCTTGTTCCTTTAAAGGGGTGCAAGGTTCTGCTCTGAATTGGCAACTGCCTCTTGGGTGGATCTGCACGCTGTGGAGGTTGCGGTGTTGTTGAAGACAGCGGTATGAGCCTTTCGCCCAGCAGTGTAGTGTGTATGGGTTTTTTTCTAAGGTGCGTTTTTCAAGGAAAAAAAAAAGAGCAGCAGCAGCCCTGATCTGACTTCACAAAAGCATGCGGACTGAGGTGGAAAGGAGGAGGGGACATGCATAAAAGACTAAAATGGGTTATTTATGGCTGGCTGTTCTCTATGAAGAGGAACATTTTGTGATCAAACCCAACAGCCTGGCTGAATAGATTGCTTTTTTTCCTTTAGGTTTAATATGGATTAACTTGGGTTTTAAAAAACATAATCAATTGTCCCTTCATTTTCTTGAGCAGATCTATAAAACACTATTTCCTGATGGATCAAGGGGACTTTTTTGTTCACTTCATGGATCTCACAGAAGAGGAACTTAAGAAGCCCGTAGACGACATCATAACTACAAGGCTAGAGGCTCTGCTTGAATTAGCCCTGCGGATGAGCACAGCCAACACAGATCCTTTCAAGGACGATTTAAAGGTAAGAATGTATGTAAGCGGAAGATAATTGAATTTGAGCAGAAGGCCTGCCATGATTTGGGAAGATCTGTGTGCTTGTAAGAACCTGCTGAATGAAGGAAAAGACAATCGATGGCTGTCCTTCTGTAGACCTTCTCTGGGTTAAGTCCTCTTTCATCCAGATCAGTGACTGGAAGCACCCACCCTGGACAAGGGCCTGTGTTTTCTTGCTGGAGTCTGAACACAGAGAAGGTGCTTTTGGGTGGCCTCAGGATGAGGTGGAAACAGTAGTTTGTCTCTCATGCTTATTCCCAGCTTGAGTGCTCACTTTGGGGTACAAGAAAATACCTGATGAGAAGTCCTGCCTGTAAATGATCGCGTGTTTTACAGATATGAAGCAGCACAGAGACGGTGTCTGAGTGTGAGATCTGAATAGAGCTTGCACAGGCCCAGGGCAAGGCAGAGCGGTCAGCAGCTGCTCTGGTGTCTGCCACTGCAGTGTCCCGGTCATACCATCTACTATTGCTTCCTAGGTTGGTGTGATGACTCGAGGGCGGCTCTTGACAATTTGCACTTCTGCCATGTGTCTGTTGCTACGCAGTAGTTGTGAGTATCCCCGTGGCTTCATTTTTTTTCCTGCTCTTCCTTTATAGATTGACTTGATGCCCCATGACCTCATTACACAGCTCTTGAGAGTCTTGGCCATAGAAACAAAACAGGAGAAGGCCATTATCAGTGCAGATCCCACAGAACTCACTCTCAGTGGCCTTGAAGCATTTTCCTTTGACTACATTGTTAAGTGGCCTCTGTCCCTTATTATAAACAGGTAAAGTATCAATCCACTGAAGGTAAAAAAGGCAGAAGCTTTTGCGTTGGATTGAAGCATGTTTCCACACAGCAAAAAACTGGAAAACCTGTATCTTTAAAGTGAGATTATAAGTTGCTGACTAGCAGGGAATGCTTTGGGGTTGTTGGTTGTGGCTTTCTGAAGTATCTTCCCTGAGACTGA
Source organism: Himantopus leucocephalus (assembly GCA_003993805.1). Classification (NCBI taxonomy): domain Eukaryota; kingdom Metazoa; phylum Chordata; class Aves; order Charadriiformes; family Recurvirostridae; genus Himantopus; species Himantopus leucocephalus. The sequence continues at coordinate 10,469,873 of RSEF01000006.1, forward strand.
GAACTCTCACAAGAGGGTTTCCGTGCAAGAACCAAGCATTTCTTAAATGTGGAGAGCAGAAAAAACCCCTCACTCTCTGGTATCCCTGGTTGCAAACTAGAAGGATACAGGCTGTTGCTAGACTTACTACAGCAAGCAATTTTGCATTTAATTGAGTTGTGAGGGACTGAATGGTTAATTTTTCTGCAGGAATTTGCCCCCTGTTTCCCTGGAGAAACACTGGCAGACCTGGTGCTGTGAGCCAGGGCAAATGGGACAAGAAGTGTTACATGAACAGCATGACAGATGTTGAATTGTTAATTGCCAACAATTAGTTTGTCCCCTAGTTTCCCCTTTAAAAAAATCAGTTGATGCCATGGGACTTTTCAAGGACGTGACGCTTTTGAAATGATGTCTCTTTCTTTCAAATTGAGCGTATCAGCTCTGATGGTAGCTATGGAAGTGAAAATACTGTTTGGTAAGGCTTCACGAACTGTATCGACTGGAGCTCTGTAGACACCTACACTGAAGTGTCTGAATGCAGACCTGAATCCAGTCCCTGAAGCTATAAATAAGCATCCCCATCTGCTTCTGACAGTGCATTGCTGGCGGGGCAATGCTGCCTGTAGCTTGGTTACAGCTTTTTCTTCATCTTTTTGGAGAATCGTCATGAATTGTTTTGGTGATCATAGCAGTCTTAGTGCAGTGGGTACATGACCGCAGGCTTTCAGCCCTCTGTCCCAGCATCTCTGTGAGTGACCTTTCTGCGGGTAGCTTGAGGGAATTGAAGGAGGAGGCAGGTGATGTGCACACTGGCAGGAAATATGGAGGAGGGACTCCTTGGAGAGAAATTCTTTGGGATGGTTACAAATGTGATTTTTTTTTTCTTTGGTTCAAATTGTTTCAGTGCGGTTCTGTGTGCGTCTGAAGGCGTAAGGAACATACTGTGTAAAGTCTCTTTGCCTTTGAGCAGCCTCAGCTTTCACAGCTTAGTCTGTCAATCAGAACAGGGCTTAATCTGGATGGGTTTCTCCTTTCTTTTCAGGAAAGCACTGACAAGATACCAGATGCTTTTCAGACACATGTTCTATTGCAAACATGTGGAAAGACAGTTGTGCAACGTTTGGATCAGCAATAAGACAGCCAAGCAATTCTCCCTGCATTCAGCTAAGTGGTATGGCCTTTTTTTCTGCTGGATCAGATGTGAAGGTTTGGTTTTCCTTCTTGCTAGTGAGACATGTCATGATATGGATCAGATCATTTTGACTTTGATCTTTACAGGTTTCTTACAGGCTGAGAGAGGTCGCAATATAACATTTTAGGTTTTGGTAGGAAGTGTCGGCTCAATAATCTTTGTGCTGCTTGGCTCATTCCTCTTTGTTGGCGTGAAGGTTTGAAAAGGAAGAGATGGTCTTTAAGGTTAGATCATTCTACACTGAACAGTTACAGCAGAGGACATCTGTGCGCATATCATCTTGGTCGCTACTTTAGCATCAGCAAGATTAGTAAGGTTCCTAGTAGTTTAAAAGCAACATTCTTCTCTTTTGGCCAGACTGCTAGTGAGGGCTCATGACCTTCACACAGCTTGGCTAATGTTTGGGGTTTTGGTGTGATACAAAATGAATAAGGTAAAATTGGTAGGGTGTTTTCCCAGGAAATCATTCTGTCTTGTTCTGTCTGTGAGGGTGGGGTTTCATCTTTGGATCTGCCCTCCAGGTGCTGGAGGTGCCTGTTTGGAGAGTGAGGCAGACCCCAGCAACGCAGGGTAGTACCTTCTGCCTTGCCGGTGGCACTTTTGTGTCACAAGGTAACCTGGGCTGACCTCAGCCAACACGACTCTAGCTCTGCTTCTCCTGTAATTGTAGAGGTGTTAGCAGAAGAGACCTGTGAGGGTCTGTAGTCCAGCCTCCAGCTCACAGGGCGGCTGTGGTCAGCAGGTGACAGGGCAGCTGTGGTTGAAAACCACTAGGGTGGGTATCCCCCACCTCTCCAGTGACCTGTCCCCGTTTGCTGAACTCAGTTCTTAGTTTGCCATCACAGAGTCTGCATAAGTTAACATTGAAAGAACCTCTATATAATCCCACCATTCTATTTTTAAGGTGAAATTGCATTAAATACCCTAGGTAGCAGGTGATTTGATGAAGTATTTGGATCCCCTGAACATATTGATGCAAAGCATAGAATATTTTTAAGTAATGCTGGAAAGAAACCTGAACTATTTATCTTGTTAAATTTTGCCCTGCTAACGAATGCGTGTCTCACTGGATGCTTAGACTAGTAAAATTGCTTTAATATTTAATACCAAAATTTTAGTTGAATATAATCAAATATTCAAAATTACTGTCCAGTCTAAAACAGTTTCAAAATTCTGACTCCAGTAATTGAGGGAAAGCCATCTGAATATGTGGAAAATAATCAGAGATGGTTTGCATTAAGTTTATAATCCCTATCACACTGCAGCAGTGAATTTGCTAGGACAGAAATATTTAGCTCTGCTTGACTGTGCAAGCCTGGTGATAGTTCTCCATGGCATTTGCTAGCTCTAAGTTGTGTGGGTGTGATTTCTCCCCTAGGTTTGCTGGTGCTTTCACACTGCGGCAGCGGATGCTGAATTTTGTACAGAATATCCAGTATTACATGATGTTTGAAGTGATGGAACCAACATGGCACATTCTTGAGAAGAACCTGAAATTGGTGAGTGTACGCGAGAGAAGTTGGAACGGAAGTTAACAAATTTAATATAGAGAAAAAATGCCTAATTTCAGTTACTGCAGGTATCTGTTAATTTTGTTGGAGGCCCTTAAGTATCTTGGAACTATTGTTATTATCACACTGCAAAGCTCATACTCTGCACCCTGTTATCTAAAGGTGCTGTTCTGCTGAGCATCGTTGTACACAGAAGAAAGAAAACTATGGAAAAGGAAGAAGGATGCAGGGTGCAAGGATCATAAACCGGTCCAGACATCTTCAGTTGATTCCTTGGCTGACTTACAGTGCTCTTAAAAGCCAAGTCTGTGCTTTCTCTTCTGTGAAGCTGCCAAGGACTGGCATGTTAGGACTATCTGTTATAAAACAGGGCCTTCCTTATTCAGGTGGCTATTCCTTTCCCACTGCAGGTGGGCAAGGCTGGAGAACTTTTCCACTCTGGTGTTATCTGTGAGAGGCTAAGCTCTCTGCCACTGTTTTTTATGCCTGATGAGGGGCTAGCTGGGCAATGGATGCCTGGCATCATTTTTGTTCCTTTCATGGAGATGTAATGTTCTGAGCTGTGGGATTTTCCGGGTGTGCTACACAATATTTCTGGTTTACTAACCCAAGTTGGTGACTTCTCTGGAAGATCTTCACCCTAGCAAAAACCGCAAGAATCAGTTTTTATCTCCTGATGGGCATATGAGATGTCTTTATTATCTCAGAGAGGAACACATTCTCAGCTAATACCACACCTGCCTGTTTTAAACCAAGACTGAAAAGTCATTGGGATTTTACCTTTCAGAACAGGCTGGTCAAGAAGCCCATAAAGGTCTTCTCATATCTGGTTTCATTTATGTCAGATTTGTTAGTTCCATCCTCAACAACTGAGAAGAAAATCCATCACCAACAGATCAAGTGCTGTTCTCAGTTTGTCTAGAGCAAACCCTTCTCTCCCTTTCTTTTTTACCTGACTGTCGTAAAGATCTAGTCTTTCAGGGCGCACAGTTACTGTGGTAGTTCATTAGACAAGCGAAGGGTGATGCCTGAGCACTGGTGGATCTAATGAAAGCCACGGCAATGCTGCAAATACATGTTGTCATCCCTGCCATCAGCCTGGGTCCAGCCCATAGCTTCTTTGTTCCCCAGGAATATGTGCTGGAGCCAGGGGACTGGTTGCCTCACCTCCCAGCACCAGTGGAGCTGCCTGGCTTCTGCTGGTTTCTGGCATACAAACAAGTCTTTGTGGGAGGAAAAAGAGAGCAGAGATGGCATCTTAGGTTACGTCTGTACTGCTGCCTAAAACAAGGGCAGAGACATAGGCTGTCTGCTCCACATGACATAGCAAATGTCTCCACTTGGTCCTGTGCAGTCCTATCATATGATCATTTTGTGTTCTTCCAGTTTCAAGTGTTGGCAGCAGTCTGGGGAGGGCTGTATTGTAGCTGTTTTCATAGCATGAAGCTGCAGGGATGTGTTGCATGGGCCGGGGTGTGTCATTAAGGCCTGTGAAAGTGCTCGAGTGTGCAAAGCTTGGTGGAGTAGCGTTGGAGGGTTTTGCCAAGGGAGGGAATCTGCCCTGCTGCCATGTCCTCCATGCCAGGAGACAAGTTGAGAAGGCCTTTAGGAAGTGCTGCCCCTGAGCTTTGCATGACATTTGTCTTGGCGTATGGGCGGTGCATATGCCAGGCAGTGAATGTGTGTTTAATTAGAGCAGATGATCAGTGATCCCTTCCTCAGACTTGCTTATTTTGCAGCATAACCTTTGTGATGGCTGTAGTCATGTTCTTTATCCCAAGGGACACTGCGTTCCTTATGGTCCTTCTCAGCTTCCTTACACACTGTGGTGTTGCTGTGTTGGTTCTGATGTTAGGGTGCCCCAGCTACGGTGAGGAAAGAGGAGGCAAATGTACATCACCTTACTATTCTTCCCTCTGGTAGTCATCCTGTGATCAGACGCTTCTGGGTTGCACATCTTTTTCCTCTTACACCGTGAAAAACATTTACCTGAGCCCAACTCTCCTTCTGCAATCTGCATTAAGCCACAGCAGCTCTGTTGGCAGCTCTCTGACAAGCCTGGTGGATCTTCAACATCAGCTGACCCTGTCTTAGTTTCTGCTGTGAACTGGGGAGTTGTTCTTGGGTCAGCTAACCAATATTTTTGATGCCTTGTCATCCTTTTTCCTGGAGAATTCACAAGAGGTATGTCTAGGATTGTGAGCATCTCTGCATATTCTTGGGGAGGACTTCTGAACAAGAAGAGGTTGTATGTCAAGCTCCTGGATGATCTGAGAGAAGTGTACTTTCTTCTTAATTTTGTTGTAAATTTAGGTTTACGAAATATAATACTTGGTTTACTTCACTTGAATTGAGGCGCTTGAACAAGTTATCACGTCCCAGGTTCTTCCATACTGATTTCAGGTAGTGCTTTCTTTTAGCCTCTGCTGATTCCAGGTGTCCTAGAACGGACTGTTAAATGCAGTAGGCATGCGGTCTGCATTGACAGCATCCCCTGTTCAGAAGAGACAGTCTCCTGACTCTGGGGTTTTTGCAAAGACTTTCGGTCTGAAGATTCCTCTCTGCTTTGGCTCTCAGCCATTGAGTTTCTCTGCTCCTTCGGAGATACAGCAGTGTTGAAGCATTTTTATTTCAGATCCAAAAAGGAATTTGCTAGTTTATACTGTTTCTCAGAGGAGCCCATTCCCAATAAAATTCTATAGACCAAACCTTTCTGATAGCCCAAGCAGGCAGATTTTTTCCCTCGCTATGGAACATTGATGAGCCTGCCAGAGATGTTGAGGTAGCAGGTATAAGTGACTTTGCTGGCACTGGCGAAAGGTGTTTTGCATGGTTGTATGGCAAGAAAGAGAGCTGGCCATGCCTTCACTATATGCTTCTTCATTTCTGAAACCTTGAGGACTGCTGCAGCGTTCTGTAGAGCATTTCTACCGTTGGTCTGTACCTGAAGGTCTTCTCCAAGTAATAGTGCAGTAGTAACGACTCGTGATGTGAATATTGTTGTCACTTGAAACAGAATGTTTTTTTGGCAAGCTAGCAAAGTCTTTGAGACGTAATCCAAATGTGTGTTTGCCTCCCATCCTCATCAGTGTCCTTCAAGGCTTAAACCTCTGGGAGATGGAGCACACCCTCTACCAGTGCTGGGGCAGGAAACATCTGGCTCTAAGCAGTGTTGTGATATGGGCACCTGTGAGTCAAACACCTCAACAGTGCCAGCTAAAGAAGCTGTTTCAGCAACCACTTTGTCATGCAGTCCTTTAAAAGAGCTGCTCACCAGGGATGATATATCCCCGGCTACTGAGTAAAATCTTCCTTGCTTTAAATAAAAGCATCATTTATTTCCAAACAGAGGATGCAGAACTGGCTCCTTAACCTCTGTAGCCTACACACTAGGGTAGTTTTTTCCTTTCATTTGCATTTTAGGAGGGAAAAGGATGATCCTCACTGGTCTCATGTAGTGCCTTATGCTGGTTTTTTGTCAGACTTCTCTTGTGCATTTCGACTTGAAATCAAGGTGATTTCTTCCTAAAAATATAGCTAGTATCTTTGTCTTCACAACATCATTGTCTTTATCAACACAACTAGCATCTTCATGGCATTAGAGAGCGGCATTTATCCCTGTTCTGTACTAGTTGCTTAAAAGGTTATGGGGTTTTTTTTTGGCATTGATCCCGTTGGAGAAGTGTGGATACTTTTGGCAATTTTAGTGCTATGGCTCTTTCCTAAGCTTGACTCACGTTCTCAGCTTCAGCACATCCCATCACAGAGTGAGAGGCGGGGTTTAATCTATCATTTAAAACTCAAGACTGAAACAGCCCACTGAAGTAGCAGAGCTGGACAAAAATCTTGCAGAATCCTTGCGTGTCCCAGTTTATTATTGTGCTCCTGAAACACATTTCTGAGTAACCTGTATGTTTTAAGCCTTGTAAACTTACTGACATTTGAGGTTCTTTGATTTACTTTTCTGGTTTTCACTTACTGTAACTGACTCTACTGAGATTGTGGGAGTGGGCATGACAAGCAGATTTAAAAGCAGAGGAAGTGCATGTTCATAAAGCAGATAACTCCATCCTGAGCCTCTTTTCCAGTGGAGGCTTTGGATGCTTAAAGAAAGCATAATTTGGTTGAGAAGGTGATGTGACAAATCAGAGGTAAAAAGCCTGTGAAGGGCTGTTAAATGTAGTAATGCAAATACAGTCTCCATCTGACAATGTTTCTCAAAGCTGGAAGATACATGAGAAGTATCTCAACATGTCCTAGAGCGTGTCTGAGGTCACCGTCAGAGGCAGGATGCTGGGTTAGAGGTTTGGTCTGGTGCAGCACAGCCGTCCTGGTTTGGTTTTTCATTATTGTACTGTCCTGTCACAGGCATCTAATATTGATGATGTCCTGAGCCACCACACAAGCTTCCTGGATAACTGCTTGAAGGACTGCATGCTAACCAACCCAGAGCTGCTGAAGATCTTCTCCAAGCTGATGTCTGTCTGTGTCATGTTCACAAACTGCATGCAGGTGTGTACAGCCTCCCCGTATTGACTGCTTTGGATGCCAGCCAGCTATGACAGTCCTCTTTTTCATCTCGACCTCTCTTGTCCTCTATGCCCGTGGAGAGCCTCTGTTCCTCCCACCAGCAGGCTTTACAGCTTGACAGCTCAGACTGTCATCCTTCCTCCCGAATGGTTTCTGTGGCTTCTCCCGCCACAAAATTCTTTATGCTCTGTTTTTTTCAGTCTCGGGATCAGGTTCATATGAACCAAATTACCTCTCTTCAGCCAGTCCTGCAGCAGAATTTGAGGTGTAGGTTAGAGGGCTCTGTGGTTTTTAGCATGCTCTTTTGAGGGTCAGGCGAGGACTGGTAATTGGACCCATGGAGACTGATCTCCATGGGCACACTCTCGCCAGCATCTCAGGGAGCCCATAGCTTTGAAAAAATACCACCTTCCTTTGGGTTTAGGGAGCTTTGCGTATTAACATTGTGAGTTTAATCTTGGAGTTAGTTTCTGTGGGACTTAGGTAGCTGCAGGGCTAGCAGAACTGAGTCAGCCTCATGCTTTGCCATAGTTGAAAAAATGGGATCTAATCATTTCCCCAACCCTCTGCTCTTCCAAGAGATTCACCCAGAGCATGAAGCTGGATAATGAGATGGACCGGCTCACCTTAGAGCACGGTACAATGCTGGGCCCGCCAACAGAGGAGGAGCGTGCTGAAGAGACTGCAAAGAAGAAGCTAACTAACAAGGTGGGACATAGGCTGGACAGCTGGGCCCTTTCCTCTGTGAATGCTGCCTGGGTTGCAGTCTGGTCAGGGTGGTTGTCCTACCTCTTGCAGATAGATCTTCCTAGTTTCTAGAGCACCTCTGGCCCCAAAAGCAGAATCTTTCTGGAATTGTAGGCGCTTTTGAACACAGTGTGAAGTGCTGATGGTGTTCTCAAAGTCTGCTTTGAAGACCCTGTCTCCCACAGCAGTCCCTGCACTTGTTTTTAAGTTTTGTTGTATTTTCAGCCATGCAGTGAATACCCACATACAGGCTTTCTGCAATTCAAGAACTTTCTTATTTCCAGAACTGGCATTTTGTGATGGATGAGCCAATAAACTGTCGGATGTGACTTTCCAGCCCATCCCTTTCATATCTGGGGCGTTTGGCTTGTCCACTTTTCTCTCTCTGGATGTACACATACTAAGCCGTTCGTTCGGCATGCTTTGTGGTTAGCAGGCCTCCTGTCCCACTGAAAGCCCCTCTCTGGCATACAACCAGTAGGGTCCATCACGCCGCAAGGCAATCAGAGTGCTCCAGAGCTTACAACCTGTCTTAGGCAACACTCACGTCCTGCTTACTGGCTTTTCCTCCTGCTTGAAAATAAATAATGACAGCATATATTTGAGGATAACTCTACTGGGATCTACCCTGGGATGCTCCCAGGTAGGCACAGCAAGGTTTTTAACCACTTTGCAGCTGTTTTGAAGGGTTTATTTTAGTGGCTGAGCGACTGTTAAGTTTTATGGCAGTATATTTGATCAGGCTAGGAAATAGGGAAGGAATAATTGCATCACTTTGGCAAGTGTGAATCAGCAAACGCATGGGGCCACTATGCTTTTCTCTTGATAGCTTTTAGCAGAGCATGCCGACAACCTCCACTTGACATCTGGCTTCGAAGCAACCATCAACAAGTTTGATAGCAATTTCTCAACACATCTGCTGGACCTGCTGGACAAACTGAGCGTTTACAGCACCAATGACTGTGAGCACAGCATGCTCAACATCATCTACAGGTGAGCCAGTAGTTTTCTCTCTGTAACTTCCCCTCCTGTGGTTCCCAGATTCAGCTCAGGAAGACTAATTGATGTTTATAACTGCGCATGTCTGCCCTATTAATGAAAACATGAAAATCACAAGAAATATTGCTTTGCATTTCAACCCAAGGCTTTAAAAAAAAAAACAACACATTCCTTTGAATTATGTGAAATTTATGTATTGATGTTGTAAAGGTAATGCAAGTGTTAGTTTTCTTGGGGATTGTCTCACAGTGACTAAGCTGATTCCTAACTACAGCGTGAGTATTCCAAGATGAGAAAACCGTGCAAGGGATTGATCATAAGTGGCTATTCTATTTAAAGTTCACAGCTTGTATTTATTTAAATAAGCATCCCTTCATGTGTTTTTGTTGTGGCCTCACCCATACTTACTAGCTTCATAGAAATCAAAATTCCTCCAGCAATACCTAAAAGTAAGGTACACAAGATAAACTGCAGGAAGAAAAAGAGAGAGAAAAAGGAGATCTAAGTTTTGCTGCTAGGTTTGTAACCTCTGTGTTCCTTTCTCAATAAAATGAGATGCATAAGGCCTTCTTTGGCGTGGTCAACATTTGTTTTTGTTATAAGTCATACATACTAGCGTTGCTAAGCTTTTTAAGGTCTATGTTATAGACTGGTGTAGCATGGAGGGAACCTGCCCTAGTACTTCTAGATTTGAAGAACCACAGATAATGCTCGAGGAGCATTACCCTGCGTTGAGCACGTGCTGTGCAAGCAGAATGCTTCTCACTCTGATCCTGCTACCAGGGCTTTAGGAGCAAAACAGAAATACCTGCAACTGTGGACTTTGCTGCTGTGAGCAGCTGTTAGTGTTTGTGGCTGGAATGTGTTTTTCAAGAGTTAAGCACCCATGAAACCCAGCAGCCTGCAGATTGGAAATGTTCAGCTGAGGCACGAGGGTCAGGAGCTGACATCTCTTAATTCAAGGAGTCACCTTGGTGGAAGTCACATGTAAGAGCTGCTGGTCACCAGCTGCCTCACACCTGGCAAAGACTCTGACACTTGAGAAATGCTGCTTGCAGACTGTTAGGCACATACGAAAACCAATTAATTTTTACAGTGACTTATTTTTTTCCAGTGAAGAGGCAGGATATATATTGTGTGTAGGCATAAATTTAAGAGGCTAGGAGTTTCATGAATATAAAATATTTCAACGCTGACACTTTTTTAAGTGCTTGTTCCATATTTGTAAGCCTGATAGACACCTTTGTACTGTTACAGTGTTGCGTAGCCTAGAACACTTGAGACTTACCTTCTTTGTCGTTACTGTCAGCTGGGAAAAGAAAGCAAAGCCATCCCAAACATGTATTAGTTTCTTCATGCTGTCTGTAAGCTGGCGTGTAGCCTTATTTTTGTGTGTATTTTTGTGTAGTCAGCTTTTACAGGACTATCCAGAAGTGAAGGTCTTTTTTAGGTGTTGTTTCCTTTCATCTTTTTCTGAGGAAAGCCCTTGGTTTACCAAGTACTCCTCCCTACTTTTATGAATGTTTCTCATCTAAAGTTGTAATGCTTTTCAGTGGTAGATACGCTAGAATCGGTTGTTGGTTGTGTAATTTTGTTCATAAAAGTGCCTGATAACTGGTTAATCACATACATTTTCTTTTTCCCCTTGATGTTGTAGGGTTTCATGCCCCAAGCCCTTTAATATTTAGTACAGAAGACAGTAGATCCTTATTTAGTTCTTTTTAACCACGTAGGACTAAAAGGTACTTCGATCTTTCTCCTAACTGTTCTTCATCCTTTGTTTTGTTTTGTTTTGTTTAAGTGTAGTCTTACTGTTCCTGTGCTTTGTTTGGTCTTTGTGAACTGTACTTTTTGGTCATTCTCATCCTTTGACTCAATCGTCAGGAAGAACATAAGAATATTAACCTGCAACCATTATGTTCTGTTCGCTGCCCTTCCATACCAGTTGTCTTTTATGGCTGGCTGATAACCCTTACACCTCTGTTGAGATGCACTACAACTGAAAACAGAGAGAGAAAAGGTTGCAGGAACGTTTTTTTGAAGTAGGTTGTTGTCCCCTGCTCATGCAGCTCTTGAAACTTCCCTTTTCCTTTTCTAACAGTGTCTGACAGGGCTGGCCAGGATTCCTGGTACCAACCTTTGCAAACACTGTTTTGTGAAGTATTCCAGCAGGAGACTGGGCTTCCAGTTGTCCTTTACTGCTGAGAACTTCTTGACCAGCAGCTACTGTATATTTGCACAGCCCCTGGCCTCCTGTGTTAGCATTTACTGCTCTATCTGAGATGTGGTCGTGTAGCTGAGACCAAGGTTGAACACTAAAACCTGTCATCCCTGCCACCAGGGGGGCTTCCAGCAGTGGAATCTAGCCCACCAGGTCCCACAGCACTGCAGAGAATTACATGTCTTCTTCCTTGTAGGGTTGTATTCCTCATTTAAGGAGGACAGGGATACTTACAGGCATCTGAAGGGAAATGCAGTCCCACAGGACTGCTTGCTGCTCTGAACTCTCCTGCTGCCATTCCCTGCCAGGGTAGAAGCTTATCTTCCTACCACCAGAACTGCCCTTGTTGGTTGATTCTCAGTCCCTGAAATGGGAAGGTAGGTGAGGACTTCTCTGCAGTCCTACTAACTCTGATAGACTTCATTTCTGAAGTGACCAGAGCCTGAGGTCTACTTCTCATCTTGGAGATTCTTCAAAGACTTTTTTTTTTGTGGCTGTGAGTGGAGGCCCCAACTATACAAGTGATTGTGGTTCTTTTCAGGACTAACCAGGACAGCTGAGTGTCTGCAAATCCTTTCAGGAAATGATGGTGCAGCTTATCAAGGCCTTCTGGACATTTTCTGTCAACCTTCATCTGCCTGGGCATCACTGTTTCTCATCATTGGACTGTTGGAGTTTGCAGGCAGGATCCATCTTGATAAAGGAGGCAGAGCTGGAGCACTGAGGAGTAAATTCTAATTGACAGGCCAAGGGGATTAAGCTCTTACACTCCTCTCACTGCCTTCCCTCCCAGGTGTCACACTAGCATACAGAGTCAAGCTTGATTCAGGGATTGAGACCACAAGAAGTTGAGTCGTGCAGGCAGGAACATTTATTCGTCAGTGCTCCAGCTCTGCCTCCTTTATCAAGTGCTTACATTTTTATCATTACCAGTACAAGTTCTAACAGAGAGGCTTTTTTATGATGCTCCATCCAGGAGATCTTAATGGCAATTAATTCCATGATCCAGCCACTTGGATATTGTTGCAGGTTGCACAGGGCATGGCCAACACAGTGTTGAAGACCAAGTCGCCTGCTCTTCCAATAGAAGACCATCATGACCCCACCAGTCCTTGAGTCTTGCAAAGAACATGTGGATATCATCCCATTGGTGGCATCACCCAGCTCAGTCCAAGGCTGGAGTTGGTTCTCAGCTTACTCAGGCAGTCAACAATGTCAAGTCCTTGACCAGTCTTTACATCATGGAGCAGCAAAAGTCCTGCAGCCTTCCATCACGCTTTATCAGATGTGATGCCAGACACTGATGTAAGGCCTTTTCTGGCTCAGGTGGTGTCCTCCTTCTGGCACTACTCCCACACTTAGCATCAGATGTTCACCTCTTTTATCATTGCCTCCCCACCCTTGTGTGAACTTTATGCGTCTACCAGGACGGTGGGACAACCTGATGCTGCACCACGGAGACTGGCTGCGTATCTTGTTTGATTGTGGCTCCATGGCTAGGAACTATCTTCTACCTGATGCCTTTGTGTTTCACAGACTGCACACGAGTGTTAGCTGTGTCAGGAAGTGGGCGACTCCCGAGCTGTGGAAGCTCTCAAGCCAATTCTTCCAAATACGGAGAGGTTGACTTTTACGATGAATACTTCCTGCTTCAGGAGAAAGGAGAAATGTGGTGATTCAGGCTGGTTGTGAGAAAGTATAACACTTCCGTTAGCAGTTTGCGTTGAGAATGTTGACCTAAGCTTTCAACCAGCTGTTCAAAAGAGGGGCTGAGTTCTTTGCCCCCTGGTGTTTCCATGCCCCCCATTCTGTTCAAGGGCTGCAGAGGAAATACTGGGTCTTTATGCCATCAGGATTGTCATCACTATCAAGTCCCCAGTTTGGACTGTCTGCGACCACATGAGTCTTCACCAAGATGTTGGCCATAGCTGGACCTTTACTGACAGACCAGATGTCCCCATTTCCTTAACTGAAATACTGCACGTTAACAGGCTGTGCAACAGAACATGTCTTTCCATTTCTACAGGCTGCTCAGTAACGTTTTAAAGAGTGAAAGTCCCACGATGAATGCCCAGACGTGGCATTTAGCTCTCATTCAGTCTGTAGAGATTATTGGATTGAGTCCTGGACTCTATGGCAACAGGAACCCAAGCACCAGAGCAGAGACGGTTGCCATCTGAAATAAAATATTTGACAGAGAGATGGAAGAGTTTTATAAGACATACCGGTCTTTTCTTATAAATGATAACCTTTTTATATGACTACTTTTCAAAGGTGATAGTCTACATGTAAGATAAGTAACAAAATATCCCTTTTCTTCATCATTCTGGTACTGTGGCTTTGTTTGATCCTGGTTACTATTTATTCAGTTTACAGCTCTGAGTAACTGAGGCACCACCATTGTATTCGTAGCACCAAACAAGACAAGACAGAGACCCAGAGGGTTTTCTTCAAAGCAGGGAAGCTCGCACATGACTCGCAGATCTTCAGCGCGCTGCAGTCCTGCTCGGGTGCCTTGTCTCCATCAGTAGCAGTGCTGACGGAGGGCTGGCAACTGCAGACAATCTCCAGAGTCACACCTTCAGATCCCAGTAGTGAAAAGGAGAAGAATTACAGCATAGAGGACTTAGTCAGAAGGATTACTTAATTCCAAATACTTAGAAATCGTACCCAATGAGTGCTGTTAGCATTCATCAGATATCCTTCCATTACCAGTTTGGAGGAAACAACAATGACTGAGCTTAGAGTAAGACCGGTAGGACGTATGAAGTGATGCAAACCCCAGTGAATAAAACTTCCAGCCACAAACCAATAAACTGAAGTGTAAGCAGAGTTTGAGGAAGCACTGTGCAGATTCTTAAGAGGTAGTTGTAACCCTGAAAACACAGCTGAAAAGGAAGCAAATCAAAATCTGCAATTCAAAAAGTTTGGAATAAAGCAACTTTAGAAATGGAACAGAGCCTCAAAGCAAGGATAAATGAGATTGGTAAATCTGCCCGCCGCAGTGTCAGGTTTCCTTTCCTTAAAGGATGAAAGAGATGTAAGCTTTTCAGCCAGGAGAGAGCAACAGATAAATTCCATCTGTCGAGGCTCTGTTTTCCGCCGTCACCAAAAAATGTCAAGGAACAATTTGTTGCCATTTGTGTGAGGTTGTTAAGCAACATGAAACTCAAATATTGTGCCCGTTCATTTAGTATTGGAGCAATTTGAGAAATTTTGATTTGAGAAATGAAGAGGGTAACTTTTGTGTGATTCACGGGCCTATAGTGACTATCATTCACACTAAGGGCACGTGTTTTTAAGAGCTGCGCGTGTCTTGGTTGGCTTCATGTTGCAGAGATCTGCCTAAGGAAGGTCACAGCAGCCCTGGGTGGTTTTATGGCATCGTTTTGGATTATCGAGGAAACAGGATATTGCTGATGTTGCCTGCTTTGGAGAGGCGTTTGCAAGTATCAGCAATACTTGCGATTTTGGCTGAGCATCTTCCAAGCGGTTACTCGACTTCTTGAATCGTGAATCTGGTTGAAGCATGCTGGTGTTGGTGAGGAAGTGGTGGTGGTAATGTAAACTGCAACATTTTGTGGTAGTCACGGTGGACAAATAAGGTGGATTTCATGTGGGGATAAACACTGGAGTTCAACGGTGGTGGTTAAGGAGTGGTGGGAAGTGGCCGGGAAGGTGCGGAGACTGTGAGGAGCGCTCACCCTTGGCGCCTTGTCCCCGAGTGACACCTGTGGTCAAACTGTGACTCCAAAGAGCCATTGGTCCTTCCTGATGTATTTTATACACCTGTAAAGAACAGGTGAAATTTAGCCTGTTGTCAAGGGACGAGCCCGGAAGAGGTGTCACCGACAATGCCTGTGGCACAGTGCAAGTGTCCCCATCTCGCTCCAAACGAGCCGCTGTGTTTACGCAGCCCGGGGCAGTCCCATGCGGGGATGGCAGGTCCGGAGCTCACTGCGCTGTGGCCTGTTTCAGCTGATGCCCTGGGAGATGTTTCTCCTCCAGGGGCCACAGTTGCGTAAGAGCAAGGCTGTTGCTCAGCCGGGTGGGTACGGGGAGTGCGGCTGCTTGAGAGGTCCATGCTGCGGTGCAAGACCCCGTGCTGCGGCGCAAGACTCCGTGCTGCGCAAGCAAGTGTCCTCCGCTTCTTTCCGCCGTGAGACTTGCTTTGCTTTTCTTCACACCCCTCGTTTCAACCAACTTTGTCTCAAAATTTGCCTGACTGTCTATATACTCCACCAACTTGTGCATTTTTCCACAATAAGATTTGGAGAAGAAAGATGGAAATTCTCAAAACTTACAGAATGATATCTGCAAAGATGACAGGTGTAGGAAATGGAGAGAGTGGTTGGACTCGATGATCTTAAAGGTCCCTTCCAACCTAGACAATTCTATGAGTCTATGTATTTTTGGATCTCCTTGCTGCCTTTGAGCCCTCCGACGAGCATGTGCGCTGCGGCGCTTGCAGCACCGAGCTCTCGGGGGGCGGGCCCTGGCAGCGTGTTCGGCATGCTGTGTGCCGGTGTCTTGGGCATCGTTGAGCCAGCGGGCTGCTGAAACATCTGCGTCTTCTCTCTCGCAGGCTGGACTTCAACGGGTTCTACACCGAACGCTTGGAGCACATGTCTGCCGAGCGCAGCCAGAAGGCAGCTCCCCTGCTTCCCCGCCTGGCCGTACCTGCCCAGTGAAGCCCTTTCAGCCATCACCTCTTCTCCAGCAGAGAACCGGACACTCGTTCACTTCGAGCTAAGAGTTCTCAACCCTCTACATTCACAGCGCGAGCTGGAAACAAACTGTAAGGGTCGTCCCAGAGAGACAGGGGGAACATTCAGTCTCCTGAAATGTATGTAATGGATTTTCTCTTCTGAGAGGCTTTTGTTAAGTCCTTTTTTTTTTTTACTGCATTGTAAAATGATGTATTTGTGTGTAGTAAAATAAATTTTAAAAAATAAATAAAACCTAGGGTTTATTTTTTACTGTTAAAAGAACGCAGGGTGCAAATTAGTCTTTTAGGTGACTAAATTTTGGTCAGGTCACAGAGATCTGGCTTAGCTGCCCTGTGGTGTTATTTGGGGGGAGGGAGGAGGAAGGGGGTGCCTAATTGGGGGTTCCTGGAATGAAGCTGGCCGGCTGCTCTAACCAATGAGATGGGGTTCACAGCTGATGGGCAGGAATGTGATGTTCATATCGTATTGGCCGAGTCCTCAGCAGAGGACTTTCAGGGCGTCTTGCAGAGTTGTGCAGCTGTAAAAATTAATTGAGCCAATTTGGAAGGGGGTGTGGTAGAAGGTGGAAGAGAAGCATCTTCCAGGAACAAGTGGTAACCAAGATTCGTGCCAGAGACCCAGAGGCCTCAGTGGCAAGTGTGTGAACCTGGGGAGATGTGGAGGGGCCGAGTGACCTGCCCTTCCTCTCCCTCACCTCCTCCTTTGCAAAGACCTAGAGTGCGTTAGAGAAAAGAACCAGGTTCTCTTTGCTTTGGTGGCCTAAAGCTGGTCCTCCAGCTTGGCAGAGGAAGGGACACCCAAGGAGAGGACCACCAGTCCTGGGTCTGGAGGACTGAATTCCTTCAGCTGAATGTTGAGGCTGAGGACTGAGACCTCAAGCCAGCATCATCTGGCTCTTCAGGGAAGGGACTTGTGTGGTTCATGGGGAAGGGGAGGTTTTCCTTTTCCCACCACTGAGGTGGCCTCTCAGTCCGGGGAGGCTTGGAGACATTGACCTGCCATTTCCATGAAGTTTCTGTGGATCTACAGACTTCAGGGCCCATCCCTTGAGCTCAGGGTGGAGAGGCAGAGAGGGGCCTATGTCCCTGGAAGAACCTGCTCGCCTCTCAGTGCCCAACATGTCAGGCTTGAGAGGCTGCCCTGGCTCCTCACCCTGTCACCGTTTTTTACAACAATGAGCAGCGTGGTGGCTGTTGCAGGAAAAAAAAATCTCCGTTCACGTGATTTCAATTAAATCAGGATCAAAGCTGTGTATGGATTAATAGCATGTAACTAACCAGCAATCGTTGAGTCTCAGACAAAGCCATAGATACTTCTGAAATGTTCATTTTTAAAATCCACACCAAATTTCTAAACGTCCCTCTGTGACTAATCCCAAAAAGTCCCGCTCACACATGCAGAGGGTAATGTGCATCCCTCTGACAGCTTTTTTTCTTGGGGTAAGGGAAAGGCACCCATCTCTTTGGAGAGGGATTCCCCTCTTTTCGCACTTCCTTCTGTGGGAGACGGGGGTGCTCCACCTCTACAGGATCCCCTGCTCCTCCCTGCCAACCCACAGGTCCACATCGGAGCGAGAAAAGCCTCCAAGAGATCATCTACACCCTGGGGCTGGGTCATCCCCCCCAGGCTTTGTTGCAACCCATACCAACAGGCTGCTAGCTGAATGCAGCCCCCCTCTTGCTACACCTGCCCCGGGCAGAGGTGGTGATGCTGGTGGGGCGGTATCACGCTGGCCTTGGGCTCCTGCTGTTCACATGAGACCCCATTGATGGGCAACTTCAGTCATCCAAAAAATTGTGGCCTGCATGGGGACACCCAGTTGGCTGAGCTGTTATTTGAAAGGCTTGGGGGTGCTCTGCTTAGCGGCATAAAGTCGAGTTGGAGGTCTGTAACCAGTGGTGTTCCCCAGGGGTCAGTACTGGGCCCAGTCCTGTTCA
>RSEF01000006.1:10487821-10527626 GCA_003993805.1 Himantopus leucocephalus
GGGTTGGACTAGATGATCTCCAGACGTCCCTTCCAACCCTGACTATTCTATGATTCTGTGATTCTGTGAACATGTCTCACCATGGATCTACCAACTCCCCTCTGACAGATGTGTGGATGTGTGTCTTCTCCTTTCACCAGAAGCCAGGATGTGCCAGGAGAAGGGCAAGAAAAGGTCCTGAACCCAGCAGGCCCACTTCCCATGGCACAGCAGTTGGGTACCTCCTTGCTCGGAGTGGCAATTCGGCTGCTCTGCATCTCCCTGGCAAGCCTGTGCTTCATAGACCATGGGTTGGTCAGTAGCTCTTTCAAGGCCAGCTCAGCTCTCCACACCTTCCAAGGGTTAGCATGTGGTGGAGGGAATTACAGAAAAGCTGTGGGGAGTAAGAGGGAAGACACTGGAACAGCGCTTGGCTATGGTGCTTTCTCTGCTGTTTTGGAGGAAGGTCGGCCCTGGTGACAGAGCTCTGCACCAGCCAAATTTCGTGCCCTCTTCCATTAAATGTGGCATTTCCTGGCTGGTTCTGGCCTGAAACACCAAGAAATGTAAAAAAAATCAGTTTGCAGGAGGGGATTCTCCCTTCACAATTTGCCACATGGAGAAAACAAGGGGCCATGGGTTGCACTGGAAGAGGTTTCATCTCAACCTAAGAAATACGTTACAGTGAGAAAATCACTCACTGGAAAAAAAAACTCCCCAGGGACATGGTGGAGTCCCCATTGCTGGAGAGTTTCAGGATGTGACCTGGACAGGATGCAAGATAGCCTCATCCAGGCTCGCTTCCCCACGACAGGTCGGAGCAGATGATCTTCAGAGGTCCCTTCCAACCTGGGACATTCTGCAGACAACAGGGAGACAGCAGTCAGCTCTGCTGCAGAGCAGAGAGCTCAGGGCGCAGTGCACCTCCCAGCTCAGCCCCACATGGTGATCCCAGCCCCTATGATCCTTTGGGATCTGGGATGGTCCCAAATGCCCCACTGATATGCCCTGATGGCCCACGGTCCCCCTGACAGCTCAGCCCCTCATGGTGTCCCCAGCCCCTCCATCATCTCAGTGCTCCATCATCTCAACACCCTGACACCACCCAAATGCCACTTGGACCTGCCCCGCCCTGATGCCACATGCACACCCTCTGATACCCCACAAACCCTCCTCCATGCCACACAGACCCTCCCTAGTGCCTCACAGACACCGCACGATGCCCCGTGGACAGTCCCCAAGGTGCTGTGGACCTTCCCCAATGCCCCACGGACCCTCCCAAATGCCTCACAGACACCCCACAATGCCCCACAGACCCTCCCCAATGGCTCACAGACACCCCACGATGCCCCATGGACAGTCCCCAAGGTGCTGTGGACCTTCCCCAATGCTCCACAGACCCTCCCCCATGCCCCACGGACTCTCCCCAGTGCTCCATGGACTCTCCCCAATGCCTCACAGACACCCCACTATGCCCTGTGGACAATCCCCAAGGCGCTGTGGACCCCCCTCAATGCCCCACGGATCCTCCCCAATGGCTCACAACCCCCTCCCCATGCCCCACGGACCCTTCCTAATGCCCCACAGACACCCCCCCGATGCCTCATGGACCCTCCCCCATGCCCCATGGACTCTCCCCAGTGCCTCACAGACACCCCATGATGCCTCGTGGACAGTCCTCAAGGCCCTGTGGACCTTCCCCAATGCCCCACAGACCCTCCCCCGTGCCCCATGGACCCTCCCCCATGNCCCCCCGATGCCTCACAGCCCCCCGCCCGATGCCCCACAGCCACCCCTCCCCCTGACACCACCCGGACCCTCCCCGCCGCCCGGCCCCACTCCACGCGGAGCCCCCCGCCGAGGGCGGCACCGTCCCCGCCCCGTCCCGTCCCGCCGGTGGCGGTGAGTCACGGCGGGCGGGGGCTGCCGGCGCGGAGCGGCGCGGCGCGGCGGCGCTCGAGGCGGACCACCGCGGGCACCTCCGAGCCATGGCCCCGCCGCTCCTCCGGCTCCTGCTGCTGCTGCTGGTCCACGGTGAGCATCGGGCGCGCGTCCGTGGGTGTCCCCCCTCCTCCCCGGCCGTGCTCCGCCGACGGGACGGGCGGGAAGTTTTGGGGGCGCGGGGCAAAAGCCCGGCTCCCCGGGGGATGGGAGGGTGTCTTCTGTCTTGGGGCAGGGTTGGAGGTATCTCCTCCATCCCTCTCGCAGGGATGCTTTTCCCTGCGAGAATGACGGGGAGGGGACGCACAAGGCGGGATCTGGCCGTGCGATGGCTTTTTTGGGACGGGGGGGGGTCACAGCTCGGCAAGGTTTTGGCTGCTTCGTCGTCCCCTATGAGTCACTGGGGGCTTTAGGTGGGCACCGCTGTCGCCGCCTCCCCGAGCGCACCCGAGGGCGAAGGGTGACGGAAAGGGACTCAAAGGACCTGGCCAGAGGGACGCTGTCGGTGACCTCCTGCCCCACCGCCGCCCCACACAGATGGGGGGTCCTGCACGTCGGCCAGCAGGCTCCTGTGAGCCAGGGAAATTTGTCACCACCAGCCTGCGGCGTGCTGNGGGCGGGGGCGGGGCGGGGGGGGGGGAGTGACTCAGCCAACCGAGGGGGTGGTGAGGAGGCTCCTGGTTCCCGCTCGGGTGCCATGGGAGAGGATCACTGGGCACCCACTGCCTCACCGGGGCCTCCACTGGCCCCATCTGACCCCGGGGGCACGGGCACGGCTGTGGCGCATGCTGCCAGTCCGGGGCTCCTGGGGAAGGTGAAGGGTTTANCAGCCCAGTCCTTCCCTATTCTTTCAAATAGGCAAGAAAAAAAAAAAAAAAAAAAAAGAGGATGGGAGGAGGGCTGAGCCAGCCCAGACACGAGCTGTTCTCCAAAACACAACCCCTGGCAGCTGCCAGGTGCCAAGTCACAAACTGTGGCATCAAGACGGGGAGGGGGGGAGCTGAAAAACCTCCGTCTTTATCTGTCCACCAGGGTCTCAGTAGGGTTTTCCAGCCTTGAAGGGACCGCTGGCACATGGGTGATGCTGAGCACCCTGTGAGTGCTGGGGCTGGGGGAGCTGGAGCATCCCTGGAGCCCACCGGGGAGTTGTGTTCCCAGCAGGTATTTCAGGACTTGCTGTTTTGGCTCTTCCCCGCGCCTTTGTGTTTGCCACTTCCATTATCCTCTGCCTCGGTTGTTTCTGGGAATCCCCTCTCAAAGCTTTTTGACCTTTCCCAGGCGCCACTGCCAGGCTGGAGGAGAAGCTCGCCCATGTCGAGAAGTACGAGACAGTCACACCACGCAAGATGCCGGTGCCTCCGGGGAAGAGGGATGTCTCTTCACCATCACCGGTGAGTAGCATCACCTCCCAAATACTGGCTCGACACAGCTGCCCTTGCTACCTTGCAGGGGGTCCGGGGAGGGTGTTGCAATCAGCAGAGACCCTTGGCCCACCACTGGCCTTGGAGCTGGACCCCCTTGGCCCTTGGCTCACCACTGGCTCAGAGCCGGACCCCCTTGGCCCACCTCTGGGCTTGGAGCTGAACCCCCTTAGCCCTGTGCCAGAAGAATGACCTGGTGCACATTTTCTTGCTTTGCTTCCATCCTAGAGGATGGAGATCTTGAAGCAGTTGATCAGACCAGCTTTCCTGGACTGTTTTGGGCCAAAAAATGCCAGATGGCAGGGTGGACTCTTGGAGGGGGGGTGGTGTGGTGTGCTGCTTTCTCCAATGCTTTCTTTGGAGACATTACCCAGCGGTGCCACCTCTTGCAGCCTTGCAGTGATCTTGTGACATTTGGTCTTTGCTTAAGGAGGGATTTGCAAAGCCTCATTGAGCTGTAAGCACTTTCCTTGCTGTGTTTGCTGAAGTTGGGTTGTTGGGTTTTTTTCATCCTTTGGGACAGGGAAATAAAAATCAGAAAGTTACAGGAACCCACATGAAAGAAAACCAGTGTTATTTTTTCTTGGGAAACCTTGTAATTTGGGGGAAGGAGTGGGGTTTGACTCAGGAGTTTTGAGCACTCAGGGCTGACATCCATAGGATGATGGCCTTGACCTCAAAGACGTTTTCCTCGCTGCCTTAAAGTGAAATTCATCCAAATACAAGGACTCATTTTCTAGGGCCGAAAAGCACCGACTTTAGCACCTGATGAGATGGAGGGGCTGGGGACATTTATTTCCTAGTAAACTCTTCGTACAGCATGTTCATCTGTGATTCAAACCCTTTCTGATAAACTAGCTTCAAAAACACTCCCCAAAAGCATCTGTTTTCTCTGCTCTAGAAACCTAAACTTGTCCACGAGATAAACATTCCCCAGGCTATTTAGAGACACCATCTGTGCCGGGCGCGCCGGGTGGCTCTGCACTGATCCCCCCTGGAAAGGGGAGCTCACCCATCTCGGGATCCCTCTGCTTTCCACAGCACAGAAGAAGACATCTGCCTTGAGCTGTGTACTTTGGGACAGCCACGGGTGGTGTCTGCCAGGTGGCACCTGGACTCGGTCTTGGATTGGGCAGTCCTTGGACCTTCTAAACCTGCTGTGTTGAGGGTAGGAGGTCTCCTGCCTTTCAAGCCATTTTCCTTCTCTTCCACAAAAGTTGGGTTTGCTCTCCCAGTAAGCTTGGTGGGGAAGAGGTTCTCAGCAAGGCTTGACCACCACCAAGGCCCTCTTTGAAGTAGAGACAGGTAGCCAGATGGGCGTTTTCTGCTCCAGCTCCTCCTCTGGCTTTGCATTATTAGTCTCTGCCTGGGATGGCACGGGCCAAGAGCTAGTTCCTGGGTCAGAGCAGTTGGGACACATGAGGTTGGTCTAGCAGAGCATCTGCCAGGTGAGGTTTGAAGCAGCCCCCTCTGGCTTTGCTTAAATCAAAATGTTTAGCCCTGCAGACAGGGTGGAGACCTGGGTCCTGCAGCACAGGATCTCCTGGGATGCCAGCCTTCCCACAGGCCGTGATCTCCTTAGCAGGGGTGTGACAGGACACATGGCAAACCTTCTTGGTTTCTTCATGGAAAGGGATCTGAAAAAAGAGCGAGAAGGGCCTTCAGAAAGATTTATAGTCGCATGCAGTTGATTGCAGAAGCGACATCTCTCTTGTCCCCATGCTGCAGCATTTCCAAGAGCTGTATTGAAATGGGAGGGTAGTTTCCAACCAGTGTAAGAGCCGGTGTTGGAAGCTGCTGGCTTCTCCCCCAGTGCACCTGTGCTCACACATCCCTGCTGATCTCCACCACCACATCCCCACTTGATGCCACGAGGCAAGTCCTTTGCCTGGGTGGAGACAGCCAAGCTCCTGCTAGCCCAGCCTGCGGCTCTGCAGGAAACAGCAGGATGTTGCAGGGCAAGGGATGGGGCCAGATGGAGCAGGAGAAAGGCACTGCAGTGTCCCAGAGACCTACCTTCTCTTCCTCCTCTCTTGTGCTGCAGCTCCTCTGATGCATGGCATGATGCAAGGAGCCCCATCCCCACCCTCCTAGCGAGACCTGTCACCTCTTCCCACCCAGGGAAAAAATACTCTGTGCTGGGGTGGGACAATGGCATTGCGTCCTGATCCCCTGCAAGCTCTTAGGGTCTCTTAATAAGACCAGCTGGAAGAAATCCCTCCTTTCTGTGTGCTGCGGCCACGGCTCTGCTTTGCTTGCTCAGCATGGTCACGGGGTCAGCAGGGCTGAGCTGCCTGTGCTTTCAAAGCCATCCCATCTGGAGCCTTTGCAAAGCCCATGCGAATAAGGAAGGGGGTGATTCACAGACGCTTCAGTGGGAGGGTTTTTTTATTTATTTTATTTTAACTTGCCCTGCGGTTGTCTCCAAGAGGCGGTCCCTGACCCACCACCCCCTTCCAAGTGCTTTCCTGCCATTTCTTAAGACCTCTTCTGGCTCCGGCGCTGCCAACAATAACAAAGCATCTCTTTGTCGGCGGACACGGGTCGGGATGGCCATGTCAGGCAGCAGACGCTGTTCATCAGAGAAGAATTTTCCAGGGACCCATGAGCGCACCCGCAGGTCGGCGGTGCGCCTGGCTGCCTGGCAGGCTTGTTGCAACCTGCTCAGCATGCGGGGAGGATGTTTCATGGCTGGCAGCCCGTTGCTTCAGATTGGAAACGCAAACTGGGTAGAATCAAGGGCGACCAAGTGATGGGCAAAGCCTGTTACCTGGCCCCACTGGCTCTGACTCAGCAGGACTTTCGGCTCAGCCCCGGCTCCCGGCAGGTTGCAGATCATCCCCTGGGAGCGCTGAGCTGTTGTATGACAGTAAGTGCGGTCATCCTCCCTGGGGAGAGGCCGCACACCTCATCCGGGAGGAATGCTGGCCCTGCAGGAGGTGCTTTGCTTTGCCTTTTGCTCAGCTCGCTACACCGGGATCATGTAAGAGTGAGGATGTGCCCTCAGGAGAGGTCTCTGTGCTGCAGTGGAGACTGAGGAGGTTCCTGGTGCCAAGGGTGCAGCCTGATACAGGGCACTGTGCAAGGGATCATCGTCTCTCTTGGTGGCCCTGGTGGGACAGGACCTCTGGAGGTCTGTGGCCCAGTCACTGCAGGTGGAGATCACAAGCCATCCCAGAGCGAAACACTTCTTCTGGTGAGACATCTCCATCCTGTGAGTTCAGGGCTCATCTAGGCTGAGCCGCGGCCACCCTGACCCAGGCGTAGTGACTGGAGGTTGGACCTGAGATGCCTGGAGGTCCCTTCTACCAGCACTAGGGTGATGCTCAGGGGATCTGGCAGATGGTGATACTAAAATCTGCTCTCAGTAGCAGACAAGAACTGAGACAAGGTTATTCGTTAACCGTGATGTTGCACGTTAGATCAGTCAGAGATAAGGAAGTCTCTGCTGATGACAGCTGTTGGGCACCGGGATCTTTGTGGTTACCCTGTGAGTAAGTGCTGAACTCAGGAAGGAGTTTTGTGATTGATGAGTAGGAAACCTCAGCTTCTGGCACGGCCATCTGCAGTCATGTGTCAGACACAGGAAACCAGGCTTTGCTGACTCTGTTTCATTGCTGGTGACCTGTTCTTTATCTCAGGACGTGCTGGGGATTTGTGTTATTGCCTAGATGCTTTCTTTCTTCTCTTCTGATTTCCCGTGTCTTTGCTGGATGCCTCCAGGGTGAGCAGCCAGGCTCCCTGCCCTGCAGCCGCCTTCCAGCGGGGTGCGTGTATACCCCGTCCCCTTTCTGGGCTGGTCCTCCGTTCTGTAGGTCTTGCTTCTAGTGACGGTGGGTCTGTGATGTTGTCTTATCTTTCTTGCAGAGCACCTACCCGGACCGTGTCCTCTACAGCGTCTGTGCTGAAGGCAGGGACTACCTCCTGTGGCTGGAGAAGAACAAGTGAGTGCAGGTGGGACGGCCGGGGAAAGGCTCAATTCCCACCCTTGCCATGAACATAACTTCTCCGAGGTCTGTTGTCACCACACCAGCGATCTAAGCCCTCAGGCCAGACCCTCAACAGCAAAGTATCTCAGTTTTTTCCCTCCTTGCCAAACCCACCAGGGGAGGTCATGGGCCCACCATACCCAACCTGACCAACCTTATCCCCAAAGATTTCCATCCTCTCCCCAAAACCGGGGTCAGGGCTGACGCCCCTTCCCCATCCTGCAGGGAGCTGCTGGGGCAGCACTACACTGAGACGCACTACTCAGCTGACGGCATGGAGATCACAGAGAAGCCGGACGTTCAGGTATGGAGCTGGCTCCGGGGAGATCAGTTTTCCCGCTCTTGCGGGGGGTCCCACTGTGCCGACATCTGGTGCAGACCCCCTTTACACCTCTCCTCTCTCTCGGCGGCAGGATCACTGCTTTTATCAGGGCCATGTGAGAGGATACGCCGACTCGGCAGCGAGCATCAGCATCTGTCGTGGGCTCAGGTAGGACCTCTGACTCGCCCTGGTGCACCACGGATGGCGGTAGGACAGCACTGAGCCTGGCCTCGGTGCATGCCACGGAGCTTAGTTTTCCCCCGAGGCAGAGAAGACTTTTCCTGCTGGCAGCGGGAGTGCTGACCTCCCTGGCTCAGTGCCTAGCAGGAAAGGCACATGGCATTTTGCAGTTTTGCATGGCAGTTTTGGGGGAGGTGGACTCATGGCACGGGATGAGACTGGAAACCTGAGCACAGCAGAAGGAGTGCCCTCCCTGGACAGCAAGGCATGGCTTGTGCTGGATTCGTCCTCTCTTTCTGGGGCAGACTGGACCAAACTCACCCTGAGTGCTGCAGCCAGTGGCACCAAGGTGTGCTCATGGCGATGCTCTGGCTTGCAGACAGCCGGCATCTCCTCCAGGCCATGCTGAGCTCCGAGAGCTGATGGCCAAGGGCCTATCCGAAAGAAAAGGAACGCATACGGTGCATCAGGTCAGCTGTGTCTCCCCCTACCCGCCTGCTCCTGGCCGTGCTGTTGCATGTTCCTCAAAAGCTGCCTAGGGTTTACCTTCATTTAATGGCAGAGAGCATCTTTGCAGAGTAACCCAAGCCACCAGGTCCATGCAAG
Source organism: Himantopus leucocephalus (assembly GCA_003993805.1). Taxonomy (NCBI): domain Eukaryota; kingdom Metazoa; phylum Chordata; class Aves; order Charadriiformes; family Recurvirostridae; genus Himantopus; species Himantopus leucocephalus. The sequence goes on from RSEF01000006.1 coordinate 10,496,260, forward strand.
GTGGCTCAGTTCACCATGGAAAACTCGTACTCTGCCATTGTCTTTCTTTTAAGATCAGCTGGCAGCCAGACACTGCAAGAGAGTAAGCCAGGGAGGAAGGGGTCCCTCACAGGGGGATGTGTGAGGAGGGCAGGTGGTCCCTGGAGCACCCAGGGACCTGCAAACATCCATTTGCAGGAGAAACACCTACTGGAGCTGTGTGGCAGCCATCTCCTCACTTTGAGAGAAGGGCTTGTGTCTGTGGAGACCTTGGCTCGCGCAGCTTGTGCGTACATGGGACATGATATCCTCATATAGTAGGAGGACAAGATGGGCAAGGGCAGGACAGGAGACAAGGACAATACAGACAGGGCACATGGGACACCTTACAGAAAGCCTCTTGAAGGCCAGAGCTTCTCAGCAGAAATACTGCATTAAACCTGGCCCGGCAGCGCTGGGCAGTTCTCCTTGCTGAACCCCAGGAGATTTCTGCTGCCCAAAGTACAGGATACTCCCCTTGCTACCGGCCACGGATGCTGTGCCACGGTTTTCTCCCTCCCAGCGCAGCAGCCAGTCTCCAGCCCCCTAACAGTCCTTTTGTTCAACTGGTGCTTCCGCAGCCTCCCAAAAGCAAATGCTGTGGACATGTTTCTTATTGCTCCCCATGTCCCAGCATGCCCCAGGTAAGCTTAGTCCTGCCGCACCTCCTGGATGCGCTCTTGGCCCGGGTGAGGTTGCAGGGAAGACATATCCAGTCCCTCGTGTTGCTGTGAGCTCCTGCACCCCATACCTCTGCACAGTGGTGCGGGGCTTCACGCACTGCCCGAGGGCTGCTTGGGGCTTTGCATTGAGTGTGGTTTTGTGCATGGGGCCAGAAGGACCTGACTGTCGTGTCCTGATAGTGGCCTGTAGCTCATCCAAGCTGCTTATGGGAACCATGAAGGGGTTAGGGTGGTTTCCTAGCTGGGATTTAGCAGCTGTACTTTGTACCACAGGCACTTGCAGGGTGCCTGTACGGTCTGTCCATATCCTGCCAGACATCTCCCCAACCTGGTACCCACCCGTTCTCTCTTGGCAGTGGGTTTTTCCGGGTGAATGAGACCACCTTCCTGCTGGAGCCACTGGAGGAGGATGCAGCCGGCCAGCATGCAGTGTACAGAGCAGCTCACCTGCGGGGAAAGCGCAGCATGTGCCAAGAGTCCGGTTCCACCCTGGAATATGACCACAAACCGAAAATTCCTGCAGCCATGAAGCTCTACCGCTGGGTTAATAAGGATTGCATTGATTCTCCTTGCTGTAGCTGAGTTTGCAAAAGCCGAGGCCCTGTGAAGTCCAGGAGAGGAGTGGGGCCATACCACGTATCTCGGAGATGCTCCTCTCCCGTGCATTGTTGGTTGGGTACCCAAAGACGGGTTGCTCTCAGTGGCCTAGCTCCTGGTGGGAACAAGTCCTGAGGTCCTGTACCATTGACAGGAGCATCCTCCTACCCCATAAGCTCCATGATCGTAGAGTCATAGAATCATAGAATGGTTTAGGGATCTTAAAGATGATCTAGTTCCAACCCCCCTGCCATGGGCAGGGACACCTCCCACTAGACCAGGTTGCTCCAAGCCCCGTCCAACCTGGCCTTGAACACCTCCAGGGATGGGGCCTCCACAGCTTCTCTGAGCAACCTGGGCCAGGGGCTTACCACCCTCACAGGCAAGAATTTCTTCCTGATATCTCATCTAAATATCCCTTCTTCCAGTTTGAAGCTATTCCCCCTCGTCCTATCACTGCGTGCCCTTAGAAAAAGACCTTCTGCAGCTTTCTTGTAGATGATGACCACAGAGCCTCTCTCATGCCTTATCCCAGTAGCAGGCTTGAGTTTTTCCTTGTCTGTTGGAAGATGTCTGAAAAACCCATCAAAGTAACATCAGAAAGCAGAGCTAGAAGACCTACTAACCTTCAATAACATTGGAAGATGCCCCAGGATCCATCACAACCCACAGCAGGGTCAACTGCAGGGCTTGGCAAGCTGCAGAACTCAGCCCTTCTTTGCACTCACTTTCCTCTTGCCTTCCAGAAATCAGCTCCGTTACACAAAGGTCCTCGATACGTGGAGCTGGTCCTGGTCGTGGACAATGAGGAGGTAAGCGCCGGGGCGGGGAGCCAGTGCCTGTGTTTTTGCTGTCATCCGCAGCAGGGAGGAGGTAGAAGCCAGCCTGGAAATCTCTCTGTCTCCTTCCCGTAGTTCAGGAAACACAAGGACTTGCGCACTGTGCAGAACCGCATGAAGGAAATTGTGAACCATGTTGACAAGGTGAGCCCAGGAGTCTGGATCTACACTCCCCGCTCCCACACGTGCCACACAGTGCCAGCACGGGCATGAATGCGGTGGAGGAGAGTTAGGCGTGGGTAGGGTGATGAGCTGGAGCTGATCTCAAGCCTGTAGGTGGGCTGCTGCAGGGTGACCAACTCCCTTGGCCAACAGGGCGTGCAAAGTGGACATGACAAGCAGCTCAGCCCTGGGTCCTCAAGACCATGGGACGGCTGCCTCCCAGCTCTCTCATACGGGAAGAGGGGAGAAATTTCTTGTAAGCACTGGGAGCACATCCCATGGGCTCTCTCAAGCTGGAGCGGGTGCTAACAAGGGGAGGGTGATGGATGCAGTGCACCAAGGCGGGGTGTGTGGGAGGGCGGTTCTGTTTGCCTTGCTTCAGCCTCACTCCTTGGTCGGCAGTGTGGGAGCAGCATCCCAACCTTCACCAGCCAAGAGGAACCCCAGAGGTCCTGGGGTAAACCCTGTCTCCATGGTCACCCCATGGTGTTATTTATTGAGGCGGTGACAGAGCTGATATTGCACAGTGAGGTGGGGTCCTGGGCTTGGTTGCGGTTCCCCAGGGGAGGTGGGACCTTCCCTCTCTTGTGCATCTCTAATCCAAGCACTTCCTCTGGGCTGTCTCCCACTCCAGCTTTATCAGCCTCTTCGCCTGCGGGTGGCCTTGATCGGCTTGGAGGTGTGGAGCCACAAGGACAAAATCATGGTCAGTCCTAACCCAGAGGTGACGCTGGACAACTTCCTCCACTGGCGAGAGGTGGAGCTGCTGCGGAGGAAGCCGCATGACAATGCCCAGCTGATCACGTAAGGATGGGGGGTCACCACCTTGCCATCCTTGCAGCCCTGCTGCCACCCAGGCCACATGACCATGATGGCCCCTCAATCCCACAGGGGCATAGACTTCCATGGTCCGACTGTAGGCCTCGCCAAGAAGCTTGTGATGTGCACCAGGGACTCAGGCGGTGTCAACCAGGTGGGTCCCTCTTCCCCGGGCATGCACTGGGAGGGCAGTGGCAGTCCCACAGTCTGTGCTCCCTGCATTGCATTTTCCAGAGCGGGTCTTTCCTCCGCTGGTCTCCAGCTTTTCCTCCACAGCCTTAGGGCTGGATCTGGTCCCTGACATCTCCAACTCTTGAGTGACTGACCCCCAGAGAAGTGTTGGGAGCCTCAGGGGAAGGGTAGCTATGGAAACCCAGCTGGGTGCCTGAGCAGGGGCTCTGATACACCTGAGCCCTCCCAGAGCAGCTCTGTGGACACAAGGCTTCTCCCACCACCTGTCAGGTGGCTGAGACTTGGTTTGCAGTTGCTCCTCAGCAATCCTGGCTGTGCTACTCATCACTCCCCAGGGAGGGCATCCTCTGCTGGAGCAGGAGTGGCTATCCATAACCACCACAAAGCATTGTTTCAGGGCAGCTGCTATATCTAAGCACACTTACACCCCTGAGAGCCCAGTTCAGAGATCCTCAGGGGCCATGGGGCCAAGTCCAGCTTTTGTCTTCCTTTACTTCAGCATGGCAGCATTAAGGAATGAATTGAAGACAGCAGCGAGACCTGGCACTGCGCGGTTTAAGAGCCCCAGTGGTCCCTGTGGAGATTCTGTGGAGAGAGTTTGAACCACACTGCACTTTTTGTCCCACAGGACCACAGCATGAATCCTATCGGCGCTGCGTCCACCATGGCTCACGAGATGGGGCACAACCTGGGGATGTCTCATGATGAAGACATTGCTGGCTGCCGCTGTCCTGTCCCCAAAGCTGATGGAGGATGTGTCATGGCGGCGAGTGTTGGGTGAGTGAGGGAGAAAGGGGAATATCCCTGGTCAGCAAATGTCTTGAGGTATCCTCCGGCACTGTTGTGATGGGGTGAAGATGTGAGATGGTCAGATCTGGGTAGACACTTCACTTCAAGTTGCACTTCAGAGGTCTGTTGGTGGCCCTCCACAGCTTCTCCCTGGGCTGGTGTCTGTGAAGCTCCTGGGCTCTCATCTCTGCTCATGACTGCCTGTTTTTGTGCCCCTTCAGCTTGGTTTATCCCAAGCTCTTCAGCCGCTGCAGCGAACAGGACATGTGGCAGTTCCTCGGGGACCTCAGGACCAGCTGCCTGCTGAACATCCCCAGGGCGGATGAGCTGTATGGGGGGCCGGTGTGTGGGAACCAGTTTGTGGAGCGGGGAGAGCAGTGCGACTGCGGCACGGCAGAGGTAGGGATGCTCTCTGAGAGCCCAGGGAGGAGGGTGGGCAGCAGGGACCTGAGACCTGTCATTCAGACTCAGAGGACATTGTGCAAGCCTCTTCCCTGGTCATTGTGCTTTGCAAGACTCATCTTCCTTATGTTCCTGATGCTTCTGCTGAAAAATAACTTATGGAGGATTTGTTAACTTGGATGTGTGCCCCCCTCTTCACCTAACTGGAGCAGGAACTTGACAAGGAAAGATGGACATCCCCCCAGCATATCATCCAAAGAGATGATCCAAGGAGGGGGACATCATGACATGTTGTTCTTTTGAGAGCCGTGCTTGGTGTTTCCTCATCCGTAGCAGCCCATCACTGCATCTCATGGGGGAGATGTGAGACGAACAGCCAGGCGATGTCTCTGGGATAAAGCCCTGGGTCACAGCCCTGCTCTGGGACCTGAAGGCATGCTTCCCCAATGCAGAGACCACAGAGATCCTCCTGTTTTCTCCTTCCTGGAAATGTGGAAGGGTGCTACCAAGGAGTAGGGGCCCACGTCAGGACCCATCTTCTGAAAAAAAACCCAAGCAAACAAAAAAAATCTCTTCTTGTCCTGTGGTTTGGGGGCAAAGAGGCAGCAGGAATGGTTCACACCTGGGATGATGGTGCGGTTTTGCCCCATGGTGGCTATGCTGCCATTGGCACCTGGTGATGTGGCAGCTGTCTCACCCCTAGAAAGGAAGGAAAAGGTCTTTCAGGGGGCTTTCGGGAGCGTTTCAGTCCCTCCCTGTCTTGCAGGAGTGCTCTGACCGCTGCTGCAATGCCACCACTTGCCAGCTGAGAGAGGGAGCCGAGTGCGCCCGGGGAGACTGCTGCCAGGACTGCAAGGTACTGCCGCTGGTGAGGGGACCAGCTTGGCAGGGAAGGGAACTGGTGGGTGCACAGTTGTGCCCCGGGCCCCTCTGGCACTTCCCAGTAGAGGTAAGGTGCGTCCATAGCCTGCTGCAGAGCCGGAAGGACCTCTGTAGCAGCCTGCCCAGAGCCAAACTCACCCAGTGGTTTGGGTGGGAAACATGCTTTCCATCTGATGCCCTCACCACACGGACAGTCAGCATCTTGGGTGAGAAGTGATCGGGAACGTGAAGGAGTCTCTGTCTCTGGCATCCTGGAGCCCAGGTTCCCTAGTCTGTTAGGTTAGGTGTTGAAGAACTGGGCAATGTTGGGAAGAGGTCAATGTGGCCCATTTCTGGTCCAGGAGACCAACCTGCTCCATTCATCCAAGAGAAAGTTAAAAGAGTTACATGCCTTGGTTCCTGCACACAGGCACAAGAAATGCCTTTATGTGAAGAGACAGGGCTGGAAGAGGACCGCAGGACAAATCCAGACTAAAAGCAAAGCACAAGGTGTTGCCTGCAGGGAGAGCCTTAACGATGGGAAGACCCAGTCCAAGGCCTGACAGGTCTCTGTCCTGTGCAGTAGCTCAGTCAACAGAAAATGTCTTTGTGCCAGAGTGGCACAAGCTGCCATGTCCAGATCTGTAGGGTGCCAGGAGGTGTTTTGAAGACCAGGGCTGCCGGTGCTGCCTATATGGATCTGGGGATGCAAAAGCATCGAGGCAGTGCCGACATCCCCTTTTCTGTGCAGGTGAAGGCTGCAGGTGTGCTCTGCCGGGCCAGCAAGAATGACTGCGACCTGCCTGAGCACTGCACTGGCTTCAGCCCTGAGTGCCCAGAGGATGTCTTCCAGGAGAATGGTATCCCCTGCCAGAACGGCAATGGCTACTGCTACAATGGGGCCTGCCCCTCACACAGCGAGCAGTGCCGCACGCTCTGGGGTGCAGGTAGCTGCTCACCCACCCTCCTCGTATTCCCCCCTACCCCCGTGCTGGGTGATGTGCCTGGACCCCTGAATCCTTGGGCGAGGGCATTGCTCAGCTGCGGTCCCCCTCCTGCATCCCTAGCTAGGGTGCGATGGCTGCTGACCCTAAAGTGTGGCCACTGGTGCCAGTGCTGCTGGCTTGCTGTAGGCTCTGGCTCCGCGTGACCCTTTCCCTGTGTCCCGCAGAGGCCCAGGTGGCTCCTGATGTCTGCTTTAAGCACAACAGCGAGCAAAACCTTCACCTCCACTGTCTCACTGAGTATGGGAAGCGGCCCTGCAGCCCCAAGTAAGGAGCCAGGGAGGAAGGGTGGTGGGGTGGTGTCCATGTCTGGCGACAGCACCGTGGGGCCGAGTAAAGCTCCCCAGCCCCGTGCCACCCCCAGCCTCTGGTGCTCATGGCTGCTTCTCCCCCAGGGATGTGAAGTGTGGCACGCTGCTGTGCCTGAGTGACAATACCAGCCCTGTCCTCGGCGGTGGCTCCTACTCCCTTTTCTTTGGCCGCTTCAAGTGCAAGGCAGTCATCGCCAGCAACGACGCCAACGAGGTGGTGGCCAAGCTCAGGCTGGTGCCCACTGGCGCCAAGTGTGGAGAGGAGATGGTGAGCGCTGCCGTGTTGGGGTGGCAGAGGTGGGGGGTGACCATTGGCTGTGGGGACCTGGGGCAGCCTCAGAGCCCCCCCCCATGCCTGCCCACAGGTCTGCTACGCTGGGCGCTGCCAGAACCTCCTGGTCTACGGCAACAAGAACTGCTCGGCCAAGTGCAACAACCACGGGGTATGCTGTGGGATTGTCCTCTCCCTGAGCAGCCGTGGGGCCTGGGCAGCCATCCTGGCCACTATGGCGTGTCCACTGCCCTGATGCTTTCCTCCCTCGTCTCAGGTGTGCAACCACAAGCGGGAGTGTCACTGCGAGCCAGGTTGGGCAGCACCCTACTGCGAGCAGAAGATTTCAGAGATGGTGGCAGGTACAGGACCCCTGCACACAGCCGGCACCGGCTCCCTCAGCCTAACGCCTGTGTCAGGGAGTGAGCCTGGGGAATGGGGGTGTGTTGGTGCCCTGCTGTGGTGCTGCATCCCCATGGGGTGTCCCCCATCGCGGGGGTCCCCGTCCTGATGCTGAGCGGGTCTCCGCAGGGAGCAGCAGCGTGGTCTTGGCGGCTGTGCTGGCCGTGCTGGCACTCTCCGGCATACTGCTGGGCAGCGTCGTCGTGCTCCTCAGAAGCAGTGGGATGAGGCACTTCCAGAAAGGGTAATTCCCCTCTCCTCTGCCCGGCACAGCCGCACAGGCTGAGCTTGAGGGGGTGCCTGGAGCAGCCCCACATTGTCCCTATGCCCCACAGGAGGACCTCCGGTGGGTCCGCTGCTGGTCTGGCCAACCCGCTTTTCCAGGAGGGCAGCCGGACGCGACATCCCCGCCGCCAGCTGTCCCGCCGTGACATCGGCCACCCCAACCTGCTCAGCAGCACTGTGGTGGCCCCGTGGGATGCCCAGCCCCTGGGGCCCTGCCGCCCAGCCCCACAGGTAAGGCAGCTGAACAGAGCCCTGGTGCGGGGCAGCCATCGCTGCATGGGCAGCCTCTCACCCCACTTTTTGCTTCCCCTGCAGCCGCCAGCACCAGCCCCACAGGTGACATCTCCAGCCTCTTCAGGACGGCCCCTGCAGGTAACCACCCCTCTGAAAGCCACCCTTGCTTCCTGGCTGGGTGGCTTGTCCTGCTCTCAGACTTTTCCCCACCCAGCCTCCCCAGGCCTGATCAGCCCCAGATGTGTGGGGCACATCCATGGGGTGGCCCAGGTGGCTGATGATCGCCCTGCTTCCTCTGTCCCCCTGCCCCGCCGCCCCCCCCTCTCCCCCCCCCACCCTGGGTCACTCCTTGGTGCCCAGGTGGGGGACTCAGGTCTCTTTGTGTTCAAGGCCAGGTTGGATGGTGCTTTGAGCAACCTGGTCTAGTGGGAGGTGTCCCTGCCCACGGAACTAGATGATCTTTAAGGTCCCTTCCAACCTAAACCATTCTATGATTCTCCTCTCCTCCGGCAGGCGAAGCCGAAGCCACCCAGCAAGCCCCTCCCAGCGCTGAAGAACAAGACATTGCCATGCAGGGGTGAGGGGATCCCTCGCCCCCCACCGACAGCCCCCTTGGTCTTTCAGCAGGGCATGCCCCCGAAGGTGGCCCTGAAGCCACCCCCAGCCAGGAGGTAACCAATGATGCTCCTCATGGCTGAGGAGTCGCTGGCTCTGGCACTCTGGTGGCAGAGCTGGGGAGCCACCATCTCCCTTCCACCCTTACTTGAATCACTCACCGGACCCTCCCCCCTGGAGGGCACCAGTGTTTACAGATATTTGAGTTGTGCCTTAACAGACTCTGTAGCCTCACAGCTGGCCCAGGGAGAGCCGTCAGCTGGGGCTTCATGAGGAGACCAGGAGCAGGGACCATGCCAGCTCTGGTTTTGAGGCCAGCCCCAAGCTGGCCCAGGCTCTCCTGCAACCTGGGAGCTGCTGCCTTCTCTCCTGACATCGTGAATGTGTCCTGCTCCTCATCCCTTCCCTGCTGGGGCCACGACGAGGAGCTCCTGCCATCACTCACCAGGACAGGAGGAGTGCTGAACCACAGGGACCATACCTCCGTGCCACTAGCCCACCTGGGGACAGTCACACAGGGCAAAGGGGGGGAGGGTGTCTTGCCAGTGGCATTGGCAGGTCCAAGCTGGGCTTGGCCTCCTTGCAGGGCTTGTATCTCTGCAGTTACCACTTGAGCTGCTGTTCTCCTGAAATGGAATTTCTTAGGAGCCTTTTTACTGCAGCCATTAACTTATGACCCTTGTGTGACCATTTTGAGCCATCAGTTGTGAAACAAGGCCTCCCCATTTTTGATATAATTTAGGTTGAAGGCTTTTATACCAATAAAGACTGAAGGTAGCAGTCTCACGAGGTGTCTCTTGGCAGGAGGGTGGCAGCACAGCAGGGAGCTGCCTGGGGCCCAGGGTGGATGTGGCATGCGTGGAGCCAGGGGGCGGAAGAAGGGCTTGAACTGAGCTCCCAATCCTCTGCCAGAGCCACGGGGGCCCAAACAGCAGCCCACAGTCCCCGAGGACACCACTCGCATGCAGCGGCAGCCTGCTTGGGAAATGCTCCTGCACTGGCCACATGCAAGCAACAGGGCAGCTCAGGTGGGGGCCAGAGGGCCAGCTCCCACCACAAGCTTTGGAGGATGATAGCAGAAACAGACCAGGACTGTAAGCACTGCCCGTGCTGCTCAGCTCCGCTATCCTATGGTTTTCTTTGAGCCCAGGCTGCTCTCGAGGCTCCCAGGGTACAGTCACTGCAGCTAGGGACAAGTTGTTGGGGTGGGGTGAGAGGCACAGGTACCCCCCTCCACCTGTCTACAGTGACACTGGCCCTGGGACACATAAAACCACCAGGAAAATGATAACAAAATAATTTTATTCTGCTTTATCAAAAGAATACTGTGCATGTAAACTTGAACATATGTATTGTGTTTCCTTAAAGAAGGTACAGATCCAGTGGCAGACCCCTTTTGTCACACAGGAGAAAAAAACAGTCCAATCCCACGTTCCTGCTCCTGCTCCACAGCTCCCAGCTTGGAGAGAAGCAAAGCCCAGACTGGGGTGTTAAAGCTGTGGCGATTCCCTCCTCTTGTGCACCCGTTTAGGCTGCTGCAGTGGTGGCTGGGGAAGCAGAGAGGGATGGAGGCGGCTTTTGCAGAAGGCACCGAGCATCATGCACACGTCGCTGCAGGACTTCCAAGCTGCAGGAGCACCCCTTGGTGTCCCTCGGACTGTGTGGGTAGAAGGTGGCTGACACGTACCCAACCAGAGCAGGATGACATTTAGCCAGAGTGACAGCCACTAATGGCAAAGTCATGCATCCACCTGGACTACCGCAGGGAGGCCCAGCACGGCTCAGATCTAAAGAGAAGCAGCCCTTCCTGCAGTGGCCTGCAAGGCTTTCCCGCTCCCTGCACACAGATCTTGCTCTGGTCACTGCAGGAGAGCCGTGAGCCGCCTGGTTATTGCTTCTAGTGGTTTCCCTTGTGCCCTCGCTTCTTGTCATCTCCAGGCTGACAGAACCTACCCTGTCCAGCCAGCCTGATACCCAGGGTTTGATGCCAGCACTGGGTAGTGCCCAACCCCGGTAAGTACCACATAGAGACATGTCTATGTCTCCTCCAGCAGTGCTTCTGTTCTGAAAAGCCTGCCTTCATCTCAAAATTCAACCAAAGCTGCAAGCCAGCAACATGGAGGAGGTGGGGGGTCAAAGAGATACGACTCCAAGGGCTCCTTCAAGTCCTTCCCACAGGAGAAATGGGACCTTGCAAGTCAAACAGTACTTCCAGGAGACATTTCAAACATCACAGCTATGAAATACCCTACCATCCCTGCTGCCCTGGCAACACTTCCCCTCCAGAGGGCACTGCAGGGTCTAACGGGGCTAATGCTGTGCCCGGTCACTCCTCTCCTGCCATCAATCACGGGTTTCAGCTCTGCCCTGCCTGAGCTGCCTTCCAGCACAACACGCAGACATCCTTCCTGTTCCTGTGCCCACCGGTGTCCTTTGAAGGTTGCTCTTTGCTGCCAGGAGGGCACTGTTTGCCCAAGCCTTCGGGACATGAAGACACACCGCCCCGCTCCATGCAAAAAGCTCGGCTTTGTGCTCCCCAGGTTGGGATCCACAAGGCACATGGCTGTGCCACAACCCCGGCCCACCAGCAAAAACTTGAGAAACCTCTCCTCCTGGTGACAGCAGTACCCTTCCTCTCATCCACGGAGCACGAGGAAGCATGCCCACCCACAACCTCCCTGGAAGCCAGGATTGGTGCTCAGCACCTTCAACCGGCCCCTCACTGGGGCAGGGTCCTGGTCCCCAGCTCCTGCCTATGGCTGGGTTTGAAAAGGAGCTGGTATCCTGAATAACAGAATAGTTTTGTTGGAAGGGACCTTTAAAGGTCATCTAGTCCAACCTCAAACAGAAGCAGAACACCAACCAGGCCTTGGGAGTTTGCAGACAGGTGGAGGAAAGACAGACCACCTGAAACTGCTGCAAAGTCCCACAGTCACGTACTACCCAAGCTGGCCAGCAGTGGCAGCAGGAGAAGCAGGGTCAATCCATCCCTGCTCTACCCCAGAGATGGAGGAGAGGTGAGCCAGGGAAGGAGCTGAGACACCGTAAGGCACCACGTTACCAAACTTCCTTGAGGAGGGACATTGCCATCCTCCCAGTCAAGCCACACAGGACAGGAAAGCAGCACTGGAAAGCCCGACGCCCACACATCTTGTTTGGGGAAATCATTAGCAGAGGTGAAGTTCAGGCCATTTGTTTTGGGTTGAATGCTTCACCGAGGCAAAAACTAAGCACATTCCTCCCCTTGCCATGAGGATGCAGACGGTGCCAGTGACAGAAGATCTCAACGCCAGCACCAACCAGCCCATCACCACCAACGGGCCGGTCTGGTGAATGGCACCAGGGCCCAGAGCTGCACATGGCTTCCCCCCAAGGGGACAGGAAAGCAGGATGAACATAGATATCCCACGGTGGTGGCGGAGGAGAGGCGGTCTCTCAACATGTAGTGGGTTCAGAGGCAGGCAATTATACAGTGCTACCAGCTGGGGAAGAGCGTTTCAGCTCGAGCTCTTGCCAGTTGCTTCCCCAGCCATCGTCTTCTGGGGTCACCACACAACACAACGAGAAACAGGTCCTAGAAACAAGCATGTCGTCACAGGCAAAGGGGAGGACAGAGGAAAAGAGGAAAGCAGATCGTACCGGCAGATTTCCCTCCCCGAGCATGTCGCTTTCTCTCACCCTGCAGTGGCATGCAGGGAGCAGGGGTTGGATTTATTACAATGCACACCAGAAGAAAAGATCATCCTGCTAGCACTGCTCATGAGTCAAAAGCCCTGCAATGCAGTAAAGCCTGGCCAGTGAGAAGAGGACCAGTGACAGTCTCCGCACCGCAACTGTTCATGGCCACACAAGGAAGGTCCCACTTCTTGGAGCAGTGGATTTTGCACTGGGGAGCAGGGATGCCTCACCTACTTTGCAGCTGAGGTCTCAAACATCTGATCTGCTGCAGAGCGGGATCCCCTTCACTCTTCTCTTCCCCTTCACTTCGCCAGCAAGGCGGAGCAGTGGAAATTCAGCCCCCTTTCCCTGATGAAAAGACCTACAGGGAGGCTGGAGTCTGAGCAAAGACTTCCCAGCTCTGTTCCCAACCAGTTGCTTGAACGTGCTCCACACACTCTGGTATCTGGTTTAGGCTGCAAGGCGAGACCCAGCTGCCCAGCTGAGACATACTACAGTCAGTCACGGGCAGCCAGTGTGAGGCTTTTGCTTGGAGAGGGGGGAAGTTACAGAAGCCTGTTAGAGATTGCTTGCTCCGAGTCGTTATCTAGTGCCACTGCCTACAGAAAAGATGATGATTATGGCTATGCAGATCCTATTCAAATAACCCATTCCACACCAAACCACTCCTTGCCAGGCCTTGCCCGGAGCAGGAACATGCAGCCTTCACTGGTCGAGGAGAACCCACTCCACTGGAGTCCTTGAGGAAAGTTAGTGCCAGTACAAACCTGCCTGGGAGTCCACAAAGCGAAGCTTCATCGGCAGGACAAAGGAAACCTCTTCGCTTGGCCCTAGCAAGGAGCACTGGGGAACAACCAGTGTGCAGCAACATAGCACTCAGAGCCACATCTCCTACCTCCAGAGTAATACTTGCTAAATAATTGCACCTACTGCGGAAGGCATTCCTGGTGTCTGTCTTTTAATATTCCAGTATAGGTATGTTAGTACAGGATTATCCCTCATTTGGAAGCACCATTTTAATAGGGGAAGAAACGGAAGAGGCAGAGCACTTGCAATGTGTTGCTAGAAGAAAATCAACCCAACTGCCACCTATACAACAAGATGTCCACGCATGCGCTGCATCCGCCCCACCAGCACAGGGCAACATCCCCATTCACAGCTGGCCTAGCTGTTGAGCTATACCGGGTATTTTTCTACCTCTGTCAGCCAGTGCTTTCCTTTGCTCTGAGGTGGTTTTCTCCAGGGGTCTCCGGGGCCTCCTGTGAAGGAAGGCTGGTTTCTTGGGCAGTCCTCAGATTGGCTTGCTGGAAGGCACAGGAATCCAGAAACACGTTTGGGATGCGGTCACCAAAATACAGCTTGCTGTTTGCAGCTATCGCTTGGTATTTCATTAGTTCCAGATACTCGGGGGTAAGTTTCAGCTACAAAAAGAGAAACCAGAGACTGTAAGAGACAACCTTCTGGGCCACACATCATTAGATTTCATCTCAGGCAGCTGCGTCCTGGGGTGTGGGCTGTTAAATCAAGTGGTTTTCCAGTGCTGCCCACCTGAACCTAATCTTCTGTGCAGAGGAAAAGAGTAAGCAAGTCCTCTTCTGACCAGCTTTCAAGTGCTCACCTTGTTGGAATGAGCCAGCTTCCGAGCAGTGTAGTACTCTGCATCAGCTTTTGCTTTCTCTCTTGCTAGGAACGCAGCGTCTAACACAGCAACAGGAGGGACAGGAAAAGAAGCGTTAGCCCCATCACATCAAGCACCCGAGCTTGTCCCATGGGGACAAGCTGACCCAGGTGTGCCCATGTACCTGCACTGCTGGCTTCTTGGACAGGTACCTGCAAAGGGGAGGAATGACCCCAGTGCATAACGTTGCACCCTTTATTATTTTTGCAGGATGGCGATGCCTATCAGCCCAGTTCTGAGGTTCCTCTAACCTGCCACCACCCTTAGCTGAAAAGCAGCATGCTGGCACCAGAGTTACCTTCAATTTCAGAAATTCGCTTCTCTGTTTCCTTTTCCATAATCTTCTGTTGATAGTGAATCCTGGCCACTTGAGCAGCCTTCTCTGCCTCTGCAATCACAACAGGCTCAGCTCAGACATTGGCTTCTCAGGGCTTGAGCATCAGCACACCCCTGACCCCAGCACCTGCTCGCAGAATCTGCCACGCCCGTAGTTTGCTCTCTGCTGCCTCCCTTTCTGCTGGGATCCTACACTGCCAGTTTGTACTTGAAGCAATACAGTTACAGAAAGAAAACACACTGCTGATGTTTCTAGAGTTGCACTGGCTGACTTCCCTTTCACAAGCAGAAGTCGCCCCAGCACAGGGACATTTAGCTTCAAGCCCAAGTAGCTTTTCTGGCAGAGCTGTTACCTCTTGGCCTGCTGTAGCACGAGCCCTCTGCTGTAGGACAGAGGTGTTGGCTGCTCTGCTGCTACAGGGAGGGAGGTGGGACATAGATTCAGCAGCACAAACACTCATTTTCTACATGACTGTTGGTGCCTCCTTCAGGGAGCTGTCAGCAATGCAAGATAACGTCCTACCCCAGCTTACAGGGGGATGCAGAATGGAAATTCAGTCTGGCTCCTGTCCACCAGTACTCCCAACTGGTGACATACCAATGAGTGCTTTCTTCCGGTCTGTCTCTGCTTCCTTCTCGACTACCTTCTGCTTCTGGGCTGCAATCAGCAGCTTGGTCTTCTCGGCCTCCCTGCAGGGTGAGAAACGATATCACAGGGAAACAGAGCTGGGGAGCAACTCTGCAAACTGGTGCATGAGAGGCCAGGGGGACATGAAGCCGACCAGTTGCCAGCATCATGTGCTTGCAGCATGAGAACTAGCTCTGTCTTCAGCTGTATGAGCATGTGTGTAGCCAGCAGGTCAAAGGAAGGGATTATTCCTCCTCTTTATTTGGCACTGGTGAGGCCACATCTGGATGCTATATACAGTTTGAGGCCCTCAGGACAAGGAGCGAGTCCAGTGCAGGGCTACTGCAGATGTGGGGTGAAGGCCAGGGCATACGAGGAGAGGCTGGACTTGCTCAGCCAGACCCAATGGCATCTCCCCCTGCCCAAAGGGGTCCCGGACTCTGCTTGGAGGGGCACAGCAAGAGCCCCAGAGGCACCGGCACAGCTGCAGCATGAGAAAACCCAGCTGGTCCCAAGGAAACAGCCCAGCCCTGTGCAAGCAGGACGTCCCTGGGTCGGGGCCCCAAGCAGTGGAGGATGCCCCGATTTGCCCAGACACGGCCCCCAGTGACCTTCTGCAGCTGTGGCATTGGCCCTGCTGTCCGAGCCCCTTCCCAAAGGAGATCTCCACAGGTATGTATCAGACTAAAATCCGCCTGCAATTCTGTGAGTTTGCTGGAGGGGAAGCTTATGGGTGAGACGTTAAGACCCCTGAGCCCTGAATTCAGTTTGAGTCTTCTACAAGTTCTCTACAGCACAGTGTCCTCTCTACATAAAGGAGTAAGAACATAGCCTTGATACGGACTCTGTACGTGTAACAACTATCTTTGTGTAGGGTTGAAAGGCTTCAATGTAAAAGAGCTATGGAAACAGAGAAACAGAATGCACAAGTGCACCTAGTCAAACACACACTGTCTAGAGTGCACCTCTCACTAGATTGGAGCTTTCTAATAGCATTATGCCTGGGCTGGACCCCCAAAACCAATTAATACAATTTTATATACTCACATTAGCTCAAAATTTCTTCGAATGGCTTCTGGGATTTTGGGTTTTGTAACACGTACAGCCTATGATAAAAAAAATCGTGAGTGCATTTTAAGTTAAACATTTTGATGCGAGCTGCATAACTAAGAAATGTCTTTGCAAAACCAGCTGTAGTGCTCTGGACACCTCTACATTGATCCAAGACCACACATAATGGTTCCCAATCCTGTTGCACAACACAGCTGAGCACAGCCACTCTCACAGAGATGCCTCACATTTGTATTTTCTGTCTTTGCACCTTTTATGGCACCTAAGTGATCAAGTAAGGCCTGTAGAATAGACTGCTAAAGAGGTCCGCCACCTTTGTTGGAAGGAACTTGGTTCTCTACCCCAAAGAGTCTTTAAACATCAACAAACACTTCTCAAAATACTGCTCAAGAATGGGGTGCACAAACCCGATGAAATTAAATTGCAGGAGTGAGACTTGCAAAACAGAGGCAGGGCTACAAGCTTGGGAATGTGCTTTCCAGGAGAAAAGCTTGCAAAAGCGACAACACAATTAGAGACATAGCTGTGACGATGGCGTAGAGCAGCAGGGCATGGGCGGCAGCTGTTATTTGCAACTGCAGGTCATCAAGAGTGATGCACATGGTGATGCTGACAACACAACTCAGGTATGTGTCAGAGACAGCCGCTAAGCTGCTCAGTGGAGGACTCTTTCTAAAATATGACTGAAACACCTCCAGAGGCAGAACCAGGAGCTAATGTTGCTCAGCTGGCATGTTGTGTGGCTCATTACTGGGCTTTGGAAGATGCGGATTGACAATCCACAGCTGTATAATTGCTCCACAACTCTCCTGCTCCATCTCCACTGTAGACCTAGTGCTGAACCTGCTGCTTCTATCTGGGGCCAGTAAGTCTGCAAAGAAGCGAGGGGCTTCCACAGATGGGAACAAGATGTGGATGCATCCAGCCAAGTCTTCATAGGCAGTGCAAAAAGGGAACTGTTTTCATGTGACAGGCACCCCGGCCTTTGCAAACACAGCCTGCCTGGGCAGAAGGAGCCAGCCTGTCATCAGAGCAGGACACTCAGGAATCACAGAATGGTTTGCGTTGGAAGGGACCTTCCAAGATCATCCAGTCCAACCCCCTCCCTGCCACAGGCATACACATCTTCCACTAGATCAGGTAGCTCAAAGCCCCATCCAGCCTGACCTTGAACACTTCCAGTGATGGAGTGTCCACAACTTCTCTGGGCAACCTGTTCCAGTACGTCAACACCCTTATCGTAAGACATTTCTTCCTGATACCCAAGCTAAACCTACCCTCTTTCAATTTGAAACCATCGTCCCTTGTCCTGTCACTACAGGCCTTGGTAAAAAGCCCTCTTTATATATTGATAGGCCGCAATAAGGTCTCCCTGGCACCTTCTCTTCTCCAGGTTGAACAACCCCAACTCTTTTGCTTCTCTGAACAAGCAAAGAAAGCAGATTTATGGGACATCAGACAAGCAGATCCTTCAGTGAAAAGATTTTTCTAAGCTCCTGCCAAGTCACTAGAAATGCAGAAAGCTCACCTCACCAGCCACTGCAGGGTATGCGGGGTGATATTCTTTCTACCTCCATGATACCCCCTGCACCAAAACAAAGATCAGTTTCCAGAAGCATGGCTTTTCCAACATAGGCAAAGATTCCTCTGTAATCAGGAAAGCCGCCAGGTCTTTGAAAAACTGCACTAGCTGCTTCTTTTTCAAGCCAATGGCTCCATCTATTTAAGGGTGAAATCTACTAGATGGAAACACTGCTGTTCACTGTCAATACGTTAATAATCAAGCGTTAAGGCATTGGGAGATGCTGGGACTAACCAGCTTCACAACAGCTTCACAATAAAGAGCATGAAGGACTCAAAAGACAAGCTGGCTATATGACAGCATCTTTTCCCTGTGGCCACAAAGTCCAGCCACATCCTGAGCTGCACTGGCAAAAGCTCAGCAGCAGGTTGAAGGCAATTTTTATTTCAGTGTAGGGAGTCCAGTATAAGGGATACCAATAAGCTGGAGAATGCCGCTGAAAGTCAGCGAGATGGTAATGTAAACGTTGCAGAGAATGGGAATAGGCTGACGGTACGGTACTTCTCCTCTCCTGTTGATCCTTCTTCAATATGGGCGTGACACTTGCCTATTTCCACTTATTAGGGACCTCCCTTGACCGCTGCCAGCTTTCAAAGGAAAGAGAGTGGCTTCACAATGGTGCAGACCAGCCACTCAACACCCCGGGATGCATCCCACCTGGTTCCACAGACTTGTGTGTGTCCATCTGCTCAGTTGTCTTCTACTGTGGGCAATGCTCCACCTCTGCAGATGCTGCTGCTAGGGTAAGGAACGGGGAAGCCCAAGGGCAGAACTTGCCAGAGAGAAGTCAAAGAAGGTGTCGAGTACTTCAGCTTTTCCCATATCCTTGGTCACTATGTGCCCTGCTCCATAGTTTCCTTGGTCTTCCTTTTGCTGTGGATGCATCTCAGAAGCCCTCTGTGTTGCCCACACAGCCATCACTAGGTCCAAGTCTAGCTGAGCTTTGGTTTTCCTAACTGTCCCTGCACTCTCAGTTCAACTAGCTTTATTCCTCCCAGCGTATCTATCCCTGTTCCACTTTTTGCAAGTTTCCATTCTGCTTTTCAGCTCAGTCAGGAGTTCATCTGCACCAGCCTCCTGTTTCACCTGCTTGACCTGCCACACTTTGGGGTGTCCTCGACAATGATGCGGGGCCTTCTGGCCTCCTCTGCTGACCAAGGCAGCCTCCCACAGGTCCCCGACAAGCACAGTTTGCACAAACAATTCTGTTCTCCTTAAGCCCAGGCCCATAATTCTCCTGTTCACCTCACTCCTCTAAGGACCTTGAACTCACCACCTTACAGCTGCTACACCTCACACTGCTACCAGACTTCATCTCTCAACCAGTTCTTCCTTCTTTCTAAAAGGTCCAGCAGAGCATCTCCCCTAGTCAGCTTTGCTCACCACTGCCAAAACCTGTGTTAGACACCCTTCAAGAAACATCCAGCATGGCTTGCACCCAGCCCTGTTGCCCTTCCAGTGGATACTGAGGTGGTCAGAGACCCCCATGAGTGCCAGGGTCTGTGATCAAGAGGCTTCCTCTGGTCTACAGGCAGCATTACCTACTTCATCTTACTAACTGGGTGATCTGCAGCAAAGACCATGTGGTCCTCCATGCTGGTCTGATTCTTACCTGTATTGGCTCTTATCTCAGCTGTTCATCATCCATCCCAAAGCGAAGCTCCATGTGATTTGAGCCAGTCCTTTGCAGGCAGCACAACCCTGCTGCCTCACCTCAGCCCGTTCTCCCTAGAGAGTCTGTACCTATCCACAGCAGCACTGCACTCATGCGAGATATCCCACCAGGCGCCAGGACCACAAAAATGTGCATGGATTTCCAGTTTCTCAGATGTGCTTCTGTCCAGACACTTGAGACAAGCCCCAGGGTGTGCCACTTTCACAGGGAAAGTGCAGGAGCCTCCCCTATGACACTGTCCCTAGGCACTTCTTACCACCCACTGGTCTCCACTTCTCTTGGATCTGTGGCCACTGTTCCAGTTAGGAAAGAATTTTTTATATCAGGCAACTTGGAGGACTTGTGAAGGTTTCCTAAACATTAGTTTTAATAAGCATAGAAATAAATGCTGTTAATTCCCTCTAACGGCACCTTTTCAATAATGAGTTGTTTTCTGTGTCACTTCTTTCAGAAATGAATCATCAGTGATCTCTGAAATACTCATGGTTGCAAACATGCTCTTCAAGAGGAAAGCATTACACCCAACTACGGAATTATTTCCCTTAGAGCTCACAAAACAATTCAATTCTAGGTACAGTTAAGTTAATCTGGGTTACACAGCTGCATGTAGAGAGTTTAAAGCTCAGCTCTTCACTGAAGGAGCAGGGTATTTCCTGACAAGAGACACAGCAACACGGCAGAGTTGTATGCTGAGGCACAATTCTACTGGAGGCAAGGGTGCAGCTCTGTTTTGAAAGGGAACAATAGGAACACGAGGGCAGGATCACAGTGTCTCTTAAGTAATAGAGATGAACCACTTTCCTCACTAGTCATGGGACTTCTTCAAACCGCTGATCTGGTGAGCTCAGTCTGGGCTGATACAGGCAGGATATTCTTCAACTTTTGACCAACAGTGAAGATTGGGCATGCCAAATGGAGATGGGATAGTGCATGCTGAAGATCAGATTTAGCTCTGTAGTTAACATCTCCCAGCAAAGAGCTGTGAACTTTGCTTAGGCCCTTTCATACCCTGAGATCAAAAAAGTCCTTCATATTATGATAATTTTGATGATGAACTTTTGTAGGAAATCTCTCTGCAATGTACAGTGCAAGTTAACCTGGATATTTGGAAGAGCGGTGCCACCTCAACTTCTTTGTAATAAGACACTGCCTGTGGCTCACTCTCATCAAAACAGAGCGAGCCTATGCACAAATGAGCCACAAAGCAGAACAGTACCCATCACAGCATTTCACGTGCTGTCAACAGGAGGCTTTCCCTCCCTGCACACAGCCAGCCGGTCTAGCTAAATGTGGCAACAAGAACAGCAAAACAGTCAGTCTCACTGTTCCGTACAGTGGAAATCTGCAGAGATTTCCACCTTAACCCTTGTGAGCCTAAGGTGTATTTTCCCCAGTTGGTCGCCCAGAACTTCAACATGCCAAAAAACCAGTATGTGCCATACTCCAGCTAAGATTAAACATGATTTGTTAACATTAAGTGTAAGCAGAAAATCACTTAAGGTATAACATCTTTCCCTATCTCTGGTACAAGGGCAGCAAAGATGAAGATCTATTTTCTTTTGCAATTACCTGTAGGAACTGTGCTGGCACGCTGGAGTGCCCAGCTCTGCAGGGGTGCCAAAGGTAGTTTAAAGAAAAACATTTTCTGGCTCTTTGCAGGTTAAATCCAATACCTGCAGGTCTGTGGCCAAAAAGGTCCTTTTCTCTATCCTGCAGGTCTTCCCCTAACATAAAACTAGCATTTAGAAGCGGTCACTGTCATACGGAGAGTTTTCAAATGACAAACCTCAACTCAAGGCTCAACTGTTTCACATTGTGTGGAAAACCGAAGCAAGAAACCTCATCAATCTCGTGAAAGGTGAGCAAATGAGAGGTGGAAAAAAGAATCATCTTTGTTAAGGAATGAACCTACCTGGATAGTGAGACCTGGTGCCATAACATTGAGATCTTTCTGCAGGGCCAGCTTCAGATTCTCATCTATCTGATCTGTGTTTGGAGGACAAGAGAGAGACCACTTAGCTTATCATCATTTCTCCTACAGCTTGTGTGGCAGAGTTAGCTGGCCTTGAAGAGCGGGTGTCTCTATGGTGCAAGATAAAGATGCTTTTTGCGATCATTCAGTACATCATTTCCCTTCCTATACCTCTTGGAAAGTATTCCCGAGAGGACAGCCACACACTAGTGTCTCTAGAAAGGTTCAGCTATTGATGAACTTGTGGTACCTGAGCTAAGGGTAAATGGCTTTCAGCATCTAAGCAAGAAAAACCACCCAGAGCTTGCAGTAGAAGTCTATCCCTTCGTAGCTGGAGCCACACCAATCCTGCTACCATCAGCAAGCTCTGCCTTGAGTCTCTAAGGACCTGCAGGATCCAGTATTTGCTACTGAAAAAAACCCATATTTTGTAATTTCCAAGCTCCAGGAAAATCTTTCCACAGAAATGGGGAATTAAGGGGATTATGAGGGGATTAAGCTGCACATACTACCAGGAAACTCCTCTCTGACTATGGGTATTTGGCCAGTCTGAGTACAGCATTCAAAGACTGACAGTCTCCTAATATTAAAACTCTTACAATCCTTTACCTTCCACAAAGCCATTTTCCCCTGCTCTGCCACTCAAGAAGGAATGTGATGCTGTTATGTCTTTGGGGGCACAGATAGGTACCAAGGAGCAGAACATTAAATTTGCTAATTCCTGAACCACTGGTACCCCATTGTAAAAAAACCTAGAGCATTGCAATGAACGGAGAGAATGTTCCTTCTGGCTCTCACTTGCTAAACACAGACAGAAGGAAGTTTTTAAAGTAAAAAAAGCCAATTCAGCAACAGAACGGGGGCCTAAAAGTAGAAGTAGACAAGACAAAACCATCATCATAGTGAAGGCAATGGGCATGACTGCATGCAGAAAAGACAAGTGGCTAGTCTGTGCGTCCAGAATTCAGTCCTAAGTGGAAAAGGGCTGAAATCAAATTCCCACGTGCAGATGTGGAAAGACAAAGAAATCCGAATCATTAAAGAGTAAAGTTACATGGGAAGTAACATATGGATATATAAGGATCTGGATTCTAGACTGCAACTCAAGCACAGAGGCTGTTTGCTCACAGAAGCCTGCTGTAACACATTCCGCAGCAGAACAGGTAGATTAGAAGCCCTTGGTGGGTGCATCCAGCTGCCATCCACTTACCGAACAGCTCAATGTACACTTCCTGCAGGGTATGGGCACTGCAGAACTGATTCAGCTCATGATGAATTTTATTGAAGATCAAGGTCTTATCGTAGTCTGCAGTGTAGTTCCTCACAATATCATACACTGAGGAAGTAAGAGAATTATCACAGGTCACCACTGACATGTACTGCTTTCTGCAATGCCACAACCACAACACAACAGCTTGGGGTATTGGGAAAGTAGCACGGCACTGGGACAGGTGGGTAGGGGATCTCCATCCTTGGGAGTTTTTGGGACTCAGCTGGACAAAGCCACAGCTGCCCTGCCCAGCTGTTAGTCAGAAGCCTGCTGTGATTGGGAGGGAGGTCAGAGGAGAAACCTGCAGAGGTCCCCTTCACCAGTGCTGCTGGGATTACACGATTTCAAAGAGCAGAGTAATTAAAGCAAGATATACTGCACAGTCCTGTTTTATGATCTGCATAAACAAATGAAAAGGTAAAGCCCATCTAGGACCCACATACATGGGAACAGATACTACTATAAAGTGAAAACAAGTATCATTCCCACAATTATAACATGAACTCACCCTTCAACACCTCAGTAATGCTAGTGTTTTGCATTAAGCTATGCTGCTGAAAAAAAAAAAAAAAGCTGTGTGGGTCTTTGGTTCAGCAGCTGGTGAAATAAGAAGGTAAGAGGCTTCTAACACAGGCTTCGCCTTTGTAATTTTCCCAGGAGCTGAGTTGGCAAGCACCTGGGGGCTTTGTCCTGTGTGTTTAGTTTCACAGGTGGTCTCCCCTTCAGCAGCAAGAAATAGGACAGCTGGAGCACCCACCACATTTCTAAACGTACAGGGGAGAAGCAATCCTAGCATCTGTTTTGATCTTTGAAAATCTGTGGCTCTTTGAAAAGCTTGCAGACACGTGCATGAAACTAAGTGCTACGGTACTGGGAACCGTAAGGATAAGAAGACACAGAAAATGGAAGTCTTGCAAACCAAGACAGAGCAGCCACAGGATGAGTGAAGACAGTCAGAGTGCTGCTTGCTGAAACAGGACGGGAAATACCTGCATACGGTGCCAATTTATTCACAACTTCTATTCGGTCAATGTAGATCATAACACCACCACTGTAAGTGAAAAACAGAATGAATACTACAACTGTTAACCATGGCCCAAATTTAAACAAAAGTCATCTTTTTCCCCTCTTTTACTAAATTCTGCTAAACTTACCCAGAACAATTCTGACTTCTTGAGCATTTTGCAATTAGATGGCAGCAAACCCCAGCTTTGTACAGACTGGTCCCTCTCTCTGCATAAATCAAAAGCGTGCTTCAGCAAGTCTGCAAAGCACTTTTGCTTCCCTTTGTTATCTCCCACTTTGCCAGCAAAAGGAAAACGTTTTTGAATGGGAATGTAGCTGCAACTATCAGAAAGGGGGAGTCCAGCACAACGAAGGGAAGACAACAAGGACAGCAGATGACACCTGCAAGCAGCAGAGCAGACACAAACTGCAGACACACAGCAGCTCTTCCAGGCAGCAAATATATTTTAGATAGAAAAGCCCTTAGTTTAAGTTCATGCATTTACTAACACCAACACGAACCTGACAAGGCCCCTGTTAGAATGAAAGAAACAAACTTTAATTCAGGTTCTGTGCATCAATGTCATGTTGCAAACAGCTCTCCAGTAACACTGCAACCGTGCACAAGTGCCCAGGCATGTGCGCTGTCAAGAAGCTCCAGGCACCTTATCAGAAGAAGCCTGCAGGCAGTCTCCTCCCCAAGGGATCATGTGCTGCCAGACCAGCAGAGAAAAGAGGGAATCAGAGGGAGGGCTTGATCCCAGCCTCTGCTCTTACTGACGTGGCTTTCAGGAGGTCATGCCCACCCTCGGGTACCTGTGGCACTGGGCAAAACCACAAACTCTACAGTGAAGAAAAAAAAACCCCTAATTTTCAAGGGCTTGTAAGTCTCTCAAGAGCGTACTTTTAAAGCATTGTTGCAATTTTCTCCACAGGGCAAAGGCAAATCACAAATGAGAAGCTTTAGCAAAAACTGTTTAGAGACAGCTGACCTCACACATTTCCAAACTTAGTCTCTGTGCTGTTTTAACTCAAACGTATCCCCATTGCAAACCTCATTTCTTTAATTTGCAGATCTTAATCTCTGGCAGTTGAAAGCTAAGTCTGCAGAAATATCACCTGGACTTGCCCGTGTCTGCGCTCAGGCAGTCTCCCAGGCATGGTCTACGTTCACTCTGCAAACCTGCCTGCTTCATGGCAAGCTACGAGCTAAAAACATTGGTAATGGACAGAGCTTGCCTGCTGGAAGGGACAAGCCAGCAGAAAATATATTTGTCACTAGAGAGACTTATTTCCCAGTGGGATACTACTATTTAGAGTATTAATCTCTTTTTCACTTAAGATTTCTCTTAAGGCCATGGTCATTCTTGCTGGCTCTCTCTTAAGAGCTGTTACTGTTATCTAAAATAAGATAGGGTTATGGGTCCTTTATGGGTATGTCAGGCTGCACAAGCAGTTATAACGACATGGTGTTTCTGTTTTTCTCCATCTCATCTGTTCTCCACTCTAACTGTCCCACCACATCCAATAAAATGACAAATTATCATTGCAAGAGACATCCAACAGCATTCCTTGTGATCTTCTGAACCTGCTTTCATCCTCCTGATTTGTTCCAGTCACCTTATGACATCTCCAACAGGACAGGGAAACCCAGTTACCATCTTGGGGTACCTTCTAGATATCCTGGTGAGAAACCAAATCAGAGCACGTGGGCTTCTTCCAACAGAATCTCCTCCACTGCACATCTTTGTGTTGGGGCCCTTTTGGCATTTCAATTTTATGGGGACATTAGAAGCAAAAAGAGGGCACCTGAGACAATCCGCCTCCTAAGCAGCCTCTCATCACCTCACATACAAGAAAGGCTGGCATCTAAGATTAGAGAGGACCGCCTGAGGCCCGCCTGACTCTACCAACACTACCCACAGCAACCCTGCCAAGGATCTCAACCAGCGTGGGGCATTAAGTGAATTGTATCAGTCCTGTTGGTCAGACAACGGCTTGGAGGAAAGAGGTGCCACTCAGAACCCAAATACGCTGGCCACCCATTTCCCCACTGAGGGCTTAAGGTTAAACCAAGCCTATAAAGCACTTGCGCTGAGTTTTCCAGCCAGCTGCTGGAGCCATCACCATTTCACGTCATGCAGCGGGGATGGCCCTCTGGACCTTGCTGCTGTAAACCCAGGAGCCAGACTGAACTGTAACGCTCTGATCTAAAAGTGAACATCTCAGACAACACATCTCTTTAAACAGTCTGGTCCAGAAGACATTAGTTAACTCCTGGGGTGCAGGAGACACTGTCCTGGGCAGTTTTGGGACAGTTGCTCTGGTAGAGCTTCATATGCCGATTTGGGGCGATTCACACACCTTGTTGACCTGGAACTGTACAAACATTCTCATCACCCACAGCTGCTTTACTTGCCCTTTGGCACCTACAGCTTAAATGCTGGCTCAGACAGCACTCTTTCCACTTCCACAAGCCACTACCACTCTCAAAACATCCTTGCCTGCCAAAGCCTGCTTCTTGCCAGATGCACAGCAGAGTGACTCCCACAGGGAGATTTCCAGTGCTTGCAACTCCACTGCAGTTTCCACAGCCTTTCTAACACTGGCATTTGCAGCCTTTGTAAGGGCTACTCCCACCGTCCCCCTGAGGTCCTCACCGCAGAACTGCTCATGGGGCTGGTCAGGCAAAGCAGCGCTGAGTTGAGCAGGGTCTTTGGTCAGGGAGAGAGGAACAAGAAGAAATCCATAGGAGGACTGAAAGGAGGATCAACGCATAGACTATGTGCACCTGGGAGAAGTTTAAGCAGAATTAGGCAGCAATAGTGCCTAAATTTACAGGACAAGGTGAAAGAGTACAGGGGACTAACATACACTAACAGTCATTTCAGTAGACCTTAGAAAGCCTCATACATTTCAGGATTTTTGCTGATGCCAGGGCAGAAGACAAGGGAAAAACTGAAGGACGTTGCCATAAAAAAAGGGGCTGTAAAAAAAGCTGAAGCTTTAATGCTTATTGCTGGAGCTGACCACAAACAAGTCCGGACCAGATTAGGCAATCAGAGCATGTAAAACTTGGGCTTAAAGGTCAGATCTGGTCTGTCTAGAGACACAAGGATTAATGCAATACATCCACTTGCAATATTCATGACACATTTTTCCACGTGGCTGGCTCACAAGCAGGGATCTGCCCCAGAACAGCATTTCTCCAGTGCTCTATTTGCGTTCCTGCCAACTATCTGCAGCTCGAGCACAAGAGGACTCTCACACCTTTGTAAATAAACAACTAATGCTTTAGCAAAATTACTGCTTAGCGTCCTGGCTATTTACTGTCTCTTGGCATTGTAAAAACCTGTACAAGATTTAGCATGATTCTTTCCAGTTAAGTTTATAAGAAAAATGCTACTTACCTAATTGTCTCATGCAACATTTGCACAACACCATTTTCAACCCATTTATCGTATTCCATAATTAACGTATGCGTGAGTATATGAATTCTCAATTACTTCTTTGAGTCAGTCCTTTGGAATACTATTCTCTTCTAAAACTAGTTTATTGAGCTGATTTTCCATCAATTTTTGGAGATCAGCACCCCTGCCGTGAGGAGACTGCTGAACTTTCCCAGGAACTGTGGACACATTTTCTTGTCAGGGAAAGCCAGAAATCTCAGACACCAGAGGCAATTCACAGCTTAGAGCAGATACATATTCTACCTGCTGTAATGAAATAGTTTTTGTCTCTGGGGTGACAGCTGTTTTGTAAAAAACAGTCATCTAGTGCCAAAGTATTTTAAACATCTCAAACATCTCTATTTAATATATCCAGTAAATGCTGTCAAGTATAAACGGGACAGGTAAGGCAGAAATTGGGGATGGGACACCCACACAGCCATTCAGAAGCTTCCTAATGTAGATGACAATACAGGGAACAGGAATATGAATATAGGAGAAGAGAAACCCAGCCTTTACAATCTGAGGGTTTAATATACAATTACAGAAATTTAAAGCGTTTAGGATCTATGCTTGTAATGAACTTTGAACTGGGAGAACGAAATTTCGGATTTGATCCGTTTGTTATTTATAAGCTAACATTTTGTTACGGAAGTGTGGATTCAAAGCTTTGGCACAGAGCTGCTGCAGACTTTGACTCCAAATACAGCAAATTTAAAGGCTCCTGCAGTAACACCTTAAAAACGGACAGGGCTACCAGGACCTTTAGTCCGAAGCGTATTCAATTATTAACTAAGAACAGCTTCACCAGCTGTTTGGTGTTTTGAAGCATGTTTATTACCTGTAACTTCACATCCACTCGTATTGCACAACTGAATCCTGCCACGCAGAAACGTAACAGAAGCTTAATGAACTAACTATACAGAATTAAACTGAATATTTAGCTCCTAAATCACAGATGCACAGAACGGTCAAGGCTGGCAGGGACCTCTGGAGGTCATCTTATTCAATCTCCCTGCTCATGCAGGGTCAAAGCAGCACAGTTTAATTTTGACTGTGTTAGCATGTCTAATGTGGTTAAGCTTCAGCTGAAAACTTTGCTTGGTGCGTTAAGAAGGCTTGCAGGACACCAGCCCTGGCCCAAACATGCGACACTGTTTTACAGCGTCCAGCAGGTGAAGTATTACTCCTATTCATGCTACTTATGAGCTAAAAGTTGCCATTAAACACATCACTAAAACTCTGCTGACTTATTTTTAACTTTGCCATTTAAAAGATACAGATATAGAACACAATGAGTCTTACTCCTCCCTCCCTTTTCGCTTGACGTAAAGTCTCTTCGCTTGACCACAAAGCCCTGGCTGCAGAAGTTGAACGCTAGCGTTATTTACGGACACTCCTGAAAGAGTTTTGAGATGTAAAACTAAAACCAGCCCATGAGAACTTTAAGTTAATATTTAAGCCCAAGTGATGTCTGATGAGTTGCTCTAGGAGTAATTCCAAGAACTCATTTCAATAAGGGTGAAACCAGATTGAAATTAACTCTGCCTTATTAACATTGTGACTAATGTTCAACTTTTAATTTCAACACGGTTGTTATGTGTCAAGTCATACTAACTTCTTTTTTATTTTTATTTTTTCTTAACAGAAATGTTGTCAAGTACCCTAAAGCTAAAAGACAAGAAGAATCACTGGTTTTGTTTTTATCCTGAAGAAAGAGATAAGGTCATCACTTTAACTTGTGAATGAACCAACACAACAGGATTTGCAACCCAGCTCAACTAGCCCTCTCCTTCTGTTACTGCTCTGCTTGTTAAAACTATACAGACCTGTGCTGCAAAAAGGATCAGCTTAATTACAAAGCAGGCAGGTGCCACCCTAGCATAGGATTCTCCTTTATTCTTTCTCACTCTCTCGTTTTATCAGGTGAAACATCAATTCCAAAAACACCCAAGTGATTCCAGGAGACTCATTTCCTTGAGCTGTTTTTGAAACAAACTGTCTCCCACCAAGGAGGTTTCCCATTCACCATTTACTTTTGTCCACTGTATTAGCCACTTGTCAACACTTGTATTAGCCATCAAATTCAGACCAAAAACACTGCAAAGCAGAGGGCAGACCAACGCACAAGCAATGGGCTATCAGAGTAATCATGGGAAGAAACCAAGAAAAATCAAGAGACTATCACTATAAATGCAAATACCCCGAGAACACAAATTCCAGCGAAAGCAAGAGCATTCCTTCACATAACTCCTGCGCTATTATTTCCAAGTGTGATGTATGCATGTATGTTTGGGACTAACTTTAGGGTGTGTACCTTTACTTTTCATCCTCTGTATCAAAGCACTGCAAATGACTAGCTTCAAACTACATGATAGAGTGCATTTGCTCATTACCAGAAAAAATACAAAGGAAGAACATACCTTGTCCCACAAGGAACATTTTTCACTTCATCAGTCTGCAACGTGGTCTGAAATAAAAAGACAACCAGTGCTCACAAAACCTCTCCATTCTCCAGGAAGATCATGATTGTGCCCAGGCTCTCACAATCATTACACAGGAACACAGAGCCAAAAAACACATGTCCTCCGCCTCCCTCCTGACTTCTGCAGGTGTGGGCAGAAGACAGACTTCTTTTAAACTTGCCTTTTGGCAGACAGAAAGGCAGCTGTGCTCATTTCCCCACTCTCAGCTCCTGCAGCTCTCCTGGGAAACAGTTAGGGCCACAAACACAGACTGTTCTCCCAGACATGTCCTGTCCCACGCAACACACAGAGGCATGTTGCGGAGATTCCACCAAAAGGACAAGTCCCAATGCACAGCTGGGTCTGGTGGCACCTAAGGCAGAAGGAACAAAGGGCTTCCTAGGAGCTGCTGCTCTGACTACCACATTACTGAGCCCCTCTGCAAACACCACTTGCCCAAGTTGCCCCCCATCCAGCAATATCCCTACTGACATCTGCTCCCACTCACCCTCTTCCAAGAGGAGAAGATACTAACCTGTACAGATTTGAACGTGGTAATGAAGGGGAGCATGATGTGGTAGCCTGGCCCACTTGGACTAGATAACAACGCACCACCCCTACAGAGAGAGAGAAAAATGGAGAAAAGGCTCAAGCAAATGGCAAAAGTAAGTGCTGGCTTTGAGAGTGAGCAAGTACATTCAAACCACCAGAGATCATAGCTGTGGTAGTGCAAATTACATTACTCACCTGCATCAAATTTGCCACCATTTCCCCTACAAAAGGACTGACTACTGGTGATACCTGCTACAGCTGACGATCATTTGCTTTGGGCCTGTGAGCAATTAACTTCTTTAGAAGGCAGATATTGCTAAATTCGTCCCTCATTGCAACATTGTAGAGAGCTTCAAGATCACAGATTTTCCTCTCTAAACAGTTCACTGGTAACCATGGAAAAATCGAGCAGTTGATGCGATACCGCTGGTTTGTATTGCCACAAGGCACTCAGCACAGCCCCTTACCCAAAGCAAACCTGCAGCCTCTCGTGGGGTGGTTAAAAGACAGGAGAGCTCTAAGGGATTGATCCTCATAGTGCAGTAAAGCCTCCTGCAGCATCCCACAAGGGCTCATGCTGTTCAAAACACTCGTAATTAAAGGAAAGAGCAGTACCAAGGAAACTGGCCCATGGTGGTGAGTGCGACGGGCAGAAGAGACGGGACAGAAATATAGCAGAAACTGAAAAAAATGCAGAAAGGCAGGTGCTGAATTTCTCTGTGCCTTAATAAAATTTGAAGCAAAATCTAGTCAAGAGGTGTCACTAATTGACTGTGACTGCTCACTGATAATGAGTTGCTCTACAGATGCTATTCAGGGCAGCTACAAGCCCCAGGTGAACCTCAGCCCAGAGCCAGTGAAAGGACCCATTTAAAAACAACAACAAAGCAGGGACTCTGGCTAGCTGGCAGTCTTGGGACAAAGATGACAGCCCTCGATGTAAGAGGGAGAGATCAACAGACGTGAAAAGACTAGCTAGACCAAGAGTTTTGGTCCCATAAGCTTTGAAATCCAAACTGTGACCCAGAAAAGGAGAGGGAGGAAAAGCGGCGGAGGATTCCGAAAGACCAAAACTCATAAGGGTTCTGCACAGAGCCAGGCTACCCGGGCCCACATCCTTTCCGATACAAGAAAGGGCAGAAACAACACTGTTTGCCCACCTCGGGGCGAAACCTGGAGGGAAACACAGGGCATCCCGAGGTGACCTGGAGCCAGTGATGAATCCCAAGTGGAGAAAGGAGAAACTCAGGGAAGGCTCCAGAAGCCATCACGGCACTGGCAGGGGACAAGCATACCTGTAATACACAGCCAGGTGCCCCTCCTCAACCTTGTGGATGGAGGAGTAGAGGAAGAAGACGAGGAGTCCGGTGGCAGCTGCAACGACGGCTCCAGCCTGGGCCATGGTCATCCTCGCACCACCTGCGGGCACACAGGCCGTCACCCTGCTCTCCCTCCTCCTCTGACCGGCCGCCCTGCCCCCTTTTCCCCACAAAAAAACCCAAAACAAAACACAAAAAAAAAA
>RSEF01000006.1:10538349-10555959 GCA_003993805.1 Himantopus leucocephalus
AGTGGAGTAGAGGGGCAGAATCACCTCCCTTGACCTGCTGGCTTCCTCATCTGTCTAGCAGTCCTCTGGTCCAACAGTGTGTGTATGTGTCAATCAACAGTTGGAGCACCTCTCCTGCTGAGTTTCTGCTCTTTAGTCTTCCTCAGACAGGCACATAGTTTAAGTTGGACAGACACTTGGAGGTCTCTAGTCTCTAGCAAGTCTCAAGGCAGGGTGATTTTCCAACTAGATCAGGCTGCTTGAGGCTTTCTCCTGTTCAGTTTTGAGCATCTCCAGGGATGGACATCCCACCAACGCTCTGCTCACCTTTTCTAGTGCTTAATTACATCTGCTGAGAATTTTTTTCTCCCTAAAATCTGGCTGTATTGCTGGACCTCTCACCAGCTATTGATCTTGTTCTGCAGGGCACTGGACAAGAGATAATTATGTTGACCTTTCCTGGGGCAACACTAGGAATGTTGATACAAGAAATACCATTCCTGTAGTGCTTTAGGGATGGGTAGAAGTCATTAGAGTACAAAAGTGTCTTGCCCCAAACGGGAAACTGTTGTGAAATCTTCCCCTTTTTGGCAGCCAGTAATATCTTG
This sequence comes from Himantopus leucocephalus, assembly GCA_003993805.1. NCBI lineage: Eukaryota > Metazoa > Chordata > Aves > Charadriiformes > Recurvirostridae > Himantopus > Himantopus leucocephalus. The sequence continues at coordinate 10,538,937 of RSEF01000006.1, forward strand.
CATGTCTTCTGCTCTCATTATTGCATGCTGGTGGCTTTCCCTACTACTTCTTAACCTTTTACTTGTGTTTACATTCTTCATGGGTACCTGTGGTTGAGGCTTTCAGTGCAATGTACAACATCTTGCATAAAAGGAGCCTTGGATCTTTTCCTCGGTGAAGTTGATGATTAAATGCCTACTTCGTTCTATGGCACTTCTCAGCATGGTTTTCACTGCCTTTTCTTGTAGGAATGCCCACCTTTGCCTTGTCAGGTCCATGCTTGATGCTGCCTGAAAGGTCACTTAGGGCAGGGCATTCCTAGCATGGTATTTTGCCATCTCTGTGTAGCTGTTTTCAAGGCAGGAGAGGCTGCAAACTTGGCCATCCAGTCCAAGTAGAAGCATGGTGAGCAGCAAGGTCATTGGCAAGGATGTTTGTAGGTGCTTGAGTCAGTGGAAGTGTTCCTGCAAGTCTTCTACACTTCTTATGCTTCCTTTGGGTTTCATTGCATTTTCTTCAATACTCTGGGTGACTCAAAAAAAACCCCAAACTAGTTTTGCACTGTGTCCTCTCCACATTTTTCAAAGCACTAAACCTCCTCTGCTGAACACGCTATATCCACCAGAAGCACTAGAGATATTTGCTCTGGTTTGTACAAGCCACTGTAAAAGAGTTTAGAAAAATGCTAAGGGACAAGTTTGCAGGCAAATAAATGTGGCCTTTTGGATTGCTTGGACTGTGCTATCAGCACCATGAGCCCTGAATTTGAGCTGTTACATTTGTGCTCAAAGAAACACCGTGTGAGCAGTTACAGCCGCCTTGCACTGAGTTACTGAACCAGACCACTTCCTCCAGGACCTTGGCTGGGTGTGGGGAACAGCGCCCAAAGGCCCTGTAATTAAACGAAGTTCTTGCAAAGTGCCACATCCTGCTCTTTCATGTGAACATTTAAATTTAGGAAAACAAACAAATGATAATTCTGTTGGTGAAAACCACAGTAAGCATGGGTCCATCCAAGCCAGAGGTATTTGGCACTGACAGAGGAAATATGCTGCTCACCAGTGATACCACTGCAAAAGAGTCACAAGAATTTGTGTCTTCTGCTGGGCTGATTCCGCACCTGGACACTCATTCCTTGAGCTCGTTCAACCAAGGTGATACTGTTCTTCCAGGGCTGTGGATAAGCTTGGTCCATGGAAAACAGGGCAGGACATCTCTATGGTCTGCAGTCACTACCTCGGAGCAATCTGGTTCAAGAGCAAAACCTACTTGTTTCGGTAGCACTGACCAAACATATTAGTCAGTAAGATGGAGATCCTCCTGCCGCATGGGAACGGGCTGGTCTGTTTCTCAGGGAGGATGGTGGCATTTGTGCTGGTGCCCTAATTCAAGAACAACTGAGCAACCATAGAGTGGAAGCTGCCACTGTGTGTGAAAGGGGTCTTCTCCAATCAGGCTGGTTTGGCCCCAGAAATGATGCAGCCCGACTTGAGTATTGAATGGTTGTGCTGTGAAATGAGTGGGTTCCAATTAGGTCTTGGTCTGGGCTTTCTTCTAATCCAGATGACCTGCTGCATCACAGGCTTTGGACTTGAAGCTGCCTGCAAAGAGCCTGACTTGCTGGTTGTCCTGTGGAGACCTGACGCTGGTAAAACACATTTGTTGCTCATTCAGATCAAGGCACCAACTGGGAGTCCCCTGTCAGACTTCCAGTTCCTGGGACTTGCATAACCCTCAGGCAGGAGGAACCCTTCTTACTTTATGTCTTTGCTGCCATGAAGGTCACAGCTGAAAGCACCTCAAAACCAAGGGCACAACAGCGTGGCTGGGGCAGACGTGACTCCAGAGGTGGCTGGCAGTAAATGCCCAGGGAAGGTATGAGTAGGTCTGTGGCATGGGGAGAGGACTTTCAAATCGATGTTTATGGCCAACACTTCAGATCTTATTATTTGTCTTACACGCAGGGACCATAGTCAAAGGCGATACATTGGGGCATATGAATTGTGAACCTGCTGTCCCCGGGCTCCACCAGCCCTGGCTTGGCAGCAGGTGCCACTGTGCTTTGGTCTGTGCATCAATACCCACATACCACCAGGAGAAGATGGGGTCCCAGGTTCTCAGTAAGCTCTTGAGGGTCCATGGGGTGGTGCAAGGAAGGGAGGATCTGGGCTGTGACCTTGTGCAGCTCCCATGCTGACTGTCCTGTTTTCCCCAGCTGGCAGAAAGTGGAGAGGTCCGATATCCCAACTGTGAGAGATATGGGGGAAGTACACCTGGGTGGGACCCCGGTCCTCGTTCTCAGTGAGTACTGCACGGGGGCTGGGAAATACAGCATAGACCAGTAACTGTTAATACATTAATTGCTGGCTCAGGGATGATTGTCCCACATTCCAGGCTGATTATGCTTGTTTTCCTCCACCTGGCTTTTTCCTGGATGTTGCTTTGCAGTTACATGAGTCCACTTCGGCTAGACAGACCCACAGCTGCTGGTGACAGTCCTGCTGTGTGAGTGGGAGGCTGAGATGCAGACCCCAGAGGTCCCTTCCCACCACCATTGCTCTCCTGGCAGGAGAGGACTGGAAGACATGTGGTTGAAGAGGCCTGTGGACACAGAGCCATCGTGGAGGGCTGACTATCATGCCTGTCCATGTCAGGTTTGCTTGCACCCTTCGGACTTCCACTCTTGGGATCTCCACACTGATAAAAGTCAGACCATCCGTGTCATGTGAACCTGGTATTTCTTCCTCCTTTCTTAGGTGAGCTCTGCCTTTTCCCTTTCATCCCAGGCATGGTTGTGCCACCTCCTCTAGGCAGCGTGGTCATCTCTGTGCCTGCTGCTGACATGCAGAGCTGATATGCATTGCCAATGGGTACCTACACCAGGAAAGCCAAGTGTCAGCAGCCGGTGACCTGTCTGGCAACCCCAGAGCATGTTGCCCTTTGTATCACAGACAGGCAGCTGGAATCCCTCTGCAGAGGTATGCTAAAAATGCAACTCCCGACTGCAGGATGCCACAAGGCCTGGGTGTTTCCAGTGATGGGGACGTTGCCCAACAGCTCATTATCTGACGTCAAGATGTGGTACTTTGCTGCTGCGCTCCCTGGGGTTCAGGATGCCACGTCTGAATCATCAGGCTGGAGATGAAGAGCAGGCGGTGTGATTGGAGAGGGACTGGGCTTTCAGATGTTGACGGACAAGTCCCAACCTCTCCATGTGTCTTTATAAGCCGAGAGGACAGGTTTGCTCAGCACTGCCGACCCTCCCGACTGCACGGACGGGCCTGAAGCAGCAGGTCAGGTTGATGTGCAATGCATGCTTTTCTTCTAGCCCAGACTGTTGCTGAAAGAAAGGATTGCAACCAAGTCAAGAGGCTTTATTATCCCTCCAGTTGTTCATTTTATGCTTGGAGAACTTGGGCATTTTGATCACCATTGCACTTAAAGTGTCCTCTGAAGGGTCTGCTTTGCAGTTCTGCATCTGAGCTCCTCATTTTTGCAAGCATGAGCTCTGGTGCTTCCCAGTGAGCTGAGGCAGTGCTGTGAGTCCTCCTGGCTGTGGTTAGACATTTTCCTGGGTCTCCATCTGTTTTGGCTGTGTGGAGGACATGGGGTGTCCTGGCATCCCTAGCTTTGGCTTGATTGGATTACCCAGGGCTGATGTGTGGGGAATGGCACCTCTGAGAAGGAGCAGAGACCATCTCTGCTTTCCTGTGTCCTGCTTGCCTGTGCCCAGGGACTCACAGCTGAGCAGCAGTTTGCCACGAGAGATAGCAGTTATGGATTTGGATGATGGGATACATTGCAGCCTTTCTTCTGAGGAAGGTGCTCTTAGACTCTTCTGAAGTTGTTGATGTGCTCTGGTACATACTTTGGCTTGGTGCTGGAGGGAAGGACCCACAGCTGAGTTGAGTGATCCAAAACACCCCAGGGTCTGAGCCTCGGGGTGCCATCAGGTGGTGCTGATGCTCTGAAGCATGGCAGCATGCGGGTGCACCAGCTGGAGATGGGCACTTGGGGGCTGGAGGAAATGGCCTTTCTGTGGCTGAGCTCTGTGAAGGCAAGGCTTGCGGGGCAGTGTGGGCAGGTCCCCTGTGAGGCAGTGAGCTGACATCTCCTCTGCTGAGTCCTCCCCTGCTGGGGCAGGAGCAGGCGGTGCTCCATGGCAGGCTGGCTCCCAACCATGCTGGGTACCTGGGGATGGACACAGCTCTGATGACATCTGTGACCCCAAGGCTTAGGTGCAGGAGGTGAGAACTGTCATTTTGTCTGGTCTTCATGTGCTCCTACCATGTTTTTACATCTAAACCCAAGAGTCTATTAGTGCTTGCTGAATGCCATAGGTATGCGCAGTGACTAATCCTTCCTCCTTTGCCACAAAGGCTTTAATCTCTTGGGATACCAAAAGGAATCACTTCTGTAAGTGGCTGAATGCTTGTCAGTGCTTTCACTGACATCTGTGGGCTTTGCGGCATGGCTTGTCACACAGGTCATGGCTACCATGGTGTGCCACCATAATATCTGGATGACACTGATGTGGGCCGCAGAGCCTTCAGCTATGGTGGTGACCTCCAAGACATATGGGAAATCTTAGTGTGACTGCTCAGGAGCTGGATGAGGGGGTGTTGGGTGGAGGAAATCCTCATCACAAAACATGCAGGGTTGTGAGCCAGGCATGAGTCACAGAAACCACAGGCTTGCGGGCCGTTGCTGATCATGGGGCAGTGGAAGGTTCTCTCACATATGATGATGTGCAGGGCTGGCTGCAGATGTAGGGGAGATGGACTGTGGGGGCAGAACTCAGCAGGGATGGAGACCTCTCTGTCCAGGGGATGGGGAAAGGCCACTCTGACTGGGTCCCGCCTAGCCACGGCTTTTTGAAGGGAACTTCTGCAGACCTCTGGTGCAAATTCCTACTCGGAGCAGGATCACCCCCAGTGCTAGCTCAAGGCCAGCCCTGGTTTTGTCCAGGCAAGCCTTGAAAGCCAAGGTGTAGACCCAAGGGAAAGAAGCTGTTTCCTAAGTGACATGCTCATCAAGAAAATGCAATTGGTATGAAAACTCAGGGTGCGTTTTGCAACAGGAAAACAGCGCTGGGAAGCATATTGTTAAACCTGGCATGGGGAGGTCCCCTCTGGCATCTCCTTATTCCTGTGCAGGCTTGGCTTCTTGGTCCCTTGTAATCCATGCTGCTTGCGGAAGTGGCTATTTCAGTAATTTGGTCTGTCTCAGATGTCCCCAGGCATGGCTTGCAACATCTTGGCTGCGTCTGTATGCAACTGAGCCTGGTGAGAAGGTGGCCACTGTAATTCCTTCCTTCCTGCTGTCCTTCTTACCATCCTTCCACATGCAGTTTGGAGGGGCTACAGACTAACAGCACCTTAAAATGGTGATTTGCACCAATGGATCCAGCCTGCAGTTGTGGCCACTGGTGTTTGGCAGCTGGACAGGACAAGTGCCAGTAAGGGAGATCGGGTTTAGCAATGCTGTTGGTCTACAGGATCACGGGACAATCTGACCTCACAGCAATTTAACCCCAGGACATCCTCACCTGCATGGGGAGATGTAGGCACAAAGACGTTGGTGGTGCACTTGAACACAGAGCAAGACTTGAGTAGACACTTTTTTTTAATGTGTGATAGTGAGTTTTTTCTGTTGCCCGCAGGGTGGTGTGCAGTGGGTAGGTGTTCCCTGTTTTCCTGAGCAGCCCAGGAAGACCTTTACATGCTGGAATGATGTTGGGAATATGCACCCAGACACCTTGTCTGGGAGGCAGAGAGACTTTTCTAGCTCCTGCAACAGGATCACCAGGGAAATGGACTTTGCTGGACTTGGCCTGAAGTCTGGATCCCTTTGGGCTGAGGTGCTGGGGATGGCAGGGCACATCAGGAGCACACGGCAATGAGCTATAAACCATCCAAGGCAGGGTTGGAGCAGGGGAGCTACTGCAGAACAGAGCTCTGACACAACTCCTCCCGCTTGGGGGAGGACGCTTTTAGGGAAACGATGCTTTTCCCAGAGAGGGAGTGGCTGGAGGAGGCTTGTCCCACACTGCAGGTGCAGCTGGACCAGGGCCAGGTGGGGAGGGTTGGCAAGACACGCTTGGTGTTGGGTTCCTATATGCCCAAGGGACTGGGAAGTGTTAGGAGGTGGATTTTGGTGGGAGATAATATTGACATATTAAGACACCTCTACAAATACAAAGCTTAAGCCAGTGGCCCTTCACCTCCAGGGTGTGGATGTGGCTCTCAGGTGGACAATGGGCTCTCAGAGGCTGGTCATCTCTCCGCAGAGCAGCCACCCCCACCAGGAGAGGGGACTCACTTGTGCCAGGTGATGAGCGGCAGCACCAGTGGGCTTTAATACTCAAGGCGGGGACTATAAAAGCAGCTCTGTGGGGTCAAACCAGAGATCTGGGTAGCCTCTGGTAGTGTCTGGAGGGGACGTCCTGGGGAAGGGCAAAAGGGCAGGACAGCAGCTGCAGACATGGCTTTCCCTGAGCCCCTACCAGCCCCAGCTGTGCCCGGCTCAGAGCTCCCCAGGCCAGATGTGGTCTCTGTCCATTTCATCACCAGCATTCCCGGGGGACTCTCAGCCCTCCTCACCCGTGTGCCACTGGGTGCTCTTGCTCACCTGGCTTCAGCCAGAGCTGCAGGATTCTGCTGAGTGCCCAGTGCCAGGCAGAGAGTCCCATGTGGTGCCACAGGTGGCATGGTTTGGTTCAAAATGCCCAAAGCATGTTGCAGCATCAGGCATTGGCAGCGCTGCCAGCGATGCCGGAGCTTCACAGCGTTTGCTCATGCTTTGGTGCACCCACCATCGTGCTTATGCCAATCCCATTATCTCCCAGGTGCTGCAGAGAGGTGAGATGTGGCTGTTGCTGGTGGCCCTGTGCCTGGCCCAGGGTCTGGGCAATGCCGTCCCACGTGCCGGAGTCAGCCATGGCAACCCTGAGCAGTTCATGAACATTGTAAGGGCCAGGGGAGCAAACCTACCCCTTGTGGGGCCTGGGCTTCCTCAGGTGGTGTGCCCAAAGTCCTCCCCAAGAGACCAGCTAGGCTTTCCCCATCCCTTACCCTGGCATCTGTGCCTGGGGTCAGCCAGGGGGGCTGGGGTAACAAGAGTTTCCTATTTTTGCACGGGTGTCACTCATTTCATGCCCTCAGCTTGAGGTTGGCCTCTCCCTGGTCTTCTTCTAACGTAGATGGACCTTCAGGTCTCATGTATGCAGGCAGAGGTGACACTGGAGAGGGTGGGTGTTGTTGGGCCAAGTGTGGAGTGATGGACACCACTGGGTCACTCTCTTGCTTCGGACCGTTGTCCCTGCAGAGCCAGAAGATCCATTTCCATGGGTATCCCAGTGAGGAGTACGATGTGCTGACGGAGGATGGGTATTTCCTCAGCCGCAACCGGATTCCCCATGGCAAGGGGGATGCTGGGCACTCAGGTGGGTTTAGTTTCACTGAGGGTGAAGCGGGTGTGACCCTGGTTAGAGATGAGGCAGCGTGCAAGAGGAAGCCAGTGGGAACACCTGTGCCTTCAGATACACTTTTGGCAGCTGAAAGAGGAATGAGAAGCTTTTGCCCAGGTGTCTTGAGCTATCCTTGGGGATGCAGGAGCTCAGCATAGTTTTTCACTGCATCCAGGATGGGGCAGCGAGCCCCAGCTCCTTCCCTAGAGCAAACTCCTTGCCCTCATCCAAGGCTTCCTAATAGCTCAGGGCAAGGGATGGCAAAAGTCATTCAAACAAAAAAATCACCAGCAGAGCCAGGGAAATCATGGGAGGAGGGTATACCTAATGTGCAGACTGCAGAAAATAATACCGAGATGCACAGGGCCATTTTATTTCTGTATGGGAAGGGGTTTTCATGATTTCTCCTCTTTCAGGATCCAGGTCACCCGTGTTGATAGTGCACGGCTTCAGTTTAGATGGTGGTGACTGGGTGGACAACGTCCCAAACAGCAGCCTGGGCTTCATCCTCGCAGACGCAGGGTATGACGTCTGGATCGGAAACAGCAGGGGCAACAGCTGGTCCCGCCGGCACCTAAACCTTTCTGTTGAACAAGAGCAGTTTTGGGATTTCAGGTGAGAAGGCTACCAGGATGGGGCTGGGATGCCGGGCTGCCAGCACCAACCACCTGATGTCCATGGGAGGTTGGGAAATGGGCATCTCTTTCAGCTTCTCCCCTTGCTCCCCAGCTTCCATGAGATGGCCATGTATGACCTCCCCGCCATGGTGGGCTTCATTCTAAGGCAAACCGGACAGGAGAAACTGTTCTACGTCGGCCACGCTCAGGGCAACTCTCTCGGTGAGTGATGAGGAGGAGCAGGGTGCTGGGATGCTACAGGAGACAGTTAGCAATATCTGTCCCAAACTGGAGACTGCTGGGGACGGGACTGCATTGGCTCATGCAGCCACTTTTCTTACCTGCATTCTTGGTCCTTCTGCATGGGAGAGGATCGCCATGTCTTGCCCAGCCAACACGGGCTGTGCTTACATCCAGGAGCACTGCAGCTTCATTTTGTTCAGACCCCGCATCTCAAACAGGAGATCTGACATGAGCACTGCTGCTGTTGGGGTTATCGTTGTGATCTCTCGTTGCTTTTCAGGTTTCATAGCGTTTTCGAGCATGCCACACCTGGCTGAGAAAATCAAACTCTTCTTTGCGCTGGCTCCTCTCTACACCCTTCATCACGTCAAAGGCCCTGTGTTAAAGATAGCATACTTACCAGACATGGTGCTGAAGGTACATGAGGTGTTTGTGTGTTATTACTACCGAAACCCAGGAGCTTTCGGCAGCTCACAGCCCCTGCGTTCCCACTGTGCACTCAGCCCATGCCTGCGGCAGATGCTGGGGACTCATGTGGGGAGATGAGCGATCTCAAGATCCCAAACAGCAGGGATGTCCTTCTCCACACAGTTGAGCAAACACAGACGTCACTGTTTAAAATATCCATACCTCTCTATCATTCCTGTTTATGTTTTTGCTTATTGACCTCACCACGCCCCAGTCCTGTAGTCCAGGAGGTGCTCAGAGCAGCCCCACACGACCTCCCTTCCGCCCTTTGCTCCAGAAGGGCTGGAAGGGGAGTTGGCTCTCTCCCTGGATGTGCTCCTCCTGAGGAGCATCTCTCAATGGAGATGACAAATGAGTGGTATGAGTCTGGCCATCCTGGGCTGAGCTTTGGAAGGTGGTACCTTAGAGATGATGCACCAGGATGATGGGGGCGACAGCATGGTGTGGAAAGGATGGTGGTGGTTTCATGCTGCTCTGAGAGTTGGGTGTGACCATGGGTGAAGCTCCTCAAAAGGCTGGCTAGCCCAAATATGTCAACAACCATATTGAGGAGTTGCCTGTCAACACTGTCAGGAGACAAGTGGCTCTCGTGGAGAGGGGATGTGTATTGCAGGGCCCACAGTGACCTGTTTCCTTGCACGCTTACAGGCAATATTCGGAACAAAACAGCTGACTCTGGTGGGGAGGAAGGAGAGAACCACCCTGGCCAAGACATGCAGCAACCTGCTAACAGCAGAAGTCTGCGAAAATGAGATCTTCCTTATTGGCGGGTACAACAAGAACAACTTGAATGTGGTAGGTGCATCAGCCGCTTTAGGTCACAACCATCTCCAGTTTTCCTAGACACCTGGAGATAGCAAATGAGATACAACGATGAGCATGAAAAGACCAAAATAAGGTGTGAAAAGCACTCTTGAAGGCAGTGGTTATTTGGAGATTTCTTTCAGTTGGTGTTAAACCTGATGGAGGTTTCAGTAGGAAAGAATCCCTTGTGGTCTTGTCTGCAAAGGAAAGGTAACTCCTGCCTCATTTTCTGCTGACGTGAAACAAGTTTACAGGAAAAAAAATATAAACTGGCTGGACCAGTTGTATTTCTATTTTAAAGCGGTGGTTAACTGATTTACCTTTAAAAGCTACTCCTAGCTCTAAACAGAATAAAGCTGCTGGAGAGTATGAAGTTTATCTTGCAGTTACAAGGCAGAATGATTTTTTTTGCCTAGACAGATTTTCATCATTCCCAACTCACTTAAAAAATATTTTCTTTTTCCCATAGAGCCGACTGGATGTATACTTAGCTCATTTTCCAGACTATACATCAGTAAAAACTCTTCTCCACTGGGGACAGGTAGAGATTCTGATTTTATAATGACTGTAACCAATGCTTTTTCTTTTCATCTGTGAATATGGTATTTTACAATGCTGATTCATTCACCCTGGAGACAGGTAAGGAGGCAGAATCAGACAAAGCCAATAAAAGTTATTTTGAATTTGCTACACCAAGTGTAGTCTCAAAAGTCACGGTTGCTAGCTACTGCTTCTGGCTGGCCAAGGCAGAGACACCTAGATGCCTGCCTCTGTCCTGAGTAAGGATGCCATGTACATGTTTTTTTGGACTCCTGCTTTGCTCCGGCTCAGGGGACGAGCACCAGCAAGTGCCAGCCTAGACACTAGGGCTGTGCTGGGCAGAGAGCACTCATCTGGACCCTGCTGCTGCCTTTTACTCACGGTGGGGCTGATCCGGGACATTACCCGCATGGGGTTAACCCTTTGCTTCTGCCTTTCAGACTGCCAAAACTGGGGAGTTCAAGCAGTTTGACTATGGGGAGAAAAACCAGGAGAAGTACAACCAGGTGAATGGGCACTTGTGGAAGGAGGAGCAGAGGATGAGGCTGGTTAGGACCAGGATGGGGGTAGTCTCCTCCAGTGGCCAGTGTGGACCAAGTCCTCTGGGATGCCAGGGGCAGCACACCCCATCCATTACTGTCAGAACGCACTAATAGCTGGAGTGTTTTCCCCCTCCCAGGCCACCCCCCCTTTGTACAGAATAGAAGACATGACGGTGCCAACTGCCCTGTGGAGCGGTGGGGAGGACTGGGTGAATCCTCCTCTGGAGACCCAGTGCTTGCTCCCCCACATCACGAACCTCGTTCGCCACGAGCATTTCCCCGACTGGAACCACTTTGACCACCACTGGGGTCAGGATGCCCCTCAGCGCATGTACAGGCAGATGGTCGCTCTGATGGACCAAAATCCATGAATGGTCCATGCACTGTCCCGGGATGGAGGAGCCACCCTTTCCCACGTGCATGGGTTTTGTGTGAGGGCTGCCACTTGGCTCTTCCCTTCTTAAAAATGTCTCCTATCACACTATTCCACACTGATTTAATGCCTTAAATGTGATCGTATAATTTCTGCCTGCCCTCTGTTACTAGAGATTGCAATAAACTCTTGTATCACAGCAAAACTCCAACCCTTTGCTTGGTGGGCATCACCGGGGTTGTGTTTGCACCCCATTGCTGGGGCGAAGGGTATAGGAAACCTTGTTTACTTTGGGCTTTTTGTAGCTTTTGCTGGCTCAGGGCATTGCAAGCACATTTTACTCCAGAAATTGAGTGTGGAAAGTGACCTTTTCTGTGGCCCTGGAAAGGCTGGAGGGGGTAAGCACTGACTGCAGGAGAGAAACATTCCTCCCAGTGGAATGAATCCAGAGATGCTGATGCACACCACGCACCCGAGAGGTGGTTAAAGGGAAACGTCTGGACCTTGGAGTTAGGCTAGGTCTTTCCTGGGAGATAACGCATCCACGTCACCTCCTGGGGTATGCCTTATGGTGAAACCACGGCTGTGTTTTCTAGGAAGTTGAACTTAACATGGCCCACAGTGTTATCTAAGAATAGCACTCTGTTCTTAGCATGTGTGTTTGAAAAATATCTATCTACCTACCTACCTACCTACTACCTATCTGTTCTTTCTATCCATCTCTCCCTCTACCTACCTACTTATTCTATCTACCTACCTACCTATTTATTCTACCTATCTATCCATCCATCCATCCATCCATCTATTTGTCTATTTCTCTCTCTCACTCTCTCTCTCTATCCATCCATTGATTCACCCATCCATCCTAACTTCCAAAAGATGTGTGATGCTCACCTATCTAAGTTTAAGATGTGTGGGAAGAGCACTGTGAACAAAAGGCAGGGGTTCAAAAGAGAATTTCATGGGGCTCAGGGCAAGGGACCACTCCCAAAACACTGATGATTTTGGTGAGACATTCCCAAACTGCCTGCCCATCCCTCCAACATTGCACACCGGGTGCCCATGCAGAGATGGGACAAAAGATGTGAAGACGTGGTCTGAGCTCATGCTGTAGGTAAACAGCCTAGAAATGTCCTGCGTGACCCCTGTCCATGTAAGCATGAGGACAAAGTGGTTTTGCTGACGTAGGAAGCAGCACAGGAGCACTGGGTTTCCTGGGGGAAGGGTGGGATGGATGGATGGATGGATGGATGGATGGATGGATGGATGGGTGGATGGATGGGTGGATGGATGGGTGGATGGATGCCCTGCCCTCTTGCTCCGCTGTCCCATCTCTTTGGGACCATTCAGCCCCAGGAGCAGGGTGCACTCACTGTGGGTCCATCAGTTCAGAGCTTCTGCTTGAGCCTCCTGCGTTAAGGCCACAAGAGCCAACCTGGTGACAGTGGTGAAAAGATGGAGGTATAGTCCATATTTGAGTTACTTCCCAGGGAAGAAGTGCTTGCCCCAGCTACGTTCCCATGTGGTCGGACTGGTCTCCATCTGATTAACCAGGCTGAAAAGCAAAGATACAGGGTGAAACTTCAAGCTTGCAGTGACGTGCGGAAGACAGACTCCACAACTGAGAAGGTTGTAAAGTAGGTATGTTTTATTCAGCGCTGGGCAGCATGGTGGGTCGCCCCACCACAATCATGCATGCCTACCACGGCAGTTCACCTTGTATTTATGCAGCAAAGTGTTACATATTCATTACTACATATTCATGACCCTCTCCCAAAAAGGCAGTCTTTATTACAGTGAGTTCCGAGAAATCATTTCTGTAGTCTCCACCTTTAACTCCTCCCAGCTGTGCACGCGCAGTGTCTCCTGGTGGTCGTGGGCCGGGGTCTTGAGGATGAAGGCCGTATGTCTTCCTCGCTTTGCACTTTCACCTTTTCCTCAAAACTTACTCACTGCGGTTTCTTTAGCAAGGTCAGTCATGACTGTTCTGCTTTCTCAGTAAGTTCCTTCTGCTAGTTCATGTTTAAACATCCTACACAATGGCCAAGGTTATAGATATACGGCTTGAATTGAGCAATGGTTCTGCTATTAACCCTTAAGTGTTAGTTCCCTCTATCAGCAGGATCTGTGAGCTGAGCTGCCCATGTGTCTTATGGTATGCTGCTTTCATGGGCTGCTCCTGTGAAAGTAAATGTTTGTTTTACAAGCACCATACTCTGTCCCCCCTTTCTTTCCCCTCCTTCCTCCCCTGCCAGTGGATTCACTGGGAGGGAAAGCAAACTGCATGTGGCCACAACCAGCCAAGAGTCACTTGCCATAGACAGGGTGCTCTCCAGAGCACCGTCATGAATGACCATGACCTGTTGTCACCAGGGATGGAAGACCAAAGCTGCATGTGCTGGCACAATGCAGGTTGGAAAAGCCCTGCCTGCCCCTTGCAATGTCCCAGAGGGCTGGATGTGAGGTGGGTGTATGGGAAGGAGTTTGGCTTCAGCATGGGAATTTATTACTTAAATAGTTCTGAAAAACAAGGGAACGAAATATCACTGTGCACCAGAAGAAGCAGGGAAGCTAAATCACCAGGGCACTCTGTAGAAGACAGAGAGAAATCACAAGACTGTGTTAGCTCACTAAATCAGTGTGAAATAGGGTGACAGGAGATGTTTCTAGGGAGGAGAGAGCAGGATGGCAGTCCTGGTACAAAAGCCAGTCATCCCCAGGACTTGGGAACAAGTGGCTCCTACATCCCAGGGTACTCCATGGACCGTTCATGGATTTTTCTCCATCAGAGTGAACATCTGCCTGTACACGCACTGAGGGGTGCCCAGGCCCCAGATGTGCTTCCAGTGGTTCCAGTCGGGAAAGTGCTCCTGATGAACGAGGTTGGTGATGTGGGGGAGCAAGCGCTGGGTCTCTGCAGCAGAGGTAACCCAGTCCTCCCCTCCACTCCATAGGGCGTTCAGCACAGTCATGTCTTCTATCCTCTAGAAAGGCGGTGAAGTCTGGGGAGAAAAATAATCAGGTTATTTAACAGAAGGCAAAATAGAAAGGTATCAGCTGTATTTTTGCCATATCAGAGCTGCTGAGAGTCTCAAGGTATTCACTTCCTGGGATATACATTTAGGAAACCTGAACAAAGGTGACATGGGGCAAACAAGTCCTGCAAGATCCCCATGGGACTTGTCCTACCACGGGTGGACAAAAACCCAGAAGGTTGGGTTGGCAACAGATGGCCAAAATGTGACTGAATGGTTGAGTGTTGATGGAGGCCCCACCCACCGAGGGAATTACAAGACACATGGGTACATGATGCACAGGGTGCCTTTGTCCCGGTCTCAGCCAACCTCATCCTCTTCTCCTCTTAGCACAATCAAGTCACCCCTTCATCCTCACAAGCAAAAGGTGCCCCTTGCCTACCTGGTTGTGATTCTCCTGGTTCTTCTGCCCATAGTCAAACTGCTTGAACTCCCCGGTTTTGACAGTCTAAAAGGTGGAGGCAAAGGGTTAACCTCATGCAGGTAATCCCTTAAATCAGCCCCACCATGGGAAAAGTGCATCCAGAGGGTCTCTGCCCCAGGAAAACCCTGATGTCTCGGCTGCTGTTTGCAGCTGCCCATCCCTCGGGACGCAAAGCTGTCCCAGTTAGGTGTTCAGGCAAAGCAGGAGGGTGCTCGGTGTGTGGTCTCTTGGGCTGCCTTTGAGCATATCTTGTTTCTACCCTGCCAGGATAAAGGAGGACTCCTCCAGTGTCCTGCAGTACTCTGTGGACAACCTCAGCTGCTTAGGATGGACTGACAGAGTGCAAGTCCCCTGGTTGTGTGAGGAGTTTCTCTTGGGCATTGTTTGGAAAATTAGGCTGTTAGGTTTTCTGAGATCTGCCAGCACTGTGCAGCTCATCAGTCATCCCTGGGGCAGCATGCCCGTGTCTGCCAGCTGTGGAGGTGATGAACCATGATTGAGCTCTTCACAAACAGCCAAAAATGCAAGGTACATCCACTCTCCTAGTCTCAAGATACCCACTGTGACCATTCAGACTATGCCTGAATTACAATTAAATTAAAGATCTTACTCTCTGAAGAGAGCATAAGTTTCTGCCAATGCCTGATGCTGCAATGGGCATGTCCATCCCAAACCATGCCAGCTGCAGCCCCATACAGGACCCTCTACCCAGCACCGGGTGCATGACAGCATCCTGCAGCTCTGGCCAAAGCCAGCTGAGCAGGAGCACCCAGCAGCCACGTGAGTGGCGAAAGCTGGGGGTCCCCGGGGGGTGCAGGGGATGAGCAAGGGCAGGTGGCAGGGAATGAAATGGAAAGGGGGCTCTGAGCTGGGCAGCATCTGCAGAGGAGTACCTGCAGAAGGCGTTTGTCCTCCCTTGAGCATGTGTGTGGGCATGCACACAGAAATAGATCCAAGAGTATGTGCAAGTTTCCTACAAATTCTGTAATAAAAAAAAAAAAAGGAGAATGAAGCTTCAGAAACAGAAGCACCAGCTAAATGATGTTCAATAACTAGGTAGAAACAAGGGACCTTGAACAAAGTCGCTAGCCAGAAGCAGTGCTGAGGTATCTTTCCAGAGCCCACCAAAAATGGTAGAAGAGCATCTGGTTTTCTTGATTCTACCTTGCCAACGGGATTATTCAGAGATAAATCCTGCAATTGCCAAAGCCATTAATCCATCAGCTTGTAGCAGCAGAGTAGCCCAGCACCAGGTATGGATGAGTCCTCTGTATCTGCCTTTCACCTTGCCAAGTGGTACAAGCAAAGGTTTGAGAGCTCCACCTTTTATGCTGGGGGTGGGAATGGCAGAGTATTGCAAGTTGAATAGATGAAGCTGACACTGAGAAGAAGATGACCTGGGTCAACAGGGAGTCCCTGCTCGTGTTGCCCAGTGACCAGAACCGAGCTATTTCTGTCTTGTCAGCAACTCCAGGATTCGGGAGAAAAACCTCGTCTTGAAAACCTGACTAAAGAGGTGGACAAGCAGAAACAGCAGCTCAGGGAGACCAAAGGTTTCCAAGGAACAGGTACCATCATCTCCCTACCTCATTGATAATTGCCCAGCCATTCAGAGACGCTCATCAGTGCCCGCATTGGGTGCGATGAGCATATTCGTGCTTAGCCTAACAGCATGCTATCCCCATCTATTTATTATGTGTCCTCACCGGTAGGTAAAAGAGTTGTTTGCCCATAGAGTTGTGCATGATTCTGCCTGCAAGTCTCTGCACACGGTAAAAGATGCCCACAGTGATCCAAAAAGCAGGAGGTTTTAGGACCTCCAATCCAAAGAAAATAGAAACACTGTCAATCTGGCTTGATTAAGACTCAGTGAGATTAATTTGCAGCCTCTGCATCCCTCGCCTTTTAGCAGAGAGAAAAATACGTTTAAAGGATAAAGCATTGCTCTCTAACCCAAACTGACATCAGCCAAGCAGCTTGTGGGACCGGAAAGCCGATCTCAAAGCATCGATTGCCGTAACACATCTGGTGGTACCGCTGCCATCACCACCACCACCAGCATTGTGGAACTCTGCAAGACACTGTCCTTAATTTAGAGCATGAAGCTCAGTGTCTGCAAAGGTATACCAACCCCTGACATGTATCTAGATAGTAAAAGGAGAAGAAGTCACTTCAGGGAGCATAAGTCAAAGTCAATCTGTCGACAGACTGCCCAATAAAAGGTTGATAAGTGTAAGAAATTGGTATGCAGGATTGGAGTCTGTTGCTGTCGGTTTGCACCATAAAGCTGAAGGTAATGAGGACAAATCACATATATACTTATGACTGCACCTTCAAACAACACACTTCAGGATCCTCTTTCAAGTGAAATGAAGGCAGGCTCATGCTATTTCATCCACTATCACTTCTGTTCACTTCTATCACTTCTGTTCATAGCTGTTAAAAAAAATCAGAAATTAAATTCTAGAGAGTGGAACAAGCCCTGGTGAATCACGGAATCACGGAATCACAGAATTTTCAGAGTTGGAA
>RSEF01000006.1:10556059-10567837 GCA_003993805.1 Himantopus leucocephalus
AGGTCCCTTCCAACCCAAACCATTCTGTGATTCTATGATTTTATGATCATCTGGGCCCAGTCATTCATCCCGTTTTCAAGCCACCTCACTGCCTGCTCATCAACAGCTTCTTCAGGGGGATCTTACAGAACACAGTGTCAAAGGCCTGGTAGACAATTTCCAATGCTCTTCCCCCTCATCTACCAGGTCAGTCATGTCATCGCAGAAGTTTATTGAGTTGGTGAAGCATTGTTACTCAACACTTGATGCTACTCAAAACACATCACCTGAGACTTGTTGGGGGCAGAGGTCTTTTGGCAAGACATTGATTCTTCAAGTGGACGTTTCACTGCCCATAACCGATCATCCTGGTGGAGTCTCACTTGGGTGTTCACAATTAACGGTGCCTGATTTGTCGTTTTAACAGCTCTGTTCGCTCCTTGCAGCTCCTCGCTTGTCCCCTTTCTCTCGGCAAGGTGGAGCACAGCCTTTCACAGGCTTCTTTACCTCAGCTGGCTTTAGCTCTGGGCACCCAACTGTCCTTGAGACGAGGAGCTCAGCAGGCCTCAGCCCCTCCATGTAGTGGGTGGCTCTGAAGCCTGGTGGCATCCCTCAGGCCTGTTCATAGGTGGCATTGGTGACTTCTTTGGCCTCATCCCAAGTGGTCGCTGTCACCATGGCTGGCCGTCCACGCTGGCCTTTCTCTCTGCAAGGGAGGGGTCCCTGTGCTGCCATGCCCACCTCCACCTCAGCCCTCTGCCACTTGTGTCCCCCCGCGGGGCGGGAGGGACAACGCTGGGGATGGGGCCGCAAAGGGCTGCCAGCAGCCTCACGCCTTTTGGGGATGCGGAGGAGAGCCAAGTGTAGGGGGTGTGCGTGTGTCCGTGTGTGAGACGGCCATGAGGCCACCGAGGTGGCTACCCGCGCAGGCGGGGGTGGGTGGTAGGCGGGGCTGCCCGCCTCCCGCGCGCCTCCCGCCCGGGTCGTGGGCGGGGCGTGGCGCGGGGTGGGTGTGTGTGCCCGCCCCCCCCCTCCCCCTCCGAGCGAAGTGTGGCGTGGCGTGGCCATGGCGCGGGTGCTGGTGGTGGGCGCGGGGCTGTCGGGCGGCGCCTGCTCAGCGCTGCTGCGGGGGGCGGCGCTGGGCCGCGTCGCGGTCTGGGACAAGGCGCGGGGTGCAGGTGGGCCCCGGCGACGCGGCGTGGAGGGCCGGGGGGGGGTTGGGGGGAGCGCGCGGCGCGGCGTGGCGTGGCGTGGCGTGGCGGTCTCTGACTGGCTGACTGGCTGTCGCGCAGGGGGCCGCATGAGCACGAGCCGCAGCGCGCGGGACGCCGCCTGCACCGCCGACCTGGGTGCGCAGTACGTCACCCGCGAGGCGGAGCGCGCGGGAACGCGCAGCAGGTGAGCCTCGCCCCCCCAGCCCCGCCCCCCTCAGCCCCGCTCCCTCGCCCCCCCTCAGCTCCGCCCTCTCGCCCCCTCCAGCACCGCCTCTTCGCCCCCCCACTGAGGGGAGGCGCGGCGCGGCGGGCCAGGCGAGGGCCGAGCGGGGCTGGTCGCCGTGCTGCGGTGGTGGCCCGCCCTCGGTCAGCCCCCCCTCCCCCCCAGCTTCTTCCCGCCCGTCGCTGTCGCCTCGGGGTGGGGGGGGGAAGCAGGTGGCGGTACGCGGGGTCGGGCGGGTTTGGTGGCCATACGGCCTGCTAGGCCCAGCCCTGCCTCTGCTCACAGGCCTCGCCGCTCGAGGTGAGGTGTATTTACACCCGTGGTGTAAATCTGCCCCACGCAGGGGGGTGCGGCCCTGCTGCTTAAACTCACGGAGGTCTTTGGGGTTTGAAGAGTCGGCATGCCTCAGAGTCGCCTAAGCGCCACGCAGGTGATGGAAAGCTGGGTATGAAAGGCGAAGTGTCAGGCATCTCGTCTTCGTGGGGATGCGATGGCTCAGCCCCGAAGAGCAGCGGCGGCTAGCTGTGGGGACAGGGAGGGGGAGATGGCGTTGGTGGGGCCTGCTTGGGCTTGCTGGGTACACAAGGCAGTGATGTAAACTGATGTAACAGTGATGTAAAACCACAAAGTTTGTGTGGAAATCGGGAAAAGGCAGGTGTTTTGCAGGCCCTTGTGTCCAGCTGCTGGAGTATTCCTGTGCCCCACGGTGGCAGTGTGGTCTGTACTGATATTTGGAGCTTTAAGTAACTGTCTTGTATGGCTCTGCCACGGTTAGTCCTGAAACCTTCAGGTCAAACCGCTGACGGTTTCTGTTACAGGCCTTGGTCTCGTGTAAAAGACCAGCCCCCAATAATATAGCAAGGTAGTTTTATAGCTATGGCTCCTGTCGATGCATAGCCTGGTTTGAAACACAGGTTGAGCGCAGTCATTAAAAATTGTTCTCTAAATTCAAAAGTTACGCTGGTCTTAACTTGAACTGTGAAAAATAACGACAGCTGCCATTGGTTTTCATGCAGTGTATTTTCATCTGTGTGTTGTTGGCTCCCTTTAAGCTTCTATGAGGAACTTCTGTCTCATGGCATCTTGGAACCGCTGACTGCACCGATTGAAGGAATGGTAGTAAAAGAAGGCTCGTGCAATTACATGGCACCTCAGGGCATCTCTTCGGTTGTCAAGTATTATTTAAAACAGTCAGGTAATTTTTTAGATGCCTTTGTATGAAATGAAAGGTTTTAATGGTTGTGGTTTTGATTACATTCTTGAACTGTCTTTCAAATTTAAATCTCCAATGAGAATGTTCCTTGTTTGTTTATGTGTGTCTTGAAGTTGCTTAGATGGATAAACGTGTCTGGGAGCAATTTAAATTTCCAAGTCCTGGAAGCGCTTCACTGACTTCAGCTGCACTGCTGTCATATAAAAACCTCTATACAAATATAATGTCTGTAAGCATCAGGGACCAAGCTTCTGTTTACACTGTTGGCTTTAGCATATGAAAGTCAGACCTAACACAACTAGGACAGAGATAATTTAGTGGGAGTGAGGTCACGGTTGAGGAGAGATTTGAGCTGCAGGTTGAATGAGGTGGGCGTTTGGGTGGTTTTTGCACGAGTGTGTACTTAAGTTAACTGCTGTTTAACTGAGCAACTGGAAGCAAAGCAGTGAGCTATATCCTGCATTGTGTAGAACTGAGCGCTTATGCAGTATGTGAGCCTACTGTGTTGAAAATCCTTTAAAAAAGACTGAAGGAGAAGATCATTTGCTAGTTTAAACCGTGTAACTGCTGCATTAGGTGTAATGTGGCAGAACCACTTGTACAGTTTAGTGACTAATTTAACTCTGGTTTGAAAAATGTTAGCTTTATAAGCAGTCAAGCTTTGCTCCTTTCTTGTGATTAGTTTTGTCTTTTTTTTTTAATTAGCAGTTTTTTTAGACCCTAATCTTGCAAATAATTAACTATGTTCCCGTTTTCTGATATGTAAGAGATGCTAACAGGGGCAACGCTTTTTTTCAGCTCCTGGGTGTGTGCTTTGATTGCTTGCCCGGTGCCGCCTCCTGCACTCATCAGATTTCACTCTGAATTGGTTCATCTTACTAAACCCACAGTAAACTAACCTGACAAAGAGAGCAGCTGGTAGTTTTACATCTGTTTGCTGAGGCGAATTGTGTCAGAAAGGAGTCAGATGTATACCAGCCCTAGCACAGGGCAGTGATGGGATCTTTTCAGCTGATGAGGATCCCCTCTTTTAATGTCATATGCGGGCTGTTAAATTGATTCAACCTAATTTGCGAAACTTTGCGCTAAGACTGTCTGTATTCAGACACTTCACTGTTTACAAGTCATGCCATTACTACTCTGCATTTTCTCTGTGGAATTCACTGTTACATGTATTTAACTTCTTTTTCCAAGCAGGTGCAGATGTCTCCTATGAACAGCATGTAACTTGCATCTCTCTCCGAGACGGGAAATGGGAAGTGTCCAGGAAAATGGGACCGCCGGAACAGTTTGATATAGTTATTCTCACAATGCCTGTTCCACAAATTCTTCAGCTGCAAGGTGACATTGTAAACAGTAAGTTCATACCTCAAAATCACAGGTATCTAGCCAAAAATGGCAATTGAGCACCTTGTATAGAAAGAAACACTTAACAGCCTGAGCTGTCTCTTAATTTCTGCCAGAATAGGGTGAATCTGAAAATGATAGGAGGTGGGTAATTTCGAGGTTGTATGTGTGGCACATGAGCAGTAATCTAGCGAAAATATCTAAATAGATGAGTCAGTCTTTAATCCGATCTTTAATTTTTTGCTGACTTCTAAATCAGGACTTGTCTTTCTGTAACTTGAAAATAGTTATTGAATCAGACAATACACCTCAGCTGGTCCCCACATGGTGGTTTCCTTGTTGCTATCTCTTTGTCAACATGTCATGCTGATTTTCAGCGCTGCCCTTGGTATGTTTGCAGCAGGGATGACCCAGGGAATAAGACTTGAATAACAACTGTGCTGTGGGGAAAAATCCCTAGGGCGTTTCAGTGAGCCTGAAATCGTATGAAATGCAGGGGAGGAAAAAGCCCAGCTCAGAACTCTTTGGTCTCTAGTTTGTAAGATGAAAGCCTCTTAGACCTTCTAGCTTGTTTGCTGTTTCTGGCTGACCCCTGGGGGTTGTATTCCCCAAACATGAGTAAGTCTCAGTTATACTTTGGTGACTTATTTGGGCAAATGTGTTAACAGTGCCACGGAGGCTTAGAAAGAGCAGCTCAGTGCCGAGAAAGAAGTGTAAGTTCAGGTCTGGACAAGTTTACTAGCTGAGGTGCATTGTCTCAGGTGTGAGGCTTCCAGGGCCAGCTCTTCTTGGAAGTCAGGCGGGTGAATCCCGCTCACCCATGCTGGCTCTGTGCACAGTCAGTTACTGCCCAGAGTGGGCTCCCAGCAGCACTGTTTCTGGGAGGACTGGTTAGCTGAGGTGCTGCCAAGCCAGTGAGCAGATCTGGTGTATTTGCCATGAGCCTTGATCCTTGCGGAACAGCCACCGGGAGGATTTACACGGCAGAGATCTTCATGCAGCTTTACAGGAGGTGGCTCTGTGGGCTGATGTTGAGCAGAAGCTAGGATGCCCAGCCAGGCCTGTGCTGAGCCTGGCAGAGCCGTTTGACGTGTGCTGGGCTGTGGATTTATCACCTCAGCTGCAGTGTTGTACTTGGGGATGGGTCTGTCCCATCCTGTCCTTTCTAACAGTCATCGATAGTGAGCGTCCTGGGAATGGGAGAAGAGTAGAGGTAGTGCGTAGTACTGTTTTCTCAGAGTCTTCCTGAGGTTCCTCTAGACTGCATCTCAGGGCCTTCCTCAGTCAGAGTTCATGTCTTTGCAAATTGTTTTTCTTGGGGTAACTAAATCCTTTCATGTCCAAAAAGTGGGCAGGTCCCCTTCAGGAGATGTACTTAAGGTGAACAGTTCATTTCACCTGCTCTTGGAGTGCTGGAACTGTCAGATGCTTTCCACAACGTTCTTTTGTTAATCTTCTGTATGACTTCTGTATAACTGCAGGATGAACTTTTACCTGAGGGAACCCAGCAAGTTTTGTCTTCTCCTCCCTTTATCCCCATTTCTCTTCCTCTCTCTGCCTGTATCCTCTGTGAGACTGGCTTCCAGGTTTCCAACTTGGAATTAATTCTGCATCTCGTGTAGCAGGACTGATTCCCCATACCCTGGAGTCCCTTAGCGTTGGAGCTTTTGGCTTCTTTACTACTGTTTCTTTAGGCTAAGAAGTGAGGGGAATATAAGGAAGGTGTTTCAGAGCGTGAACAAGGTGTAGATTTCAGATCCTTTTTGACTTACAGAGGGTCAGGGTACGTCACTGTGTCTCTAATTCTCAACCTTATATTGATTGCACATCAAAGAGCTGAGTTTTGCTGACAGAGAATGGGCGTTTCCTGGATCCACCTCTTTTGGGGTTTTAAGCTGCAATTTCATGTTAAGCTTAAGATAGTTAACTATGGACAGCTGCTGAAAAGAATAGTTGTCTTCTCCCCTCCATGCTGACACTATCCTGCATGCGCGTCCTCTGTCAGCACCAGTAAGTGGGTACCATGCTGGGATATCGGATCTGCTCCCTGTTTTGACCCCAAAACTGACTCTCATGGTGCAAATGAATATGTGAGGGTTCACTTTGCTGTGCAAGATGATCTGACTTGTTGAGCGACTGCCTGGTCACTAGTGTTAGCTTGCCCATACGCTGAGGCTGCTTCCTTACCTGTAAAGCAGTTCAGTCATCTGTATGCTCTGGTTTTCCAAACCCAGAGACAAAAATTTAGTGATTCTAATGGAAAACGTATTTGTGCATTGCTGGTATACAAACTAGCAATTCCAGCTGCTCCTGGAAGGGGAGGTTCCTGTTCCTTGGTGCAAACTTCCCCCTTGTTGTCACTCAGGGTGGGAGGAATCATTTTGCTGCTGTGCTCATGCTACAGCTGAAATGAGGGATGCGCAGGGTTGGAGGAAGGGGAAGGCTTTCTCCTTTGAGCAGCAGCAGCCTGTGCGGCCAGCTCAAAGGTCACATGTAACTGCTCTAAGACTGCAGGCAAGGGGCTTGAAGTGAAGGGGGCAGAATTTAGGAGTACAGCTACCTTAATTGTGGGTCTTGAAGGCCTTTATTATATATAAGACAAACACTGAAGCTAAAATGAAGGATGTGACTTGGCACCTTGTGGTAATATTAATCTCGGTCACCGTTGTGATTTGTGATGAGCAGTGTTAATGAAGCGAGCTTTGGCCATTTCCCCAACAGCCCTGTTTTTGACTGTAACTAGCCTTTTCTGCACACCTTCCTTCGCTTCAGTGTGTCATCCCTACTTTGACAGCTTCTTAATTAGAGGCAGCTCATTTAAGGATCTTCCATATCGTCCATAATTTTCCTCCACTTTTCCTATCTGAGATTGCTCTCTGACATGCCTTTTCACATCAGTTTTACTGCACACTGGAGATTGAACTGTCCTGTGGACCTGTGCCAGGTTCCATTTTAGCCTTTTTGGTATGAATTGTATCTATCAGTTCAGAGCCCAATGAAGTTTTAAATGGATTTTGATGAGGGATTGCTAGCGTTAATGTATAGATAAAGGCTGTAAAATAAGTGAAGGTGCAAAGGAAGAGCTGTGTGGAGTAGGTGATGCTTTGATCCATTAGTGAGCATTTGAATTAGCCTTTGATATTTGTGCATAGAAGAACCTGAGTCGGAGACTTCAAATGACTGGTCAGAAGTGGTAATTCACACCTTGCAGGAATAAACCATTTTCCTGTTTGAGCCTCAACATTGACTGTGTCACATCGGTACTTTCCCCTTGCTTGAGAATATTTAACTGTCTGAATATTGTATTTTTAAGCAGTGATCCCATAGATCATTGCCATAAACATGCAGTATGTTTCTTTAATAACTAAACAGTTTGGATACCTATGCTGACATTTTCAGAGGTGTGTCCTGAAATTTAGGGTCCTATATTTGTAGTTAGGTGCTTCAACAAAAGCATCCTGTGTGCGCGTGTGTTGTGAGTTCCTCTTCGTTGCAGACCTGTTTTTTTGAAAATCATTTTCATTTATTTACATGATATCCAGAGAATTAAGATTGTGAAATAATGACCCTCCCAAATATTATGTTCAGTTGCAAAATTTCCATTTTAATATTTAAAGCTCTGCAGATTAAAGCTTTTGTTAGGCTGTTTTATTAATTTAGTGTCTTTTCCTGTTCTTTAACCTTTTAGATGACCCTGAACCTTATGGCAATGTGAAATTGTATACATTTAGGAGGACACAGAATTAAGTGGCCTTTGGCAACCTAGAATTACCATTTTAAATGGACTGTGTAAGAAACGACTGTTCCAGAATTATTTCTCTTCTGAGTGTAAAGCCAAAACTTAGATTAATGGAGAATGTAGTATGTATACACACCTTTTTTACTTTTTATATATATATATATAAAACTGTGTATATATAGACACATATATATGTGTGTATGCCTGTATTTATGTATATAAAGTATTTTGTCCTATTTACTTGTATTTTGTTTGGTTTGTTTGTATTCTTTGAATTTTACCAGCATTTATCAATTCTTGACTGAAAAGGGGCAGGGAATGAGGTGACTTGCCTACAGCCCATCTTTTTAGATTTATTCATCTTTATTGTCAACCTTTATTCATTCCCTCTATAGCTCTCGTGCTCAAATAGACTTTATCCTTTGTACATTTAGCAATAGCAGAGACAGAAGCAGTAATAATGCTGCTGGAAGTCATAAGCTTTGAAACCTCTTAAACTAGTAAAGTTGTTGAATTGGTAGTCTGTGAAACAGGTATTCTTAGGACTCTTTGATACTGATATCTGATGAAAGTACCCTTCACTGATTTGATTTGGTTGGTTTTGATTCAGAAATTGTGTGTCCTGCGTTTACTTGAAGTTACAGTAGAATTACCAAACAAAACTAATCGAAAGAAAAAAGAATCCTTCTGCAATGTCTTTATTTTTCCCTTGCTTTCCTTTCTCTACATAACATGCTGTATGTGAAGAGTTAGTAACTTCCTAAGCTTTTAAAATAGCTGAGTACTTGTATTGGGTTGAGGCGGAAGGGGAAAAGGGGGTTATAGCTCCTTGCAACATGTTTGGAACAACAATAGGTGGCAGCAATCAAACGATGTTTAGGACATTTAGCTTGAATAACTAAATTAAATTTAGTCCACTTATTTGTATTTAGGCTTCACATATTTTGGTAGTAAATATTGTGGTTATGCAGAAGGTAAAAGGAAAACAAATAAATGTTTCTGAGTTTTGTAATGTAAATTCAGTGTCAGAAAAGGAATAAATTTGCTTAAAAGCAGAATCTTTGCAAATGAAAGGACTAGATTTTGCAAATGTTCATCATTTAATAGTATTTCAGACATGCTGGACTGTTATATTGGCTGCTGATGTTAGAAAAATCCTAGATTTATGTACCAGAATCCATGTGATCACCAAGCAGTATAGTCCTTTTCTGTGCATTTTCAAATCAGATTGACAACCTTTTTCATCGACTCTGTTTTTCGTAAGACATTTGGCAACATGGAAATTAAAGATTGCAACAATTTGCGGTAGTTTTTATCTGTGTTCAGAATGTTTTCATTAAGTTGCTTTACTTTGAATTTAAAATTACAGTTCCGCATGTTTAATCTGCTAATAAAACGGAATGGCTTGGCTTTTGTTTCAAGCCTGACCTATTTTTTTTTCCATCTGTGTCAATGTCCCACATGTTTTAAATAATACAAGCAGATGAGAAGACACAAGTAAAATAGGACTGTATTTACGTAGGGAGGCTTTGTAATGTGAATTAGGAAAGCACAACTCTGATAATTTTTCATGAGTCCCGAGTTGTTGCTGAGCAAATGTGTTTATTTTTGGATAGCATGATGATAAATTCTGAATTTTGTAGTTCCAGTTCCAAGCAATCTTAGCAGGGCTTATCCAAGCTTTGAGTTTGCACTCATTACCTAACATATCTAAAATGTAAACACGTACATTGATTTGTTAGTTACTTATCAGACCTTAGGAGCTGAGGTCACACCGTGCAAATATTTGTGCTTTCTGGAAATACAAGTAGTTATTAATTCAGCATGAGACTAGTTGTTGATATTCATGTGGTCCTTTAAAAGCCTGTCACTCATTTGACATGGAAGCATCCTAGTACTGGCTGAGGTTGTGGTAGTGGGAGGATCCGTGTTGGTAAAACTGGGCAATACACTGTGATAGAAGTGTGAGAGGCCATTGTCTGGTTTACCAGTGCTGCAGCAGAAACACGGGGCGTCTTACTCTGTAGCAAAACCGTCTGTCCTTGCCCATGAGAGAGCTATTTGGATGATGCAGCCAGACAGAATGCAGCTTTCCTTCGCTGTAACCTAACAGTTAGGATGAGCTATTCCCTGTTTTGCTTCTGGCTGTGAATCTCACCTGTGATTCAGTGCGTGGCATTCTGTCCCTACCTCCTGCTGCTGCTGTCAGCTCCACCTCTTGCCTTCCACTGCAGCGTTTTGTACCCTCCTGTGAGTTGATCTGACTTGCCAATCCAGCGAGGAGATATATAGGTAAGCATGGGGGTTGTCTTTGCTCGGTCAAGGAGTTGTGTTAGCTCGTAGAATGGTCTGACAAGCCTGAGAGAGCAGGCAGAAAGGAGAGGGTTGGACTACACATCTGGGAGCAGAGGAGGGTCTAAGGAGGAGCAGCGCATGCTTGCTTGTCTGTTCGGCTGCCACTGAAACCACTACAACAGCCTTTAAAGCAGGCAAAGTAGTTACGTGTTCTCTGCCTTCTGCAGCTCAGGTATAGCCTCCCTTCTTAGGGAGTACTTTTTAAAAACAGGCTACTGCAGCTGGAATTGCAGATCAGGAAAAAAAAAATTAAAGTAGGCCATGCGTGTTCTTAAGCGTGTGTTTGACTTAGCCTATTTTTAGGTGTTTCTTTATATCTAGAGTGCTTATAATGGACTTGTTCTGCAGTTGCTAGTTGAACGCATTGAAAGCCTATCAAACGTCAAATACGCTAGCGCGCTGATTCCAGTGACCCTCTTTGTCTGATAAGTGGCAGGTTTAAACCCGATGTGTGTGAGCGCGAGCGGTTTGAGAAGGAGAATGAAATAGAAAATGTATTAGATAAAGGGCTACTTTGCATTTTATTGTTGTCAGTCAACACTGTCTGCCTGTGATAGAAAGCTGAAACTTCGATTTTACAGATCTCAGAGTAAAACGGAAGAAAGAAAGCAAGATACGATGCTGGAAGAGGAAAGTATGCTGTCTTTTGTCTTCAGACTTCGAGGGAGTGGGGCAGCTGCTTCCCGCTCCAGGGGAACCCATGTTAGATCCTTTTGCCAGACCAGGATGACAGCTCTTAAACAGAAACCCCACAGAGGGGGTTTCACTCCGTCACAACATCTTTTTTTAGTGCCTGGTAACGTTGCAGAAACATTTCTTCCAGCAGGCCCTATTACTTGTTCTACCCTACCTCCATCAAGTCAGCTGTATCGTCACAACCATCTGTGGGCCCGCAGTAATGCAGTCCCCTCCGCCCCTTCCCCCTGCCCCAAAAAGGTGGGGGAGTTATTTTTAGCAGCATCCGTGGTGTGATCTTCAGTTCGCCATGTGGCCCACAGACTTACTGGCACGTTATTGTGCTTCCAGCAAGGGTAGGAGAGCAGCACATGGTCTGTGTGAGTGGTTGAACAGCGTGAGCAAAGAAATGCTTGTGAATCTGCGGTTTGAATTCTAAGCTTAGGTTTCCTGTGTAGTCCCAGGAGAGATTCGGAGCACCTGCATGTTAAACTGGCAGCAGATTGTGCTGATTTAGCTAAACTGGCTTTAAAAAAACTTACTTCTGACGTATCGAGTAGTGCTGTTTTTGTATGTTGACACAATTTAGCCTGATCTGGCTATATGTAATTACTGTAACCTGCTTCTCTTCCTGTCCCTACTGCCTATGCTGGTGGGCAGAGTGCTTCAATACTGGGGACTTGGTCACAGAACTTTATTTAATGCTTGTTTCGCCTCTTTATGTCATTCTAGTAGTGTATCTCAAAACAGAAAATGGGACCCCAGGAATATCAGATCAGCTAAACATGAGCCCATGTGCGTATGCCCATGTTAGTTTTTTTTTCTAAATAATAAAGG
Organism: Himantopus leucocephalus; assembly: GCA_003993805.1. Lineage (NCBI taxonomy): Eukaryota > Metazoa > Chordata > Aves > Charadriiformes > Recurvirostridae > Himantopus > Himantopus leucocephalus. The sequence continues at coordinate 10,567,642 of RSEF01000006.1, forward strand.
TGATGGTATTTGAACACAGGACATACTTGGAAGAGAACAAATAAATGCTCTAAAACTTGTTTATTTCCACAATAAACACAGTTACCTCTCAGTTTTTCCCAACAGCAGGCAGTCTTTGGTACTGTTCAGGGGTTGTGTTTAGATAGAGAAGTCTTTCCAAAGCTGATCTTTGCCATGAGCCTGGGGGGGGGGGGGG
>RSEF01000006.1:10567844-10601228 GCA_003993805.1 Himantopus leucocephalus
GGGGGGGGGGGAGTTCCCTGCCAAGAAATGTGACCAAACTGAGCAATTCTGAAACTTCTTTATTTGTGTCTCATGGGGCGTGCGTTTAATGAGCTGATGGTTTCGGTGTTGTAAGCAGCTTGGATGTGCCACTAAGAGCTTATTCTTCAGTACGTCTAGTTAAGGCGTTTATATCAGAATTGAATTTTTAGATTCCGACTCTAAAATGATTTGATTTTTGGGAAACAATGAAAATGCACATCTCGCCCCTCCCTTTGAGTAATATCCTTTTTTTGTTTGAAGTTTTTGCTCTTGTTTTATTTTGGGGGAGGAGATGGGGGACATGCATTTAGAAAAGCTCTCCCTCCTTCCCTGCGACCACACCTGCTCAGCATACTTGGGCAAGAAATGTGTGAAGGTGACCGCAGGCTGACTTTGACTTTATAGGCTTCATTTTGATGTAAAATCCACAACTCAAACTAGTGCTTTTATAGAGTTGAAAACCTTTGAAAAGCCTAGTGCAGGTTTGCAAGCAGTCTTTACATTTAATTGCTTGCTTTGGGATTTTTTTTTTTAATTAGTGCTGCAATCAAATAGGCAGACAAAAGTCTTCACTGGAACACGTTTGGGTTTTTTTAATGCTATGTGCATTTTAATATATTCTCATATCTTAGGCAGTGCCTCTAGACTGGATGGGTTTTTGTGGATTTCTAGGGGTTTTTTAATAGTTGCTGGCCGCTCGCACCACTGTAATTGAGACCGTTCTTTTATAAAGATTATCTTTACCTCCCACAGATATGTCTGCAAACTTTTAAGTTATTTTTGCAGTCCACATCTGGATCAGAGCAGGAAAAAAATAATATTAATTTTAAATTTAATGAGATTTTGGCTCCATTGAGTCAAACATAAAATTTGCATTGGGCTTGCAGTCAGCTTTTCACAGTTGGCATCATGATTTCCAAGAACGTATGGTATGCTCTTGTATTAAAAAAACCCTCGGAGATAACTTACCCTCAGGCACTTTTTGTAGAAGCTAAATTACGTTCCTTCTCCTGTGCCATCAAGTGAGATGTAGATGGTAGGGGTTTTTATTTTGCAGAAGCATCGCAATGCACATTGTCAGCCTTCAAGGTGTCAGATGGGTCAGCTCACTGATGTGACTGAAAACTAACACTAGGGGAAAAATCCCACAACTAAAAAGGTTTGTGTTTGTGTCAGCAGGTTGGTCTGGTTTAGTCTGTGGCTGTGTGGGCTCCAGAGCTGAGCAAACCTGAGAGAGATGTGAACCCCCTCTCTATTTAGAAATTTGCAGTCGGGTCAGTTGAAGCTGACTGTGAAAACAAGGATGCAGGCATGTTTCCTCTGTCTCCTTGCTTTCTGCCTATTCCTTGCTAGATTAAGTCAGTTAACTGGGTCAGTTCCTTAATCCGCTTCCCTGCATGGCCAGCAGGCAGCCATTTCACAGAGTCGTAAGAATTGTCTAGTTTGGAAGGGACCTTTAAGATCATCAAGTCCAACCATCAACCTAACACTGCCAAAACCACCACTAAACTATGTCCCTAACTGAAATTCGGTTGGGGGGTGTAGTAGCAGAAAAGACCACACAGCAGTGTCTTATGTTGTCAGAGAAGCTGAGAATAGTGGATTTTTTCTTCTATGATTTCCATCCAGAATATTATCATATCCTGTTAGTATTGTAGCTATATTGTGTTTTGGATTTACCTGCATTGCCTTAGAAGCCTGTGTTTACTGTTGTCTGCCTTGCTATTCCTTAGGATTTGCATTCCTTGCTAAATCCACCTTCCCAGAGATACTCAGAGCACTGTATGGTGTCTCCTGTGACTCTATTATTTTTTAAAAAAAGCCCTGATAAACTTTGTTCAGTGACTAGTGTAGTTCTCGCCTCATTTCAAGACAGAATCTGGCTTTGTAACCCAGTATTTCAGAAGCTGCTGATAATACTACTTTCTTCAGGTTTACCGTTATTTCCAGTATTTTGGTTCGCGTTGGTGGTATGTTTGACAGAATTAACTCTGTTTAAAGACTTGTAATCGTAAGGTGCGCTCTGCTGTTCTGACCTGCACAAGTTTCCTGAGAGCTTGCAGCTGACCGTGGGTGCTCACCTGAGTTGTGCCTCAACCGGGAGCAGAGGGTGAAGTCTGTGCTGTGTCAAATAGCGTGCCTGGAGGTGAGGTCTTACGTTTGTCATGTACCTTAATAGTTTGTTTGAAAACTGTAAATATTGCCTGAGCTTGTTAATGAAAGGCAGATGTGAGGCTTCCCAAAGATCTTTGGGTCTTGAGTTCATTTATCTGAAATTCTGTTTTCTTTGGCAGCTGTTTTAGTGTCTACCATCAGTTCTTCATCTAGTGATGTTTTGAGGGGTTGAGAACATTTTCTCATGTGGTTTGCAGAACAACTTTAAGTACTGCCTCACTATTTTTTATTTTAATTTTTAATTTATTTTAATTTATTTTAAATTTTTAAAAAAATTTTAATTATTAAAGTAGTCTTATTTTTAAAGGCTGAACTACCTAATAATAACAGTATAGCAGTTGAATGTAGTAAACTTCAAACGTCTCCTGTTTGTCCCAAAGGTGTTTTGGGCTTTGCTCTTGCGCCTGATTTTATTGAGTACTGAAATTTTAATCTTTGAAATGATGAATTATCTCACTCGAATGAGAAGCCCTCATGTATGTAAGTAAAACTCGATGGAAAGAAGATTTAAAACACTAGTTACTAGCTTATTAGCAGTTGTCAGGTGGGTGATGGTAAGCGTTTGGATCTCACTGATCAGGATTTGCTCTTAGGGTGATCAGGGTGGGCTTGAATGTTGGTTATGTTTCAGGAAGCACCATGTGCGTAATTGTTTTCCCATTCCACTGCTGTCCAACAGGGTAAGCAGGCAGTCTCACAGTCCTAAAGCTTATTTAATTTAGGTAATGGAATAGGCTAGGTGAAAAATGAAGGTGCGATCGGTCGACTTTATTGATTTACTTGTCGAAGCACCCTGTGTTACAGCAGTGGACTCAGTTGCTACAAATTATTAAAAATGTAAAGAATATATTGCCTTATTTAAAGGGGCTAAAGCTATCCTTTCACTTGGTTTATTCGAAAGAACAAGGGTCATGCAAATAAGATTTTCCAGACTCAGTCCTAATGGACCAGTAGCCTCCGAGTCTACTCCCGTCACAAAAGTAATGCTTTAAAAATACAACTGGACTGAAATGTGGCTGATTGGTGCTCCTCTCTAAAGACAGGTATGAGAGGGTAGGTGTAATACCTGTACATAAAGAAGGATTTATTAATCCTTTCTCATTGGATTCTTACTTTAAGGAGAACAGGGTAGGTAGCTAGCTGCCTGTGGGAATTTAGGAAGGTAAATTTTACTAAATTAACTCTATGCAGACAGCAAGTGGCTTAAGCATCTTGCAGACTCTTAAGTGACTGCAGAACAAGAAAGTGGTGTACAACTTTGTAAAGCATAAAAGATATAGATTTGCTGGCTGCTTGCTTATCCTGTTCTCACCGGCACGGTAGGAAGTATATTTTGGAATACTGATCAAAACCCCTTTCATCTATTCTGAATTAAGGTGTGCTTGTTGCAAAAGTAAGCTCGAAACCAACATTCACATTTTATAATGTATATTATGGTCAAAGACAGCTTAGAAGCAGGCAAAAAAAGTAACTTGGGAATGATCGCTTGTTTTCAGATAACTGAACTACTCTTAGAATTTATGCTCAACTGGATCGAAAAGGTTGGTTATTTCCATAAGACAGAATTGTCTAAGCAAGAGCTTAATTTTCTACTCTGAAGAAAATGCCCTGTAATTCTTACTGAAACAAGGAAAGTTGCCTCAAATCTGGGTTTTGAATATTTTTAATTCATCTGCAAAGGATCACTGGAAGAATTAAATACTGACTGAACTGAAATTCCTAGGGCCTCAGTGTCCTTTTCTATACTTGCAGTTCAGCTAGTGTAATTTACCAAGGAAATCCTTGCTTAAATTTCAGAAATACACATTTCTTGTAACATTTAATGGTTTTGTATGCCAGTCTTCCTTTGCATTTACAGGAGGTTATCATCTCTTTGTGGTACCGTGTGGAATCTTAAACTTTTTTAAAAGTATCTCATGTCTGAGAGTGAGAATTTGTGTAAAAATTGACATTTCTTCATCTCTGTGTTGTTAGCACTTTATAGGGTGCTAGCACTTCTCAAACATTTTTGTAAGGTATCACATACTAGATACGTTTAGATGTCAGTGTACATCTCTGCATCACGCTTGTGTGCTTCAGGACTCTGGCAAGGTTCGCATCTGTAATGTTGGAAAAAAGGTAGACTAACAAATTGCGTTCCTGCAATGCTGTCAAAATGCTTCCATTTTGGCAGCATCCAGGCATTCTAGTGTTAATTTGTGTACTGCTTAAAGGTCTGTGGAAGGTCCTAATTTGGCAAGTGAAAGAGGTATTGCCTTTTAAACTTCAGCTCCTCAAAGTTTGTGCCCCTTCGTTCTTCAGAAGTACGTGTGGTTGTTCTAGCTCTCCCCTCTCTGGTGATAAGCCACGATACCATGTTTTCTGCTTCAGATGCTGTGGAAGAAGTAGAAACACCATCAGATATTTGGAAAATGAATTTAACGCATCAGTTCTGGGTTTGTTTTATTTACACCCTTAAGAGGTGGTAAAATGCTGCAGTAATCCCATAGGGAAGAAGTCTGACAGTTCCAGTTCGAGATTCGTTAGGGAGAATGGTTAGATTTCAGGACTCGCAGGTGCTCAAAAACGTCATAGTAGCCTGGGGTTTTGGAACCAACCTCAGCGGGATTTTTGAGTGGCTTGCTGGCCTGAACTGGGGTTTATACCGATCCCATTTTAAAGGGTTCAGCTTTGTATTTTTTAAGCCCTCATAAATCTTCTGGCAGTGAAACTGTGTGTGTTTGCAGGCAGTGAGATACATACTTACTTTGTTTCTTCTAAATTAGTGTTTGTTCTTTTCTGTCATGTTGCCTTTAGCCATAAATGTTATCTCCCTATTTTATTTGTTTTTTGGTATCACCCTGGCAGTACTTGTATTTTGCTGTAAAGTCAAATGTCAAGATACTAGGTATTGTAACAGTTCGGGGTTTAAGCTTCAATTTTCAGTGAGTGCCTGCAGTTTCTTTTTTAATGGGATTTGCGAGGCAGATGAGTCTGGGCAGCATTTTATGAGATCAGTATTTCTGCCTTTTTTTTTTTTTTAACCCTATGTCAGATTTAGCTATTAGAGTTGATAGTTACCATCGATAGTTGAAAAAGGCATAGACAGTTTTCCAAGAAGTGGTTTGTTGTGGCAGGAGGAGGGGGGAGTTTGGCTTTTGAATGCAGTATTTGGTATGATGTGGCATGTGGTATGGTAATGGCAAGGAAATTTTAATTTTTTTTCCCCATCTGGGTTTTTTTTTTTTTTTTTTTTTTGTCTCCTGAAAGGCAACGGCNTTCAAGGAACCATTTCTTTTTTCCCTGCTGTGTTACATTTTGATCATTAATATTTTGTAGCTGTGGCTTTGCTCCTTACAAGTTAAAAAGGAGACTGGGGAACCAGGTTTTTAGGTTGTATACTTGATTGTATGTCTAAAATTGTGTGCATGATACGCACGCTCTAATTTATGAAAGTTGGATAAATTATGGCAGATTTGCAATCAGGTACAGCTTTCTTAATTTATCTGTGCTTTCAGAACACGTGCTGTGCATACTTGGTTGCATGTCTAATTCCTTTGGCAAGTTTGAGATGAGAGGCAGGATGCAAAATGAAAGAATGTGTGATAAAACAAAAGAAATAAAACAGGTAAGACATCCAGAACATGTGATACAGATGAAACCACATGAAACAACGTACTGATTGTGGGTGAAGTGTTACAAATGTATGCAGCTTTAATTTTTTATTATTTTTTTTTAGCCATGCTGTTTTCTGTTAGTGATTATATTTTAGGGATATCTGAATACCAGGCAAGGAAGTTGCTTAAAAAAGAAGCAAAAAACCGTATTATTAATGGAACAGTAGTCTGACAACAAGTGGTGTCGGAACATGGACCTACGAACTCCATAGTGTGAGTGTTGTTTGTATGCCAGTGCAGTTTTCAGCTTTGAGGAAAGCTAAACTTCTCTTTATCACTATCTCACCCTGTGCAAATGGAGGTTAATGCTTACCATGCAGATAAACCCTGAGGGTAGGATAGGAAGATTCGATTAGGACTCGATTTTGAGACAAGAAAGCCTGTCTGGTGCTTTTCCGCTCTCTAGATCTGCAAACAAGCTCAGTTATAGATGGTAAAGAACATGGAGATGTAGCATAAAGTTTAGTAAAATACACAATGTTTGCTAAGTATATTTGTATGAATCTACAGAAGCACTTTCCCCGTATAACGCTGTGACTGTTGTCAGACTCTCTGTGGTGTTTTCTGCTATCCTTCTCACACATTTGAATAACCTGGCTTTTTAGACTTGCTGATCTGCTTTCCCAATATTTTTTTCCATTGTTACAGCACTGCAGCATTTAGAAAGCGTTGCTTTCGTTGTTACCCCTTTTATTAAGGGCAACCTTGCAGGTGAGATATAAAAGGGCAGGAGAAACATACCGTGATGGTAACACATAGTCAGCTTTGTATGTCTGCACATTACCCAATACTACCCAAGGAAAGAAAACTGCTCACAGGAGAGATCATTGCATAACTCAGAACTGGAAATTAAATAGATTCATGTTACACTGAGAGGAGTTACGGCACTTCCCTTTGGTATGTTTTACATCACTAAAAGAAGTCATGATACAAGAGAGAAATGAGGTAGTTTATCTTTGTTCACCACGTTCTGTATCCCAACAAAGAAAATATTTTAAAAGAAAATAAGGAAGGAAAAAGAACATGGTTTCAGTGAAAGAAACTATTACCATGGCATGTCAGAGGCGTGTTTTACAAAACGTTACAATGAATTAACAAAATGCCTTGTTTGGTTTCATAGCTTTTCTGAGGAGTGCTACGCAGTGCATCATCATTTTAACTGGTAGGTGAAACTACAGATCTTTCGAACCAACTCTCGATTAAATCTGTTATTAATTCAGTTATTTTTACTAGCACAGCGGATCAATGCTTTTTTCTCCCTATCATCATGAGGTATATGCTCTGAAAATCGCTGAAGAATTAGACAGACACTAAAATGTTGGCCATCTATCACAGCTGCCAGTTAACACCAATTCACAGCTGTTTCAAGTGAGAAAATACAAGAGGAAACCAAGTCTTGTAATTCTTGTTAAAATGAAGTGTCTTATGCATTCACCCTGCAGAACAACTAGAGAAATGATTCTGTTATTTATCAGTTTCTCTGCAAACCTTAATGTACGTGTCTTTGCAGGTTCTCACTCCTGCATTGAGGTCTACCCCAGCACTTCCTTCAGCATGCAGCAAAAGGGGAGAGATGAGAATTTCTTCTAAGAGCATATGGTTTTATTTATAACGTGTTTCGCAGCTGTGACATTCATAGACAGGGCTTACTTGTGTACTACACTCCCACTCACTCGACAAGCAAGCAAAAACTTCTGATACGTGCACTCACTTCTTTTTTTTTTTTTAGAAAAAAGGCGCATGGAAGTAGGTGGAGCTTTATTTTATCAAACTGAGGATAACCATTACTTCACTAAGACGAAGAAAATTAACTTTTATATAGTAGGAAAAAAACCTGTAAACTTCTTAACTGAAAGTATGCTTCTTTGCATGGTAGCAGGTAACTTCTGTGTGTAGAATAATGCTGTATTTCCATCAGAAAATTCACTGATGATATGGGAATTCTTGGAGAAGAAGGGAGAGTGACAGAAACTAGTCCAAACACAGGTATTGTGGTGTGCGCATGAACAGAAAAATCTGTCCTTTAATGAACATATTGCTTGCTTGTTTTTTCTACTATGTGATTTTTAACTTAAAAATGCTAATAAACTACAGCCTCTTAGTCTGATCAAATCCAAGTGATTAATAGCATCTCCTGGTACTGTTAAAACAAGGTGTTGGGGTTTTTTTTTTAAAAAAAATGATGATTTAAAAAATAATTGATGTTCATGTTCCCCTTTCAGCTGCCTTTAACATTTACGTCTGTGACAGATGTGATAGAAAAAGGGAAGTACAAATATTTCAAATATAGATGTTAGTCTTAAACCTGCTGGCATTTTTTTATGGTGACTGTTACACAGTGTTGGGTCATAGTGGTAGCACAGACTTTGTCATGTACCCGTCCTCCTCAGAGTGTTCTTTCTATTTTAATTTATATGTACAAGTATTTTGCAGATTCATTAAATGCTAGTAAAAAAATTGAATGCTCTCAGCTATGACCATCTCGCTCATCTTTCTTCTGCAAATTTCTATTTTTCCATTGGCTGCTTTTCCACGCTTACAGGAAAACTAGAGTCTTATCCTGGTCTCATCTGCTCATGTGGAACGGGGTCATGATTTACTGTCTCTATAAAGCTGGGGACTTTCTGTGGTACATCCCCGTGAAAACAAATGGGACTACGGTCACATTCCAGACAGCGGATTTTTGCCACTTCCTGTGCAATATGGACTCTATTTCTAAATGAAGACAAAAGCCTTTGTTCTGCTGAGTCACAGTCCAGAACAATAGACAGCTACAGAAAAGTTAGTACACTTTGTTTCTTGTTCCAGTTTTGACTTTGAAGTTCTCCCCTGTACTTGCTTCTCTCTTTTCTGTCTTATTATTTTATTTTTTTTAATGCTACAGTTGCAATATGATTCAGTATGCACATTCCTGCGTTTATTTTCTCTGAGCTCTGGTATTACAGTTCTCCCTTTTGGTTGCAGCAATCCTCTTGACTGTCACTGGTCTGCAGGTTTTGTCTGCTTCACATAAAGCTGCTTTATGCAACAGAGAAGTGGAAGGCAACTGATCAGCTTTCATGAGTCCAAAGCATATAATCTCCCAAGGTGATGAGTAATAATAAATTGTTATTTTTGAGGTGCCTCATTCATTGTTTGGTTGCTTTGAAATGCAGCTGACAGCTCGTTGAAACGTATTTGAGGGATGCAGGTTTACAGCCAGTAGGGTGTTATGGTAATAACAGGATATGATCCATGAGAAAGGCTGTGTAACATAGACATTATAATATGCCTGGAGCCATCACGAGCAAATACCATTTGAATCTTTTGCAATGTTGCTAAAAATTGTGATATTGCCTAGCGTTATAGCTAGTGAAAATTACAGTCGGTTAGAAAAGCGTGTAAATGTGGTATTGTGAAAAGGGATGAAAAGGGAAGAAGGGGAAAAGAAAGGGCCCTGTGGGTGTCATCTCACTTTTGCACCAGATAGCGGTGGGATAGGAAGACCTGCCATCTGTTAAAAGCTGCAGAGTCCAAACTTTGGTTTTAGAGAGCACAGTGCTGACTGATGCTAGTAGCAGGATCACAGGCTTATGTGAAATTTGTGTGATGCTGTGATCAGTTAAATCCTTCTCCCTTACAGAGTAATGGGGCTGCTGGTAGTGTGGAGAAAGTGTGCCTGCTGAATTGCTTGAAATGGGGGGGAGGAAGGGGAAGGAAAGCCATAGTGAAATAAAACCCTAGATTAAGTTTTACACTCGGATATTTAATCCAATGCCTGCCTGAAGTAGAGCCGATTGCAGATTATTCCCAGGAGAGATTTTAATGGGGTCTTGAAGGCTTTATCAGTTTCTTTTTGAAATTTCTGGCACCTCACCTTTTGTTACAATCGCTGCATGCAGCTTTATAATATTATATGATTAGCTCTAGGAAAACCTATACTTTGAGAGTTTTTTCCCCCGTTAACATTATTAGCGCATTTTAATAAGAATTATTGCTAGCTTTCCATGTTACTGATGGGCTAAGCTGACTGAAGCTCTTTGAATCAAAAGACAAGGAGTATTTTGGACTGTAATTAAGAATTGAGATGTGTGTTCCTGTGCAAAGGTATTTTGAGCATCTTCCTTATCTTTTTATCACTTCTTCACATTGTGTGGCATGCCCTTCGCTGAAAAAGTACACTGCTAGGTTTGGTACGTGTTTAGCTGCGATTTAGGTGTATGTATTTGTTTTACTCAAAAATTAATTTTAAATTGAGATGCCTTAATTGTACAGGGAACATTTGAGATGAAGTTGGTAGGCATCAACACTGGCTGCGTAACTATGAATTCCTAGTTTTAGGTAATTGTCTTGAGAGAACTTTGGTAAATGAAAAAAAAAAAATATAAAATTCAGGAACTGTCCACACAAAAAAAAATAAATGTCTCAACAGAAAGAAAAAGAGGAAATAAAATGTGGAATCCCTGAATTCAGGAATAGAAGGAAGAAGTGAGAAACAGCAGAAGAAATGCTGGTTATTAAAACTGATGGAAAATTTGAGCATCTGAAAAAGCCCAGAAGGATTTACCAGTACATACTGGATATTTACGTGAATATGCAGTAATGTGTGCCTTCTCAGAACCATGTTAAAGGAGGGGTAAGAGAATCCTGGAAAAGTATATAGGAAAAACTAAATTTGCTTTTAAAATAGTACTGTCACAAATTAATCACCAGCAAAGAAAAAAGATACTGGATCCAACAGTTTGTTCAACTCACCCTGCTCCAAGTTAATAGCAGAATTTCCATTGACTCTTTTATCGTTACCAGATTTTGCCTCAGTTGCATTCTTCATCCATATTGAGTATTGAAGGATGCAATTGCCTCTTTATCTAACAAAGCCAAAAAATGAAGGAAATGAGTTTTGCAGAGCTACTGAGAATAGTAAGGGACTACGTTAATCCAGCTGAAGGTGAAAACAAACCTGAATGTTGCCTGTATAACATCCTACCTATGGAGGCACAGCTGTATTTCAGTCAAACCATTTGAAAGAAAAGGTAGTGGATGCCTGTGTAGTAAAAGGACGTTAGCAGGGAGGAAGATGATGCATGCATTAGTCTTGCAGAAGAGAAAGATAATTACTATCACCCATCATCTTTTTTTTTTCCCCCCAAATTGTTACTTGATTAACATAATCAAGTTACAGTCAGAGCAATTCCTCTCAATTAGTACTTAGTTTGCCAATTACAGCTTCTATTTCAGACTTGATAAAGGCAGGCAAGGTTAGTGAGCCTGGAAGTATGTCTGTTTTTTTCTATGCTGTATCTGCTGAACTAATAGAGGGTATGACTTCTCTCAACAGCATGTGCCAAACTTAGACCCTTAAATGATCAAAGGCACAGCGACACAGTTATTTAAGATACCTTCATGTCTAAGAAGATTTAGCACTTTTATTTCTTGGCACAGTTTTAAATCTTCCCTAAAAAAGACACTTCAGAGTAAATAAAAACCCTAATTTAGTAGCCCTGACAAAACTGGTACAAAAGATGACACAGCTGTGAACTGATTTTGAAAAATCCCTTAAAAAAGAAAACGTATGCACCGTAATTCTGAATTTTTACTAGAACGAGTAAGTGCCTTCTGTCTTTTTCCATGTGTAAACTCCTAATGTGTCAGCTGCTGCTGATTGGCTTTTTCATTTTTCACATCGGTGAGGGAAGAACTCCCCATCCACTTCATAACTTCAGCCTCTGTCCTCAATCCCCCCTAGATTTCCAGGGAAAAGCGACTAAAACATCTCCAGCAGGATGTCCATCTTCTTGCCTTTATGGAGTGTGATGGTTGACTCAGACTTTCCAGGCTCGTGAACCTACCCTGGGGACTCATCTAGATGTCTGGCTGGCTTTCTTGGGCGCCACTCTGGTCAGGTCTAAAATAGAGCCCTGCAAGATTGAGCCACCTGCGTTTCTTCCAGGAGTAGTCTACTGCTGGGTGGTTGTGGTTGTTAAAGAACCCCTTTTCCAGGGTTATTTTGATGCTGTCAGTGCTGAGCAACCATGACTTTACGTTTGCAAAATGGTCTGGGATTTTCACCTGCTCTTCTGTCCACTCCTGGCAATGTTGGAAGCACAATGTGGCACTTGACAGGTCTTGCCACCATGGCAATGACACTTGTTCTGCCCATCTTCATCTCTGCCACCATTGCCTTGGAACCAAGAGATGGGCTTCCCATGTACTCCAAGTTGTCTCTTGCAAAGCAAAGCGATGAGAAGATGCATCTTCTGCAGTTAGGTTTCCATCAAGATACAGAGAGATGATGCTGTTCTTCCTTCAGCCTGGTCTTGGCGTTTTCAGTGACAACTTGTTTTTGTCTCCATGCAGAACACACTTCACCTTATGTTCAGTAAAGCTTTTTGGGTCCTCTGGTAGCTTTTACACCACCACCGGAGGAAGACAAATAATAATTCTGTAACTAGAAAGTTTATTCAACTTTTGCTACTAATACTTTGTTTCTCAGTGTCAAAACTAGGGTTCATGTTTCCGTCTCTGTCCTAAACGTGCTTCTCCTAAATGCTAGCTTGCAGCAAAACTACTTTCTATTTCCAGTTATTGAGCAGTCTCCAGCACCAGTCTTTCAGCTTGACCGTGGTGCTTTTGTCTGTGCTATGAATCCTTACATGCCTCACTCAGCCAGCTGTACTTGTGATTGTACATACCCTGTGACTTCCAGAAGTGGTATTCTTTGTCTCAGTTATTATTTGCCTTAATCATATGTGATTGGCAGAAGCTTATGGGATTTAATGAGAATTTTAATAGACCTCATTTGACTGGGTTGGTGCTTTCTGCAGAGGAGACGTTTGTTGTTTTGTAAATAGTTGTTTTTTTCAACATGAACCTGGAACCGAAATCTTTTAGTCAAATAGGCCTGGAGTAAAACTCTGCAAAATCAGAGGGACTGAGATTTTTTGGCTATTACAGTACCTACTGTTCAGTGAAATGCCTGTGCCAGGATACTGCCAGTAGCACTTATCTATCCTTAACAGCAAACAAAAAGGGGAGGCGGAAGAGTGAAATTAAAAAAATATATATTGTTCAGTCAAGATAGATTAATAGTGTTACACACAAGCCACACTTCCTCGTTGGTTATATCAGTTCTTTGTATTTTTGTATGATCTAAAAATGTCTTTCCTTGCTTTTTTCCGTTTGGGGAAATCGGAGTGAGTGTTCCCTTTCTGTGGGAACAGTTGGTAGCAAAAAGGCTTCATTTTGATATGTAAAGATGTTCATTTCAGGGTATTGCACATACTGCCTTCTGTGGCTTGACTGTGTTTTAGCACTTTATGAGAATTTTTTTCAAAGGTGGTGATATTGTGTTGTAGAGAACAGTGATCTTTAAGGAAGCATTGAATCAAATGGCTCTATGAGGTTTGGAGTGCCTGAAAAACTTTGCTGAATTTTGCACAGTGGCTGCTGGAACAAGTACCTTTAGGAAATGAAAGGTTTTGCTCTTCCCTTATGATGTCTACTTTCCGTGTAAAACATGAAGCTGTGCATACAGGTGCCTGCAGGATGAGTCCCAGATAGTTTACCAGGTGTTTCTTCTTGAATAGGAGCTGTCCTCTCAAAGGCTGTCGTGCTGACTAACAGCTTTTACTGCTCTCAGCTTCATAATTTTCATAGTTTGTTGGGGAAACGAACTGCATAGCCTCCAGACCGCTTCCTTAGACTCTCAGGCACTGTTGTACAAGGACGTTCTGTTTCCATCAACATGTGAAACAAAATCAAAGCATCACATGAGTCAGTGACGGATTTGTGTGTGGACATCAACATTACCAGAATTTAGGAAAGGAAAATGCAGGTAGATTGGTGAGTGGGACCCACTGAATATACTTTGGCTTTGTTACATCAGTTTCATCAACATCACAGTAAAATGAAGAGGTGTGGCTATGGTATTACTGTTCAGGGGAAATCTGAGATCCTTTCTCATCTTAAAATGTTGTCCAGTGTGGTTACACTCATCTGTCACCTTTTGCACGTAAATGTATGGCAGGGGTTGGAGGGAGGGAGAACCTCTAATAAATGTAAACAGCAGTAATTCTCCTGTACGAAGCCAGGCTTTGTTCTGCATCCCAGGCACTTGCCAGGCTTTCATGCCTCTCTTATCCCTGGTGCTATGCCTTGCTTCTGGGTAATGTCTGAAAGTCCTTTCACCGCATCCTACTTCTGCTTCATGGGAAGTGCAATGGGAGAATTGGCAGGAAGGTGGGAGAAGTTCAGAGAAATAAGCATGGTGTGAATATGGGATATGGAGTATGGGGTAGCATCATCAGTGTAGGAACGTGGAGGTAGAACAAGGAGACCATGGGAGGAGACCACAAAGAGAGGAACCAGAGCTCTGAGTTAGAAGGACTTTGTCTTGCTTAGACAGCAATATCTCATCTAGAGCACAAAGTTGAAGCCATTCTCCTTGATGTATCTCAGCCTATGGTTCATCCTCAGGCATCCTGAGAGGCTACACAGAGCTGGGAAAATGACAGCTTATATCCAGTCATTGTGAGCCCATGTTAATTATTGCTCAAGTTGGAAAGGCAATAGCAGAAGGGACGTGGACTTTTGGAAACAGGAGCCCTGGGGATGCAGGAAAATTAGGGAGATTAAATTCAGCATCTTTAATGCAGAACACTCCAAAGCATAGATGCAAGGTGGGGTCCTTGCTGAAGGAGTTAATTTGGACTTGTGTTGAGCTCCAAGATGTATCTAGGTATGGGCTCTGATTTCACATACAATTCCCAGAGTGCTTTCTAATAATGGAGGAAGTAAACCAGTACCGAACAGAATGTGGTAAACCTGTTTTCATAATAAATGGTTATGTGTAATCTGATCAGCCCTAACTTTTAAATGTTTTTACAAGTGCACACTAATTAATTGTTCATTACCAGTTGAGGCTTACGCTGGATTGTACATCAAAAACTCTCAATGCAGTTTATAGCATGTATCTTCTCTTTACAGGTGTCTGATGGCTGTGATCCTTTGTGAGATGTGCTTTAGTTGCAGGGCACCTAAAATATCTTTTCATAAAAACTAAAGAATTAGTTGTAACTCTTCTGGTCTGAACACAGGACAAAACTGCCAGGTAGGAAGGTTTTCATGGGCCAGTCATTCAATTGGAGTTTTAATACTCTGAATACTGCAGAGAGATTATTTTACTAGAATGCCTGTAGTGGAATGGAAACCTTCTGCTGAGTCCTCATCAATAAGTGATTTTTTTAATACAGGAACCCTGGTAATTCAGACACTTCTAATTAAACCTCATATCTCTGGTTCTATTTTTGGGAGGCAGTTGGCTAGCTGACAGTAAGTGGGCATAATTACCATGCCAGCTCACCGTTGGCAATGATTTTGGTGTCAGCAGTTTCACTTACTGAGGCTACAAATCATGAATCATCAGTCGTGTTAGGATTAGAAATGTTGTGCAAGATTTTAAGATGTTCGCTAGATGATTTGTAACTTCCTTTTAAGGGTTTTCAGAGTGATGAAGAGAACGTTGCATGTTCTTCATGTGCACAAGCATAATAGGAGATTACACATTCTGGAAGCTAGAGCGAAAACAAATTTCTGGTTCAATTATTTTATTTTTGTTTTTATGGCTTATTCTTGTTTCATGGGTCATTTGCATGTACTTGTTTCCAGGCAGTAGTACGTTGGGGTTTAATGTCTGGATCGGATGGCTGATGTGACAGCTCACATGCAGCACAAGAACAGAGAAATGCTCCGGCGATCTTTATTTGTGAGCGTGGGAGCAGACACCTCTGGTGTCTCTCAACCTCTTCAGACATTCCTTGAGCCTAGGTAAGAGTTGTGCAGTTCCACAATCTAGAGGGAAAGCTGCCTGCTGAGGTTTGCTGTTTCGGCTGTTGGAAACCACAGTAACAGAGCATTTCGGAATGACGCCTGCAAAATGGAGCATACTGGCCATTTCGGAGAGAACCTCCGGTTTGCTAATCAGTCTGCTTTTGCATGAAGTGATCTGATCTAGCTTAGCAGGCTCCTGCTGTCAACTGTTTCTCTGACAGCACCTGAAGTCCTGATGACTGTACACGGAAAGACTTGAAGCAAGCTGTTAAACCTGGTTGATTTGCACTAGCTTCAGGGATGCTTTAGGTTTGTGCAGGTTTAAAAGAGTATATATATGGAGGGCGTGTCTGTGTAGGTGTGTGTATACAGGTATGTACATACAGACATTGTGTGTGTGTATATATACACGCATACACAAATGCACATCATGCTTTGTGTATGATATTCTTTAAAAAGGTAAGATACACTGAGTTTTGGTGCATTTCCCAAGGCTGGCTTGTGGTTTTTGAGAATTGCATGTTATCACAGTTTTACAATTTTGAATGGAAACATCTGGAATGTCAATAGTTTCTCATAGGAAGACTGTTCCTGGTGTGATTCCTCACTAATCATGGTGCATAGCATCCCTTCTTCTTTTTCCTTTCCTATTAACTGGTATGTCTCGTTTGTTTCGATCTCTTCTTTGCCTGAATTTCAAGGAGAACAGAAGCAATTGAACTCTGTCTACGAGGGATTTAAGGTCTCCAGTGGGACATATTTTCAGGATATAAGCTAGAAGGTAGCAAGAAGTTCAGGTTCATGGCAGCCAAATTAAAGCAAGTCAGGACTCTGCCCAATAACACAAAATCGCTTCTGCAAAGTTTTGTGTTATTTGAATTTGCATGGTGTTATTTTTCATAATTAATGGGGAATAGCAAAGAGAAAACCTGTATACTCTTTGATAAATTGGGTTCTGCCAATCCCCAAACATGGACCATGCTAGAAGTGATCCCCCCCCCCGCCATGTTTGATATGAGAACCAATACTACGTTTTTGCAGCTGGGGCTTGAAATGTCTTTAGCCCTCAAATGAGATGAGCTGTTTTGGCTACAATGTTTTTGAGCTTTTCTGTTCAGCAGATCAGATAGGTACTAATTGGCTGTTGCTTATCACTTGCAGACCATTTTAAATGAAGTCCTACCTTAAGATCCACCCTTATTACAAAGAGCAACACTAGTGACTTTTGCTGGTGTTACGGTTTGAAGAACGCACAATTTATTGTCATTTAGACAATTATTCTATCACCCGATGACCCCTTCCCATCCAGGATGGGGAATGGGGAATAAACAAGGAAATCCAAGGGTTGAGATATAAACAGATTTAATAGAATAAGACTGGATAATTAACATTAATAACACTGAAGAACCAATATCGATCCTGATACCAATATAAAATGTATGAGGATTACACTCAGCCCATTCTATCCGTAGGAAGCTAGGCACTCCCAGCAGTGGAGAGTGAATGTGGGACACTGTGAGTGCTACGGCTTCGGGAGGAAGGGAGGGACTCAGGAGTCCAGCACCGGCGCAAGAAGTTCTCAGGATGGCAACAATCAAGGGAGAGAGAGACCTTCTCAACAAGTGTTCTAATCTATATTGGATGTGACATTTATGCTGTTGGCCAGCTCGGGTCAAGTGCCCGAGTCTCACTCCTCCTCATCCCCGCACCTGGCTAGCTCGAGAATACTGAGACCTTGAAACCCACATACCATAGCTGGCTATAAAGTAAATATTTTCACAAATTCAGACACTAGAGTCTTCTAAAAGTGCAGTTTTCCCAAGCATTAGAAGAGAAAATACTCCTGCGTCACTCAAACCAGGACAGCCAGGTAGCACAAGAACGATGAGAGGGGAGAAACGGGCTCAGTGTTTTCAAGATGAGGTCTACCTGCAGTTTTAGTTTTCACTGGAGCTTTGTTTTCATGCTTTTAATCAAGTTAGTAAAACACAGCTGTAGGCTAAACCAGATGTGATTATGTAGCAAGCTTCAACTTAGGTAATTTTGAACAGACTGCCTGAAACTTTGGAGTGAATCCAGTATGACTGGATAAACAATACAGTGATTGGATCCCATCAGGATGGAGGTTTCATTTCAGAAGCAGCTAACCACAGTTCAGAGATCAGCATCAGATTTATTCCTGCAGTCTTTAAATACGGGCCTGTTTGGGCAAGTAATAAGAACTTTGGACTGCCTTACTGTTCCCTCCATCATGTGTACACAACTTGATATTAACTTGAAAATGTGCGTGATCTTTCAGGTGAAACCTTGCCAGCTGGTGCCAAAGCTGAGGTGCAGCAACGTTATCTGCAAGTAAAGGCATTAAACTTAATTTTCAGTTGATGATAGTACCATGGGTTGCATGCAAAGAACAGTTTGGGGAAGCCTGTGGTGTTTCAGGTAGACTGAATCACTTTCCTAGTTCTCGGGTTTTGTGCTTTTGTAGTCTTGTTCGCAGCCGGTTTGAAAACTGTCTTAAATTCCTCCCCTTTAAAATAAAAGGAGTTCTGTAAGTGTTCGTATTTGTTATATTGGTTAATATGAATGCATGAAATATTTGTGACTTTTTTCCCCGTTTTCCTCTCTGTGAATGTACAATTTAGAAATCAGGAGGCAGATTGACTCTTTTCTCAAATTTAAGCCCAGTGTGAGTTTTTTATAAAAACCTTAAAATCGTGTTTTTAATGAAATTTACAGCTCTTTAAATGCTTTTAGGTACCTTTTGTATTTCATAGCAACTAGGAAAAGGTAACCTGCTTTAGTTGGGAGACTTGGTGAATTAAGACTCTAGGTGAATATTTTGTATAGAGTGGAAAATAAGGGGGCACGTGAAAATACTTGATTGCCAGGACCATTCAAACCAGTTAACCAGAAAAAGCATACCTCCACTGTGTTTTAAGTGAGTGGTGAAGTTGTGGCCTCCGGATGACAGTTAGGCTTGCAGTTTGACTTGCCAGACGACTTCTCTGTCTGGCAAACATCCTGGAGCTGCGGGAGGCTGGGGCTTGTTCAGACAGACCTATTGGGCTGAAATTGCTGTTGGAGGAGACCGAGACATCCTTGAGCATCCGCGCAGGAGGCTAGTGGTGGCAGGGACTCGCCAGAATAAGTAGACACACTAGTTTTATGGCTGGCTCTGTCCTGCTCTGGGGGGTGTCACCAGCTAAAAGTTAAACGATAAAGCGGGTAGAGATGGCGCATTTAGGTTTAGGTACAGATTAGGTCCTGTGGAAATTATAATCCCCGTGATTTCATCTGGTGAAATGGAGGATGCAACACAGAGTTTTAAGAGGTTCCTCTGCTGCCACAGGTAAATGTGCCTCTTACAGAGGCATCACTGGATATTTCTCTGAATGGTTTTATAAAATTTGGCAGTTATTTAGTTTTCTTTGGGTATTTAATAACTTTGATTTTGGATGCTGGTAACAATATGAGTTTAAAATTAGTGAGCTGTCTTTGTAACCTTGTTCATTAGAGGTACTTAGTTCAATTAGGAGCTTGCTCCCCCTGTTGTGGAGTTGGTACCGAGAATTTTTTTTGGCCTTTTCCATCTCAATGACTCTCATGATCCAGAGAAGGTACTGCTGTAGCTGCATATATGCCCAAGTCTATAGAGCTCTGAGTGTGCTCCCAGAGGTGGCACAAAGGTGTGCACTGGGGCAAACCAAAATTAGCTTTCACTTTTCCCTGTTTGCTTCCATCATGGGGTCCCGGATGAAGTGACATACTGTGTTTTGGTGGTCTTTTTCCTTTGCAAATATAGGGGAAAGAGGGGATTTTTTTCAGGCTTCCTCCTCCACTGAAAAATTGAGTCACCTACCTATAGGGAGAGCTTTAGTGGGTCAGGTTCTGGGATCTACACAAGAGATGCAGCCGCACAAGGCCGGGTGAGGCCACCAGCAAGATTGTGCTTTGAAGGTTTTTCTGAAATATCCCAGAAATGTGAAGCCTGTGAGACAGAGGGACCAAACGAGCCCTCACCCAGTGACCAGCCGAGTTTCCCCTGGGAGGTTGTTCAACATATCCTGATGGTGGAATCCTCTGCCAGGGCCTTTTGCAAATCCTACAATCTGACAACAACAACAAAAAAGCCTTTTCCAGTCAGGCTTCCAGGAAGCTGAGGACAGCAGGGCCCCCCCTGCATTGTGCACAGGGCCAGGCTGTCCTCAGCTGAGCTGAGTCCCGGGTTTCAGAGGTGCACATAACCACAGTTGTGTCCGTGGGCTTACAACACTGCATGGTTTTCATGTTGACATGCTCCCCGCGTGCAGCGTTCTGGAGGAAATGTGGTAGGGGTGATGCTGACATTTTTACTTCCTTACTTAACTAACTGGATTTATTTTAAACAGGATTTTAGGGTGGTTAAACAGCTACATTCGCACTTCTCTGTTTTGAGGAGTTACGAATTTTTTTCAAAACTGTGGAAGGCTCATGAGCCTTAAATCTACTGCAGGGACCATGAAAATTTGCTAAATGCATTGCAACTTAACCACAAAGCAGTCAGGCTGTTTCTGTTTCTCTCATGCTAACTGAAGTGAAAGAAAATAATTATGTAGAATTAAAACTACAGTAGACTAATTATTTTCATTTTCCTTTTCTGAGACAGACAGATATGTGTTTTGGGGAGAGATTTGCATAATTTTTGTTTCTAATTTCTCTTAGTTAGGGTGGAGGAAGCGTGTAGTATTTGGGAATCTCAGGCTGAGTGAGTAAAGGGTGGGAATTGTTGTCTGGTTACAGAGCTGCATGGGGCTTAAATCTGACATGCAGAAAAAGACGTGGGACATTGTAAACTTCAGCTTGGGTTATTAATCCTGTCCGCTAAGCTATTGCTCTGAAGACTCAGCAGTAATAAACTCATAATGTGTGGTTTTGGTCTGTTAAAAATGTATGTGACTTTTTGAACTTTTAAATGACATGCACACATGCTATACATGTCTTTGCTGTAATATCACAATCTGATCTCATCGAGCTGTTTATTGTTTGTCTGGCTGTGAATATGCTCTTTATGTGTGTATAGTTCTTTCATGTTAATTTTAAAAGGAGCTCCCACTCGTAAGCTCATGAAGTGCAAACATCAACGGATTAAAAGAATGACTGTCTGTCTAGAACACTGCAGTGCTGCCTTCCAGAAAAACTTAAAGTAATTATACATACAACTCTTGTGGAATGAAAATTGGCCACTTGATATTTAATAAACAGATCTGCTTATCATATGAAAAGTAGAAGACGACTAATTTCAGAGCAGTACTGAGTGTTTTCATTTATAGTCAAAAGATAAGTTGCTCAAGATTTGGACTTAGATTTTTTTTCATACAGTTTTTATCTAGGCTGTGAAATGTACTTTTAAGATGTTCTTTAATATTTCTTTTCTGAAGCCCCATTGGATAAACCTGAGCAAACACTTAGTTTTGTCTGGTTTTACAAATGAATTTGATCACCATTCCTGCAGTTTTCTATTGAGCTAACTTGGTATCAGTTATATTTCTTTCTAATTACAGATGTGCTTTTCAAAGAAACATGCAGGATAAGGGCATCTTTTGTCTGTTGATCACAGGGAGAACTGGAGAGAGAGGAGGGCACTCCTGAAAAAAAAAATGCATTCTTGGGCCAGGTAGATTTATTATTATTTGTTACAAAAATCTATCCAAGGTTTTGGCAGACCTGTCCCCTGCTCTGCCAAGCATGAAGCGTTTTGAAATCGCGAGCAGCACAGCAATGTCAGGCAGGTAGAGGAGCCGCTTGGCCACCTCCACTCTGGCAAATCCACAAAGAATTAAAAGTGATCAGAAGCAAGCTGTAGCCGGTTAAATGCTGAACAGAGAGACCATGCTCAGACATGTTTATTTTTCAGTTCTGTGCCCATTTTACACACCAGGACAGAGAGATCTGGTATGTTCTTAGAATCATAGAATAGAATAATAGAACCATAGAATCGTCTAGTTTGGAAGGGACCTTTAAGGTCATCGAGTCCAACCATCAATCTTGAACTGCCAAATCCAGCACTAACCCATGTCCCTCAGCACCATGTCTACTGGTCTTAAATACCTCCAGGGATGGCAACTCCACCACTTCCCTGGGCAGCCTATTCCAATGTTTGATAACTTGTTCGGTGAAGAAATTTTTCCTAATATCCAATCTAAACCTCCCCTGGCGCAACTTGAGGCCGTTTCCTCTTGTCCTCTTGGCCCATCGATCCAGCCTGTCCATCTTAAATATGATGTCACTAAATCCAAAACAAATAGATATGTATTTCACTCCCAGGCTTTGAGGGGAAACAGATGAATGGAAAAGGAAAATCTAGTGGCTGGCTCAGGACCAGGCCATCTTTACTCCTTCCAAACAAGTAGAATTTCAGCATTTTCTCAGTAAATCTTAATTGTTTGATCCTTGCTATGCGCCTCTTGCTGTGTCATCTGATGAATGACGTGAATTAAATATAGTACATTCATTTAAACCACCCACAAATAGTTTTTCCTCCCTACCTCGTCCCAGCCAGCTTTAAAAATAAGTGCCGTGTGCTTTTATTTACCTGCACGGTATGATACTTCCAAGGATGGAACCAAGGAGAGTACGTAGCAGTGCCATTCCATGATTGAAAATTAGATTACAGGTTCGAAGGCCCAGAGGGACCACTATGACCAGATAAAACAGTCCCCTGCAGGCCATAAGACTGTTTTAATTTGGGCCAATCTAGAAAGAAACATCCAGTCTTGGCATAAACACTTTCAGTGATGGATGATCCAAACGATGCTTGGTATGTTTCAGTGCGGTTTGCTCTGGCTTGTGATTTTTTCAGCTTTTGGGAAGAGCAAGAGGTCTTCTGTTCCATTCCTTTCATTTTGATTGATTTATTTCTCTCTCTATGTCATGCCTTGAAATGAATCTAGATTTTAGCTGGCCATTAGGTCTTATTAGACTTGTGTCTGCCAAAGTGAAAAATCCTCAATCAACTGTTTGTTTCCCATACTTATGCAATCAGTGTGGGATTAAGTTATTCCTTGGCCTTCTCTTTGTGGGCTGGATGGAGCACAGTCTGCGAGCTTTTCATTAGCAGGCATGGTTTTCAATACTGTGTCTTCATATATTCCTAAACAAGGCTCCTTGCGTGTGCTAGCGCTGTGTTTCTTTCACTGAATAAACCTGCATGTCAAGGCATACTTTATACGACTGGTTTTCTTGTCACAGGATATCTGGTGTCCTGAACGCTCCAAACATTTTTTTGGGGAACACTAAATACAAAAGGAAGTTGGCAGTGAGGACATTTGCTGATGCCCAGGTGGCATTTGCAAATATTGAGGGGAGACTGTGCCTGCATTGTACCCTAAAAAAAAACAAAACCATGGAAAACCACTTAAGAACTGTCCTTGTCTGGGGATACCATCTATTCGGACAACCTTCAGTATCCTCCTCAAAGCAGCTGACAGCGTTAGTTAAACCTGGAGGCAAAACCCCCTTTTTTATCAGTCCTCCCCTCCAGCTTTGCAGTGGCATTGAGGATGTGGCCAGAATCACTGGCATGGTGATGCAGTGATCTTCCCACAGTTTCCCTAGGGACAGATAAGTTCTTTTGCAATTAACATAATTGACTGGGAAAGAATCCGGTTTGCCTCCGGATAAGGAACTATGGGATTAAACCTAGACACATGGCACACATGCTGAAATGAAGGCTGTAGTAAAATGGGAGGTACTGTGCTCTGGGAACATTCCTGCTTGGGATGGGCACACTGAATGCGTTCTACACGTGGACTCTAAATTTCTTTGATAGACAGATACTAAGGTTATTTTTGCATTTCTCAGACTCTCCATCTTGATCTGTTTCAGCAGCACATCGTGAATTCCTCTCATAAAGCATCATTTTTCAAAAAGCCTCATTTTTTCTAACGAGCAGGTGGTTCTCTGATGTGCTTTGGGTAAAACTTGGGTGCTGAAGCCATTGGCAGAATTGCCTGTGACTTCACTGAGGCCAGGATTTCAACCTTTATGAAAATTTAATAAGACAGAAATATCGTTGACACAGGAGCATGGTTCTTTGTGATCTACACAGCAGATTTGAGGCAAAGTTGAATTAAATCTCAGACCTGAAAGTCTGGTTTAAAGGTCCTTTTTCATTTCCCAGACAGCAACTATTCCTTGGTCTGTTGGAGGAGACATATGCACATTCATGGTTTCAAGCTGCTGCTGGTGACGTTGGCTACTGTTCCATTTCTCTCGTTTTCTGTCAAGCGCTACATGGGCTGTGCAGCGGGATGTACGAGTGATCTCATTCCGATGACTTTGTCGAGGGTGCCATTTGAAACGGTGGCCTGAAATAAAAGCACTTAATGCGGAGGTCAGTGAGTGCCTGATGTTCTTTGCAGAATCCATTTGTTGTGTAAGCAGCTGTACTGTTGTGGCGCCTACTTTAATTAAGGCTCTGACAGTATTTCCATAATAAACCGTATTTTAAAAGGGTTTATTACTCAACTGCAAAATCTGCTGCAGGCTGAGACTTGGACTAGGAAAGCTTCAACGTTAAAGGTCTTTCTTAATGTAAAAAGCTATTTTTTTAAGTATGGCTGCAAAGAAAGCTTTCTTCAGTCATATAGATAAAATCTTTATTTATAAAAAGAAGAGTTTTCAGTCTTGTAAACAATGGATGTTTAAGTGGCTAGTATTGACTATGTTGCTTAGGATATTTTTAACCATGAAATATCCATTATGGTCATTCTATAATTTGATGTAATTTGAATACTGAACTATCTTTTATTGTTTGTGTGGCAGTATAAAAAGCTTCATTTAGGACTGGGACCTTATGCTCTAAATTGATTTCAAACACAAGAAGAGAGAGTTGCTGCACTTTAATACCCTTCCTGTAAATCATGTGTTAATGCCAAGCAATTGCAACTTTTACAGGTGTTTAGGATATACTTTTTCTGCTTTGTTTTTAGCCAAAGGCATAAGTAGGAAACTTAGAATAATAACATGTTTTAATGAGGCAGGTGCGTTATGTATGAACTAACAGAGCAGACCATCTGTTAAGGTCCAGGACATGATTTTTGGAATGAATTGCTTCCAGATAACCAGACAGATTTTCTTTGTCTTGTTGTGGTGTTTGGGTTTTTTGGGGGTTTTGTTTTGTTTTTTTTTTTTCCCCTGACTGGTGGTTAGTCAGGTGAGAAAACATCCGATCAGTTTCCTGCAGAAGGGCTTGAGCTGTAATCAATTTTCCCTTCAGTAACTGGTTGCTCAGAAATTCTTGTAGGACAAGAACCTGTGCTGGTAGGTTTTCAGCAGAATGCTCTGAAATATAACAAGGTTTTCCTGGGGTTTTTATTCCTCCAAAAGAAGTTTCCCATTTTGGGTTGTCTGTTTAAGTTGAGAAGCACTGCTGTTATTTACTATTAATGTGATAACATTTAGCTGCCTATTCTGGATTATATTTAAATATACGCAAGTTGATCCAGGGAAGAGACATAATACTCTGCAACGCCTGGACCACTCGCTTAATGGGTTTCTGTTGCCTTTGTGACAAGTCCAGTTTCCACAGACTGAAGGGGTTTGTCGAAAATAAGTTGTTTTCCTAGTGATTGAGAGCAAACCTTCTGAACAGTAGCCTGAAGATGTAGTGGCAGTTCTCTTCAGCTTTAAGTGTGTTAGTTGAAGACCCTTTTGAATCTTTGCTCCTTACTAGATATGAATTAACAATGATGCAACGCATAATAAAAGGGCAGAGTTAAACGTTGCCCAGGAAATTATGAGTATCATCTCTTCCAATCTCTTATTGCCACGGTTACTTTGCAACCTAGATGGGTGTTTTTTAGTAAACAGTGCAGCCCATGGGTATCAATGGGATTGTTGCTGTGAATCAAGATATTTGGTCCCAAATCTGTAGTGCTTGAGCAAGAACTTGGTCTTTTTTTAAATGTAATTCTACTCCATAGAAGATTTGTTTTATCTGCCAATGTAATTCTACCATTATTCTTTACTTTTTTTTTCCCCGTCATGAGTTTGTTGGGGGGGAGGGAGGGGCTTCAAGAGTTTTGGTTTTGGCAGAGTGCTTTGATTATGTCATACAGCTGTTCAGAAATAGAAATACTGTTTTTGCAACTATCATGATAGTATTTTTCGTGTGGTTACAGTGGTATCAGTTTTATTCTGCAACACACGGTGGGTTTGGTTTTAGTTTGTTTTTTAAATCCAGAGTTAAAGAGTCACCTTAAATCCTCAGCTTTTTTGACCATGTCTGAAAAATTAATTTTACACTTTGTATAACTAGTGAGAGAATTTTTGAATATGAAAATAAAAATCAGTAACTCAGAAGGCAAACAGACAGAGCCCTGCACTTACTTTCAAAGCCTGATCCGGGAGCTGGAGATGCTGAAGTTTGATGCTTAAATAGCGACATAATGCTTCACACAGCAAAGACAGTTGCCTTTAATACTTTTTCTATGTGACCGTTCACGCTTAAGACTTGAAGGAGCTTGTACCGCTTTGTGTTTCGGCGATGCTTTCAGCTGCTGTGCAGCTCTTTTGCAGCAGGTGGCATTGCTACCAGCGCTCTAGGTGCTGGTGGAGGGACAGATCCTGCCTCCAGCTTTCATGGGCTGCTCGTGGGCTCCCATCTTTGCCTCTGCCGCTCATTCAAGTCGCAAGTGGTAAGGAAGAAGAAGGGCTGTGGGAATCAGTCCTGGGGAGGAGGAGACGGTCTGTCCGGGGTACATGGCTGCAGAGGGCCGGGTTGAAGCAAGTGGCAGTGCAACGACAGGTTGAGGCCGATTGCGGATCACGTCCTCTCTTCACAGCCTCAGGCTTGTTCCTGACACATTTTCTTACCAAGCAGGCAACCTGGGATACACTTGAGTGGTTTGGTTTCTGGTTTGTATTTTTTATATTTTAAATTAAAGGTATTTTCTCCCCTCTTCACCCCCTGCCTTCTTATGAAGTTTGTATAAAACTTAAGATTTCTTTTTAACTAAGGCTTCACTGTCAAAATGGGAAGTTTCCTTGGCCTGCCCATTCCTTATTCACTGATGTCAGTTACTCTCTTGAAATGAGAGGCTGTTTGATAGCTGTTCTTGACAGCCATTTCGTTAAATAATTGCAGCTATTTTATCTCTATAGCCTTGTGTCTAGTCAGTAATTGAGGACTGTGTTTCCTCCGTCAGACTGCATACAGTATGAAGAACCAGAATCATTGAGATGCGTATAATAGATCATCACTTCTCTATCTTAGATACGAGGTTGCTTGTTACATGTGGGGAAGTCATGTTTTGATCTTGACTTAAATGAGTCACACGGGCTAATGCAGTAGGGCAAGGGAGAGAGGGAGCATCACCCATTCCTTCGGAGCTCCTGTCTGGAGAGGGAGCATCACCTGTTCTTCAGAGCTCCTGTCTGGAGAGGGAACATCACCCGTTCCTTCAGAGCTCCTGCCTAAAAGTGTGGTTGAAAAGGCCCCATGCTCTTCATCTGAATTCCCTTTCCTTACGACAGCACAGTCTATCTGCTCCCAGTGAATCAATCCACCGAGCCTTTGGAAGGAAAGCCAAATGTTGAATGCTTGCCCCTCCAGAATTTATTCCTTGCCTTGATGAGGAGCGGGTTATGCCTAGGTGAGTAAGTATGAAGTTGTTTCAAACTCATTGACAAATGTGGACAGATATCCGAGGGCAGAGTTTGCACAGGTCTCACGCGTTGTTTAGAGTTTGAAAGGACCAAGCAGATCATTTGATCAGTGTCCATTTGCTGGTATATCCCAGGCTGTCACCTTTCATCCAGATACCTTCTGTATTAAGCCCAGTAACCTAAATTACAATAAAACATACTTCCCGCATGGTGATACAGATCGTGACTGCCCACTCAGACAGACTTTGTGCCATTAGCAAATTTCATTGCCATTAATTTTTCAGCAATTAAATTGTTTGTATACTTCTAAGCTTCTTACCAGTCTCTGCAGAGACCCGCTAGAAATACCCACTGACAGCTGCTCCTCGAGACCTGTTATCCCACCAGTTCCTAACCCATTTAGCCTGTGCTTTATCGTCACGGTTAGATGCTCTCTTTTAAGCATTATGCCGTACGGGGCTAAGTTGTATACCGTACAAATATTCATGTATGGCCTGTATGTATTTACTTTAATCAAGCAAATGGGCAGTCCCTCTGAAGAGAGATCAGATTTGTTCAGGAAGACCTGTTTTGGAGTCACGTTGCCATTAATTCTGTCATTTTTATTAAGTGAGCTCCCCGTCAGGTTTCACTCGCTGTGCCTGGGGACTGATGTCAGCTTTTTTCCCCTACCTGAGTCACTTCTGTTTGTTCTTTTGGCACAATATTCAAACCCTTCCACATCTCTGTGATTTCCCTAGAATTCCAGAATATGTTAAAAATCTACATCAAAGAGGCCACAGGGAGATCAGCCAGCTGTTTTAGTACTTTAGAGTGGAAGCTATCTATTATTTGTTGCTAGTCAAGTCTTTGTAAATAGTAACAGCTTTCTCAGTACTGTATTTCTGTATTTGAAGATGCTTGGTCACCCATCCTTGTGTGATACAAGTTCTCGTCCTTTTGTTCTGTATTTGGACAGTAATACATATGAACATTTCTGCATTCATTGTATTTTTAGTGTATTTTACCATTGCATCTTCTGGTGGGCCTGAATTATTCAGGTTTATTTGTTCATTGTCGTAGCCTTTCAGTTTGTTTTCTGAAAATGTAGAATGAACTCAAAACTGGTAGTGGTGCTGCACATTCAATTATAGAATATAATAATTTTTTAAAGTACTTCATGAAAGAGAGATCAGTTCTGTCATGGTTCTGCAGTTCAGAAGAGCAAATCACAACTCACGTAGCATATTTGGGAGTAGAAAAGCAGCTCCCTGGATTATTCTTTTGAGCAGTTACAATGGAACTCTTTAAAGAGTATTATAGGTTCTAAGAACGTCTCCTACAGCCTCAGGTATTCCCTGTTGGGGGGGTTGGGGTGGTGGAAATTTTAATTTATATTTTGTAACCAAATGCTAAGTTATAGAGAGTAATTTAAAAAATATTAAACTTAAAAATCTTCTAAAAGAATTTTAACTGGTGACTGTCTAAGCTTCAGTAAAGTTGGTAACAGCAGACTGCAGCTTTCCTGTAAAGTTCACATCAGTAAGTGGAGACATTTCATTTGTTAAAATAGTCACCAGTCTTAACCCTGAACTGCAAAGATTATGACAACAGTTGCTCCACTAACCTCTGGTTGATAAGGAGACATCCAGTATAAAGCCCCATGAGCTCATTTCCCTTTTGAGCTCTAAAAATGTGGAGCAACGCACACAAAAGATTTCTATAGACCGTACCTGGGGAGGCAGAGCAATCCTTGTCAGGCACACTGGTGTTAGCAGCAGCAGCATTGGGCTACTGTGGTCCACCGAGAGCATGACGTCTAGTTTTCTGCTGTTGCAGGCAACCCTGCGTTCAATCTTGAGTCCACTGTGGTCAAGTGAACTTGCCTGAGTTACGTGAGACATTTTAAAAGCAAAGATTATGGGTTTTTTAGACTAAGTTAAATGCAGAAGTGAAATAAATTCCAATCGTCTCTTTTTTAAGGAAGCAGTGACATCTGTGAACCTCACTTAAATGTCTCCATTTGGATGGACTCCCGTCAGTAACAATCTCAGCAGTGTCCACCAGCATGTCTTTTGTGTCCCTTATTTCAACATTAAAGATCTCTTTAAATGTTAGTATGAAAACATCAGGAGCTAAAGAGCCCACCTTTTTATGTGGCAATGGTCTGGACCTGAAGAAAGTGGACAGAATCTCAAACTGGCACGTGCTGCAAAACAGTGGACAGTTGAAGGAGAAAACAGAAAGATGATTTTAGCGTAAGCAGTATCTCCAAAACCTGCATTACCTATAGCATAGGTACCAGAATATGGTCAAGGCTTGCAGACATTTAGCACCAGCCAAGGCAACTTTAATTCTTAAACCGCATAATGAAAAATAAAGTACCCTGCCAATTCAGTAAAAGGATTCATCCCATTGTCTCTTCTAAATTTAGGGAGACAGAACATCTGCCATGGAAATGGCAGCCACAAAAGTGGCTGTTAATCTTGGTTGTGAGCCTTCATTCTGGTCTGCCTCTCTTTTCACTTCAGTTCTATGTTTTCCTCATTTAGTTCACATTTCTCTTGATTCACCCTTCACTTTCTTTTTGAAAATTGATTTTCCTTAAACTTTTCTGTTTGTAAATCTGTTACCTCTACCATGTTTTCCACTGTCTTTTCCTCCTATCTTATTGCCTTGTATTTTGTGTTGTCTGTCTTTCCTTCTGTACATACTGCCTGTGATCTTGATTCTCATCTGCTCTTCTGCTTTTCTCCTTGCATTTCTTTTTTCAGTCCTGGTTTCTTCCCTTTTCTCTCCTTCCTATCCCTTTCTATCCACTGCATCAGATTATTCCATTTGCAATGCTGGAGTACATCGGAAATGCTGTTTTTCCCTCTCCTCTGCCCTTTTAGTTACTGAAATATGCACATAAGAATTCAAATACGCTTCTAAAAATAGTAAAAGGATAAAATTGTTTGTTTCGGCTTTCCAGTCTTTGCTTTATTAGAACTTCTGGGAGGAAAGCCCCATAAAGTCTATAACTAATTCAGCTGCAGGGGGAAAAAAATAAAAGCAAAATAAAAACCAGAAAGAAATATAGCCACAACCTATTTGATTTAAAAAATAAAAAAAAAGGGCAAATCTCATATGTGCTCTACCTACGGACAGTGTCAGTATGGCATGTATAGTTCTAAGTGGCATTTTATATCCTGGGTCTTTTTGCTTATGTAAGGGAGATTATTGTGTGTTTCAAAGTTCTGGTGATTCATACTAAAGCTGACATAACTTGGTGTGAGATTAAACGAAAATGGTTGTTGTGAAGTCCTGGCATTTCCCAGTGTCCGATAGACTCTTCTTCCCCAGCAAGTGGGGATTTGCTTTATCTTTCAAGATGGCTTAGCTATTTCTCAAATGAAAATAAATGGATTAGATTTTTTTTTTTTACATTTTGTACACAATATTGTGAATATCAAGCTTTAAATTCTATCCAAATTTGGATCTGTAGATGTTCGTGACATGATCGTAAAGATCATCAGCGCTGTGATGCTCCAGTATGATGTAGCTGTATCTCAGGATATGGATTCCTGAAACTGTGTGTCCCAAATTCTGTTGAACTAATTATTACAGTGCAGACAGCTTCTAAAAATAAACTTTCCCGTTAGATATTATGTTCTGTAATAAGTTTGCTTGTCAGAAAACTTTTATTTTCCTTTTGAAAAGATAAAGTTGATGGTTTTACTCCCTTCCCCCTAAAATACTGATAAGGCAGGTAGGTGCATTTACTGGCTGCTTTTAATAAGTATTTGGGATGAATTAAAGGCTTCATAAAAATCTTCTGGGACAGGGAGCATTTACATGTGATTAGGCAGAAGGCTGATAATCAGAAAGCCACTGGTGGTAGGTGGTGCAGGCTCTGGTCTGGGCATTGTGTTGTTTGTGGTGGGTTGCATTTAGCATGTATGTGTTTTCCATGGTAATGAGGTGAGAACCAAGTGTCTTTGCCTTGTGTCGTCTCTCTGAATGCCTCTCACTTTCTACCTTATGTCTTCCTCTCTTCCCTTGAAACCTAGTGCATCTTCCTACTGCTTCTCTTCTAGGTAAGTGTGTGACAAACCAAGCGCCGTTCTCTCCATCTTGTCTTAGTGGAATACAAGCCCATCCTCTGAAGTAATTTGTATGCCTTTGAAAACACCGACTTGAAAGCCTCATTGGGAGTTTAAATGACATTTAAATGTATTCAGTGTTTAAGCTTGTGATGAGATTTCTCCCAACAGCAGAAAATCACAGACTTCCTCTGAATATTATTTAGTCCTTTTTTCTGCAAATATTTGTGTGTGATTTGTCGTGCATTTTCTAGCACCTCGATACTGGCATGTCTCCGTGCCAGTGCTATTCCTCCACTTCTCATTGGTAGCTTTCTGATCACGATCCTTTTGCCTTTTAATTAGTGGATGCTTTCCTCAGCATATGATGGTATGAACAGTATGATTTGATATTTCTTGGGGTTTCAGCTCACCAGTCCAAGGGAGAGAACAGAGCTTTATCAAATGGGGAAAACCGTCTCCTTGCAGCAACTCCACCTCTCCGGAGTGGTTTCAGGACTTGTGATACTAAGGCTGACTTTAGGATCCCTTTTCACTTTGCGGATTGTTCTACGCTACTTTTTGTTGGCTTCTATGCTTTAATACTGGTCTCAGCTTTCCTATGGTGGAAGCAGAATAGATTAGGCAGCTGTGGTTCCTCTCCCTTCCATAAGGGAATCATTCTTTGCAGATTTAAAAAAAAAAGCAAACCCATATTAAATGACATTCGTGTCGTGTACATGTTTGGCTGTACCCTCATGGCTTACATCTCTTAGAGAAGTCGGGTGTCCAACTTACTTCAAGGTGTTGCAAAATCAGTAAATACAGTGTGGTTCACATTTCTTCAGTGAAGTGACCACACAAGGTCAGTGTGATTGGAGATGTGCCTAGCCATGCAGCAGGAGAGTAATCTTGGCAGAATGCCATTCTCACTAGGTCCAACACTCTTCTTTCCAAGACATGTATCAGTATGTCGTGAGGTCCTTGTCAGTAGGTCCAGGTTTACTGCAGAAGAAGAGAGTGGACATCAGCAGATCTGTTCGATGACCCATCTGAGGATGATAAAATATATAGGCAACTTCAGACCAAACTAATGAACTGAAGAGAAGCAGCTTGGAAACATTTAAGCTAAATTATGTGGCAGATAGAAAATCATGGTCGTTAATAATATGAAAGAAGGGAGACTGTTCATGATGACTTGAGAAAACAAAATTTAATACTGAGCATTAACAGTAGAATAGATGTCCAAAAATTACCTACAGATGTGTAAGGTCATTTAGTTCCCCAGTAACCATTTTTCTTCAATAGTTAAAGCAGCAGACAGATCCTCCAGTATTTGACACAATCTTTCTTTACCAGTAAAAAACATATGGAAACTATAGCTGTACTATTGCAGGAGGAGAGGATGGCAGCAAACCACTTCTTGGCTGCATCTTCAGTTCTACTACATCTACTGCTTAGGAAGGAATTTGACTGATTAATTCCTACAACATTATGAGAAAGATCATTATAATTACTTTTGGTTTAGCACTCAAAAACCTGCGTGGAGGAAGGTTACATGGCTTGCCCAAGGCCGTGTTGCAGGTCAGTGACAAAGGTGAAGAGGTAGACCAGAACTGGCCACTCAGGCTCCTGTTCAGATTTCATTAGGCCAAGTTCCTCCTGCCTGTGTATTCCTTACCTGGAAAAATGTGTGGAAATACAAGGTATTACTAAAACTTGCAGTACAAAAATAACGGCCGGCAAAAGTGCTAATGGTGTGCTGGGATGCACTCAGAGCTGACACCGGGTCTTCCTTTTGACACAAAGCCAGGTAAGCGTTAGCAGAAGGTTCAGGGAGGGAGAGACCTCTCTTTCTGTAGTGTTGTCCTCTTGATCGTGTGGTTGTGTAGTTGGCCTAGTCAAGTAAGATGCAAGTTGATTGGAGCATCTTCTGTATGCATTTTTCCTCTCACCTCACAGAATCACAGACTGGCAGGGGCTGGAAGAGACTTTTGGAGATCATCTAGTCCAACCCCCTGCCAAAGCAGGTTCAC
>RSEF01000006.1:10601328-10625228 GCA_003993805.1 Himantopus leucocephalus
CAGCCCCTAACCTGTACTGGTGCATGGGGTTATTCCTCCCTAAAGGTTATCCCTCCTTTCCAAAATTGGTGTCAGCATGATGCTTTCAACACAGCTGCCTCTCCAGCTGCCATGATTCACCAGCTCCGTTCAGATACTGTTTTAGGTGAACACAGACACCAGGCCCTATAACATGTTCTGTTTCTCTTTGCAAAGGGTAATGGTTTTTTCTGTCCCCCTTTCGTTTTGTGATCGGAAGCATAAATACGTAAAGTGTTTGAAAAAAACAATCCTAAGTTCATCTGTCAGATGCGGAGACCTGATGTGACCAACTTCAGTGAGAGCTTGAGGCCGATGAAAATATAAGCTCATCTCTCCCTAGGACTGTGAAAGAAACCTGAATGTTAAACATGGATTAAATAGAGAACAGAGGAGGGGGATATCATGATGGTGCTAGGTACATCCTTGGTGTGCCTGCGACTTCAGGATTGTGTGCAGTTGTGTTTTCGTCATTCAGAAAGCTTCAGAGATGCCCACAGGGATGGATGGCCAGGGGCATGGAGTGACTTCTCAGCAAGGGATGACTAAATAGCCTGGGATTCTTCAGCCTGGAAGAGACAGCTTCATTGTATTAGCAGTCTCTGGAAGTATAAACCTCTCTTCCCACACAAGAACTGGAATGCCCAATGAAGCTGTTTGGACTGATTCAGAAAACGAAAAGAGAAGAGGTTGGAATAGAGATAATACTGAAACGTGCTAACAAGTCTGGCCTGAATGGGGAAAAATTCCCCTAAAAATCACCCCGAGGGGATTCCTGTAATAGTTGAGTACAATTCTTGCATCTTTTTGATGCGCAGAGCTCTACCTTGTATTCTTTCGTTTTGCGTCCTGCTGGTAATGAACCAGACGCACGTCTACTTTAAAAAAAGAGGAAAGTATGTTAATTTTTTTGTCTTAAGTGGAGATTGCCAGTGGCCGGCTGAATCCTTCCTCAATAATTAATGCCTGAAAGCATTTTCTCTAGTACTTGCTTAAATTGAAATAACTTGGTTGTCCGTTATTGTAAAGCTGCATTTTGATTCCGTGAGCATACATTACCACTGTCTGGTGTTGCGTTACAGGTATTGACTTGAGTTTAGGAATAGAGGCACGTTGCAAGGAGTCAGGTCTGTCCTGAGACCTTGAGGATGAGCCTCCAATTGCCGCGCTTCAGCTTTGCATGCCGTTAGGGTCTTCCACCGTAGGCAGTGGGGAGCTGCAGCCCAGAAGCGAGAAACATCAGGCAGATCTAATTCAATTTGTTTATGTGTTTGTTCTGTCCAGGTCAAAACACAGAGCAGTAAGCCAACATCTTTCTTTGTTGCCTTGAAAAGCTTTTAATGCTATTTCGGCAACTAGTGTCATACGTCAAGAAAATAAATCTTCTCAACTTTATTATTCGGCTCAATGCTGTGTACAGTAGGTACATAAGTTATTTGCTAAATGTTTTATGATGAAGATTATGTAAGTAATGAGTTTTTTACATTTTGGCACCAGAAAGTAACAGAACTGTGTGTAGTGCTTTGTAACTTGCTGTGGGAAGGAACCTCTTCTAAGTCCTCTGTAATGAAATGGCACAGCAGGAAGATGAATCTGGATTAATTTGCAAATTAATCCAGAGAAAATGTGACAATGAGCTTTATTTATTTTTTAGCTAAACTTTTCCATCTCTCCTAGTTCAAAGATAAGATCTTAAATCTATACAGAGGTCGCTGAATAAAATCAGATTTTCTCAGCTTCTGTCCACTTCAATGCCAGTCACAGAAACTAGTGGGCTTTGCCAGAATAACACATAATGAATGTTGCTCTGCCTATAGCATGGAAACCGTATTTGCAGTCATGCTAATGAGAGTTACATGATGGCACGTATATATTCTATGTCATTACCTATAAATGATTACAAAGTAGAACCGGAGTATACATGTGTATTTTTTATTTGGACTTTATTGACTAATTTCCTGGTGTTCTTCGTAAGTGACTCTCATTTCCAAGCATGTTTCCTGGAAAATCCTGGGTACCTTTGTTCCTTGCTGGAAGGAGTCAGTCTGTCCTGGTGGCTCTACAGAGGTATTTATCACTGCTTCCTCCCAGGCAAAACTGGAAGAAATTCCCCAGCTAAAATACGGGCATTTTGAACCATTACAAGACGCTTTCTTTCCCCAGGAAGGTGGTGATGTTACTGTAGGAAGAGTTTGGATTGTGAAAGATCAGTTATTGTCTTCTCCTTTATTTTTACTTGCTTATAAGCGTCATATCCTGTTCTTCCCAGGGTGGAAGCTTAGCAGAGGTTCATATTTTAAACTTAAGATGTCATTAATTTTGAAGCAAAACCATAGATACAATAAACGGCAGGGAGCGGCATTTCTGTGGTGTGTTGTATGTAGGCATCACATACGCTGCAGGTTCAGGAGACTAAAATGCCGTGTGCTGTCATCGTATGCATCTTCAGGGGCTGTATTGCTTCCAATGGCACCACTGAGGAAATGACTAGGTTTCTGGTTAAGAGTCAGCTTCTGCACTCGCAAGCCAGTCATCCAAATAATGGGTCTGAAAAGTTATTTTCCCCATTAATACAAATGCAAAAACTGTGACTCTGATGTCAATGTACACGTTAAATCCACCTGCAAATTGGACACTGAGCTTACGGGCTGAAGCATGGAGCTCCTCAGCTGTCTGTAATACAGCATACAGGTCAAGAATAAGCTGCAGAAATGGGGATGGAGGACAGAGGTTTGTTAAATTTAAGAATGGAATTATATGATAAAAGTAACAAAAAAAGATTATTGCTTTGGGCCAGGGTTTTTTTTTTGGTAAAAAGTATGACCTGAGCATATAAGTAGGTATAACAGGGGTCAATTTAAAGGGAGAGAAAGCAAAGAGTGTTGCAGCATGCTCCTATACTAGTCTCCCGCAACAAAAATGCAAGATCTGTGCCAGTTTGGACTGGAGCAGGCAGGCACTGGGCTTGGCCTTCGGGGTGGTGCCGGGTTGTGCGCTGCCGAATGCATCAACTCTCAGTGGAGTACCGCCGGCCCTTTCCATGGCGCTGAATGAATGTTAG
Organism: Himantopus leucocephalus; assembly: GCA_003993805.1. Lineage (NCBI taxonomy): Eukaryota > Metazoa > Chordata > Aves > Charadriiformes > Recurvirostridae > Himantopus > Himantopus leucocephalus. The sequence continues at coordinate 10,604,408 of RSEF01000006.1, forward strand.
TGCAGCAGCTGCAGCACGGTCTCATGTTAGGCAGAGATCCCACGGAGCATCTCCCCTGGTTCCTTGTCCCTCCTCTTTTCTCACCTGCCCTTCTGCCGGGAGACAGGAGCTGGTGGTACTCTGCCTTCCTGCCACCTTTGTCCCCATCCTAGAAATGGTGCCATTTCGTTTTTCTGTTGATAGCAAAAGTGGACTCGAACACAATTGAACACAATGTGCGGTGCTGTAGGTGATTAATGTAAATGTTTCTTGTGAAAACTGATGGAGGTTTTAGTTTAATAGTGAGTGGATTGCTATATCGTCTTGTCCAGAGCAGCTGGTGGACAGGTGCTCAAGCTTAGTTGTCAAAATCATTAGAAGCTTCATGAAAACTTCCTTGTACTGTCTTTTTTTCCCCTAGCATCTTTCTTTTGCACTTAATCATCTACATCTCTAAATATGCCTTTCCTTCACGTGCCACAGACTTTTATCTGAGAAAGCTTTCTGCCAAGCCAGCCAGGACCACAGGGATTTGAAGTAATTATTTAAGTTGATACGGATATTGCATAGATGCAGGAGCGAGCATTGTGTTGGACCCATGCAGCATTATTCAAACCAAAGCTGAGCATAATAAGAAAATGAAAAGTATATCACAACACATAACTATGTTTAAGTATTTCAATGCAGATAAAGGCATGGTTGCATTTTAATGCTGCCTTTTAAAAAAAAAAATATCTTGAGCTGCTTGATAAGGAAGCTGAACTTAATAACGAAGCCTTTCTCATAACCTCTGCTCCCTCCTACGCAAAGGCAGAGAAGCAGGAACAGCCTGCATCTTGAAACGGTCAGCGCGGTGGCAGAGGGCCAGTGTCATGGTGTGGTGTCAGCATTCAAGACTGCGCAGAGGCGGATTGCCTGAAACGTCTCTGTCCTTTGTTACCGCTCAACTGGAGAGCTCAGGGCAGCAGCTTCTTGCTCCGGAGAGCGGTAGGAAAGGTCTCTGCAAGCCTGCTGAGGAAGAAGCGGTTGCTAGCCAAGGAGGCTTCATTGTGTGAAGGTTATGATAACGTGCCGTCCTGATAATTCATCTCCCAGCCAAACCTATGGTAGCACTCTGTCAGCTGTGATGATAAACTCTATCTCCAGGTACTTAGCTGAGCTGCCTGTCCTGCTGGGTGAGCGTCTTATTAAAATCTCTTAACTTGATACCCAGGCTAAAAATACCTTTGTTGCCGTTTAACCACAGAGTTTCCTTTTTAACTTTTAAAATAGTGGTGATTGCTTAGCCACTTACAAATACTGTGTCACCGACAACATCTGATTGACGCATTTAGATTTGCTGTCGGCATATCAGTAAGTCAGATGCTGCAAATAAACTCTTAAGCAAAGCAGTCTAAGGAAATAACAAAACCTTTTGGGGGACGGCATCAGTGGCAGGGTTATTGAGGGCATAGCTGCGGAAAGAAGCATATGGACACAGAAATAAAGTACGGGAAAAAATGAAGAGAGTGGAGAGAAACATCCCTAGTCAGAGGCTGAGTTGAGTACTAGCGGATTACAGGGGGCCTTGTGCACCAGCTTATCCATCTGCTGGAAAATAAGCAACACCTGCCAAGATCCTTCATACATTCATCAGGTTTTCTTAAATCCATATGTCTGGCAAAATCTTCTGGAAGGTGGGAGAGAGAACAAGAGGAAACGGGCAAGGCATTTTATTTCTGTTTGTGCCATCCCATGGCAGGTGGGGACTGGGAGTTGGGCAGGACTGGTTTTGTTTCCAGGAAAGGAAGCTAAGGTCCTGAAAACTGGGGGTGGCTGGGCAGTGACCAAAGGTAGCTGTTTTCCTCTGGGGATGCAGGGGAATCTTGCTGTTCAACCTTGATGCTGAGTCTCTCAGGAGATGAAAGGGATATTTTATTTGCAAATATGTTGAAACGGGAGCTGGTACTGAGGCACTGCGTAAGCTGTGGTCACTGGCAGAGCTTCAGCTGAAGTTTTTGCTTTCTAAAACTCAAGCAGGGAGGAATGGAGGGTAACTGTAGAAGCACCTTTTCCTTCTTGTAGTCCTTGTCGACAGATACGGGGGGGGGGCTGTTTCATCCCTTGATACAAATCACAGTGTTCTTCAGAATGTTTTCCTTTTCCCACACAGAGCAGGAGTTACACTGAATTGGGAGGATGATCTGGAAAACTCACGAAGCTCAAGCTAGGCTCTAATACTATTTCCACCAAAGCTAAAGCTGTTGGATTATTAGAAGAATAAGGAGTTTCGAGTAAAAGAAGTTAAAACTAAAAAGAGTGATCTTTTCCTAAAAGAAAAAAACTAGACGTCCAGCATCCTTGTATTTTGCTGCTTTAGTGAAGTACTTAAAAGTACTGCTATAGGATTTTTTTCTTCGTGCATTGATGGCTGGTAATGTCTGGATGTCTCTAGATTTGCAGTTGCCTTGGCCATACCTAGTAAGCGATTTTGAACAGATCCAGCGATAGCTGTGTGTGATAACACAAACTATATCTCTCTGTTTGTGATCTTCTTTGGAGCGTCTAGTTGTCAGGATGCAACATCCTCTGTGCCACCCAGCAAGGCTGGGCGGTGAAACAAAATAAGAGTGTTTTCCCTCTCAACCCTGGACGTCTTTCAAACCAGGATCTCAATTTGTTTACCCAAGCTTGCCCACACATCCTTGTGTGCATGCAAGAGCTGGATACAAGCATCCCAGCTGAGCTCTGAAATCATGCGTTGACTTGATAGGGAGGTAAGTATCCACAAGCTTTTAGAAGTACTGAATTAGGAACAGCAAAACTTTCCAAAAGAAGTACTATTTTAAATGCGTCTCACACTGTAGCATCTGCTTTCCCTGCAGTTCTGAATGTGGTTTCTCCCTGTCCCCAGCAGCTGTGACCTGCAGTGACAGGTACGTGGGACTTTGTGGGAAGTTACAGGTAACCTATCTGCTTCGGCTACCAAACTGACCTGAATCCTTTTATCGTGTCTCTTCCTCATCTCTGCTTGCTCAAAATTGCAGTTGCAAGTCCAGTCCTTGACGGAGCCTCTGACAACTGCCACAAGCTGGGGGTGAATGATCCAGGTGCTCCCGCAGTGCCTTTCTGCAGATAAAGGTGCCTATTGCAATCCCCTCCCTTACTTGCTGGCAAACAACTAAACATCCAGGATTAAACCTTGATCGTCCTAATCGGCTCTTGGCCATCGGAGAGGCTGGGTTTATTTTTGCTTCCCTGGCCTCTGCGATGGTAGGCTGGGCTCAGTCCTGGACTCCTAAATGGCATGGTGCCCGTGCTCCTAGCCTGCCAGCTGAAGCCTTGGCTCTCCTCTCTCTCACTGGCCCTCATGGGATCTCTGGGTCTTCTCCTTCCCACAACATGAGTGAGGCAGCGAGGTGACATTAAAGTACTGGAACAGCAGATAAAAGGCCCTTACTATATTTATTGAGTGTTACAGATAAGTAATCCACTCTGCTGTCAGTGTCTAGAGAAACAGCAAATAAAGTATACATGCCCCTTGCTTTGATGTGATGAAATCTCCAGAGGACATTTACTTTAGTGGCATTCGCAGTGCAGCTGTAGCTGAGTTTTTCAGTGGAAAATATAAGATTTTCGTGCCTTTATGCGTTGCTTTAAAAATATCGCTATGGCTGATTCTTGCATGCTGGACGATTCCATGGTCTGAAAGCTGGGGTTTTTTCCAAAACGTTATTAAAATAATCTTAACCGTTTTTGTTGGAAGGGGAAAAATTAATAGTTATTTTGTGGTTTCATACACAACATTAAAACAACAGTCTGGTTTTCATTTAAACCAATAAAAGTATGGAAATTCAAAATGAAGGCGCTCTTCATGTCCTTAGATCAACTTGTTTGCCTTGCTAAAACGCATAATGGATGGAGCAGGGGGAAAAACCGTAGTCTTACAACTCGTAGCATTGTTTTCGCGTACAGTTCAGCTTTTTTGTTGCTGGATTTCAAACTTGACATCACTTCATTGCCTGTCTTCTCAAGCTATAAAAACTTCCTTGATTTTGTAAATTTGCAGCAGTTAGAATTCAGTGAACCACAGATGTTATTTTTAAAAAAACTAAGCAATAATTAAGCAAAAAAGGAAACAGCCAGGCCCTGTGTGAGCGGGGTGTCCCTGGGACGGGGTGCCGAGTGGTGGGGGATGCTGATCCCTGGGGATGCCCCGACTCGCCCGGACATGGCCCCCAGTGACCTGCTGTGGCTGCCTCAAGCCTGAGCCTGGCCATGAGTCCAATGCACCGGTGCGTGGGGCAGCTGCCATTGCAGTGCTGCCCCTCTGTTTCCACTCTGCGGGTTCCCTTCTAGCTCTGGTTTACCCAAGGTCAGGGCAGGACTGAGTCTGGAGAAATTTCTCAGTGTTTCTGTTGCTCACTTCTCGACAGCGAGCAGCATGCCACCGTCCCCGTGACACCTACAGTCGCTGGGCAATATAACCGGGTGTCCTTAGTCTGTGCATCATTCCATCTCCCCAAGGCTTTGAAAAGCGACTTCTTCCCGAAGCTGTTCCTTCCCTCGCCACTGTGAACGAGCCACCCAAGCTGTTTATAGCCCTTTGATCCATTAAGTCACAGCTCTGTCACTTTGACTGGTGCCCGCACCCTCGAAGCTGCCCACCCTCCCTCTTCTTCCCTCTCCTAGGAAGGAGGTTGCTCAGCTCGGCTTGCTGCCTTCCTTCATCTGCTTTCCCCAGCATCCCCCGGCCAAGCTCCATGTGTATGTGTATACTTAAAGCTGATAAAATTGTAACTTACCTTTGATTACCATGCTGCTGTTCAACACCCATCCCCAGTGACCCCTAATAGCTTCTGAAACTTTATAGCTTGTGAAGACGAGTCCATAAAGTAATGTTAAGTCTTAAACAAGGTACTTCAGAGCCAACTGGCCGGCTCGGCTTTGGCAACACTTAACATTGTGATGGTTGTACCTGCTGAAGCGCTCTGTGTAATAAACCATCACAGGTTTATTACAGGCTCGGTGCCTGCAGCCCCTAAGCTGGGCAGTTCATCTCTATCTCAGACGCATTCCCACAGCGCGGAGGTTTCTGCGTGCTTTGCTTTGCGGGCTGAAGGAGGTCTTGTTTATTTTTTTTCCCCCAAGGGGAAATGAATTGCCAAAGTAACCTGGACAGAGTGGTGTTTTGGATGGGATATTACATCTTTGTATTTATTTGCGTGTTTGTAGGACTTTTATGTGTCGAAGCAGAGCAAGAATGCGTAATACATTGTGATTATTTATGATAGCTGTAAGAAGGGGGTCTGGCGGTGATGGACATCTCAAAACCCAGCTGTGCAGAGCCCTTACCTGAAAGAGGACGGGGAGGGCTCTGGACAAGATCTGTCCCCTTTGCCATGTGGCGTGTGTTTAGCAGCAGCTCTGTTCCCTGTCAGGGCTCTCGTGGTCTGCCAGGAGGAACTGGGACAAGCACTGCTGACTGAAATCACTAATGTCGCTGTTCCGACTTGGCAGCAAAGAGCCCCTGAGACAGTTCCTGGATGCTGGCACCATGTGCCTGCGCTGTTAAATTCTCGGCTTGAGCGGGGAGTTAGCGAGGCCAGGGAACATTTCCAGCAGGGCGGGATGTGCGAGGTCCTCTCGTGCTGGCATCCTTTCCTCTGGGGCAGTCCTCCAGCCCACCTCGTGTCCCTGCTTAATCCCCTCCCTTCCCCTCCTTAACTTTGCCAAGCGGTGGTGCCGTGCCACGAAATCTCCCAGTCCTGGGGACTGCGGAAGCTGGAGAGAAGCTGTGGAAGAGGGGAAGGACGGAGGAGGATGGAGATGACAGCCTGCAGGAGACTTGCAGAGCTGGGGGAGTCTTGCCAGTGCCAAGGTCAATGCAAAACCTTTGAATGGCATGAAAAGCCAGGATGAAAGCCAGAGCCCTGCTACAGCCTGGGGCGGCCGCCCTGCCAGGCTCCTCTGGGGGTTTGGCATGGAGCCCTGCGCACCAGGGGAGCAGCCTGTCCCAGAGGAAGGCAGAGCGAGCCCAGGCAGGGTCCTGTGCACACTGTGGCTTCTGGAGCTGGCTGGCCGGCAGCACACACAGATGGGGGGTCTGCACCACGTCTGGAGTCCTGGGGCGAGATGGGAGCCACCAGTTCCTCAGCTGGTACATGCTCAAGGTGAAGCAAGAAGAAATTACCTTGAAGAGCAGCTCTTGCAACCTCTTGTGTTTTTTCTGGAGCACATTGTACAGAGTGATCTTCTATAGAGAGCATGTATGTGTGCTGCAGAAGCCCAATCAAGGCAGTAGCATACTGACAGAATTCTCCATGCTGAACCATTGCTGGGTCTTGGTCACAGACCAGCAGTATAACAAACAGGAACCCTACTGTACCATAACTTACATGGAGGCGGCTTTGCCAAGGGAAAGTGACAGCAGAGGGTCGAAGGGTCTTTGACCCAACACTTAGAGGAGTTCCTGAGGTCCATTGGAGAGGAGTGGAGCCTCTTTGGAAAGATCGAGGTGCAAGAGCGAGGTGAGAGGCAGCCGGGCCCCCTCAACACCTTCTCTGAGGGGGAATTGGACTGGAGAGGGAAAGGGAACTTCTTCAAACCCCATTGTGTTCAGCCAGTCTTACCCTCCTGGGCAGGTTTGCCCTCTGGCTTCCTCTGTCAGGAAGGCACTTCCTAGTGCCAGATGCCTTATTTCTTCTCCTCTCCTCTCCCTTCATGGGTCAATCAGTGTTTCCTTCCACCCTCCACATTTCTCTGTTCCCCAGCATATTTGTGTTAAAATTTGTGAGGGTTTTTCTTGGAGGGCATTTCAAGGTTTATTTCTGATGCGATTTGAGATGGAATCTGGCTTGTGATCCTCTAGTGTGCTGGTGGTTAGGGAAGGCTGGTGTGGGTGTGGAGGTCCTGGTGGAGTGGGGGAGACCAGCGAGGAACCTCAGTTAGGAAAGCACTCTGTACGTGAAGTCACTGTTTCAGGGGAGGAGGCAGAAAGCAGCCTCTGAAATCAGTCTTCTCCATGATGTGGAGACACGTCACAGAAAAAATATGCAACTAGAGAAACATGGGGATGGTGCAGATACCTATGAGTAGCCTGGTAGGTTTTCATGTGAGAGATTGTGACTGCAGACCGTGCATCCTCCTGTAGAAGGCACCTGTCTGTGACAAGTGGACTTGATATCCTTGGTGAACCTTCTCTGGTGGTTCACCGAGGTTCCTGAGACATAGTAGGCTTCATGGGTTACTTACTGAGCCTCTCAGAGGACACTGAATAGGGACATAAATTATGTCCCTGGACATTTTGGGAGGCCGCATGGAAATGTTGCTGGAATGGACCAGTCATGACAAGGAGTTTGAACTTGGCACCTGTAGACTTGCAGAGCTCAAATGGTCACCCACATGGTTGGTAAGAGCTGGGGTGACACCAGCATTGGCTCGGGAATGACGCTCTCCCCTGCTCGTTGTCCTCTGCATGTAGACTCGTAACACAGTCAGTCTTGATGCCGTTTGAGAAGGGAGTATGCCAGTAGGAGTGGTGGGAACGGACCTTGATGCAGACCAGTGGTATGTAGGCTTTACAAGTTTAATGGCAGTTGTTGCAAGGACTTCTCGGCAGGACTGAATGTGCTCTCGAATGGGCATCCTGCTGGAAAACGCTCCGCCAGTGCTGCTGGACCCCTGCCCCTGGCCGGCACTGCGTGACTCAGGAGTGCTTGCATCACGGCACCACGCACAGTTTGATTTATAGCCCTGGTTCCTAGAGTCCTGCCTTGGCACAGCAGGAATTATCGGTTCCCAGGGAGAGAGCATGTGCTGGTGGAGTGAGTGTGTGATGAAGCCGTCCTGGTTGCAAGTTCTGAGCATTAGTCATGACAACCAGGCCAATCGCACCAGCGTTTTTCTTTGAAGCATGTTGCTTGCAGTCGCATGGAGGTGGCTGTGGCGTGGGTAAGGTATGCAGAATCGCCCGGTCCCACCAACTCTGGCTGGAGGCACCAGGCTGGGGGTCTCCAGCCTAACACTGCTTCTATCAGGTCCAACACTGCAGCTGCAGCATGTTGTTCGGGACTGTGTCTGGGTCAGTCATGGCAGTCCCTGAGAATGGAGACCCCCTTTAGTTGACGACAGAATCACAGAATGGTCAGGGTTGGAAGGGACCTCTGGAGCTCATCCAGTCCAACCCCCTGCCAGAGCAGGTACACCCAGAGCAGGTTGCACAGGATGGTGTGCAGGCGGGTTTGGAATGTCTCCAGTGTGGGAGACTCCCACACTTCTCTGGGCAGCCTGTGCCAGTGCTCTACCACCCTCGAAGGAAAGAAATCTCTCCTCATGTTTAGATGGAACTTCCTATGTTCAAGTTTGTGCCCGTTACCTCTTGTCCTATCACTGGGCACCGCTGAAAAAAGACTGTTCCCATCCCCCTGGCACCCTCCATTTAAGTATTGACCATGTTAGTGACCCTGCACAGGACTTCATCCTGTTTGTTGTTCTCTCTCTTGTACTGGGGGGGCACGACAAACTGCGCAAAGTGTCCAGACGTAGCCTCACTCGAGGGGAGTAATACCTTCTCTTGACTTGCTGGATACTCTCACACTGGGCTGGCTGGGCTTCATTGCCGTGACTCCTGGCCAGCTTGGTGTGCACGAGTTTGCAGATGCCTCTCACCTGCATGGAGAGCTGCCCCCTCCTGCCCATCCCAGCCTGTCCCCTGTGTGGGGCTGGTCTGTTTTGGGGCAGGATTTCTGCTGAAGTCCTGAAGATACCAATCAATACCTGTCCTGCTGCCTGTGGGAAGTGCCGTGGTGGATATAGCCATCAGCTGATCCTTTCTTCATACAAGATGCTCATCATGCCGGCTGTATTTTGCATAAAATGAAAGACCTCAATTGTTGTTCTTTTGTCTCTTGATATCAAATCTCCAAACAAGCTCAACAGAGCGCGCAGTTTCACACACAAGCGGGAGGCTGCTGTGATTTTGTCTTTGCACGTCCTGTTCCAGCTTGCAGAAGCGTTGGCCATCCATTTGGTAGTAGAAAGAGAGATGTCTTACCTCACTCCATGATTAGTCAAGGTGCTGTACTTCTCTTTGGCATGAAATAAGTTAGTATTTGACTGCACAGTGGGGCTAATGCTACTTGTGCAGCTTTTTATGAAGATTATAAAATGGAGGCAAAAAGCAGATTTTACTGTAATTAGAAGATAGAAGAGTTAATCATAGGGAGAAACGGATTCATATTGGCTCTGAAATTTCTAAACTCCTTTAAAATACCTTCAGCTGAAGGAGCTGAACTTCACTAGGAACCCTTTAAGTTGCTGAAGCGCAGAGTTTTCTTCACCCATTTGAATTGCAACATAGAAGTTGCAGGGCTATTTTCCCCAGAGATTCAAAGGCCCCTGTGTTCATTTTGTTGATATATTTGGGTTTTTACAGAGTCATACAGTCATTTACTTGATGTATTAGAGGCAACCCAAACCTCTTATTCCCATTTATTCACCCTCTTAGAAAGGATTTGGAAAAAAGTCACCAGTCATTGAAATTTCAAGTCAGAGGCAACTGGCGGAGAACTGGGAGATGAACCACCAACAGAGGGGGGAGGGTTGTGCGTGAAGGACATAGTCTACATAATGCACCATTAGAACTTCATGAAGAGGTGTCCCAGAAAAAATATTACAAAGCACTAGGCTTAATATTAAATTTTTAGTTTTAGCAGTCTGGTCATTTTCAGGAAGGAATAATCAGCTTAACCACAGCATTCACACATTTAATGTTCTGAGAGAAGAGGGATTGTCTGATTTTTCTTTTCTTTTTTCTTTCTTTTCCACAGTAATTAATGAAAGTCAAAAGCAGCAACTGGAATCTGTGAGCTACTCCTCCCGCTACGCTCTGGGACTTTTCTATGAAGCTGGTACACGGATTGATGTCCCCTGGGCTGCACAGTACATCACCGATAATCCCTGCATACGCTTCATCTCCATCGATAATAAGAAACGCAATATAGGTCAGTGCTCCCATTATTTCCCTTAAACACAGTGACAATAGAGGGTGTAGATCATGAAAAATGCTGTTTAATTGAGTGTTGCTATTCTGAACAGAGCAAGTATTTAACTCCAAGCCGCAGTGGATAGCATTTAATGTCGCATTTGGCCTGTAATAAAATACACAATGAAAGCGGGAAGGTCCTCAGAAAATCACCACCCAGCACATGGTTTACATTACTGCATTTATGAAACCAGTGTCGGGGGATTTGAGACATCAAAATGTTGCTATTCCAAGAAAGGGCTGGAGTTCCTTTGTTTAAACATTGATTCATACACATGCCAATTTATCTCCCGTCATCCATTACTTTACAACTCCTGTTCTTTCCACTAAGCATGCTTGGAAGTAGTAATGAGTTATATAATTGAGGCTGTTCAGCCTAATTCCAAGTTAGCCAGTGTGCTTTTATAATCATGGAAAATCCTTGAAATGGCTGCGCATAGTACGGCTGCTCAGTAAAGCTTGGAGAACATCCCACAAGGCAGACACTTCTCATCTGTTTCTGGAAGATGGCAGTTGAGTAAGTATATGTTTTATTTATTAAAGGTATTTCATATACCAAGAGTGCATTGGCATAGAATAGCTCAAGAAAACTGTGAGCGTTTGAGTTTAATCAAGTTCGTTAGGAGCTGAAAATGCTTCCCCATTCTGTTGCTTGCTCACATTGAAACGATGACCAGGTTTAACCACATCCGTGAAGCGGGGATAAAATCCTACCCACCTTTGTGGTGACCTACAAAGCACTGTGACTCACTGTCACAGAATAAGGAAGGATTTTCATAATCAGCTGCTGCCTAATACATAATTATGAAGTATTACCAAATTCACTGCGCTAAAGCATGTCCAGATTTAGACCTGGGAGACTTCTGCTTCTAGTCTTCCATGTTCCGTTGGGATTTATTGTTTCCTGCCTGCAGTCTGCAGACACCAGTGATGTTAGTACCTGCTGGGCAGGGCATTGCAAACCTTGCCCTTACATCTTCATGCCATCACCATGCTAGAAAACAGCCATAAGGTTGGAAAAGCTTTCCCTCTCCTACACCAGAAACATGCAATTCAAGGTATTAAGCTATCAGGAGGGAGCATCATAGTATAACAGCGGTGCTGGTGGCCAGGACCTCTGAAGATCTGTGCTCCAGCTCCCACTCACAGCAGGTTGTGCTAACGCAATGTCAGGGCAGCTGGGCCTTGTCTAGCTGAGATTTTAAAAAAAAAAACAGGATGGAGATCCCCCACATCGCTGGTGACCTGTCCCAGGGCTACACCTCCATTGGGGGAAGAAGTGTCTCTTCATCTGCAATCTGAGCTTCCCAAGGCTCAGTCTGTGGATGTTGCCTCCTGTTCCATTGTCTGCCTCTACCAATTAGAGTCACGGTCATTCAGCTTGGAAGGGACCGCTGGAGGTCATCTGGTCCTCCCCCCACGCAGGGTTTGAAGTTATATCCAGCTACTAAGTTAGACCATGTTGCTCGAGGCCCTGATGCGATGTGATGGGAGCCACCTTTGCACTGCTGGGTTATAGTCAATGGTGGGTCCGCCGTAACCAGCAGGATCTTTTCAGAAAGGTATGTTGCTCAGCCAAGCTGATGCACGAGGTTGTCCTGTGTCAGACACAGGACCTTGCACTCCTCCTTGTTGAGGTGACAGTATAGTTCGAGTCAGCTCTTCCAAATGTGCCCTTCTTCGTTCCAAAGCTGGGTAGCAATGGCTGTTGAAGCACCTCCAGAACCAGCAGTTTACACTGGGAGCAAAGGGCTTGGAGAGACAAATCGACTCACCCCTGTGCAAGCCAAATTTCATTATTTCTCTTAAGGATTTAGCCTGTTGGTCTGAAAAGAGGGAAAATACAACAAAAGAATGGCTCAACTGGCCAAAACAAAGATGCATCCACCCTGATATGCTTCCTTCAGCAGGGACCAATAGTGAATATGTACAGAAAAGAGTGTAAGGAAAGCCAAATACAGAGTGATTTTTTTTTTCCTCTGGCATTGTCTCCTTGTTACTGACAATGTGCAGCTGGAGATTTTCTTGCATCTAAGATAATATTGCCATCGTCATGTTTAACGGTAAGTACATGATAGTTAATAGCACCTACTGGTATTCTCTGTCCCAGCTGCTTGATTCTAGCTGTGCAGAAGAGGACGCATCCCAAGGGAGGAATTCACCCATCCTTTCCTCACCTGCTTGCATACGTGGTCTCAAAGCGCCAGCACTGGGAACAATGAATATGGATTTATAATGGAATTATCAAATAACTAAGTACAGTGTCTTTGCTGTCTCCAAATGCAATTTAACCAAATAGAAAGCATATAATTTGGGGCATATTGTTAACAAAGATAATTGTTAGAAACATTGTTCTAGAAACTACCAGAACAGCAGTGTTGACACATACCTTTCTCACTGTAATTTCCCTCATATTGTGGGAGAGGTCTGTTTATATGAGCAAATTTTTCCAAGAAGAACAAATTGTATACCTTCATAGGGCTGGAACAAGCAGCAGGCCAAGCAACTGAAGATGATCTGTCTCTGGTAGGGCCCTCCCTGTGACATATAAACAGTCAACCAGCCACCTTGACTGCGCTGTCTTTCCGGGTGAACTTCCATTTCGCAGATTTACACTTTGTTCCAGGAAAAGCAGCACTACGGAGAGAGCCGTATGCGTTAGCTGGAGCAGTATTTCTGTCTGTGGGCGCTTGAGCTGAGCACAGGAGGGTTGGAAAGCATGCCTGTATTGTGTCCGGTAATGCTGACGTATGGAAGTATGAAAATCAAAAGTGGTCACCAAGTGATTCACTTTTCAAACACACGCACGGACTTTAAGACAACATGGGCAAGGGGGGCTGAATGTGAAATTTATTTACACGTACAGGGTACTGCAGCCAAAATGCTTGAATATAAAGTTACTTTATGATTGTTCTAGCACATATGTAAGTATTTTGCATTTGTGTTTTTCTTTCCGTGCTTCTGACTGACCTCCAGAATATTTCATTGGGAGGCACAGCAGCACCTCGCTGTCCCTTGCTTGCTGTCTGGTTTTTTGGGGTGCTACTGCTGATATTTTTACACTATGCTCCACTCACTCATCGTTCTTCCCATTCTTCCATTCTTCAACCTTGATTGATCCCGATTCACCTGAAGCAGATGGTGGGGACAATCATAAGCATTCAGAGAGAGAAAACAGAAATGCTCAGGCTACGGTTTACATTGGGTCTCCTGGGTGAAGCAGCCAAGATCTTTCAGGACAGTCATCTTTCCCCAAAAGCCGTCACCTTCTCCAGTTGGTGCCTGAATGGTCCTGCTTCCCCCATTCCTCCTCTATGCCGTATACACTGTCCCTATATATTCTTACGCAAGTTTCACATTTTACCTGAAATAGCCTTGTTGTTATAATTATACCATAGGATGGGTTTGTTCACAGAGCCAATGAGCTGCAGTCTGTAATCCTCCAGAAATCTCAGCCTTTGCTTGCTCCCAGAGCCACACGCTTCCCTGAGGAGAGCTCGTGCCTCGCTGCGTTGTGGTGAGCTGCAGCGCGCTGAATCGCTGCTTGTTCCACGGCACCTGCAAGCTCATAAAGCCACTCCTTGCTAGGAGGTACAGCAGCATCCCCTCTCTTTTTGTTTTCTTCTTAATTCCTTTATGCAAACTGCTCAAGGGTTGCTGGTTCTTCAAACATTACAGTGTAATGATATTCTTTAAATCATGAGTTTGTATTCAAGGTAATTCTCATCAGCATGTCCCCTGTGCTGCTGTAATGGAGAACAAGCCAGGTGACCAGGCCATCTTTCATAGAATCATAGAATGGTTTAGGTTGGAAGGGACCTTGAAGATCATCTAGTTCAACCCCCCTGCCCTGGGCAGGGACACCTCCCACCGGACCAGGCTGCTCCAAGCCCCATCCAACCTGGCCTTGAACACCTCCAGGGGTGGGGCAGGCAGAACTTCTCTGGACAACCTGTTCCAGTACCTCACCACCCTCAGAGTAAAAAATTTCTTCCTAGTATCTTTCTGGCAGTCCATGTGGGTGAGACAGAACAGCCTGACTTCTCAGAGTTTTGTCTTTGTTGTGGTTGTTGTGTGTGTTGTGCTAGAGAGGAATACAGTGTTCTGCGATGGCCTGACCCTCACTGTGATGGCGAGGAGATAGCGAGCCTGACCCATGCACGACCGAGCCTGCTGGGGAAGGCACCAACACCCAGGGAGTCCCTGGCAGCTCTTCTCCGTGGCACAGCGTGCTACCATTAGTTGGCTTCATCGTGACACAGCCTGGTTCCTTACCGATAACTAGGGATGACATCTGTTTTCTTGCTGATTTATGCAGAAGAAACAATAATAAAGCTGTTTCTCTGATACTGCTGTTACCGATGTAATCTGGAGTGGAATGAGCCTCCGAGAAGGAAGACTTTGCATCAGCTGAGGATCTGAGCTGCTGTTCAGAAAATTGCATCTCGGTCCGCAGGGGTAATGCGCTCGAACGTTACATAAGGAAGAGCCTACAAGAAGTGTATGTTGAATTCCCTGTGCAGTGTGTGTGAATATTAAATATTTGTGTGATTGGCTGCCTTAAACACCCCATCAATATTTATAACTGGTTGGAGGGACGGTGGGAATTCTTCAGTACAAATTTTTTCAAGCCTTGTTTCTGTAACACTGCAGTCGTTGCATCTCTTTGTATTCTGGAGGGCTAAAGATAGATGACAGATAAAAATGGAAGCGGTTCCCTTCTTTCGCTTCAGGATTGCAAGGTTATATAATATAAAGGGAAGATTTGTCCTACAGGTTTTCAGGATCAGTGTAATTCATGAGTATCCTTTTTAATTTTAAAATACAGATTCCTTTATCTTCTCAGTATCGAAATAAGAATTTATAGGAAGATGAAAGAGTTAAAGAGTTATTTAGGTTTTTGCCTCATCACATGGCCAATTGCTTTGTAATCCCCTGCCTGCCCTGCCTGCCTTTTCAAAAACTAATCAGAAACTGTCTGTAAGGCTAATGAATTGCTAAATTTCTGAATACAAAAAAAAGTTAATGCCACACTTTATGCGGACTCTTCCAAAATGTGCCTCGTGAGATAGAGCAGATTTTATTCCAGGGAGAATACAGGACCTTACGAACCACGGGAACTTCTGAGGATAACTCGGGAAGCTCACTAGCCCTTTTGCTAAATAGCAGCATGGCATTTTGAAAGCAAACCTCCATCTCACTTGCTCGTTTGCTAGGTGTACTAAAGCTAATCAGTGTTCTTTTTTCCCACTGTAGATACAGTTTTATGAGGCCTGCATACTGACTTCTCTTTCAGCAGCCTGCTGATCCCTCCCAGGGAGGAGGGATACAGTTCCAGCCTGTCTGGAGGTATCCAGCTCTTCTGGTGCCCTCCGCGCTGACCCATCAGTGTTTCCTTTACAGTTTACCTTCGAGGGTTTGTTTGGCACGGCACTGATGAAGCCCTTTCCCTTCCTGTCATGCTACCCAGGACCAGAATGAGTTTTGGATAGCGAAACACATCCCCCCAGTAAATCCTGAGGGTCAGGAAGCAACCACGTCTCGTTTTTTATCCATATCTGTTCTGACTCCAGGTTTTGGGCAGGAACACGAGAAAAATTCTTGCCGCTGTTCCTCTAGGAAGGAAAAAAGCCTTCCTGTGGAAGATGTGTGCCTATCACATCCGTATACGGGTCTCTTCCGGAGACTGGGTTGTAACCCTAGGATCGATCCCCTCAGAAGGAGAGACACAGTGCCCGTGGCCGCGCAGGTGGGGTTCCCTGCCATTCAGCTGAGCACTCAAACATTAGGACTACAATCTGCCTTTGAAGCTGGCCCATTTTGAGCAGGAGGTTGGACTAGAGACCTCCAGAGGTCCCTCCCTACCTAAATCCTGAGACTCTGAGGCAGACAATGTTCTTGCTAGTATTTACTGAACACACCAATAAATTAACTGGGATGTGAGTCCAACCAAGCCCCCTTGGCGAAAACAGGCAGTTCTTCAAGCTTTGTCCACGTCTGCTGTCCAGCAAATTTTAATGTCAGCGCAGCTGAACCGGTAAAAATCTTCAGTCCTGTTTGTGGACCCTTTGTGGACGTATCTTTGGAGCCTGCAAACTGATCTGCAGTCTTGGCTACTTACTTCTATGCCTTTATCAAAGTAGATCTCATTCTCCCGAGGGTTGGTGGATTTACAGGCTTTGCAGAGCCTGTGAGCCACAGGGCACTTCGAGGGTTCCAGGCAGATTGCAGCCCATGCTGCCTCATGCTTCTCCACAAATGTGCTTCAGTCCTAGAGCAGTGCAACCACTTCTAAGGTCGAGGCTGATCAGCCTTTCTGAACACCCTGTCCTTGGCGCCTCGGTGGACGCTGTGTCCCTTGCAGTACAGCGTTTCTTGCTTCAAAGCCTTACAGCTGAGCAACTGCAAGATGTGCTCCACGATAGGGCTCAGGCAAGAGTTTCTCTCCTAGAGTATTATTGTTTGGACAAATCCAGTTGGCTTCTGCTTTCTTGAGGACAGTAGGAGAAGCTATAGTTGTTTCTCCCTGTCCTTGCCAAGTGTCCACTGCAGTGTTGAAGGGCCAAGAGCAATGTGCTTTGTCCCGTTCCTGGTCCCTTGAAATCCATATTGCCCACCGGTTCCTCCCCTTCCACAGTTACATTTCAACCCGACTCACTCCCAGAACATGGTAGATACCATCCTGACCATTTACCAAATCAATCCTATGACTTTCAGGCTCTGATGGTGTTCTCCCTGCTGAGGAAACTTCAGGCCTCCGTGGATCCCAGGGTTCGCAGCTAATCTCTAAAATGTCTTTTGAATTTAGGGACTCTGAACCCTGATCTTGGCATTTTGCAAGGGAGAAGATTTTGGTGGACAGATAATCCACTGTGGGCTTTCTCTGAGAAGTTATAGGGTTTTTTGTTGAGGTGTTTATGCTTTAGTGACCCCTCTGTCCTCTTCCTTCCCTGAGACTGATGGTAAGGAGGACGTGGCCACTGCAGGAGCTGGCTTTATGTCCTTAATATCAAATGACAACTTCCCAGGGCAGAAGCAAGTCCCTGTGGGAGAACTCGGCACCATGGGCTGTTCATATTGTCACTGTCCTGCAGTACAGTGTGTGGAGGAATTTGCCCACAAGTCTTTTTATCCCACTGTAATAGTGACAGCAGCGTGAGCAGCTGGGCTGAGCGGCTTCACCCAGGACACCATGCTCTTCCATCTTACCATTCCATACTAAATGTGGTATTCAAAGCTAGGAGCCACCTTTGTGATGCCTGATGCTCTTGAGCCACAAGCCACTGTGCTGGGGAAGTGGCCCTGGGCTGTTCTCTGTGTTCTTCTCCAGGGCGTCTTTTATTAGCTCCATCCTTTTTCTGGAAGATAATACTCCTAACAGGCTTAATTTTGCGTAAATTCTCACTGTCAGCAGTCTGTCCTTCTCTTTCTTTACACAGCCCGTGTGATTCCTCCAGCTGGGAATTAATGACGAGTGTTGAGACAGTCCTGAAACATTAAGAAGCTGATGGCTACCTTCTCCTGCTCTCAATCCAAACGCCTTTGCCCCCGTTCCCAGGTTGTAGGTCAAGATCCAGTTTCCCCAGAGAGTTCAACATAGGGAGACTTGGCTAGTGCTTAATTCCCAGTTATAACTGGCTGAAGTGCAGTGTATGATCAGCTCTAATTGCTTTCATGCTTTCTGTCCTTGACAGCCCTTCCAGACAGCTGATGTGTCCTCTACCTGTGACAGCTTATACTTCACGCTGCTTAGTGTTGGTCATCTTTGTCTGTTTTCATGGGCTTATACAAACCTAAGAGCCTCCAGCTGGAGGCAGCAGGGTGGGGGTCTCTGGCCTTGACCCTGCTCCCAGCAGAGCAAACATCACTGCTACAGCAGGTGTCCAGGCAAGTCAGGGCAGTCCCCACGGGTGGAGACACACCCCCACCACTCAGGGCCCCATCCTATGCCCCGCTGACATGGGAAGGGGCTGTGTCCTCATGTCCAACTGAGGCTGTGTCCTCATGTCCAATGGGGATTTTCTCTCATTGCATTTGTCTTCTTCATTTGGCTCTTGTCCTCTTACTTTGAAGTTCTGAGAAAAGTCTGGCTCTGCCATCTCTGTCACCTTCCCTTTAGGATGTGGAAGATGCAGTTAGATCCTCACTTTTCTATGTCCCACTTATTAATTCCGTATTTATTTAATCTCCTGTCTTTTCAATTCGTCCGTTTTCTTTTTCCGTGTATGGTTTCGGACTCGCTGAGAGGGGAAGGCACTGCTGATGAGGCTGACTGTGCAGCCAGACTTTGGTCTGAAGTGCTTCAGTGTCTTCTGTAAGGTCTTTATGGACTAGACTTGTCTGTGGGGGACTGGTGGAACGTCATACTTTGACTTTGAGGCAAAAAAAAAAAAAAGGGATTTGTTCATCCCTACTACTCTGCTCAGCCTTGCAGGCCACTCAGAATGACTGACCGTGGTGTCCAAGACATCCCAGGGAGGGTGGCCGTGTTCAAGCTGGGACCCACATCAGAGCCTGGCTCTGCCCCTCTTCCCATCCCCACTGGCCAGCCACTCCACAGTCTGCAGGGTCCTCACAGCCCCAGCTGCTGCTGCCACCAGGTCAGGCAGGGATGTCGTGGCTCCTGCGACACCTTCCCTGTCACAGACAGGTCGCTGGTCTGGATGGGGCAATAGGCAAAAGATCGCACCGTTCTTCTCTGTTTACATGGAAGCAAAATGAGTCTCAAAAGGAATGTGTTTATCCTCACATTCATCACTTTGCGTCTACTATCTGCCTGTGTCGGTCCTGTGGGATGCAGCAGAGCAAAAGAAATTAACAGTGAAGTGAGAAAACTTAACGCAGAAGCAAATGAAACCTGTAGTTACAGTCTTGCATCTTCCCTGTGCCGTGAGGAAGAGGAGAGTCTGAACCTTGGGCACAAACCGCATCCGCCAAACTGCCTTCGCTGCACGAGGTGATGCCGGCACTTGCCTTCCTGGCCGCAGCCTCACCAGGGTCTCTGCACAAAAAGCCTCTTTTCCTCCCAGTGCGAGTTAACGGAGGCAGACTGGAGCGGGCAGGGGGGCTGGCACCCAGACCCTGCAGCCCGTGTCGCTGCTCTGGCCATGCCACATGGGCTGGATGGAGGAAGGAGAGCCAGGCACAAGCTCACTGCTAATAGGTTTTCAGCGCGGTCCCTCAGCAACTGCAGATGCCGAGGATGCTGCCAACCCTTGCTCATTAAGTAGGTATAAGCTACAGCCAACTCTGCCGTCTCATTCTAGCTCTGATCTGCCCGGCGTCTTATGCCTTCCGCCGCATCAACTGATCGGATTAATTGCCGTGCAGCTGGGATGAGAAGCGGGGCGGGGGAGAACTGGAAGCAGATGAAAGCTTTTATGCTGCTTCCATTCACCTTCAGATCATTACCCCTTGCGTTGCTGAGCATTTCCGGGCTTGCCACATCTCCCATGCTACTTCGTCATCTGCTAGCACGGCCGTGGATGGCTTTCATCCTTGCCACAAGTAAAGGAAATTAAAATCTCCTGAGAAGTCCTGCCGGAAGACCTTGTTTTTAAGCTAGCTGTTGCAGCCTGGTCTAAATGCGTTGGGAGGAAAATAACGGTTTTACTCCTGCAACAACTGCACAGTCGTTCATACCCAGGGCATCAAGGCTGAGTTACCCCCATTGCTTTCAGGGGAAAATCTATTTTGAACTCCTCTCTTAGCCAGTATTTTTGCAGAAGAAAGAAAAGGGCTTGAGGCTAAACTTGATCCTCGCAGGCTGCATATTTCAGTACTGGAAGGCTGTGACTCAGTGGCCTCTGGAAGCTCTCCAAGCTATCAGTAGCTCAAAGGAGGAATTAAAAACTCAACGAACTGCCTGTTCTCCTGAAACTTGTTTTCTACATGCTGTGGAAGGGATGAGAGATTTGAAAGAAGGCAGCCCTGTCTAAGAATCATTGGCTATAACAAGTCACAGCAAGCAATGAATATTTATTTTATTAAAATGCCTAGACGTCTTTTATTGAGCCTTTTTGCCAAGTTTATGTGGAAGAATTTGCCAAAATACCATGTACACTATAATAAATCCCAAGGTACCTAATAAGCTTTCACACTTGGTCTTCCGCCCCTGGCAGTCTTCATGTAAGAGATGTCAGAATACCTGTTTTCTCCCCCAAAATGGGAAGGAGAGACTGAGTGGCATATCTGATGGTTTTCCAGCCAGTTTGAAAAGTGGACATGAACAGAGATATGTCCTGTGCTAGCCTTTGAAAGCAGGCTTGAGGGTGGCAGGTGGAATCTCAGGAAGATGAGTCTGAGGCTGGACGTTTAGCTCAGGCAATCAGTTGATCAGAGCTCAGGGAAGAAGACAGCCCCTTTGGCTGAGCCTCTGCTTCTAGACAAGAGTGGTCCTTGTTTCGCTCTACAGTCTTAGTCCCCAGGTCTGCCTTGCCCTCATCCCAGATCTGTGTCGGGTAGTTATCTTGGACCTGTCCATCCCTGATGGTTAAGGCTTACTTTCACGCCCAAGACACAAGAGAGCAAAATCAGCACCTCAGATTAAAATAGGAACCAAACTCAAAGTTTCTGGACACTTCAGGAAATCACCCAGGAAAAAAGCTGTAGTACTTGCTGAAAACAGAGCTTGCAAGCCCAACCCAGGGAGTGAAACGAGTGAGCTGCCTTACTTAGAAAAGGAGAACTTTAAGAAACGTAGCACCATGGCTTGGTGCTTTCAGATGTGGCCTGTCAGGCTGCATTCCGTATTACAACCAAGAAACATCCAGCACAGCCAGCAGCGTGCCCAGGTGGCCAAGAAGGCCAGCAGCATCC
>RSEF01000006.1:10632842-10642970 GCA_003993805.1 Himantopus leucocephalus
AGGAAGTTATCCTCAACACACTCCAGGAACCTCCTAGACTGCTGTATTGTATTCCCCAGCAGATATGTGGTAAGTTGAAGTCCCCCACCAGGACAAGGGCTCACGATCTTGAGACTTCTCCCAGTTGTTTAGAGAATATTTCGTCTGCCTGTTCATCCTGGTTGGNGAGAATATTTCGTCTGCCTGTTCATCCTGGTTGGGCAGTCTGTAACAGACTCCCACCATGATATCTGCCTTGTTGGCCTTCCCGCTGATTCTTACCCATAAACACTCAACGTTGTTGTCACCATCATTAAGTTCAAGACATTCATAAGGCCCTGACATACAGGGCCACCCCACCACCTCTCCTTCCTTGCCTATCCCTTCTGAAGAGTTTATAGCCATCCATTGCAGCACTCAGTCATGCGAATCATCCCACCACATTTCCGTGATGGCGACTACATCATAGTTTCCTTGCTGCACAATGGCTTCCAGCTCCTCCTGTTTGTTGCCCATGCTGCATGCATTAGTGTAGAAGCACTTCAGTTGGGCTATTGGTCCTGCCACCTTTTTACTGGGAGAAGCCCTAATTCCTGCCTGACCGTTCCCAGGTGCAGCTGTAATTTCTAACCCATCACTGACCTTCACATCTCTGCTGCTGCTGCATGAATTTCCATCCCCTACCTTCACTGAGTCAGCAGACCGAGGGAACTCACTAGCATACTGTCCCACAGACATTGGCACGCCACCCCCAGACTTGCCTCTAAAGAGCCTGGTTTCATCCCCTTCCCCCTTCAAAACTAGTTTAAAGCCCTTTCAATGAGCCCTGCCAACTCCTGCACCAAGAACCTTTTCCCCCTTTTTGACGGGTGTGCCCCATCAATTGCCAGCAGGCCTGGTGCCATGTAAACTGACCCATGATCAAAAAACCCAAAGTCCTGCTGCTGATACCGGGCTCAGAGCCAGGTATTGATCTGCTGTCTCTTCCTGTTTCTTCCCTCATCCTTCCCTGCAACCAGAATGATAGAGAACACTACTTGTGCTCCTGATCCCTTAACCAGTTGTCCCAAGGCCCAGAACTCTCTCTTGATCGTCCTCAGGTTTCTTGTTGCCAGTTCATTGCTGCCTGTCTGAAAAATCAGTAATGGGTAGTAATCTGAAGGATGTACCAGAGAAGGAAGCTTTCTTTTTATATTTTTAACCCGGGCCCCAGGGATGCAGCAGACTTCCCTGAGAAGTGGGTCTGGTCTGCATATTGGGCCTTCCGTTCCCTTCAGGAGGGAGTCACCTACAACAATGGCCCGCCTTTTTTTCTTTACTGAAGAGTTTTTGATGCAGGGTGTAGTTTGGCTTAACCTCGGTGGCACCTCCACGCACATTGAATTATCTTCCTTGTCATGGTTCAGTTCCACTTGCAGAGCCTCATACCAATTTTGCAAGGGTACCTGAGAAGGTGGGGGAGTTACTGGGGAGACACGCCTGCCTTGCCAGGCAGGAACTTGTTCCCATAGTCCCCCATCCTCTAAGTTACCTTGTTTGGCCAGGCATTGTAATATATATAATTATAAATAGTTATAATTATTTATAATAATTAAAAAGGAGACAGACAAGTTCAAGAAAATAATGGCCTCCAAAATTCACACTTTTCTCAGCTGGAATGTTTAATTAGGCTGAGGACTTCTTTTCTGTCCCTAATCAGATAGGAAAGCTGGGAGAAATGAATGGGGGCCCTAATTATTGTTTTTTGTTTTCTCATGTTGATGTGAGGGTATGAGCATCCATTACATTTCATTATAAAATAAACACATCACAGTTATCTCCAGTAGTCTGCACGTGCATAGGGTATACATATTGACTGATGAATATAAATCTTTCTTAAGATCAGAAAACAACATATGGGGCCAACATATGGAGCAGAAGCATACATAACATCCATAACTTGGTAAGAATTCAAAATGTTTGGAGTTTATATCAGATTACTTCCTCCTCCCTAAGTTCTCAAATGACAATTCACTGTCTATTTTTATTTTCCTTGCTGGATGTTTTAAATGGCTGGTCAAATTATCAATACCACTCTTTTTCTTGGATCCAACCCTTTTTTATAAATCAAGCAGTAGTTTGTATACCTCACCTTTCTCATACGCTTGAGATTCTAAACCGCTAAGCTGCCCTGTAGTTGATCTGCCAGACATGGTACAGACTCAAAAATCTCCTCAAAACCCTGTCAAGCTTACTTAGGATTTCTAGAACAGGCACACTCCACTGAACTCCTAAAAAACACATAGCAAGAGCCATACACTTTGACAAGAGTTAGTCCCATCAGGAAATCAGGACTCAGAAACAAAACAGAAAGTTCAGATAATTATTTTTAAAAATTCAGAAAAAAATATGACAAGGCAGAGTTGGCACTTTTAGAATAAACTGTCTATTTAATTAGATGCACAGGAATCCACTCCTCTAGAAAAGTGCTAACACCATGTCACTGAGAATTGGACTGTTATGATAGCAGTCAGTGGCTAGTCATGTTTGACCTACTTTACACATTTTCACAGAAAAAAGAAAAGGAACAGACAGAAATTCACCTCAGGGATTCAGAGACATCTCAAATATCAAATTTTGAATACTTCAGAAACAAAAAAGTCATTGTGTTCCTTTGGCCAATTTTTAATAATGAGAACAATACACTCGAATGTATTTTAATTCCAACATTTCAACTTGATTTCTGTTATATTTCTTTACTGAAAAGTATTAAATCAATTGCATCAGAGTTTTCCATAAGAGTGTATTGGCTTTACGTGGCAAGGTTTTGCTAGACGTAGGGGGTGCAGGGATGGCTTCTGAGAAGATACACCAGAAGCTGCCCCCACATCAGACAGAGCCAGTTCCAGCTGTCTCCAAGACAGACTTGCCGCTGGCCAAAGCTGAGACAATCATCAACATTGCTAGTACCTCTGTGATAACACATTTAAGAAAGGTTAAAAAAAAGCTGCAAAACGGCAGCTAAGAGAGAAGAGTGAGAATATGTGAGAGAAACAGCCCTGCAGGCAGGTCAGTGAAGAAGGAGGGGGGGAGGAGGTGCTCCAGGTGCCAGAGCAGAGATTCCCCTGCAGCCTGGGGTGAAGACCATGGTGAAGCACATTGTCACCCTGCAGCCCATGGAGGTCCACGATGGAGCAGATATCCACATTGCAGCCTGTGGAGGACCCCAGGCTGGAGCAGGTGGGTGTGCCCTGAAGGAAGCTGTGGTCCGTGGAGAGGAGCCCATGCTGGAGCACGTTTTCTGGCAGGACCTGTGACCTTGTGGGGGACCCACACTGGAACAGTCCGTTCCTTAAGGACTGCACCCCATGGAAAAGACCCATGCTGGAGCAGTTCTTGAAGAACTGCAACCCATGGGAAAGACCCATGTTGGAGAAGGTCGTGAAGGACTGTCTCCCATGGGTGGGACCCCACACTGGAGCAGGGGAAGAGTGTGAGGAGGAAGGAGAGGCAGAGACAAAGCGTTATGAACTGACAGCAACCCCCATTCCCCATTGCCTGCACTGCTCAGGGGGAGTGTGTAAAAGAGGGGAGTGTGTAGAAGAGTCAGGAATGAAGTTGAGCCTGGGAAGAAGGGAGGGGCGGTGGGAAGGTGTTTTTAGATTTGTTCTTATTTCTCGTTATCCTACTCTCTTTAATTTCCACAAGTCAAGTCTGTTTTGCCTGTGAAAGTGTGGTGGATTGACCTTGGCTGGCCTCCAGGTGCCCACCAAGCCACTTTAACACTCCCCTTCCATCAACAACACAGGGTGAGAAAAATATGACAAAAAGCTCGTGGGTTGAGATAAGGACATAGAGATCACTCATCAATTACCATCACTGGCCAGTGGGAGTGAGAGAGGCTTGGTGGGCACCTGGTGGCTAGGTCAACCCACTACAAAGAGTTATTTCAGAAAAATTTTGTTTGTAATTAATACACTAAATATAACATGCTGATAGTTAATATAGGTATGTGATCTACTGAATAAATATATTAAAAGGCAAAACCAGAAAGAAATCACTAGGTGCTACAGGGCTTTTTAAATTTAGGTTTTTTAACACAATTTAATCTAAATTTTTTAATACAACAAAAGCTAATGGCTGAAAGCTAGAGAGAAATAAGCAACATAAGTAGACCTGGCCAAAATGTAAATGGTGCAAGTGTGACTGACCTTCGTCTCATGAGGATACAGTGGGGGCTGTATGAGGCTCACAGGGGCAGAGTAGGACATGTATGTACTTCTATCTACTGTGCAACACTGAAACTTATCTCTCTCTGGAAGGGCTAGGGAGAAGCCATGATGCTTCACAGCTATGGAGCAGAAAGAAGCAAGAGACAGATTCTTGGGGGACAGAGGTTAATGAGAGTACAAGACCCCCAAATCCTCTAATCTTACCACTCCACTAGTTAATTCATAACTGACCAACATTTTTAGCAGTGGTAGTAATTGACCATTTGAAAGACTGATTAAACAGATTATTCACATTCTTGTGTTTGAAAACCAAGATGCCTTTTTTCACCAAACAAGTCACTGTGCTCAGAAGATTTGAATAAAAATGTCAGGCCTGTATGATTAAAAGGTCAGACTAAATGATTTAATATTCCAGTGTAACATAAAGATCCATGCATCTCTGATTTTTTTATCTGAAGCAGTTTGTTCATCTTAGGACAAAGACAGCTACATAAAAAAC
This sequence comes from Himantopus leucocephalus, assembly GCA_003993805.1. Lineage (NCBI taxonomy): Eukaryota > Metazoa > Chordata > Aves > Charadriiformes > Recurvirostridae > Himantopus > Himantopus leucocephalus. Next base: position 10,637,532 of record RSEF01000006.1, read on the forward strand.
TGTGCTGCCAATTACCAGAGGGGTGAGGGAATAGACAAGGAAAAAAATTCCTTTACCTGGAAAGAGATTGACTGTTTGAATGAATAAAATCTCATCTCAAACTACTTTCCAAATCACAACCACTCCAGCTTAAAATAAGGCTATGGAAGTTTTCATATTTTTATATATTTTTTTTCTCTTAAAATAACTATAATACTTCCACCAAAATTATATTATCAGGATATGACATTACTATTGGGCCTCCTTATTTGCGTCTGTTATTCTTTAAGTATTCTTTTAGTACCAGAAGCATTAATTAATTCATAAGTATTAATTAATTAAGTCATATTGACTTTGGTTTTATTTCCATGTACCTTTTGATCTGCACAAGCATGACTGAAACTAAATTTCTGAGTCAAGAGTTCCTAAGGTTAGTGATGACTGATGAATAACAGTGATATTGCACATCAATCCTAATGCTTGTTAGAAAAAAACAGAACTAATCAATGGGAGTTCCTCCCTGGCTGACAAGCATAATACATTTTTTAATTTAATAACTATATACACATTTTGAAAGTTTTGACATTAGGAAACACTGATAATATAATTCAAATTTTATCAGAACAGTTCTTAAGACATTCACATATGGAAAAAAGTGCAGGGTGATTTAAATTCTATTATTTATAGGGCAGATATTTTTCTAATTAGTCTTTGCTGTAGCTGCCCATCCTCTGACAGTAACCCACCCAGACTCATCCTTCAAGTAGAATACAAAATGTAATATAATTTCAAATTGCTAACCAGATAGGACCAATCGCTCCTCCTACAATCAATAAGTAGAATTATCAGGAAGAAGTAAAATCTTATCAATGTTACGACTAATTTCTAGTTACAAAAATTTAATTATTTGATTAGTGAGGGTGAATAAAACAAAATGAAGTTGTTTGTTGTAAACAGTGAAACAGAACTAAATCTTGATATGGCAAAAGTGTCAGAGGTTATAAGAAGCCCATGCCTGGTTCATTTATCTCCATGTGAAAATTATTCAAAATTAATTCAAAAGATTGGAATACATTTGCTGAGTGTTACATTAGGAAGCAGGCCTGGCTACATATTATTGTGATCTCTTAAATTCAGAGCATCCTAATTAGCATTTTTTTTAACACATGAAGCAAGTGCAGGATAGTGAAAGGTATGTAACAAATTTTGTTTGCATAAGAAATTATTTTTAGAATGAGCACAAAACAGACTTTACTTATGTGTTAGCATAAGGTAAAACTTAGTAATTACTCTGTTGAATTTCAGAGTATGTATTAGGATACCATTCTTGTAAACATCGAAATATTTAATTTTGGAAAATTAAATTCTAGCTTCTAATTTTGGCTGAAAAAATTAATTATCTTTTCATTTGCAAAGATTGACATGGAGTTTTGATATCATTCAAGTGATTCTAGGATATCAAATCTCAAAGTCTACTACTCTTCCTGGATTGCTTGAAATTTGCTTGTGTTTACTGACTGCATGTCATCTACACTTTGATCCTACACTAAATTAATTGTTTCCACTTATTGAATTCTATTTATGATACTAAACTTATGACATGATATTTTGCTTGACAACAAACAGTTGTCACCTACAGCTGATATGTTCTAATTCAATTGAGAAGAAAGTTTATAATGTATAAAGGTTTTTTTCTTTTATTCAAATATAAAGCAATTCATAATAACTAACATGACACAGGAATATTTTTGCCATTTAAATATTTTATAGAAGCATTACATTTCAAATTTATGTCACTTTAGAAGATTCATTGCTTTTGCTTAGATAAAGCTGCTCTCATTCTGCCTGCAATTTGTAATCATGTTCCACTAAATATTTTTCAAATGAGCGAAAACATTTTTTACCTGATTACGCAGTCAAGGAAAAAGATTAAGTGTTGCTTTTGATATTTAATAATCTTGTAATGAGTTTTTACTTATTAAACTGGTTTCCAAAAGTAAAATTCTTTAATTTTAATAGCCTTTTTGACCGAAAAAACCCTACTAAAAAAACTTATTAAAAATAAATGCTATTTAATCATCCTATACCTCGCTATCAATCCCTTCATGACAATTTTCAACTCTTGTTGCTCCAAGTATCACAAGTTCTCTTGCACATTATTTCCAGATCTCTACAACCAGGTCAGAATGTCATCAAAGGTTTGGTAAGCGTTCATTAAGTCTATCCAGCAAAGTCAGAATAAGCATAAACCCATTTACATCCCTGGAATTCCTTAAGGGAAAGGAACATGTTTGTCTTCATGGTTAGGTTTTTATAATATTAACTATCATGGTTGTAACAGAAGGCATTTTTCCATCCCTTAAGACATTTCCACAATGAGCTGATCTTGAAATGGAATTGAGAACTACCATAAATAAGTACTGACAATGAACTAAGATAATATATTCTTAGTATTCTGAACAAGAAACAAATACATTGAAATAAGCTACAAACCCAATAATAATATGGAGTCAAAACATAAACGGAGTCAAAACATAAATGAAATCAAACATTTCTATGATGAGCTATTTTATTTAAAGTTTAGATATTAGATATAAATCGTCTCAGTAGTATTTTTTTTTTTTTCAGAAAAAAAGATGAAATGTCTAAAGAAGCTATTTCAGGCCCCAATCTTACAAATTTTCAGTCTCATCCACATTCTTATGCATGCGAGCATCCCCAGTGCATTGTGCTGGTTTTGGCTGGGCTAGAGGTAATTTTCTTCATAGTAGATAGTATGAAGCTATGTTTTGGATTTGTGCTGAAAAGTGTTGATAATACAGGGATGTTTTAGTTATTGCTGAGCAGTGCTTACACAGAGCCAAGGCCTTTTCTGCTTCTTACACCACCCCACCAGCGAGTAGGCTGGAGGTGCACAAAAAGTTGAGAGGGGACACAGTTGGGACAGCTGACCCCAACTGACCAAAGGGATATTCCATACCATATGATGTTATGCTCAGCAATAAAACTAGGGGGGAGGTTGGCGGGGGGGCTGCTGTTCCGGGACTGTCTGGGCATCAGTGGGTTGGTGGTGAGCAATTGTTTTCATTTGCATCACTTGTCTTTCTTGGGTTTTATTTTTCTCTTTTTGTTATATTTTATTTTCATTATTATTATTAATAATAATAATTTTTTAAAATTATTAAACTATTTTTACCTCAACCCACGAATTTTCTCACTTTTACTCTACCGATTCTCTCCCCCATCCCACCAAGGGTAGTGAGTGAGCAGCTGCGTGGTGCTTAGTTGCCAGCTGGGGTTAAATTATGACAGCACTCACTTAATACTATTTACATGCACAAAGTTAAACTAAATGTAAATATTTGCAAGACAAAGCCATGTATTACTGATTCTGCCAGCATAATATGCTTTTTGCTACAGAAACATGTCAGCACGCAGGAACATCATAGTGACTAAGAAACTATCCCCAAAGATTTAACATAGTTCTGAAGTACTTACTGTAGCTGGGGAGGCCCGTGTTGTATGATTCACTGAATGACCAGAATTTTCCATTGAATTGCCAATCAGATAGGTCCCTCCTGAGCTGCTAATGAGCTGTCCACCTGCAACACCCATCTGAATCCCTCCGGTGCCCACCATACTATGAGAGGAGACCACTGTTGTTGCCTGTGCAGAACTTCCTTGAGTATCGAAGTAATTTCCCCCAGTGTTTTGGCTATACATCTGGGTTTCCGTGTAAGGATAAGTTGTTCGACTTCAGGAAAAGAAAACAAAAGAAGTAGTAGTTATTTATTTAGATTGTTTAAGTGAGGAAAACATCATTGTAGAAAAGAGTGTACAGTTGCTATAACCAAACTTAATAGGACTGGCAAACAACCCCTGCCTCTACATAAAATAACATTTCATTATGTCAAAGTACTGAGTAATTGACTTGGACTCACTGTTAAAATAAGTATTCATTAAACTTCATGGAAAATGTTTTCAGTCCCATCGGAAGACAGGTGGAGAAAAGTATGACAAGAATTGAAGAGATGAGAGGAAGATGTCATTCAAGTATTAATACGTTATATAGTAATTTATAAAACTGTTGTAACTTTTTAAATTCTACAGTCAAAGCCGGATATTTATTTAGATGCCATTTATTTTGTATACTGTGTATGTTATAAAACTGTAAACATGACCAAAAAAATGTCAGCCAAGATGGTCCTATATACAAGAGTCCTATAAACGTTTTGTATTGATTTTAAATTTACTGAAACTCTGGCTGAAGCTTGAAATTCTGAGCACATTTGTATTTTAAGACATGCAGTTAGTTCAGCAGAGTAAAATTTTAAATTGGACAACAATATGTACAGTGTTATGATGAAAAAGTAATGAATGAAAGAAAAGAATGAAAACAGAATTACAATTTGTGAAGGGATTTGTGAAAGGATTAAAAAAGTCAAAGGAACAGCAGTAATTTAACTCAATTCTTTCTGTCTATTAAACATTTGGGCCTTATTAACCGGTTAATCTTAAACTTTTCACTTAACTCATGAACCTTATGTCATTCTTCAATTCATGTTCATAATGACTTGGATCATTTTTTTGTTTTATTCTTGGTAGTTCAAAAGCTTTAAGAGCAGCCATGAGAAATTCAGTTAATCTAGAGGGACTACAGTGCAGTCTAATGAAAACAAAACAATTAAAAAAAAGGAAGGGAGAGAGGAGAAAGGCTCCAGATTCTGTATGGTCATCTAGTAGCACCTTCTTTTCAGAGCTAGAATCAAGCCATCTTTTACATTGCAATAACATGTGCAGGCAAGATGGTTTGGAGAAATCTCCTTGGGTATACCTGATTGATTTACTAAACTAGGGCATCACTGAATGTCTCCAATGGATGGTGAGTCAAGCATCTCCTACCAGGCCAGATGTTACATTTTTCTTAGAACCAGGCAATTTAATCAACAGCCCTATTTAATAGAGGGTCCTTAAGGAGAACATGATGATGGAAACTTCAGGCAAATAGTTCAACAAGTGTCTGCCAGGGGGGTAGAACGTTGGAATTTCCCCAAAAGGGGAAAGAAAAAACTAGATATTAGTAAGATAAGAAAAGAACAAAGGCATGAGATCATTGTCGACAGTAAAAATAGCCCTGGCCAGAGGAAATGGTACAAATGATGTCTGCAAGATAAATCTCACTTGAAGAGGTTGAGTCCAAGAGGTGGGTCTTAGAAACCCAAAAGATTGATGCAAATCCTAGAGAACGCCCTCATTTCTTCACTTAAGTTCATTTCTCCCCCTCCTCAACAGGCTACAACTAACAATACTGAAAAGATTACTCAGAACAACTGACAGGGAGTGCAGACTCTACTTAGATTTCTAACTCTTCCAAAAATAGTTTTAAGTTTTATTCATGTTTCCAGATCTCATGACTTATTCTTCCAAACACATTTGCATTTCATAAAATAGATTAGATGC
>RSEF01000006.1:10649817-10673535 GCA_003993805.1 Himantopus leucocephalus
TTGATGAAGCCTTCTTACTCCAGCTACAGGAGGCATCGTGCTCTCAGGCTCTTGTCCTGCTAGCGGACTTCAGCCACCCTGACATCTGCTGGAAAAGTAGCATGGCATATTCCATCCCATCTGCCTCATGCTCAGTATAAAAGCTGAGGGATCAAAGAGTCAGCTCTCTCTCTTTCTTCAATGGCTGACATCTGAGGAGGACTCTGTNGTTGTGATTGTCATCCTGGGAGCTTGATACAGTTTTGTGTATATTTCATTATTTGCTTTTATTTTATTATTAATATTTAATTAAAGTAGTTTAGTTCCTTCTAAACTCATGTCTTTTTTTCCTCCTCTGCCTCTCTCTTTGAAGAGGCATAAAGGGGAGCATCTGTCAGTCCCATCTGGGGTCCCCCACGCCCCCAGTAGCCAATTTGGCCTAAACCATGACACAGGTATAATGGGAAAGGTGACAACAAATATATTTTGACCAAATAGTTCATTGGTACTTTCTGTTTCTCAAGCCTGTTTAGTGGCAATGTTGAGATTTGGACATAAGCAGACCAGGATGGAAATCCAGCTGCAGATCATTAAAGTAGCAAACATTGCATGCAGCAGAAAATGAAGATATTTCTTCATATTTTTTCATAATATAGTATATAAAGTACTTCCAGTTAAGTTTTTGCAGATAAAGCCTGTATCTTAATTCACACAAGAGAGCTGGCAGTCAGCATGAAGCAGAAATCACTGTGGGTATATAGTGATTTCATTTGGGTTCCTATCTAAGATTAAATATGAAGGTTGTCTTCATCCTTTTACCTTGTACTGTGTTTAGTACATTTTTTTTTCTGGTAAAGTTTGGCTGAAATAGGCAAATGATGCCCATAGGCATCCATATCTGAAAAGGCTTTTGAATGGTTTTGAGAAGTAGTAGGTTTTGTTGTGAAGTTACAAAAGTGTCTACGTGCTGAACTGCTTCAGCTATCTCCTGTTGGGAGCTCATTCTAACTGGTTGTTTTTGTTCACTCAGGCATGCCCTTAAACGCATTGCTTAATCTTGTGTTGATATAGGTTCCACTTCCAGAAGGTTGATCAAAGAGGTAATTTTAACCTCCTTTTGCCCCAAAATTTACAGAAAATTTGAAAAATTATGCTGATAATTCAGAGATTATTGAATTTTATTTTCCTTTTTCTCAAAGTTCTTACTCATCTCAGTAATGCTACTCATAGGTAGTGAAGATGTCCATCAAACTCTGTCAGATCTTGATTAGCCTGCAGGAAAAGAACTAAGTATCAATAGTAGGAGGATATATTTCCTGTGGTACTGTGTTCCCAATTAAAACTTACTTCTGCATTACTGAATAACAGTTTTATAAGATATAGAAATTATGAGAGGAGATATTAAAATGATGCAGTGTCTAACAATATTATTATAAAGTCTGGCTATTACATTTAATGCAGCAGCTACTACAAAATCTTTAATCTTTTATTTTGAATGACTATGTGACAAGGTTATTGACATGGAAAATAAACACGAAGTATTCAATTAAGAAATAAGACACCAACACCTAACTGCTACATTCAGCATCTAAGCTCAAAGTTAGACCCCCAAACAAACATCCATGGTGAAGACTAAATTCCCAAGGAATCTAAAAATACCACCGTGAGCACTGACTTTACAGCCACTGGGAGCATACGGAATTTCTCAAGTCTCAAAAATGCCAAGCAGCTCAATGTCAATTTTAAGCCTACATGCCAGCATTATTCACAGACAAAACTGTTCTTTTTCCTAACTCGTGTAGAGTTTGAGCCTGTATATGTGCTTTGAGCAACTTTACAATTTCTAGTGTGAAAATCCAGGACTTGCCTCTCCCAACTAAGGGCTCTAAACTCCAGGCTATGGAAACTTCTGATTCGATATAAGTACACAAGCATTTTATGTTGAACAATTTTAGCAGAGTACCTGTCTGTTTTTCCTTTCTAAATTTGAACATCAGAAAATTTGATGTCAAAATTAGTCTTGATGAAAATCCATTTGACTCAATGAGATTACTCTCATTTAGATTAATTTTTGCTTACAAAGCTGAAAAAAGCTTATATCACATCATAACCTACATTTTCATTGAACAGTTAAATTGACCTTCAGATTTAAGTATCCTTTTATACCTAAAGTGTTCATGAGTTCCTGGTATGCACTGATGCCTCATGACAGTTTTTTTGTGCTGCAAAAATAAAGCAAATTAGTATTCCAATATGACTGTTTCTCAGAGACTTGTGGGAAAAACATTTTGTTCTAGGCATGCGGTAGAGTGCTGCAATGTCACAGTGGGAGTCCCTGAGGATTACAATAATACAACTCGAGTGTAAAAACTGAACAGGTTTGGTAGAATCACAGAATCATAGAATGGTTAGAGTTGGAAGGCACCTTAAAATCATCTAGTTCCACCCCCCCGGCCATGGGCAGGGACACCTCCCACTAGACCAGGATTTCTCAAAGCTCCATCTAACCTGGTCTTGAACATCTCCAGGGAAGGGGCCTTCGCAATTTCCCTGGGCAACCTGATCCAGTGTCTCACCACCCTCACAGTAAAGAATTTCTTCCCAATTTCTAATTTAAATTTACTCTCTTCCAGTTTAAACCTATTACCCCTTGTACTATCTCTACACTCCCTGATAAAGAGGCTCTCCCCATCTTTCCTGTAGGCCTTCTTTAGGTACTGGAAGGCTGCTACAGTGTCTCCTCAGAGCCTTCTCCAGGCTGAACAACCCCAACTCTCTCAGCCTGTCTTCACAGGAGAGATGTTCCAGCCCTCTGGTCATCTTTGTGGCCCTCCTCTGGATTTGTTCCAACAGGTCCATGTGCTTCTTATGTTGGAGGCTCCAAAGCTGGAGGCAGTACTCCAGGTGGGGTCTCACCAGAATGGAGTAGAGGGGCAGAACCACCTCCCTCGACCTGCTGGCCACGCTTCTTCTGATGCAGCCCAGGATACGGTTGGTTTTCTGGGCTGCGAGCACACATTGCCAGGTCATATCGATCTTCTCATCCACCAACACCCACAAGTCCTTCTCCTCAGGGCTGCTCTCAATCCATTCTCCACCCAGACTGCATTTGTGCATGGGATTGCCCTAGCCCATGTGCGGGACCTTGCACTTGGCTTTGTTGAACTTCATGAGGCTTGCATGGGCCCACTTCTCAGCCCTGTGCAGGTCCCTCTGGATGGCATCACTTCCCTACAGCATGTCAACCACACCATACAGCTTGGTGTCACCAGCAAACTTGCTGAGACTGCACTCAATCCCACTGTCCATGTCGCCAACAAAGGGGTTAAATAGTACCGGTTCCAGTACTGACCCCTGAGGAACACCACTCATCTGTCACTGCTTGCCACTTGGACATCGAATGATACTTGGATGAAAACATCACCTATATTTTGTCTCGTGGTCAAAGAGAAAGAGAAACATGCAGCCAACCAAAACAAAAGTGGAGCTTCCTTATTAGGTGTCCATGGCAAGGTGCTGGCAGCAGGGAGCTTCAGGGGTGGCCTTTGAGAGAGGAGGCCAGGGGCTGCCCTGTGCTGGACACAGCCCATTCCAGCTGGTTCCAGCCAGTTCTGCAACAGACCTGCCACAGCACACAACTGAGCCTGTCAGTCAAGCTGGTGGCACTTCTCTGAACATATTTAAGAAACGGCAAAAACACCACCCAGGCAGAAGACAAGGGAAAAGAAGACAGTGAGAAACAGTGGTGTGAACACACAGATCAGAGAAGGAGTAGGAGAAGGTGCTGCAGGCACAAGATCAAGTGCTTCCTTGCAGCCCATGGAGAGGACCACAGTGGAGCAGACATCCAGACCCCATGGAGGACCCCATGCAGGAGCTGTTGGGCGTTGCTTGGAGGATCTGCAGCCTGTGGAAAGTCCATGCAGAAGCAGTCTTATCCTGAAGTATTGTATCCCGTGGGAGGGACCCTATGCTGGAGTAGGGGAAAAGTGTGAGGAGGAAGGAGCGGCAGAGAAGAACTGTTACTGACTGATGGCAGCCTTGCATTCCCCATCCCCCCGTGTTGCTCCAGGCACGGAGAAGAGGAGAAGAGTCGGGAGTGCCCTGTTCAGGAGGAAACCAGCTAAGCCTGGAAAAAGAGGGGGGTGCAGGTGGGGTAGTTTTGTTTTAGTTTTTTTGCCTTTGTTTCTCCATACCTGAATCTGTTTTGTAAATAAATACAACTAATTTTTCCCTCATCAAGTCTCTTTTTGCCCATGACAGTAACTGGTAGGTGATGTCACTTTATTTATCTCAAGCCATGAGTTTTCTCATCCTGTTTTTCCCCCCATCCCTATGAGGAGGGTGAGGGAGAGAGTTACTGGGGGGGTATCTGGCTGCTGGACAAGACTAACTCCGCCACAGCTTTCTAAGCAGCAAACTTACCCAAGTTAGATCGAAGAGCTCTGTGAGTGAAGAGGAGGGAAGTTACTGGTGCTATGTGCCAGGGCTAACTTGTCAGTGAACATGTGCCAGAGGAAAAAGTAATACTGTCAGGAAAAAGATGGAAACAAACCTTCTTGCTCCCAGTAGGATTCCAAACAAAAGAAAGATACAGAATCATTCTTACTGAAGGGTGTAATAAAACCTTTTAAATGTGGACTTTCATATAGCAAACTGAATTTCATCCAATTAACTCAGAAAGACAAATTTACTGAGCGAGATCAAACTCACAATCATTTAAAATAACTTGAAAATCTTTGTGTATGTATTTGTTTTCTCATTTCATTTATTTGAAAAATCAGATAGTTTTGCAACTCAAAGCTGGTAGATAGCATAAGCACTGATAGCACAGAACGTGTTTCGTTGTAAGGAATCCTCAGAGGAAACACCACACACAGGAAACCATGATTTTATTTTATTTTATTTTATTTTATTTTATTTTATTTTATTTTATTTTTTAAGTAAGAGCAGGCTATTATGAGTGCCAGAAGTTCTGCCCTTTTCTACTCTACTTCTAGACATAGTGATACCATGTCCACCACAACCCTGTTCTAAAAGGAGCAAAGTATTTTTATTATTGTCTATTATTTCTAGCCTTACATAAAATATCTCTGTAATCTGAACAATAATAACTTCAGCAGGTGTTCATTGCCTGTTTCTAATTTTTTTTTTCCTCTTCAGGGACTATGGCCGCTAGTGCTTACTGCACCACAGGATACCTTATAAACAAAAGCTGCCCACAGTGACAATTAAGCTACTGAAATGGGAACTAAGAGAATCTCTTCAAAAAAGAATTACAGCTTGCCTCATACTTTATGCAGTATTCCAGTGGAAACATCTGTATATGCACATACATAGAGTGTGCAGGCTTTATGTGAATAGAAATGGTTTTGCACATGAAATTTGAAGAGAGGGAAATGGAAGAAATAAAGAATACAAGCAATGAAGCTTGTAACATGGTCTATATAATTTTGGGGCTGGGTATATTTGTTTAGAACTGAAATGCTATTTGCAATTGTCAGTTATTAACTGGTAGAATGCATTAATTCTACCTAGGATGTTTTTCATACTGCCTTCCTAAAATACTTACTTTGTGCTTTTTTAACATTTATAAAATCCAGCTGCTTTGTTAATAGAAACAGGTCAGAAGTTGTCCAGATTCCACAATATTATCGGGCAACTGAGGAATGTAAACAACCTTTGTTTACTCTGTGAAATGTGTTAACTGACACGTAAGTCCATACCCTAGGGAGTATTTGAAGATTTTTTTAATGGTCTCTAATACCTGTAACTGCAGATTTTATTCTTCTTGTCTATACTTTTGTGTAATTTCTTTATACTTTCCTTTTTTCAGAAGACATTCCAAAGAAATATCTACCTATTTTTATGTATTATCTTTCATCGCAGTACTTATGAACATTTAAATGTGTCTTAAATTGTGTCTATTAGATTTCTTTTTTCTAAATAAGGTCTTATAGAGAATAAGGTAAATGACAGAGCTGTTAAGATCTTGTCTAAAACTTTGCAAAACCTATGAGGAAGTCAAGAAAGAAACATAGATCTTTAGTGTTGTAGAGCAGAGCTAAAATTGCAGATCACATTTCTTAAGCTTATTCTAATAGTTTTTCTTAGCTATCTCAGTGTTGTATCTGTAAAGATGTAGTAACATACCTCAGATAAACTTGGGCAAAATAAAGCTTCATTCAAGTTAAGGACTAAATCAAATTATGGTACCATCTTAATATTAACAACATGTTTGTACAAGAAAGAAATAACAGAATAACTTTCACAGAGAGAAGAATTTGGCCAAAGCATACTATAGTCCATCCAATAGAGCTATAATAGACGAATGGAAATACCTTAGATAATACACCACGAACTGAAAAGGTGAATCAATAGCCATTCCACCTACCTTTTTCAATAATGAGTACTGAAAACAATCTTAATTAACAAAAATCAGTGGTGTCAAACTTGGGCAGTACCTTCTTTTACTATAGAAATATTTGGCATAATCAGTGCTTCTCTCTAATAAACCTACAGCAATTTCACTAAAGGTTTTTGTAGTTCTCTGAATAAAGATATCACATATTTAATTTTCCAGGTTTTCATTGTCATTGGGATTTCTGAACTATAGCCTGCTGTAGACTTGGCTTGATCTAGATCTGTTTACTAACTGTGGCTAAATAGTTTTTCAGAAACATTTATTTCAGAATCATTGCATGTTTGGAGAAAAATGTTGTTTCCACATTGACTTGCTCCTTCTGTCAATGAACTTAAATCAGCATTGCATTCTACAACATATGACCGTATGAACATCTGATTAATGGATGGCACTAGGGGCAGATTAGTAAATCATGAATTCTCAATTCAACGTGATAATTATTTTTTGTTATGTTTTGTGTGCTGACAGACATGATCAGGGTAAGAAACCAATGACAGCAATAGAAAGATGAAATAATATATTCATTATTATCTTTGATAGAATATATAGTAAGATATGACTTCTACGTAATGAACACAGGTGATTTTGAAAAAGTGACATGACTAGAAGTGATAAATATATCTAATATGTATCAGAAGGACTGATTCAAAATGCAGCAGTGACCATCTTCTTTTAAAGCTGTTTGGAAATTGTGGTGATGCCCGTTTATTTCCTAATAACTTTGTGGTTAAGCTATTCACTTGGGGAGCAAGAAACTTGAGCTTAATGCCTTAAAGTTCAAAGCTTCATTCCCCAAATTTCAAGAGAACAACTTAACAGTATGGTAGGGCTGACCTTTATGCATTCTGTTGAAGCAGTGAACTTACAGAACAGAATATAATTTTTTTATGTCGACGAAAAATTGTTAGAAAAGATAATATTATGTAGTCAGCAGTCTAATATGTTCTTAGCTGTGCTTTCAACAAAATAAACGTGTTTTACTTAAGTTATTAGATAAAATACAAAGGCAGTTATAAGACTAGGACAACCAAAGCAGCAATTCTAATTCCCAATGAGTATCCTAATGATTAAGTCACAGAATCATACTCCTGTTTATGCTCTCCTTTTTCTGTATTAATCCCTAACTGTTTCCTGTACACTGGCATTTCTTTAAAGTGAATAAAGAGACTGCCTCTTTTCCACCCAGGCTAGACGATTAACTGACAGTGCACTTTGATGTTATAGAGACGGAGGACTGAACTCCCTCAGGGCCTGAAACCAAATGTCCTCTTCCTGGGCAAGTGATCTAACAACCAGGCATTGTATAAAAGACTTATGGTGAACACTGTGTCTCTGCCTATGGGTGCAATTAGAACAAACAATGGATTATGCTCTATTTTTTCCCAAAATATGGGTGTTATGGAATGAATTCAGACTGTGGATCTTAATTACCAGGTGAGGATGTTCCAAAAGTTCTGAGTTAATAATTTTTGGCTCCAAGGAAGGGTTTGGATTTCAGAAATAGCTTTCATAAATCACCAGAAAACATGATTTATGTTCCAGGAAATTATTGCTACATATGTTCCCAAAATTTCAAATCAATTCATAAGCATTGAATTTTCTGAATCCATGTCTGCCCATTAGCTTGGTTAACATAATCTTTCCAGAGCATCAGCCTAAGGTTTTCCTGAGGTTGGTTGTTTTTTTGACTAGCTTCATTTCCCTTCAAAATTAGTGTCTCAGACTTATGTTTTTGATTAGATTATTCTGTAACTACTGTTTTAAATACCATTTTCATACTCTTTCCTACCTTAAGAATAGAAGGCAGGTGTCTGGCTAGTATCAGTATATCTGGGCTATAAGCAGTGGATTTATTTTTTATCAGTTTCCTGCTATTAAATCTATTATCTAATTTATTACTTTAGGTTGGGATCTTTTGGAGATTTGGTGTGGTTTTATGGCCATGCAGATGGAAACCTGTTGGGTTAGGCACTTTTTTTCACAGCTTGTGTTGATGGTACATATAGATGATAACTTGCTATAGAATAATCCCTCTATCTCTGTGTTTAATCTTTCCTGTGTTTGAGGCCTGCTAGCCATGATAGTTGATTGGGATTCTACACTTATTTTAAGAGTCTTAGAACCAGATAATTCTGTCATAACCACGGCTGAATGTTCACAGCTTGAAGAATATACCTTTAATGAAATCAGAAGGTCTTTGGGACTCATCAGTTTACCAATCATATTCAATAAAACAAATTAGTACCTACCACAGAAATAAATGTGCGACATACATTCCTAAGTCCATGAGGTAGCTCAGGAAAGACTAAAAGCAGAAGGACACAAATACATGAAGTCTGCTGCAAGTGAACCTAATGAAGTGTTGCTAGGTAAAGGCTGGTGTACTATTTAGAACTATCACAAAATTGAGTAAAGCAACCTCGATATTCAGTGTCAGAACCCTGAGGACACCATAGGCCTTAATTGTCCTGAACAGTCTCACCTGGGGCCTTAACCCACACCTGCTGCCCAGTAGCTGCTGTTACTGTGTTGGCCAGTTGGCCTGGGTACTCAGTCCTTGTCTGAACTACGTGATGAGTGTGCCTGTCTCCAGTCCTCTCTCTCTGGCACTGTCCCCCAGAGGGATCTCTCTTCTTTGCTATGGTCCTGTATCTAGCCTCATCTCCTGGAAAACTTTGGACTCACATTATAGCAAGTTCTGTCTGTCTTCAGTTCTGTCTCTGGCTCTATCTCTGCTCCTGGCTGGACTCTCTAGATGAATCGTGAAACATGTTCATTTCTTGGCTTGCCAGGGTTGATCAATGGACCTTGCTATCAGCACATAGCTTTGCTCACTCTGTTCAGACCTTCTGGGACTGCCCTGTCTGTGAGGGCACTGCTTGTACTGTGGTCACTCTTGTCTCCTGGCTTACCAGTCCTTGCTTTGAACAGCCCTGTTGCTGCTGCTCCATGCCATTGTTTTGCTTACTGTAGGCAATTTGGCTATTCTTTGCCTCCACTTCTCAACTGAAAGGTTGGAGTAGCAGCAGATCCCTACTTATTTTCAAGTATCGATGAAGAATGCAAATGTAAAGGTATGAATCTGAGAAATGTCATATAAATATCTTTTTATTTGACAATGTAACATTTTTATTTTGTTGCAAGACACTTCTGCTATGAATGGAGGCAGAGGATCGAGAAAGAACAATTGGGCTGAATTAGCACTGAATTAGCACTGGAAGCTACGTCAAGGCATATGGATGACCGGGAGGTAATTACAGACAGTCAACATGGCTTCAAAAAGGGCAAACCACACCTGGATAATCTAGTGGCCTTCTACCATGGAGTGACTGCATTGGTGGATAAGGGAAGAGCAACTGGTATTATCTACCTTGGCTTCTGTAAGGATTTTGACATGATACCCCACAATATCCTTGTCGGTGAAGTAGAGAGATGTGGGACTGATGGATGGACTTTTCAATGGGTAAGCAATCGGCTGGATGGCTGCATTCAGAGTTGCAGTTAATGTCTCGATGTCCAGATGGAGATTAGTAACAAATGGTGTCCCTCAGGGGTCTGTATTTGGACAGGTGCTAGTTAATGTATTTATTAATGACATAGACAGTGGGATTGAGTGCACTCTCAGCAAGTTTGCGGATGACACTGAGGTGAGTGGTGTAGTTGACATGCCTGAGGGATGGGATGTCATCCAGAGGTACCTGGACAGCTGGAGAAGTGGGACAATGTGAAGCTTATGAAGTACAAGACCAAGTGCAAGGCCCTCCAACTAGGTCAGGGCAATCACCAGTATCGGTACAGACTGGGGGATGGATGGACTGAGAGCAGCCCTCTGGAGAAGGGCTTGGGAATATTTTTAGATGAAAAATTAGATATGAGCTGGCATTGCGCACTAGCAGCCCAGAAAGCCAACTGTATCCTGGACTGCATAAAAAGAAATGTGGCCAGCAGGTGGTGTGAGGTGATTATCTCCCTCTGCTTCACTTTTGTGAGACCCCACCTAGCGCACTACATCCAACGCTGGGGCCTCCAGCACAAGAAAGTAATGGATATGTTAGAGTGAATCCAGAGGAGGGCCACAAAAATGATCCAAGAGCTGGAATACCTCTCTTATGAAGGAAGGCCGAGAAAACTGGGGTTGTTCAGACTGGAGAAGAGAAGGCTCCAGGGACAGCTTATTGCAACCTTTTAATATATAAAGGGGGCGTATAAGAAAGATAGAGGGAGACTTTTTACAAAGATCTGCGGTTACAGGACAAGGGATAATGCTTTTAATCTAAAAGAAGGTAAATTTAGACTGGATGTAAGGAAGAAATTCTTTACAATGAGTGTGGTGAGACACTGGAACAGGTTGCCCAGAGAAGTTGTGGATGTTCCATCACTGGAATTGTTCAAGTTCATGTTGGATGGGGCTTTGAGCAACCTAATCTTGTGGAAGATGTCCCTGCCCATGACAGGGGGTTTGGAACTAGATGATCTTTAAAGGTCCCTTCCAACTCAATCATTCTATGATTCTATGATTTTATGAATTCATCAGTATTATCATTGGAATTCTAGCTTTACGGTGGGAGTCAGTGGAGGTATGTGTCAATAATAGAAAAGCCAATGTCCTAACCACTTCCCTGTCAAACTGAGCAGGTGAATTAAAGCTCAGTTTACCAACCAGCATCTGCATAGTACTAGAAGGAAGTTTGCGATAGCATCTGCCTGTGAACTAGGGTTCACTGTTCACTGTGAACTAGCGCNCAGCACCCGCAGCAGCTTAACATAGAATGAACTAAAAATTTTCATTTTACAGAGAATAACCCATAGTTAAATTCAGCAGACAAAGCTTTCCTTTTTCTCCACTACTCATGAATAAAAGCAGAAAGGATTTAATATGTCAAAAAGAATGGAAACCTTCCCTAGGGATATTTTCCATCTTGGCCTTTGCCATCATGCATTCTCAGACTCACATTACTTTTCACGTTGTAGGTTTTTGTTGTTAAGGTGGAAACATAAGTAATTTTAAAAATATCGTCCACACCTTTTCCTTGGAGGCCATTAGTGTTCTTCACTATCATGGTTTTTTTCTGTTTCTTTTTATACTAATGAAGTCAATTTCCTTTCTTTTTCATTTCATTGTAAAATGTATAACACTAATGGATTAGACTGATTTCTTCCCACATTAAGTCTAACACTATGTAATAGTTTGTTTATACAGTGGGTCACCTTAAAAATAGGAAAAAAAAAGGAGAAAATAGTAAGAAAAGACCAATTTTATCGCTTATATCATTAATAGATAAATTCACGGGCACAGAATTGACAATGTTGCTGACAATGACTTTGGCAAAGCCAGATCTCTTTAGTTTAGCGTATGAGAAGCTAAGCGACAAGTAATGGGAAGATGCTATTTGATTTGCAGCTGAGTTAAAAGGCAATGGATGAGCACACAAAAAAGGATAAATCATTACCATAGAACAGCAGTTGGAAGGAATGGAAAAGACACAAGCAAAAGCATAAGCTTTGCAAATAATAAAGGTATATGTTCTTTTTTTTTCTTTTTCTTTTTCAATAAATTCTTTTTATATGGAAGTTTTATTTTCCCAAAACTAATTGCTTTAAATTAGTTCTAGGGGTCAGTTTCTTTATCACTGTTACAGCCAAGCACAAGTTTTTGTATTTCATTTTCATTTTCCCTGGGAAAATAGGAACTAGGATTACAGTGTTTACTCATCTTTCTAGATTTATCATTGGCACAAACTACAGCATCACATTTGGAAACAAATCCAAATGGTGGATTCCTCAATATTATTAAGTTGTGTGAAAGATTATTCTGTTTTTAAAAAAATATTTTTTTTTATATTGAGGAGATTTTAAAGTCCATACTCCCTTAGCCTCAAAGCAGAGATTAGCAGAAGATCTGATGAGTCATCTAAAAATGTTACTGAACAAAAATTGCATTACTGGCTCTGTTCCAGCAATTCAATATCTTAAACAGCATTTATTCCCTCCCTCTAGGGATATTTTATATATTACAAGGCTTCCTTTGACTGTTCACTGACTAGTTTTGACCAGCCTAGCTGAAAGAACAAAGCTATATATAAATCGTGCATGCACAAAGAGATTCTGTCCTTCTTCGTAAATGTACACTTGACAAAATAAAAAATAAAAATGTGTATGAAGATGCGTCCTTGGCAGCTGAGGCTCTAAACCACCAGTTTTATTCACATTTACACATACACAGCCTTCCCTGAAATTATTTAGGCTGTGGTAGTTGAGAGTTGAGAAAAAATTAGCTTATTGACATGAGGGTTCATAGAGAAATGTAGAACAGTTGTGGTCTGAGGATTTGTGGGAATCACATCATCTCTGCTACATAGCAGATCTCAGCTGTTCTTTTTCTTGCTAGCTGTAGTAGAAACAGGACTTTCTCTGATGAAAATTTAAGCTGTTTTGCTCATGTCTACCACTTTACTAGACTTTATACATTTCCTAACTTCATGAACATAAAGAAAAACAAATCAAGCATGAATTCAGGAATTCGTAATGTCTTTTTAGCCCATTACACTTGGAACAGGATTATTAACTCATAATTCTGGTTGGAGAGTTATGGTGTCCTTAATGCTGTCACTTTCCCAACAGTCAGGAAGAAAATTATGCACATAATGCAGACTTGGTGAGGTTTTCGTCTTCTCTTATGTCATAGCTCAGTTAGAAAAAGACAAACTAGGCTAAGAAAGTCATATTCTGTCCAGTGCTGTTTGGTACATTTTAAAGACTTGATTCGAATCAAAGCAACCTTCTGTAGTAAATCTAATATTATCATTTATAAACTGAGAGCCAAATTCTTATATTTTTGTGCATGCAGAATAACCCAATGACTAATCCCAGACTTCAGAGGACTAAATCAGAGATGATAGATGTACAATTAGTGTTGCAAGCAAGAATACCCAAATTAATCCTAAATTAAGAAAATATTCTATTGATTATCTAAGGAATAGAAAATCCACTACCCCAATTCTTTTCTGTGTAAGAATGAACCAAAATTAATCCATGTACTATCTTAAATCACACAATGAAGCCTTTGAAAGGACTGAATATAGATCTGGGAGTATGAGTAGGAAGAGTCCTTATTTAAACTTTAACTATCAGAAATTAGAATTATTGCAAGTGTGGGATATACTTTGAATTTTCTTAAATATCAGATATATCTCCTTGGAAATAGTCAAAAGTACTTTGTATAATAGAACTGAAAGAGCACAGTCAGTCGTAAAAGTTCAGGCCAAGCCATCAGTTTCTATTATCTGAGGAATTTTAACCAAATCCTTGAAAAAAAATGCAAGTGGGTTTTGGTTCAACCACAAGATATGAGTAAAACCCATAAACAATTAGGTTAAGTATTTTTGCCCATGGCATGCGGGAAGTCAGGTGAAGTAAGGATAATAGGTCATGATTGCTTAAAAAATACGTTGAAATAATGGGAAAATTTATTAAAAGAAAACCAATCAAAGCCAAAACACTAAGTTACTGCCCTAAGAAAGGTTTCAGACAAAAGAAAGTGAAAGAAGAGAAGCGCAAGGACACCTTTTGAAGGAAGGTGAATTTAATATTGATTGTGAATAGATTGGCAATGGCTGAGGATAACATTCAGAGAGTTGGGAAAAATTACTAGCTTTTATCAGATACAGTATAACTGTAGGCTAAAACAAAAATCATAAAGGATTTAGGCCCCAAACTCCTAAATTCTAGGAGTTTGTTCCACAGAATAGAAGTCAGTACTCTATGACATTTAGGTTTAAATATTTCAGAGAAACTGTTAAGAGCCTTAGAACTGGTTCCAAAATAATTCTCTCACTAAGTAAGAAGACACTTAGACCTTGCACTCCCAAGGCAGATTCATTTCATCTAACTTTAGGTGGTCTATCAAATATGAAGCTTTTTTCCAAGAGGCATAGTAGAGAAATAAGCATCAACAAAAAAAGTTTTTATCCTGCATGTTTTAGAGATCGATCTTGGAATAGGGTGAACCACGTTCCGGAAGTCCTGCTCTTTCTCTGCTGACTGATAAAGTGATTCTAGTGAAGTCATTCTTCACTAATTCTCAGTGAAGGCTGAGGTCAGTCTGGGAGACCTCACTGCATAGCTGCACAGAGCTAAATGGTATGAAATAACTAACAGCAGAGGCAAGCTTTGAATCTTAACATACACACATTTTACTTAAGGATACAGTTCAGCCTTCTCTTTAACTACAACCCTAACCTTTTCTTAAAGGAAAAGGACCAATGCTTTTTGCAAATGGCTTCATGTGTCTCACTATACTTATGGTTGAAGCCCTCATCCAGGACATTTTCAGTTTGATGGCATTCAGCTCAGTATCTTGCCACATTCTAGCCCCCTGGCTACAGAGTACTCTGAGGTTAGAGGATAGTCTTCAATCTTCCAGTTGAAGCTGTGTCACTTCTGGATTCTGTTATGAAACATGATACAATTAAGTTTCTTTGTGCCTGAAATAAAATGTAGAGGAAACCGTTCTTTCCATGTTATTAGCATATTCATCAAGAAGAATAAATATCTTAATTCTTCTCCCTGTTCCATTTACTGTTCTATATTTTATGCAATGGCTGTTTCATGTAAATTTGTGGACAGTCTTACGAAGTTTAGGTTTGGTCTGAAAATGAATCACACTACATGTTACTCTTTCAGTGGTGACTTTAGCAGAATTCTCAGAGTACAAGAGGCTAGGAGACTATCTAGGAAGCATCATATGAGTTTGCCTTTTTTTATACACTTCCTTAAGTATCAACTAGCAAACTCCAGCCTACTGTCAGTCAGGCTACATGTTTCGATGTGGGTTTGCTCTTTCCCATTATAGTTCACAGCTTAGTAAAGGTAATATTAGCAATGTTCTTATTTGGGCAATATAGAATTAATGTACTTTTTACATTAAACCAAAAAGTTGAATTTGTTTGTTTTGATCTGCTGGTGGACCACTGGTTTCTTCTCTACCACAAAGTATTTTTAATTATTTTCTGCAGAATAACATATTTTAACATGGCTGCTGTGGATGGGAAGAAATTGATTCTGGCTCTGTGTTTTCTTTGGTGAGAAAAGCACTGTAGATGTAAAAATAGAGGTAATGACTGTGCCATAATTGCCCTACTGGTATAGAAAAACTATACCTGCAGGTCTCAGGAGCCTCATGCTAAGCACGCTGTGAGAAAATGTATAAGGAAAAGATTGAGACCCACAAAGAAGACGCAAGAAGAAATGTCTGGGTTCTGACTGGGTGTAAGAACTTTGGTATTGTTGGTTGTATAGACATAGGGGCCCACTGAACCAAGCCAGAATGGAGTACAAAACTGACTCATTTCAAGTGTTAGCTGAATAACAGATTAGTATCTTAATTGTCAAATTAACTGTATTAATTGAACTGAATAGTTCAATTAACAATAAACACAGTATTTTTCCTTAGAAACAGGAATCTAACTTCTGAAAACCAGTATAATACAAGATTTAATTATTTAAGCACATAAATGATGAGGATATTGAGAGAATGGTAGTACGAGGCACAAAAGATTACGAGACCAAATAAAAGCAGAGTTAGGAATTACTTCAACTAGATGTATACAAACTAGTCATATATTATTGACATAAGAAATATATTCTTTAAATTTTTTTTCTGATGAATCTTACTCCAGACAACACAAGGGTAGAAGTGATCTCTAAGCAGACAAAATTTTTAAGCTTTACCAAAATCACAAAATGTAATGCAGCTGGGCTCATGAGAGGTAAACTACAGAATCCCAAGCGTTTGTGAAGAAAATGATCTCTATGAATAAAATAATAGTCTGGAAACTAAAACCAAGCAAATAAAAAGATCCTAGCTCTACATCAACCTTATCTAAGGATTGAAAGAAGCCCAAAAGCAAGTCAGTTTTAAGACAAATCTTGATCAAATTTGGAAAAAAAAAAGTAATAAGTATAGTATGGTTAGTATGAGACTGGATTTAGTAGCAAAGGAGACGCTATGGGCTTATGTTTTCTATACAAACTCTCTGAATAAGGTTACTATAGATAAAAAATATGGCGATGGGTGGGTACAGACAAGGGAAATGCATGCTCCATAATGGTGAGACCTAATGGCAATCATGTTGTCTTGCACCATGTTTACGCAGCCCCAGTGGCCCTTACACAGACCCATTAATAGCAGAGGCTTACCTTCAGAGAGATCAGGAATTTTGCCATCTACTACAGTCACAGTGCTTTTCGTCTAGTCCTTCATTAGTGTTCATGTCAGTATTATTTTTTGTGATCTGTATTTCACTTTTTAGATGGGAGAGAACTTCTATTTTTTAACATGACTCACGCTTCTCTCATCCATCATACTGCTCTTTAGACTATCCGGTGAGTCTCAGAAAAGATACATACATCTTTTCATTCTAGTTCTGGTTTTGCATAGGCGTGAGCTCTTGCAAGGTTAAAAGGGAACTGTTTGGAATAAAGTCCTCACAACTCAACAGCCTAATGTGATTCCACACATACAATATGAAATTAAATCATGCAAAAACCCAGGGATAGCTGCCACTTGAAACTCAAAAGGTCTGACTATGTGATGCAATGTGTTTAGGAAAAGAACTCAGATATTCACTGCTAAACTGAAGAACTTCATCAAGTCTTTGAAGCTATCCTTTCTTGCTGCAGTTTCCCCAGTACTGTTGTCTTCCAAACTCTTCTGTAACTTCTGAAAGTGATACCATTCTTAGTGCCTTATTTACTTCCCTTTAATGCCCCCTAATCTCAACAGCTCACATTATCCTACTGCTCTTTCCTAGAAACTCCGAAAAACTTCCTTTAAACTTTGCTGCCTTTACTTTATTTCTGAGAGGCTACAGGGAATTTGTCATCAAGCAATGAACTCCGTTTGACACTCTGTATTCCAGCACTTGTACATCATGTTGCAACCCAGTAACTTCAATGCTTTTTTCAGGTAGGTGTCTGTGTCCAATTTAAATTCTACTTGCCTCAGGGCTTTCCGTATTGGAACTGCCCTAAGCTTTCACACCTATACAAGAGACATTTTCTCATTTAACCTTGACCCATATCATATTGCATATAATTTAAGTGAGCGGTTCTTACAATACCGACATTAATTTTCTAATAATGCAGTCTGGATTTTTTTATAAGTCCTTAAACTCTGTAAGTTATGATGCAGAAATATTGGATGTGACAGGATATCTACAACGCTTGCCCTTAATTCCTATGCTCTAGCATCTAAGGAATTCAGAATAAAATACTATGAGACCAAAAACACATGAGGAGTTTGTCATTGACATACACAATGTAGGAAGGTGGCATAGATCTCCTTTAAGTTAAACTAATACACTCAAGTTTTTGAAACTGTAGTAATGCTTCTTTTTTTCTTTTTTTTTTTTTTTTTTTTTTTTTTTTTTTTTTCTTTTTTTTNCAGGCTTGCAATGCTTTTTAGCTTTTCCCTACAATTTCCACATCTGAAAATTATGATCTTCCACCTGAAAAGTTGCCTCAGATTGTTTTTCACCATTATCCCACCATCTGATTTTACCATAAACATTTCCTGATCTCTTATTAAAAATTGCCACTGATTCACAAAAAGGATCCTTTGTCTTATAATCCACTGTGGGTGACAGGCAGAATCTTGTCAGTCTTTGCATATCAAAAGCAAACAGTAAGTGATTTTTAGACTAGCTTGACTCACTTTTGTGACCTTATTAATTATAATCCTTAAATATAAAAAGTTTGCTGCAAGTAAATTATGCTTGTATGACCCTGAAATCAGACTATCATCCTGAACTTTCAGCTAATGTAGCAGTTGACTATTTTCACGTTTTGTTTCATTTATTTATTCAAACTGTTATTCTTTTACCACTGTGAAGTGGAATAAAACGGTATGAAGATTTTGACCTTGGAACACAGTAAAATGAAACACTCTGATGTACATTTCCAAGTGTGTAAACCTGCTGGTAAAGCACTTGAGAGATACTGTTGTTAAACTAGATATGATAAATATTTTTTTTTTGCCATTAGAAGAACCCTTTAGAAAGCCATATTCCTAACCCCATCTGAAGCTATTTTTGGATTGTATTGATTTTAGAGACACTGATATGTTTCTATATGTTCTCTGCCAGAAACTTAATGTAATACTTGAATAGCTACAGGATTTACTTATAAAAATCTATATAAATAAAGGAATATGGCCACCTAGCTTGTTCTAGCTTTATATTATCTACATAAAAATGATCTTTGAAGATATATAGCCTCCCTTTAAGTTTAACAGCTATGAGATTTTGCATTCGCTCTTTGTTGATGTTTGCAAGGACTATGTTCTTTGTAGGCCTTTTCTTTTATACCACTTTCATAAAACTGATGTTTCCCATAAAGCATTCAAACTCTGTTCTGATCGATAACCTTAATGACACAGAGATTCTTCCAATGAGATTTCGAAAAGTAACAGAATATATTTTGATTTATCTTTTTCTTGTTTCTCTAGTTTTATGGGAATATGTAAAAGACAATCTACTCTCTATACCTCCCCTACACATTAAGAAACTAAAAGAAGTCTCTTTCATGTGAAACAATTTGCTTTTGAAACAGCTATGTGATATTGCTTGTCCTTGGTTTTGGATAAATTTGAATGCTTTGGGAGAAAATAATAATATAATGTGAAAGTAATAGTAAAATGCATACATAGTGATATTCATTCAAACCTAAAATTAATGATTCTCTTGAACTAAGAAAGAAGAAATAAGTAAAGCCATTTAAGCCTATAATTGTGGTCACTTCTGGTTGTTTTATGGGTTTAATGGCTTTAAAATTCTCACTCTAGATGGAATTTGTAAAACCATCTTATAATGTAGTGAATTTAATTTTTTCCCAAGAGAGAAGCACTTAAAAATAAATAAATAAATAAATAAATAAATAGAATATATTTATTTTAGGTAGACCACAACATTCTGGAAATTTGATGATTTGTTCACTTCCGGGAAATTGAGCGTGTTTTCTAAAATTCACAACTTAAAGTAGGATGGCTTCCTGAAGATACTCAGGAAAAATACCTTCCATAATAATTTCTCTGTCAAACCTGCAATATTAGATGAGCTAGAGCATATCTTTCCAAGGAAGCGAATATTGATATAAAGATTTGGAGTGATGAAGAATCCATTTTTAAATGCCATAATTTTAAAGCTTTTTCATTACATTAATAATAAAATCTATTGGAAACAACTTAGCCTAGAATAAGCTTTATGAAGTTAAATTTCAGGGGATTTCATTGACATCAAAACAGTGGATGATAAATACAAAACTTAAATATAATTGATTTTTTGGTGCTCCTTAACAAAATGTGGAATTCAATTCAGCTGAACTGTAGTTTGAATTTCTTTGTCAGAATTTCTAGCTCTGCCCAGCTATGCTTTTTTATTGCTAGTGTGAAAATTCTGTGGCACTGGAGCACAACTAGACTCATTTTACACAGCATATAAACTAAACCGAACTTGTGATGTCTAAATCTGTTACACGTACAGATGGACTAAAGTTTTGGAGTTAAAATTGAAACCAATCGGAAGTCCATAGTTGAAAAGCAAGTTCTCTGAGGTTCAAAGCAATCTCTTCCCCAGGACTGCAAACTTAACCCACTCCTTTGGCCTATGGAGTTTTTTCATGGGCAAGCTTCTTTTTTTAATATATATAGTTTACTCTCCCTTATTTTACTCACCCCCATGCAGCTGCATATTTTTTGACCATACATAATTTTATTTGAGTATATACATGGTACTTCTTCAGTAAAATGTTCATCCTTCTGTTTACCCCTGGTGCCCAAACACAGTGAAAACAAAAATTCTCTGTCCCCTAATAGCCTAATTCTTCTAATTTGATCAACAATTGATCTACATGAATGATTTAGTTTTTAACTAAATACCAGGTGAAAAGTTCCAGCAGGAAATAGTAGTCTGTGCCCCAACAGAGGGAAAGTTTTCTGGACTTGTACAGCATTGTTACAAAGGTTGGATTTTCCTGTCAGTATCTTATATGAATGTTGAAAATAAATTTTAAGCTAATGTGATGCAAAGTGGTCTCACTAGGAAATGCAGTTTTCACTTGCATAGATTTGCAATCTCATTTACTTGCGTAGACTCACTAATCTGATTGTAATCATGTTACTTATCTTTTAATTTTGTGTGTGGCAGATGTACATCAGAAATGACATACAGGTGGGACTATCATATATTAAATCTATTTAATCATATTTAAATATTTCAAGGTTTGGTCTTCTGTACAAAGCTTGTTCTTAGACAAACTAAAAAAACATAACAAAGTCATAGTTACACACCTAGCTCTAAGCAAAGTTAAAATGTTTTAACATTATAATTGACCTTAAAATAATATATTTATTGCCCACAATTAAGAAGTCTCAGCAAGCTGTTTGATTATTTTAAGACTGATAGAAGAATTGCAAGGCTTATTGAAGCAAATATATATTTTGTCCCTATTCAAGGGGAAATTACAGTCTTCAATGAATTTATATTTATAATTTAATATTTAATCTTAATAGAGATATTACTCTCAGACACATATGCACAATGCCTAATTAGATTTCATCTGGTTTGGTTACAGGCCAAGGGATTTGAATTTGGATCAAGAATCCAGGAAAACTATTTAAAATCCTTGCATGATTTCAGGTGTATCTTAATTTCCTGTAGCACTGCCATTTGTGGTGATGATACTTCTGAAGACAGGGGTTCTTCCCGTGGCAGTAAGGCTGCTGCTACTTCATATCGGGGGGGTCTTTTAGTGTCAGTGATGCTGGTAGTACTTCATGTGATACCATCCCTATCTTGTCTGTCAGTCCCTTCTCCACTATCAATCTTTATGACATTTGCTGGGAGCACGTTATTACTGCCACTAAAATCTCTCATGTCTGGGCCTAGTTCTTCAGAATATTGGCACTTAATGCTCTAACATCTTCTGTAGCATAGCCATGTACTTAAAAACACTCTGCAAGAAATATTTTATTAAAAATTTATACAAAATAAAAACATTTTATGCAAAAAAGAAATTACATATTCTCCCCCCAAATTAATGCATACATCCAAAATTGCATGCATGCAACTTGTGTAGATAAATGGCTTTTAGCATATCTAAATCTCATAAACTTTATATGCCATTTTCTACATATATTGCTAGGGAATTGTCAATTATGACATCAACAGAGCAAGGCTCCCACAGTTTCATGTCCCTGGGTCTAACCAGTAGCATGTATTTCCAGTAGGCACACGCATAAACACGTGTACAATACTTGTTCACTTGTATACACAGACAGCCACACTGGCTGACACATACAGGCACATGTAGCACTTGCACAAACACAAACAACACCAACAGCCTCATCCTGTTCCCTTCTCTGGCTGATCAGGATAAAGATCCCATAGTGGGAATAGATACAAATATGTAAAGTTCACCCCTCCAGCAGCTGGGATCAGACACTAAGCCTGCCCACTTGCTGCCCCTGGATCCCAGTCTCCCCAGTTGGTGACATCTGGGCATGCCACCTCCAAGGCCACAAGCCCACTCCAGCTGCTGATATTCAGACCTACACACGCACACATATACACTATGTATCCCTTCAGTAAGTGGTACTAAATGCACTAGTGCTGGATCCTCCCTCTCCCCCACTGTCCTCCACATAGATATTCATACACATAACCAGGTCTCCCAATCAACCTCCAGAGCTCATGGTCTCTCCAGCAGTTGACTGGTCCCTCCAGTGGCCAGCTCCTCCAGCTACCTCAGCCACACGCACACACATTTGCACACACATATCTGGTCCCAACTACTCACCAGCTAGTCTGACTTGGTATTCGCTAGTGATCACACACTGACTTATGTACCCACACTCATCATCATTGCTGGTCGCCCAGATATACAGACCTTCTGACATTCCAGTCACTGTCACTTAGACCTCCCATAAACATACGTGCACAAACAAGAAAGCCCCTCACCCAAGAAAATAGTTAGAAATGGAATTTAATGAGAAGACAGGACAGACTGTGTTGATGGAGTGTTAGGACATGGCCAGGCAAGTGCACTGACCAGCACTGTACAAGCAACCAGCCTCTCCTATCCCCATCTCCCTCTAGAGCACAAGTCTTATGAGGAGCGGCTGAGCAAACTGGGGTTGTTTAGCTTGGAGAAGAAGAGGTTGAGGGGAGACAGTTGTAGCAGGATGGGTGTCAGTCTCTTCTCCTAAGTAACAAGTGATAGGATGAGAGGAAATGGCCTCACATTGCAGCAGGGGAGGTTTAGATTGGATATTAGGAAAAATTTTGTCACTGAAAGGCTTATCAAGCCCTGAAACAGGCTGCCCAGGGAAGTGGTTAAGTCACCGTCCCTGAAGGTATTTAAAAGTTGTGTAGATGTGGCACATAGGGACATGGTTTAGTGGTGGACTTGGCAGTGTTAGGTTAATGATTGGACTCTATAATCTTAGGGTCTTTTCCAACCTAAATGATTCTGTGAATCTATAATTCTATTTTTCCATGCTTGCTGCTTCCCAAAACACCTCAAACACCTTTTCTGCTGCTTTGATCCTTCCCAAAACATTCTGTTGTCTTCTGCAATCCTCAGAAGCGCTTCTTCTGCAATCACAAGTTCCACACTCCTGTCGGCAGCAACCCCCCTCAGTCCAAAAGGTGAACCAAAGAGCTGCTCCCCTTGACTTGTCTGATGAGTGTCCCAGCCAGCCACTGGGACTGAGGGTCCCCTGAGATGGCCCAGAGAGGGCAAGTGCAGAGTGTCCATTTCTCTGACTGGCTTACTGGGTTTGCTCCATATGTTGTTCTTCTTTCTTGCTCCTTCGTGTTTGTGAAGATGGAACTTTTAGAGGTTGCTCACTCTCCAGGGATGGGCCTGGGAAGAGCTGCATTATTTGGGTTTTTGTACATGCCGTCACTCCTCCATGCTCCTGTGTGTGTGGAGATGAACTTTTTACTGCATAACTGGACACAGGTCACTCAGCTATACCTTGAAATGACAAACTAAATTCTTGATTGTGGCTGACCATCACCAAATGAAAGTGAATACCAAATCAAACTATTTGTAACCTGTCTCAGAATCTTGACAAAGCAACTGATTACTTTGTTGAAAGTTGTCTGTGATCATTATGTATGCTTTCTCTACTGAGTCCAGTTTTCAACTAGTTTATATAAGAACAGATCTTTTAATCACTTTCTTGGAGTAAAGCTGCACAGATCTTGCAATGACAATCATAGAATAGTTTAGGTTGGAAGGGACCTTGAAGATCA
>RSEF01000006.1:10687312-10699567 GCA_003993805.1 Himantopus leucocephalus
GGGTGGGGGGGGGGGGGGGGGGGGGGGGGGGGGGGGGGGGGGGGGGCGGTAAGAGCAATTGATGAATTGCAAGTGGAAAGATTTAGCCTTGAGTGAAGAGGGTGCAAAGCGGATAGCTGTCGTCTTGGAGGACACGGTGCTGAGACCTGTGGAACTCCTTGAAAAGGAGCAATTTTCATCCCACAACAGCGGAGCAGCACTATAACCAGGTGCTTTTGGGGCATCGTCGCAGCGGGGGGGGGGGGNGGGGGGGGGGGGGGGGGGAACACCCATGTCCTCCTGCACCACGCTGTGCGTGGCTGTCACCCTTCTCCACAATTGCTCCCGAAATCTGGGGAAGGGGTTTTAATGCAAGGGGGTTTAATGCAAGGCAGGGCCACATGGGTGAGCAGAAAGCCGCCGCTTCACCCCAGCCAAGCCCTGATGCGCCTGCGCAGGCCCCGGCTGTGGGAAAACGAGCCCGTTCCCTGCCGCTCCTGCCACCCAACCGCTCAGCCGGTCACGAGGACGCTGCGGTAAACCACAGCTCAGCTTGAAATTATCTTTTCAGCACAGGGTTCCTGTCAAGCCGAATGGTACCTCCTCCCTCACCTGTGCCGGTGCCGAAACATCCTTCCTTTCTCAGCACTATCGTCTGCTCAGATCTCTCCTCCAGGATGATCATGCACGTCAAGATCTTTAAAGCGAAGCACACCCTGCTGCGAGGACCACGGTCTCTTTTTCCCCTGCAGGTTTTGGGGCATGGAAGTGATGCTCGCAGCATACACAGGTTTGGCCATCCTCTGCCTTTTTCAGCCCAGATTTGGGGGAAGAAAAAAAAGAAAATGTGGTGGCCAGTAAGGCACGGCTCAGGGCTGGAATATAGGTCAGCCTCTGTCCTGGCAGCTGCTTTCCTTGCCCAGAGCAGAGGAAAAGGGGACAAGCTGGCAGGGGAGGAAGGGCTCAGCCAGCCACGCTCCTTCACCACCTTTTCAGTGCACAGAAAATCCCAGCTCAGCACCTTAAAGCTGAGCGAAACGTGGCCGTTCCCTGTCATGGGAGAAATGCTGTCTCGGAATTCCCTGTCTCGGAAATGCTCCAGTACAAAGACATTTTTGTTCTTGAGCTGCTCGCAAATGTGTTGTAGCAATAGCCTTTGGCTGTTCATGATTATTGCTCTTTATAGGGAGATGCTGGAGCAATTCTGGTCCAAAATGCGGACTATCAGAACCCTCCGCCCTGGTCATTTTGGATTTGCTGCCTCCCTTCGCACACCTGTGCAGTGTAAATCCCACTCTCCTTTTATTTAAAAGGCAGTTTTGGAGACCAGAATGTGAACCACAAACACTGCAGGACTGGAGCAAGTATCAGTAAAACCCTTAACATATCACAGGCCAGCGTTTAAGCCAGTTCCCTGGTCCTTGCCCAAGGACTTGCCCACGGATTTCTGAGCAGGACGCAACAGCTCTGGGTTAGGGAGAAAACTGGGTTTTCTGCCCCAAATGTGGCTGGAGATGGTTTCTGGCTGTTTTGCCAGATAAAAGAGCTTGTCACATTTGCATCCCCAGGACTGTGTGCTGGAAATGGGAAGCGAAACAGCAAATGAAAGGGACCCATCTGTTCCTCTGCTGCTCTGCGAGGGGGACCTGACCCCCTTTGCACGGCAGATGCTCACGAGGAGGCTACAAGGGATGGTTATAGGTCAGCTCCCACCCCCGAGGACCATGTGCTCTGCTTCCCGTGTGTCCCCACTACGGCATAGGACACAGGTGCTGCCCACTGACTCCCTCGCTGAGTACCCACCATCCTGATTTGAGGCAGACCAACCTGACACCATCCTGGCAGAGCCACGCCAATGCAACCAACATCCCAGGTCTTTTCTGGCATCAGTGACAGCATCTCGAGGGGGCTGTCCCCCCTCCTCCCTCCGCACCACCTGGAGCCACGCTAGGGCCAGGGATGCTCCCTCCCAGGGACAGGGGAGCAAGGCAGGTCCCCGCAGAGAAGGAAATGCGCCCATAAGAGGACCCAGTTCTGCATTTGCAGAGCTATGGGATGATATTCCCACTGCTGGTTGCAACTGGCACATCCAATGTGCCCTGGAGGACTCTGACGGGCTGGCAGGCTCAGAGCCCACAGGATGATCTCCCCTGTGGAGAGGCCCAGCAGCAGCACTCACCTTGCAGACCTGCTCGGTGAGAGCTGGCTGGCATCGCGGCACACTGGGAGCACCGTGGAGCTCGGAAAGGGGCCATGGAAAAGGTATGCTGCTCCGTGCACATGTTTTGCGTGTGTTGGCTTCCTCCAACATCCCTCAAGTACTGTTGAAATACCACCTTGGAGACCAAGAGCCCATGGCACAAGCCCTCAGAGGTCTCTGATGAGGGGATTAGAGGTCAGTTGTGCTCCAAGCTCAGTGCTGCTGTGTAGGTGGAGGCTGCTAACTGCTAGCTAGCTCAAAGCAAGGTGGCGTTCGTTTCCCTCTGCTCACCAGGGGTGGCCTGTGCCTGGTCAGCCAGGCTCCAGTTGCATACCAGCAACTTCCAGAAGCTGTTGGAAAGTGTGGCGATGAACTGTGAGCATGAACAAGCAGCTGGACCAATGTCTCCTGTGGTGAGTTGGCAAGGAGAGGGTCTAGAAGCTCATTGTGTCTGAGATCATTTCAGGATGAGAATGGGAAACAAGGATGAGACGGGTTTAGAGGTGGTGTATGGTGGAATCTTCCAGGGCACCGGTGCTGGTGGGGGGAGGCCAGAGTGTACGAAGAGAGGCTAAGGGAGCTGGGCTTGCTCAGATGGAGATGAGGTGAAGGGGGATCCAACAGCATCTCCCCCTGCCCAAAGGGGTCCCGGAGGCTCCGCGGCCGGACTCTGCTCGGAGGGCCACAAGCTGCAGCATGAGAAACCCCAGCCAGTCCCCAAGGAAACAGCCTGGCCCCACGTGAGCAGGACATCTCTGGGACTGCCCTGCTCACAGTTTCTTGGCCACCTGAGTTGACTTCACCCAGAGAAGAAGATGTAGCAGGGCAGGGGGTTAACTCTCCCTCCATAAAAACTCTCCCTCCTCACTGCATGGAGCACATTTGTAAGAATAAAGGAAACCTCTAGTAGATAGCAAACCCCTTGTCCTGTTCATTGAGAAATCTGGACCAGGCAGCAGATTTCCACTAAACCCCTCCATGCATCTTTGCAGGCCCATGGGATAAAAGCTGCATCTGGTCTGTGACAAACCCCTGTTATTAACCTTCTGATCTGGGATGGGTGTTTCTTTAGGTGTGAAATGCTCTTGAGTTTTTCCATCAGTGCTAAACTCACAGGTAGGACACATGCTGAGCAAGCAGCTTTGCTCCAGAGAGAGGAACTTGGTCAGGAGGGAGAATTTCAGGAATAATTCATGCACCAGCCAAGCGGCCAAGCAATGCATGGTTGTGTGCAGGTGGGGACACAATTTACCCATGTAAATTACAAGCTGGCATTGCATTACCACAGCTAGAGAGCAAGGTGAAACCAGATGAGCCTCATCCTGCAAAGCCTATGGAGGTGGCAGCATGCCCCTGGTGTAGGAGCTGAACTGCCCTCTTCCCAGTCACTGGCATGTTGCTGGAGCATGGCTGCAGGAAAAGCTGAGACACAGGGTCCGTTATTGCAATTATTACAAATTACAAGGGCCAGGGTCAGCTTTTGGGCAGAATCTGGTCATGCTGAATTAGAGGGAACCCCACCAGGCTAAAATCAACATTGCAGTGAGGGGTTGCATTCATCTCTTCCTCTGAACAAATAAATATCATAGGCAAAGAGCCACCAGTTAAAGTGGTTTTGCTGGCAAATGTAGGAATGTACTTTTCTTTGCTCAAATCTATCTAAAAACACCTAAGGTGAAGTTGTCTTGTGGGACTTTTATACTCCTTTTGCCCTTCTTGCCCACAAGTATTATTCTTTTAATTTGGTCAGTAAGAAAACGATCTATTTCTGTATGGATAATTTTAAACAAAATACATGAGCTGTTGCTTTTGATTTTCCCTGGAGGTCATAACTCTACATGAGCTGTATTCGCTGATGCGATGTACACTCAGACGACTTCATGTGGGGGTGCTCCACCTGGCCTTGGTCCAAGTAGTCATTTTTGAAGGAATATGATATTGAACTCCCCAAGTAGTGAGAAAAACAGACACGGGACACTGTATGGCAGATTTTCTGCCTGCATCTGTGAGCACAGGCATTTAACTCAAGTGCGCTGAAGAAATCCCTGCTTCCAGGGAGCGACCAGAGGGTTAATTTTGGCTCTCTCTCGCTCACTTACTTTATTCTTTGTATAATGAAATTAGTTGTTCCATAGTCTTTTGAAGGGCTGAGCTTAGCCTTCTTGCAGAACAATACACGCTGTGCTCTTCATGGGAGTGCACTTATGGTGAACTTTGAGCTACACATCTGCTATAAAGAAGTAACTCTTATTCCCAGTTGGCCATTGCTAGCAAAAGATTCAGGCTCCCTCTACGCCTCAGCATAGTTTGGTTTGCTGCATGTAAGCCTGACCTGCAGAGTAGGCGGGTAGAAATGATTTGCAAACCTTGTTAAAACACACCAGCATGCTTGGCCCTTTCACTGGGCAAAAGAGAGCTGGAGATGAGCCCTGCAGAAGGTGAGCCCTGATGACCAATCTGCAGCCCATTACCAGCAAAGCCCCTTAAATCTGTGCATGGACTTCCCAGCTGTGCTGGGAGGCTGCTTGAGGAATGTCCTTGGGATGCTTTCGGTTGGTGTTTTCGAACTGAAAAGTGCACTCTGGGCTGATTATAGGTGATTTATGGCAAAGGTGGTCCTGCAGGCTTCCCTTGGGACACCAGAACTGCAGAATTTCTTAACACTCTGCACTGCTGGGGATGAAGAATGCCCAGGATGGGGCTGGGGGGGAGGGTATTTTCACCTCCCTACAGTAACATCTCCAAACACTGACAGAAAAGTGAGTGCACATAGCACTAGGAAAGCCTGTAGGCATTCCATTGCATTGCAAAGAGGTGCAGAAGGGAAATTAGGGGTCTAATCCCACAGCAAGTGAATTGTTCCAAATCTCACTTTTAGACCCAGGAACACAGGATAAAACCCTTTCCAGGGAGCAGTGCCATGAAAATAACCACCCGTCCCAACACTCCCTTGTGAGGACGTGACTATGGTAAGAATTAGCTCACCTCTGCATGCTGCTGGGGTGCTGGACCTCTCATTGTATCAGTCACTTTGACACCCCTGTGCTCAGGCTGCAGTTTGGAGGGCTGCTCAGAGCACCCCAACCCCACCCACGGCATGGGTCCTGCCCCACTGGGTGCTGGCAGGGTGGGCAGCGGAGCCCCCACAAACTCACACAACCCGCAGCCCCCCAGATGGACAGCCCAGACCCAGAGGTGATGGAGGGGAGGGCGCTCTCCCCTTTAATTTGTTTTATCACAGCGGTTCGTCTAATCCCTCCCCGGTAGCAGTCGCGTTGACAGATGGCTGCGCGGGCTGCTGAAATCAAACCATGGGAGCAGTGTCACCTCTCGGGCACAGCTGAGGCTTCAGATGCTGTTTCTCTTCCCTTCATTGGTGGTTAAAAAAAAAAAATGTGGGGGGGAAAGACACTGACACCAGGGAAAGGCACACCATGACCTCCAGATGCATTGGCCAATGCGTAAGGTGGGCAAGGCTGGTGACAGGGGCAGTCCCATGCTCAGTGAGGGCATCCTACAGGATGGGAGCCAGTCTCCTAAGCAGCAGAAAAGAGCTGTGTTTGGGGTGGGGGGAGAAGTTGTATTTCCAGTAGTTTCTCGGTGCCCAAAGCCCTTTCTCTTTATAAACCAGAAAAATTAGGACAAAGTTGTAGGAAGGAGATTGAAACAGCAAAAGCAGAAGGTGATTTCTGTGGTGGCATCTCACTGGAGACCCTAGTTCCCAAACGGACATGTCATTTGTTAATTATTGTAGGCGGCATTGATGGCACAATTTAAAACCACCACCGATCTTGTACACCCAGCGGCAAAGCCAGAGGAGTGGCACATTGCGGGTGTCACAGTGCCGTAGGAGGGTATGCATGGCACAGCCAGCGCAACTTGTCCTCACACCAATTGGTGTGGCATTTTTTGGCTTGTACAGATATTCTGTAGCTCCCTTTCCCTTCTTCTGGAGCAATAAAATACCACTGATTCCGGCAGTCTGGGGTAAGACCATCTGAAAATACACCAGAAAAGTAGTTATCATCAAGCAAGCAAATCCCACTCGCATGCTTCTGCAGGGCAATTCCTGTAGACAGTGCATGTAGGCATGGAGAGAAGAAAAAGTCCTTCAACATGGTGAGGCCACACAAGCCAGTTTAAAAATCTTTCTTCCAGACGTCTTGGCTGCCTGTGTGTGTGGAGCTGATGTTTTCCTTTTGGAAGCTGGGTGCGTTATACTCTTTATGTTGTGCATTGTTGGACGAAACCGAACCCTCTGCTCCAGCCCAGAGGTCTCTCAGGAGGCGTATGTACAACAACCACAAAGCTGCTATTACTAAATGCAGTGCACTGTTATTATTACTACTACGATTATTGTTGTTGTTATCATAGAATCATAGAATCGTCTGGGTTGGAAGGGACCTTCAAGGTCATTGAGTCCAACCATCAACCTAATACTGCCAAACCCACCACTAAACCGCGTCCCTCAGCACCATGTCTATGCATCTTTTGATACCTCCAGGGATGGCGACTCCACCGCTTCCCCGGGCAGCCTGTTCCAATGGTAGTAGTAGTTGTAGTAGTAGTAGTAGTAGTAGTAGCAGTAGTAGTAGTAGCGGTAGTGGAGTAATGGCTGTTAGAAATAGCATCTTGGCCAGGGGGTCAGTGTGGTTGACTCAACAGACGGACAATCCACAGCCAACAAACAACTAACATAGGTGTGTCCTCTGACAGGTTTTCAGTCAGGACCTTACGTGCACACCTTTAGCATAGCCAGGGGATGTGTTTGTTTGGGGTTGTTCATCTCACCTGAAGTAGCCCAGCTCATAGCCCAGGAGGCTTCTACCATATGAAGCTTCAAAAGACGATGTGCCTGGTGTTGCCCCAGCGCAGCCCACTGCGGAGAAACAAGCAGGGTTGAAACCTTCCCTGCCCTGCTGAAGAAGGCTCCTGCTGGCCCACACGCCTGTCAGGTTACTTGTGTTGCAGGGGTAACAACAGCGGTGTGGAGCAGCATGGTTGGGCTTGGGTGGGATCTATCTGCAGGCTTAACCAAAAGCTTTTATGCTGTAGCTGCACTGCCAGGTGAAAAGTTTACAACCAAAAAGAAGAGAGCGTCTTCAATAGCTGGGGTCACAGAAAACCCTCCAGTAACCTCAGTAGTCTGGGGGTAGTTCTTCAAAAAGAGCCAGTGGCTGCTTCAGTGCCAAGTAGCACACTTTGCGGTTCTCTGGCCTCAAACCCACCAGCTGATGTGTCTGCAAAGGACACGTAGCCATAGTGACTTGGACATCCAGAGTGGTCTGGCTCACAGAGTTTACCTAAATGAGAATTTTGCCTTGAATGGCACTTCTCTGACCCAAGCAAGTTACTGTCAGCGTATCAATTGCTATGTAAATTAGCTGTTTCGGGAGCATGTTGAAATTACAGAACTAGCTGTGCTAAGCCATCGCCGTGCTAATTAGCTATGCTAAACTAAGCTGAGGTGTTTCAAGTCAAGCAGGACTATTAGATCATATGGTTTCTCACACCATCTCATGAAGTTTAACATGAAAACAGACAAATTCTGTTTCTTTTTCTCCTTCTTTGCTTTTAGGGTTGCTGTTGGCTGTGGATCAGGCAGGCATTTTGTCTGACGTAGAGATTGTCTCATCAGCAATCTTTTTCTCCTCACAAGCCTCATTTTTGATCCTTGTCCTCTCAGTTGGTCTTCTTGATGCTGGTGTCACCTCTATCCACATCAACATCCACCAATGCCTGAGGTCCTCTTTCCAAAACCAGTCTGTGACCCAAGGACCTCAATTTGACTTTGTAGAGTGTAAGTCACAGTGAAGAGAACAGAAACAGGGTTTGCAGCACAGTGCCATAAGGAACCATCAGTTCAGTCCTCCAAAATCATGGGCCATTGTATTTCCCCCAGTTATGGCAAAATGAGAAGCTTTCATTCATCCCAGAGAGCTTTGACCTGAGCATGTCAAGAAATGGTAAAACTAGGACTTCACTCAGTTACCTGCTTCAGTGCTTGATTCGCCCCTGGGTTTTTTTTCTAACATGACTGTCTGCAGCTTGAACCACCAGGACTTGGTAGCCCTTTTTTCATTGCCCTAAAGAGCCCATTGGTATGCAATAATTCCCTCTTTAATGCATGGCAAGGAAACCACTGCATAATCTTCTTTTGGGAAGCAAAATAGGCCAACGGTCTTGATCCTTTCCTTTTCAGCCTAGATCATTACTGAGATGCTGGACACGGCAGCAGGGTCCTGTAATCCCCTGGGCATGCACGAGAGCGTGCACCCTCTGCTCTGCAGGACTTGGCTCCACGCACAAAGTCAGGAACTGCAGTACATGACCCCAAGGGGAGAGACCTGAGTTTGAAGGTCGGGATCTGAAGCGGGTCCAGGATCTGAGCTGCTCCAGTTTAAGCAAAGCAACTGAGCGGGTCTTTTTCTCTAGTGGAAAAACCACTGGAGATTGCTGCCATGGAAAAGCAGAGTTATCGCCAAACACGGAAATGTTTCCTGATCTGTTTACTAATATTTGGTGCTCCTTTCTGGACGATGTTCAAACTGAAATCCAACCCCACGCGTCAGCAACTTCCTGCCCTCCTCCCCACCCTCTGCTCCCACACCCGGGGGACAATCAGGGGTGGGAAGAGCTGGTGAGAGGCGACAAGGGAATAGGGTTGCTATTTTCATCTCACAGAAGGGGTCCTAGAGATGCTGGGGCTGGACTCTGCTTGGAGGGGGACAATGAGAGGACAATTTCTCCATGCTCAACAGTCTCTAGTGCTCTCACGGGTGCAAGGGCGAGCAGCGACCGGGTCATAGCAGGAGGGCACGGACAGGCTTTGCTTGACCAGCCTCTCGGGCCACCTAAGCCTGCGCTAGCCTGGTTCTTCATGGAAAATAAATAGGATATTACAATTGTGTCATTATTACGGGGATGTTTATAGCTGTCCCAGTGTGTGGGGGAGGGATGGGAGAGCCAGCCAGTTCACAACTACTGAAAGGTCAGCATGGTGCATGTGGCTACCGTAACCCTTCGACTATAGCAGGCATTGAATTGTGTACTTAATTAGTCCTCCCCAGTTCAGATTTAAGAACATTAAACTGAGACATGCTTATTATTCTTTGCTAATAGCAGTCATTATACTAAAAACAGGGCTTTCTGCACAGTCTTCAAAGACATTCACTTTCGTTGCAGGTTTGTTGGTTTCTTTGGACTAGCTGTGAATTACTAACATTATCCTATCTGTTTACAAAGCAATGGGATCCGGGGTTTTAGTTTCCTGCTCTCCATGAAATCACAGACCTGTGTTTTAAGGACAGATGGGTGGGGTGGGAGCGGGAGCAGAAACGTTCCCAGCGGAGAGGGAGAAAGACCAAAGAAAGAGGTAATGCTATCCAAACTGGCTAAAAGCCAATTAAAATCCACCCAAGCCATTTCCTGAAATGCCAAGCAAACCTCAGCCACAGATCACTGAGTTTTGCCACTGCCTTTCCCAGTTTTGAGTCATGGCAAAGGCTGCTCTTCTTGGTTTGGGCAGGTCTCCTTCTTGGGGATGCCCAGGGCAGAGGCGCCACAGGTTATATACCCTTTCCATGTTGAAAATGAAAGATATTAATGACTACAAGCAGCTGTGGTCTTCCACCACAACAAACCTTGGCTTTCCTCATTTATCCCTCTACAGAAGCATGACCGCCCTTACCCCGCTCTTCCTTCAAATGTCCCTCCATGAGTCTGGTGCAAATTCCTGGGATGTGCACCAGTCTCACCCAAACCAGATGGCTGGTGGATTTTTGGGGAAGGTGACTGCTCTCAGGAGGCATTTATTTATCTAGCAGCTCCTCAAACTTGCAGATCACCCAAATCCCTGCTAAGGGCTTTGGGAAATGCCAGCAAATCCTTGAGTGCCCATTTTGTGATGGGTTTGGACAGAAGACCCTGGCTCAGTGGCGTCACCGCCAACACCCACCTCTCCTGAATTTCAAGCCTCCTTGTACAGCCTTAGGGGGATTAGAGACCCGCCGAGAGCTCTACCCAGCCATTAAAAGATAATATGTCTCTCTCACTGTCCTGCCAGAGAATATGCTGGGGGAAATTTTCCATGGAAGACCTACCTAGCAGAGCCCAAGCTCATTGGTTTTGCACAGGTCTAGAGGTATTTATCAGCTATTTTACAGTAGCCTGTGGGAAAAGAAGAGAAGATTTTAGTTACCGGTTAAGCCCAACAGACTGGGGAACACTCTCAGGAGCTTGACAAGACAGGTTGGTAGGATGGTAAAGAGAACAGGACAAATAAGTAGGTCTCCTCAGGTTTATTCCTGAGAAGCCTCGGCATCAAAATGCAAAACAACCAGAAGCACCGACTGCTGCTCTGCATCCACTGTGGCTGTATTTGATTGCAGCATCCAGGAAAAAACAAATCTCCAACAAAATCACCAAGGTGAGATGAATTCTGCCCAGTCTCAGCCCAGGCATCATTAAATACCCACAAACAGCACCTCAAAACACCCAGCTGGGCTTGTTGAATCTGGCCATGGGGAGTTTGGGAGGGAGTCTGAGAGCAGCCCCTGTCCACGACACGGGCAGGGGTGAAGGATAGACACCCCAAGGTAGAGCAGCCACGCCACAGCTGCCCAGACCTAGTGCTGGTGCCTGGGGTTTGGACTAGAGACCCCCTCAGGTCCCCTCCACCGAGAGAGAAATAAATAGGTGGTTGTCAGATAATGTCCCTGAGTTTGCACATGGGCTTTCTCTAAAAATAAACCAATTTGGGAAAAAAAAAAATTAAAAAAAAAATCTGTATTTGTCTTTCCCCATGAGCAAGATGGGGAAGTTAATAGCAGAGTCAAATAGGACGCCAAGCTCCAGTTATGTAAAACTTCTGACTTTCTGAAAAAACACTTGGCCCAAATTAGGCAGAAAAGACAAAACTGCGGATTTTCTTTGCTTGGTTTAATTTTTTAAATTTTTTTCTCTTTTTAGAGTAGAAATCCTGCAATATTTCCTTTCTGAAACCCTCAGGCACAGTGTGATATATGCACTGCAGGATCTGTCAAGGCCCGTGCCTGCAGTGGTGGCCTGCAGATGACTGCCCACCCTGGTGAAGTCGAGACCTCCTTTCCCAGCCACCGTCCTAGTTCATTCCCTGGCATCTCTGATCACTGATTCCTCTAGTTTTGATCCAAACCCAGGGAGTGAGATCCCTCTCCAGGGGGTGAAGGGGATTTGAGGGTGTCTGGTGGAAACCCACCTTCCAGGCTGTCTGGGAAGCCACCTATCACTCCAGCACAAGATCTGTTGAAACCTTCTCCTCTCTGAAAATTTTTCAAAGGTCACAACATCTGTTGAGACCTTCTCCTCTCTGAAAATTGTTCAAAGGTCATCAGATTGCAATTTTTACATTTTTTTTTTCCACTGGAAAGTTTCTGATCAGTCCTAAATAACACCCTGAAACCACACTGCACTAACACTCTCTCTGCTTGATCCAAAGGGAGAAAAGCAGGCCAAGAAGTCCCACTCCTGCCCCGTGACTTGCACCCCACGCTGTCACCTGCCTCTGGAGAAGTCGACTCACTTTATTGGGTCATTTTTTGGGATACCTTTACATTGCCTCCGCTTTGTTTGGGTGCGTGTGTGTCCTTTCTCACTACCAGCGACACTTCAGCAAATGCTTCCAGCTTAAGCCAGGGCTTGTGTTGGACCAAAACACTGTTTTGCATGTCTTGCAGCCTGAAAAGGCAGCTGAAAAAGAATGTGGAATAAACTCAAGGGGGCATCAACTCAGAAAGAGGTGTATGCGAAGTGGGGTGACAAATCAGCCTTAACAGTGACTCTTTAAAAGCCAATTTTGATTATTTTATCTCAAAAAAGAAAAAGAGCAGAGGGGGCTTGGTCTTCCAAGCCACAAGTGGAAATCAACAGCTTTGACTCAACCAAAACAAGGATGGGGTTTTTTTCAGACAGCTCACAGAGATCACAGGGCATCTCTGACCATATTTGGGGCACAACCCTTGAGTGCCGCAGCCCAGGGGGGTGGTGTGTCAGATGTTAGAGCATCCCTCATTTTAGCCAAGGGAGGAGTGGATCCC